>OY728161.1:293057319-293682319 GCA_963277665.1 Viscum album
CGTACGCAATACCGAGTTTCACTAAACAACGATATGCTATTAAAATATTATTAAAACTAGCCGTTATGAATAGTAATAACCACTTTTTGAAATTTTATAATTTTTATTTTTAAAAATGGACTTCATTTTTTGATTCGGAATATCGAAATTAGCCTAGGGTGAAATTTTGGTATTTTTCTGAAAACATTCAATTTTTTGATGAATAGTGAAACTACTAAGTGGTAGTTAAAAAAACTGAATTTTTCATAAAACTTAATTTTACCGCTTCTGTGAGTGGAATTTCGAAAATCCGAGAGATAAGGTTAATATCAAGGACTAAAATGTGGTTCAATGAGATGAAAATAATTTTTTGTGAATAGTAACTTTTTACTTTTTTTTTACCACGGTTAAAAGTAAATAGGGTAATTATGGGTAAAAGTGTTATTAATATTACCCTAACACATGTCCTAATTCTATTGGATAAGTGTAATTCGACCAAAAACAACCTTAAGAATAAAATATTACCATTTATGCCCACTTGTATTAGATTAGGACATTTATTATTAATTTATTTAAAGAAGGGTTAAAATAGTTAAAATCAAAGTTTAATAAGTAAATCATTTTTAATATGGGGTTATACATAAGATAAATTCTACTATAAATATTAATTAGAAATATAAAAATATTTCCTACATAATGGTATTTTATTTGTAATTTTTAGACTTAAAATAATTTAATTTATTTATGATACAATGATGATGCAGTAATAATCTTATTAATGAAATATTGACATAATTGATGTTATAAATACCCAAATAAATGTAATTTGAGACTTTTTATGAATTACAATAATTTTATATGTTAATATGACATGTTAGTATTGATTTACTTAAATTTGTTTCGAACTAATCATTCTTTTATGATTTTCACAAAAATCAATTATCAAATAGTGTCAAAATTGACATAAAATAGTTTTTAAAACAAATATTATATTATTAATTGTTATTTTATTCCTAAAAATCTAAGATTAGGTCAAATGAATTAGATAAGGTTATATATATTAATAATAAACAACTTGGGGTTCGTTTGGCTTGATATAGTAAGTTTATTAACCTTATAGTGTAAGAAAACAAGAAGACACGGTAAAAGTTAAATTATCTAACTTAAAGTTAAATCTAAATAATAAGGTTACAATTAATACCTAAACTTGTCTAAATTCTATTGGATTAGAGTATTTCGATCCATACCCACCTTAGCTTCGAAATATATTAATATGGAGCTATTAAAAACCGAATTTGACTTTATAATAAAATAATATTTTTAGTTATTCCAAAGGTGCCCCTCTCCTCCCTTATAAAAGGGCACCTCCTCCCTCTCTTCCTCTCACCACTTTGAGCCTTCAAGATCGTCCAACCCCTGCCAATTTCTTCTCTCAACTTCCCTAGAGACATCCTAGAGGTCCTGGTCTTCTTCAAAGACCAATTTTAGTGCCCTAAAAGGAGGTCTCAAAGAAGCACTTCAAAGAAGAGGTAATGTCTGTTACCGATTCTTTCATCTTCATTTCTTCTTCCACTTCTTCTTCTTTAGTTGTTTCATTATGGAGTAATAACATCAGTATAAACCATATATTTATATGTTATTATAAGTATTAAACAACCCTATTTCACCATCTATCCATCCTACGGAAAACGAAATCACCGCACGTGCGTACGTACGGAATACCGTCTCCACGCCGTGGTGTAATCTATTTTCCACCACCACCTTACTTGGATGGGTATAATGGTGTAAATAATGACTATATATGATTATTGTAAAGTGATATTGATTCTGAAATAGTATATATACACTCCAATACAATTACACAATCATGGTAACGATATCATCGCTCGTTCGTACGTACGGAATACCGTCTCCACGATGTGATGCGACTCGTTCTACATGATATTCATTGCATAATGATTATATAAATGAATTGAATGAATGAATATGATATATATTACACTAATACCATTCTATAAATGATGTATCTATAACCTAAAAAGAAAAATAAGAATTTATTCGACAAAACACGCATAAGAACAAAAAAGTAATAAACACCCGAATAACAAGTAGCAATGAAATATTACTAATAATAAGCTAATAATATGACCATATATGATATCATAAAAATAATTATGATTCTGGAATAAGTCAATAACATTATTTAAATCATTATACAGGAGTTTCGGACACTTACAAAGAAAATTGGACCTAAGGTAAGGGAAATATCACAATCTCATTTTTATCCGAGATTGTTTATACTTTGGAATTTAGTGGGGTGCATTTTATCATACACATCCATGTTTCCTCAATATGTAATATTTACATCATTATACAATATTTTATATCCAATTTTACCCTTTGGTGAGTTTTTAGTAAAAGATATGAAAGGAATCTTTTGTCGTTTTTCATACGAGGTACTTTTTGACTTTTCCGACCAAAGTACGAGAAGAATGTTTTCTTTTAACTTATACATCATGAATGGATTTTTAAAACATTATTTCCAATAATCTTCCCTTACAAGTTTTCAAGTTTAATTTTAATCAACTTCTTTTAGTTTATAATTGTATGACATGTTAAGAAAGGAAAAGTTTTTTTGAAGTAGAAAGGATATTTTCTTCAAGAATGGAGTTCAAGTGTTATATCAAAATTATTTTCCATCTAAGATAATATAGGGTTATGTTTCTATCCCTATTATTAAATTTATTTGATTATGTTGTGATGGAATTATTTTTATGAAATCCTTTATCTTATATGAATTTTTTTATGATGTCATGTTGTTTAAGAATCCCATTTTTATTACATGGGTTATGAAATGATGTATGATTTATGATTTTGTGGCACACATAAGAATGGTATCATTATGAGATGGGTGGGACCTATATCTCCCTCCAATACATTGGGTAAAGATTTTATATCTCATGAGATAGACATGGCTGGAACGGCAGGTTAAACCTATTCAGTGAAACAGGACTGAAACGAGGAATGAACTCGGTTCAGAAATGGACTTTGTCCACTAAGATAGTCTTGGCAATGAGTCTTGACTAATAAGAAATGATTCTCTATGATTATTTGTGTAAGCCACAAAGCTTCATGTTTTAAGTTATGATTATTGTGATTACGTTTCACTGCCATGATTTATCCCATGTTATGAAATTAAGATTTCTTTTGCAGGTTAATATTTCAAAAATGTTATGTTCTTATGAATATGATGTGATTTATTTATTTTTTGTTTACCCTTAATGAGCATTTGAGCTCACCCTTTTGTATGTTTTCTTTCCCCTAGGTCAGGAAGAAGGTTATTAAGTAGGATATTCCAAAAGGGACTCTAGATATGATGAAATAAATGGGAGACAATGTAGATGATTTATGAACCAGTTGTTTATGTTTCCCAGTTTCTAAAGACACTATACCTATACGGTCCTTTCGTGGTTTTGTTATATGTTGTAATAAGTATGCTTCAATTCTGATGTAATAACAATGTATGTAAAGTATGGGTTGTTATAGTTGGTATCAGAGGAAAGGTATAGTAAACCTTTGGAAACTAGGATGTGAAAGCCTTAGTAAGAACCCTAAGGATAATTCTAAGCATAGAACACAATCTTAGTGTTTTAGAAATGACCATGAATAACCTAGGATAATCCTTAAGTGTGAAATTTTATTCTTGATTATTTGTTTTTTCTATTATAATTAGTGTTGCTCACACTATTCTTCTTGGTTTTAGTCAATGGCTGGAACCCGAAGGAACCGTGTTAATGTGGAATGCGATGGGCAATGCAATGATTGTCCCCCTGAGAAACCAAACGTTATGGGAGCTGGAATGAAAAATCTTGTAGCCATGCTCACACAACTTTCTTAGGCTATGAATCATACAGGACTTCCAAACGAGCAAATAAAGGAGCAACATTCTATTGAATCCTTCATGAGGCAGCGTCCACCTTCATTCAGTGGGTCTACTGATCCATTAGTTGTTGAACAATGGATTAGTACTACTAAAAATATATTTTCAGTTTTTCAATGTTCTGAACATGATAAAGTCATCCTAGCAGTGTATCGTTTGGAAGGAGATGTTGATCAATGGTGGAATCTTGTTAAGAATACGAGGCAAAGAGATGAAATTGAGTCCATGGAATGGGACGAGTTCAAGAACTTATTTTTCAATAAGTACTTCCCTCATATTCTCTGAACAAAGATGGAGAAAGAGTTTCTTGAACTGAATCAAAAGGATGATGAATCTGTTGGTACCTATGAAGAAAATTTTACAAGACTTGCAAGGTACGCTTATGGTATTATTATCCAACCTGAGAGTAAGATCGATCGATTCTTTAGTGGCTTAAAACCAAGTCTTCGAAGGGACTTAGCCATAAGGGACTTCAATAGCTATGAGGAAATCGTTCGATGTGCTCTCAAAGTTGATATGAAGATTGGAGTAACCCATCAGTCATATGGGTTTGATAAGAAGAGGAAAATGGAATTCAAAGGAAAATCTAAAGAGCACACTGAAAAGAATATGAGCTTTACCTTATGCTCAAAGTGTGGAAAGAAACATGGAGGGAGTTGTCTTAAAGGGACAAGTAAATGTTTCAAATGTGGAAAGGAAGGTCATCGGGCATTTGAATGCCGCAATGATGGGAAGAAGATGTCTAATGATGCAAACAAAGGAAGGGACACACAGAATGAACCTACTACACTTCAATGTTTCAAGTGCAAGGAGATGGGGCATTATGCCAATAAATGCCCCAATCCAAGGGTTGTTGATGATGATCGACATCAACAAAATCTTAAGGCTAAAGACAAAGGAAAGTCACATGCAATTTCTATCAGTGAGGTGGAGTACGATAACGATGTGGTGAAAGGTACAATTATCATCCACTCTAAAGTAGTAAATGTTTTATTTGATTCTGGATCCACCAACTCTTTTATTTCTGAAGATTTTTCTAAGGGTATCACCATATTACCTCAACAATTAGATATTGAGTTAGCTGTGACAACACCTAATGGCACAACAGTCGCATCAAAAGTTTATAATTCTTCCCCGATTGAAGTTTGTGGGAAAGTGCTTCCTACAAATCTTGTAATCCTTCCTATAGTGGAATTTTATATGATTCTTGGCATGGATTGTGTTTCTCTATATGGAGCTCATATCAATTGACAAAGAAGGGAAGTCACATTTCATATTCTAGATCAATCTATGATCGTCTATCGATGCAAGGATGAACATAACCTTCCAGTGGAAATTCCATCCATCTTATGGGTCTTGATTCCACTAAATGAGGGTTATTTATCTCAAATGGTTGGTGAGAAACTCATGATTAAGAATATTCCCATTGTACGGGAGTTTGATGATGTCTTTCCGGAGGAATTTCCAGGTCTTCCACCAAATCGTGAAGTTGAGTTTTCAATAGAACTCGTACTGGGTGTTTTGCCTATTTCAAAGACACCTTATAGAATGGCCCCAATTGAGCTGCAGGAATTGAAGAAGAAACTCCAAGAAAATCTTGATAAGGGATTCATACGCCCTAGTGAGTCACCTTGGGGAGCACCTGTTCTGTTTGTTAAGAAGAAAGATGGATCAATTAGAATCTGCATTGATTATCAAGAACTTAACAAGATCACTATCAAGAACAAATATCCTCTCCCATGCATTGATGACTTATTTGACCAACTATGTAGAGCTCAATACTTTTCCAAGATTGATCTTCATTCAGGGTATCATCAATTAAGGGTCAAAAGGGAGGATATACCAAAGATGGCTTTCCGTACAAGGTATGGACACTATGAATTTATATTGATGCCATTTGGTCTTACTAATGCCCCTGCTATCTTCATGGATATGATGAATAGAGTCTTTAGAGACTACCTTGATCAATTTTTGGTAGTCTTTATAGACGATATTCTTGTCTATTCAAAGAGAAAGGAAGAAGATGAAGATCACTTGAGAATTATATTGAAGACCCTGAGAAAAGAGAAGCTTTATGCCAAATTTACCAAGTGTGAATTTTGGCTTCAAAAAGTTTCATTTTTTGGTCACATAATCTCAAAAGAGGGGATATCTGTGGATCCAGCAAAAATAGAGGTTATCGAAAGATGGTCGAGACCAACAACAGTAACTGAGATCCAAAGTTTTCTTAGTTTGGCTGGATATTATCGACTTTTTGTGAAAGATTTTTCACGATTATCTAATCCACTCACCAGGTTGACTCGAAAAGGAGTTAAGTTCATGTGGACGGATGAATGTGAATAGAATTTCAAGGAGTTGAAAAGAAGGTTATCTAGTGCACCTGTACTCACACTTCCTTGTAGTGGAGAAAGGTTTGTGATCTACAATGATGCATCCAAGAAGGGACTGGGATGTGTTCTCATGCAAAATGATATGGTGATAGCTTATGCCTCACGACAGTTGAAAATACATGAGCGAAATTACCCAACACATGATTTGGAGTTAGCTGCGGTAATCTTTGCATTAAATATTTGTAGGCATTATCTTTATGGAGAAAGGTGTGACATTTATACTGATCATAAAAGTTTAAAGTATATTTTCACACAAAAGGAGCTGAATATGCGCCAAAGAAGATGGTTATAGATTATTAAGGATTACGACTGCTCAATTCATTACCACCATGGGAAAGAAAACAAGGTGGCAGATTCATTAAGTCGACAAGACCATGCCAGTTTATCCATGATGAGGATCACAAAAGATCCAATATTTATGGATTTACAAAGGATGGATCTTGGAATTATAATGGAAGGGGAAAAATCATATCTTTCTCAAATGAATGTTCAACCATCTATACATGTGAAGATTAAAGAGGCGCAGAAAGAAGATGTAGAGTTACAAAAGAAGGTGAGAAATATTCTTGAATTCAACCTTGATTGTGATGGGATAATAAAGTTCAGGAATCGGTTTTGTGTTCCTCCCATCCCCGAATTAAAGAAGGATCTGCTGGATGAGGCTCATAGTTCTTCATTCTCTATTCATCCTGGAAGCACGAATATGTATAGGGACCTGAAAGAGTACTTCTGGTGGTATGGCATGAAAAGAGATGTTGTTAAATATGTCTCTCGATGCTTGGTTTGTCAGCAAGTTAAAGCTGAGAGACAGAAGTTTAAGGGGATGTTACAACCATTACCCATACCCGAATGGAAATGGGAAAACATAACTATGGACTTTGTCACAGGACTTCCTAAAACATCCAAAGACAATAATGCTATCTGGGTCATAGTTGATCGTCTTACAAAGTCTGCACACTTCATTGCTATTAGAGAGGATTTCTCTCTGGATCAGCTTGCCAGGATATATGTAAAGTAAGTGGTAAGATTTCATGGAGTACCACTTTCTATTATATCTGATCGGGATCCAAGATTTACCTCGAAGTTCTGGAGAAGTCTTCAGCATACTCTGGATACAGAGTTTAGTTTCAGCACTACTTATCATCCTTAGACAGACGGTCAGTCTGAGAGAACAATTCAAACTCTAGAAGATATGTTGAGAGATTGCTCTATGGATTTCAAAGGTGGTTGGGATCAACACCTACCTTTGTGGAATTTTCTTATAATAATAGATTTCACTCCAGCATTCATATGGCTCCTTATGAAGCTCTCTATGGAAAGAAATGCAGGACTCCAACTTTCTGGGATGAAGTTGGGGAAAGAAAGCTATTAGGACCTGATCTTGTTGATGAGATGGTACAAAAGTTCTGATCTATTAAACAACACATAAGAGCATCTCAGAGTCGACAGAAAAGTTATGCTGAAAATCGAAGAAAAGACCTAAAGTTTGAAGTGGGTGATAAAGTGTTCTTACGAATATCTCCCTAGAAGAGGGTCATGAGATTTGGAAAGAAGGGGAAGTTGAGCGCTAGATATATCGGTCCTTTTGAAATACTGGATCATGTTGCAAAAGGTAGCTTACCGGTTGGCGCTTCCACCGAATCTCTCTCAAGTTCATGATGTGTTCCATGTATCACTCCTGAGAAAGTACATACCTGATCCTTCACATGTACTCAGCTCAGAAGTTGTACCGCTGGAGCAAGATCTTTCTTATGAAGAACAACCGATAGAGATTCTGGATCGTAGCGAAAAAGTCCTACGGAACAAGACCACTCGCTTGGTGAAAGTTTTATGGAGGAACAAACAGTTATAAGAAGCTACATGGGAGCTTGAGGATATAATGAGGGAAAGGTATCCTCATCTGTTTGTTACAAAGTGACGAATTTCGAGGGCGAAATTCATTTTAAGGGGGGTAGAATGTAACACCCGAGACTTTTATAAGAAATATTTTGTTTTTATGTTATATAAATCATCAATGGAATCTTTCACTACACACAACACTATCTTGGCTTTCTTTACACGCAACTGCGGCCTTCCTCGATAGCTTGTGTCGTACGCAATACCGAGTTTCACTAAACAACGATATGCTATTAAAATATTATTAAAACTAGCTGTTATGAATAGTAATTACCACTTTTTGCAATTTTATAATTTTTATTTTTCAAAATGGACTTTATTTTTGGATTCGGAATATCGAAATTTTCCTAGGGTTAAATTTTGGTATTTTTCTGAAAACTTTCAATTTTTGATGAATAGTGAAACCACTAAGTGGTAGTTAAAAAAACTGAATTTTTCATAAAACTTAATTTTACCGCTTCTGTGAGTAGAATTTCAAAAATCCGAGAGACACGGTTAATATCAAGGATTAAAATTTGGTTCAATGAGATGAAAATAATTTTTGGTGAATAGTAACTGTTTACTTTTTTTTACCACGGTTAAAAGTAAATAGGGTAATTAAGGGTAAAATTGTTATTAATATTACCCTAACACGTCTCCTAATTCTATTAGAAAAGTGTAATTCGACCAAAAACAACCTTCGGAATAAAATAGGACCATTTAGGCCCACTTGGATTAGATTAGGACATTTATTATTAATTTATTTAAAGAAGGGTTAAAATAGTTAAAATCAAAGTTTAATAAGTAAATCATTTTTAATATGGGGTTATACATAAGATAAATTAGAATATAAATATTCATTACAAATCTAAAAAGATTTCCTACATAATGGTATTTTATTTGTAATTTTTAGACTTAAAATAATTTAATTTATTTATGATACAATGATGATGCAGTAATTATCTTATTAATGAAATATTGACATAATTGATGTTATAAATACCCAAATAAATGTAATTTGAGACTTTTTATGAATTAAAACAATTTTATATGTTAATATGACATGTTATTATTGATTTAATTAAATTTTTTCGAACTAATAATTCTGTTATGGTTTTCACAAAAATCAATTACCAAATAGTGTCAAAATTGACATAAAATAGTTTTTAAAACAAATATTATATTATTAATTGTTATTTTATTCCTAAAAATATAATTTTCATCCAAATGACTTAGATACGGTTATATATATTAATAATAAATAACTTGGGGTTCGTTTTTCTTGATATAGTAAGTTTATTAACCTTATAGTGTAAGAAAACAAGAAGACACGGTAAAAGTTAAATTATCTAACTTAAAGTTAAATCTAAATGATAAGGTTACAATTGATACCTAAACTTGTATAAATTCTATTGGATGAGAGTATTTCGACCCATACCCACCTTATCTTCGAAATATATCAATTTGGAGCTATTAAAAACCGAATTTGACTTTATAATAAAATAATATTTTTTGTTATTCCAAAGGTTCCCCTCTCCTCCCTTATAAAAGGGAACCTCCTCCCTCTCTTCCTCACACCACTTCGAGCCTTCAAGCTCGGCCAAACCCTGCCAATTTCTTCTCTCCACTTCCCTAGAGACATCCTAGAGGTCCTAGTTTTCTTAAAAGACCAATTTTAGTGCCCTAAAAGGAGGTCTCAAAGAAGCACTTCAAAGAGGAGGTAATGTCCGTTACCGATTCTTTCATCTTCATTTATTCTTCCACTTCTTCTTCTTTAGTTGTTTAATTATGGAGTAATAACATAAGTATCACCCATATACTGATATTTTATTATAAGTATGAAACAACCCTATTTCATCATCTATCCATCCTACGGAAAACGAAATCACCGCGCGTGCGTACGTACGGAATACCGTCTCCACGCCGTGGTGTAATCTATTTTCCACCACCACCTTACTTGGATGGGTATAATGATGTAAATAATGACTATATATGATTATTCGAAAGTGATATTGATTCTTAAATAGTATATATACACTCCAATACAATTCCACAATCATGAGAATGATATCATCGCTCTTGCGTACTTACGGAATATCGTCTCCACGATGTGATGTGACTCGTTCTACATGATCTTCATTTCATAATGATTATATAAATGAATTGAATGAATGAATATGATATATATTACACTAATACCATTCTGTAAATGAGGTATCTATAACCTAAAAATAAAAATAATAATTTATTCGACAAAACACGCATAAGAACAAAAAAGTAATAAACACCTGAATAACAAGTAGAAATGAAATATTACTAATAATAAGCTAAGAATATTACCATATATGATATCATAAAAATAAGTATGATTCTGGAATAAGTCAATAACATTATTTAAATCATTATACAGGAGGTTCGGACACTTACGAAGCAAATTGGACCTAAGGTAAGGGAAATATCACAATCTCATTTTTATCCGAGATTGTTTATACTTTGGAATTTATTAGGGTGCATTTTATCATCCACATCCATGTTTCCTCAATATGTAATATTTAAATCATTATACAATAGTTTATATCCAATTTTACCCTTTGGTGAGTTTTTAGTAAAATATATGAAAGGAATCTTTTGTCGTTTTTCGTACGAGGTACTTTTTGACTTTTACAACCAAAGTACGAGAAGAATGTTTTCTTTTAACTTATACGGCATGAATGGATTTTTAAAACATTATTTCCAAGAATCTTACCTTACAAGTTTTCAAGTTTAATTTTAATCAACTTCTTTTAGTTTAGAATTTTATGACATGTTAAGAAAGGAAAAGTGTTTTTGAAGTAGAAAGGATATTTTCCTCAAGAATGGAGTTCAAGTGTTATATCAAAATTATTTTCCGTCTAAGATAATATAGGGTTCTATTTCTATCCCTATTATTACATTTATTTGATTATGTTGTGATGGAATTATTTTTATGAAATCCTTTATCTTATATGAATTGTTTTATGATGTCATGTTGTTTAAGAATCCCATTTTTATTACATGGGTTATGCAATGATGTATGATTTATGATTTTGTGGCACACATAAGAATGGTATAATTATGAGATGGGTGGGACCTATATCTCCCTCCAATACATTGGATAAAGATTTTATATCTCATGAGATAGACATGGATGGAACGGCAGGTTAAACTGGTTCAGTGAAACAGGACTGAAACGAGGAATGAACTCGGTTCAGAAATGGACTTTTTCCACTAAGACAGTCTTGGCAATGAGTCTTGACTAATAAGAAATGATTCTCTATGATTATTTGTGTAAGCCACAAAGCTTCATGTTTTAAATTATGATTATTGTGATTATGTTTCACTACCATGATTTATCCCATGTTATGAAATTAATATTTCTTTTGCAGGTTAAGATTTGAAAAATGTTATGTTCTTATGAATATGATGTGATTGATTTTTGTTTTGTTTAACCTTAATGAGAATTTGAGCTCACCCTTTTGTATGTTTTCTTTCCCCCAGGTCAGGAAGAAGGTTATTAAGTAGGATATGCCAAAAGGGACTCTAGATATGATGAAATAAATGGGAGACAATGTAGATGCTTTATGAACTAGTTGTTTATGTTTCTCAGTTTCTAAAGACACTATACATATACGGTCCTTTCGTGGTTTTGTTATATGTTGTAATAAGTATGCTTCAATTATGATGTAATAACAATGTATGTAAAGTATGGTCGTTATATTCCTTATCTTCCTTCTAAAGTAATAGTTTTACTGACTCCTTTTCCAATGTGGTACATTCAATGAAATTTCAAAACCCAATTTTAAAAATTGCGAGGACGCAATTTCTTAAGGGGGGGAGATTGTAACTACCCGAAATTTTGAATAAATCTTATTTCTTAATTTTGTGTGTTATTTTATTTTTTATACTCAACAAAACTGTTTCATTTGATAACATGAGTATAATTAAAATGAGACCGTTGGGTTTTGACTGTTATATGACCATTGGTCAATATGACCATTGGAAACCAAACATTTCGATTATTGTCTCTAAATACAAGTAATTTTGGTTAATTAATATAGAAAGAAGATTCTTTGGCCTCACCCGGTAGTCTTGGACCGATCGAAGCCCATCTAACAGAACATGGGAAGGAGGTAGCACCACTGGGATTTGCTCTGGACCAAACCCAAGCCGAACTTCATCGTGTGAAGCTAGAACGGAATCACCTTCACAAGAAGTTCAAACTAATAGAAATTAATACTCGTGCGATGTTGGCCGAGCATCCCACAGATTCTCTCACCTTAGCACACCTTACACTTAGGTCCTATACGGGTGTGATAAGGGGCTATGTAAGGAGACTGTAACTGCCTTGTATAATCCTTTGTTTTAAATAAAAATTTTGATTTCTTATTATGTTGAAGTTTATGAATTTTTAAATGTCCGAATAAATATAGTATGAATATTTTTTATGAATTTTAGAGAAAGGATATTTTAAAAATGTTTATGTAAACCTTAAATAATTAAAAATGTGTTATGATTTTCGAAAAATGGTCTTCTATAATTATATTCAGTACGAAATTTAGAGTCTAATAATATCAACATAATTTTTGATGAATAGTAAATTATGAATAGTGATTTTATGCTTAGGATTAGTAATGTGACCAAATGGATTAATAATATCACTTAAAGAAAGTATTAATATAAGCTAGGCACCTTGATTAAGTAATGTGATTCAATAAAATGGTTAAATAACGGTTTCATAAATTATTATTCAAGTATTAGTTTTTTGGGTGAATATTGTTTTTTAATTAAAAATTAAATTAAAATTATTTAGAAAATTATTTTTATAAAATGGATTTCATTTTTGAACTCAGAGCATCGATATTATGTTATGGTAATTTTTTGGGATTTTTATGAAAAAAATGAATTTTTGGTGAATAGTGTATTTATTTAAAAAGTAAATTAATAATATTTAGAAAATTATATTTATAAAATGGGGTTCATTTTTGAAATCAGAGCATTGATATTTGGTTAAGGTGAAATTTTGGGATTTTTCTGAGAAAGTTGAATTTTCGATGAATAGTGAAAATACAGTTTTTAAGTTACGAGTGTTTAATGACATCATTAAATGATGTATTAAGTATGTAATCAATATGGTCGACTTATAAATAGTAAGATAAGGTATGAGGTGTCCCAAGTGTCCAATACCATTTGAAAATACCATGGGAAAGCCCATGGTTTTTCCAAAACAACTAATGAGGTGTCCCTTTGCCATTAATGCCTTGTCCCCTCACTTTCCCTATAAATACCAAGACATACTCTCATCCATTCGACTGCCAACTCTCCCCCAACAAATATCTGGTCTCATAACCTCCCAAGGAGTCCTCTAAAGGTTCCTCCAAGCCCTCAAGGTCCCAACCTTTGAGTTTCAAGAGTTACATTTTAAGGTAAGGGATCCTACCTTCCTCCTTCTTTCCAAGTACTCTCTTTTATGTCATTTCTTTTATGCTCCATGTTCTTATGTTGTAAGATGTTCTTTTATATTCATTATAATTTCTTTTCTATTTTCATGTTATGATAGACCCCCTCTTACTCTCATCATTTCATTTTATGAAAGTTTAAGTGGCGTCGTTAGGCTGCCGAAATATTTGTAACGGATTCTTTCACCCTTCTCATTTTCAAGTTCTATTTTCTTGTCAAGTATTTAAATTTCCTTTTTATTATGTTGGGGTATGATATCTATATCTATCATACTGATATTTTATGATCATATGATGAGAGACCCCATTTTATCTCTTCAATTCAGTATTTTTAAGTTTTAAGTGGCGTTGTTAGGCTGCCGAATTTATAAGTGGTTTTTTCACCCTTCTTGTTTTGAAGTTCTACTTTCATGTCAAGTCATTCAAGTTGCTTTTTATTATGTTGGGGTATGATCACTATATCTATCATACTTAACTCTTATTTTAATATGATGAGATACCCTATTTGATCTCTTCAATTCAGTATTTTGATGTTTTAAGTGGCGTTGTTAAGCTGCCGAATTTTTAAGTGGTTCTTTCACCCTTCTCGTTTTGAAGTTCTACTTTCATTTCAAGTCATTCAAGTTCCTTTTTATTATGTTGGGGTATGATATATATATCTATCATACTGAAATATTATTTTCATATGATGAGATACCCTATTTGATCTCGTCAATTCATTTTTGTTGAAGTTTAAGTGACGCCGTTAGGCTGCCGAATTTTTATAAGAGAAATCTTATTTTTGTCTTACTTCCATGTTTTTCATTTCAAATGGTATGTCCTTCAAATTTCATTAACATGATTCATATCCTTTATATTTTGTCCCTATACTGTTTTTATAGATCATTTATGAGTGAGTGACCCATGTCCCATCTCTTTTCAACATTTTCTAAAACCCTGTAACGTAGCCGTTATGCTGCAGAATTTTCGTCTCAAAATGCCTCTCTCTTTTTCTCAAAATTATTTTATGTTATTAAGAGAATACTCAAAGATCTTATTTCTACAGGGGTATTCACATATATATCAAAATGTTCTATTTTAAATTCTGGGATTTACATACCTGAAACCCGCTTTCCCTTTCCATGGGTTTAAAGTGACATAATGCTCATATCTTTAAAGCAGTTTTTAAAACGTTATGATTATGAAATGAAACCCATTTCTTTTATGCTATATGGGTTGTTTATGAAATGTTTGATGATGATATATTTGGATCGCATGATAATAAAGACAAATTAATGGTGTGCCCTGATAGTTCTCCAATGCATTGGGTAAAGACTTAATCTCTAGAGATGACTTTTTAGACTGATAACTTGGTGAATAACCTTGGTAATTTTTAATGACACCTTGGGGATGGACCTTGGTGAAATGAAATGATTGTCAATATTAAATGTTGTAGACACATCTTCAAGTTATGAAAAACGTTATTTTTATTATGATATGACTCATGATTTCTTTCTCATGCCTTAAAGTTCTTTTCATGACTTTATTGATGTATCTCAAGTTCACATGTTAAATGTTTCCCTTATTTCCCTTACTGGGCCTTCTGCTCACCCTTTCTTTTGATGTATGTCCCCAGGTTATAAGATGTAGTAATGAACCTAGGATGAACATGAGTAGAAGCCTTTAAAGTGTTTAAGAAGAAGTTTTTATGTTTTCATGTTTTAAGTTCCTGGTTTCCAAGACACTAAACCTTAAAGATCCTCGGTTTTGTAAAATGTAATGAAAGTTTATGTGATAAAAAGGAGGGATGCCATACTGAGTTTTTACGAAACATCATTTTATTGTTATAATTATTTAAATGAGATAATTATAACCAATCCATTAAACATAGTAATATTAATAGTAATAAATAATTTTTTAATATTTTTTATAATGTATTTATATAAATAAAACATATTGATAAGGAATTATATTTTTTTTAGTAAAGTCCTTAAATATTTAAAAATATTATTTTTTCAAATGAACTCCTTTTAATTTCCTTCTATGAACAATAATAAAATTAATTTTATAAAAATTTCAAAATTAAATTTTATAGTATAATATTCATTTTTTAATTAAGAATTTAGAAATTATCTTAGGGAAAATATTGGGATTTTTCTAAGAAAGTTCATTTTTAGATGAATTGTGAAAAATACCATACTTGAATTCAATACTTACTTTTCATATAATTTATTAAAAAGTTTATATTACATTTTAATTTGGTTTAAAATTTTAAGTAGATAATATTTTTATCAATTAATCCAATTTATGTCATTGTAATCATTTTCACTTTTAAATTGGGTATAAAATCTTAGTGAACTTTTGAATGTTTTTACTTTAAAAAACCTGCAATGTCGTCCCATCAACGGGATTATTTTAAATTAATTTCTACCACTTATGTGTATAGAATTTATAAAAATAGATCCCATATTTATAATCATCATAATTTATAATTTATAATAAGGTAAACTTAGTTTTTTAACAAAAATATTTGTGAAAGTGATTAAAATTAATTATAATGGTTTAGAGAAAAATTAGGTTAATAAAGTACTAAACCTTAGAGTTAAGACCCAAAACAACCTAAAAAATTTTATAATACCCATTTTATGGCCATTATTAGACCATTAACCTTTAATTATTGAGTTTTTTGGTTTTTTAGGACCTTTTCTAGGTAAAAACGTGGGTACACCTAACTTGTTTTCAAAAATACCAAGTGTGTCCTTTCACTTCCCTATAAAAGGCCACCACCTCTCCCTCTTCTTTAAACATATAAACCCACTTATTTTAGGACAAGATATTCTCACTACACTTAACAAAATACCTCCATTCCTCCATTAATACTCCCTTTGGGCCGAAATTAATCCAAGTAAGCCTTTTCTTCGAAACCAAAAGGAGTTACCCGATTAAGAGGTAACTCCTTCTCTCAAGATCCTTTCTTTTATTTCCTTTATCCACCCCCTCCACTCTATTTATTCCATGATTATATAAAAAACCAGTATATTCAATATAAAATGATTTTTAAAGATAATTTTTCTTCCTACACTTACACACACATCCACCAAATGGGTAATAAACATATTGTTTATGTCTACGATGAACTACCACCTCACTAAATGATGATTGTTCATTTTTCCTTTATTGTATCTCATAGTGAAAAATATGATGGAAACTCTATTTATATATGTCATATATTATATTTATTATTTTTTTAATCTTATTTATTTCTTTTACAACACATACCTTTTTACTTTCCATTAGGTGTAAATATGATAATTTCATTTGAGGAAGTGTGGACTACCACCCCCTCAAAGTGATGTGATTGATTCACACACCACATAGAATGTATTAAGGATGGGTTTAGTGAAATTATATGATATATATGATATAATAATGATACTTTAATAATGATATATATACATATATAGATAATTATATGTCATTTTATTTCTTTCTTTCAATACGAAAATAAAAATGGAAACAGCGTCCATGCGTACGTACGGCTTACCATCTTCATGAATGGTGTATTCCATTTCATACTTATATATTCTATAGATTAATATAATAAAAATATAATATATATAAATTACATTTATATAATTTTTTAAATTCTGTAAATTATGATATAATTACAAAGACCAAATATATAACAAATTAAGACACATGTGAAGAACAAAACGAATATTCCCTGAAGTGAAACCTTAACATAGGATTGTTAACAAGTGGGTAATATAAGGTCTTAATAAAAATATATATGGTATTATATATATAGGAATATTATTATGTAAAATTTGTATAATGAACTTAAATTTATTATAAAGGAATCTTGTACGAGTATGAAGATATTCAAGACACAAGATAAGGGGATTCCATCTCACCTTTTATTTATATGAGATGCATGATTTATTCACCAACCATTCCTTTTATGTGGTGTGTATAATTACCATGGATGTATTATATTATTATTATAATTATATTTAATGGTATTTACATATCCATTATATTCTCTTTATTTCTTGGGGATTATGTTTTAAAAGTTACCAAATCAGTAAAATAGTTTTGTCTCAATTTGCCTTCTTTGAGACTCATGTTTGGTTATGCAACTAAATTTATTTTTTGAGTATATACATCCATTTTACATGTTATATAATGAAAATAATTATTTTCATGATATTTTATGTTTCATGTAGTTTCTTTTTCTTATATAGAGAGCATGATCCCAAGTTACCAAGTGATAAGATTTTATTGAAACAGTCTCGTTTCTTTTAAATATTATTAATGATTATGCTTATTTGATGAAATATAATGATAAATATCTCAAGAAAACTCATGAGTTTCATTATACTCAGTTTATTCAAGATATATACATTTATTAGTACCATTTTCCACATTTTGGTACTTTATATATTTAAGAAAAGGTTTTTAAGAAAATTTGATCATATTTCTATCTTTGGTCAGAAATATGTTTTATTTAAAAAACTATGTTTTCAAAAATGTTTTAAATTGATCCTTGAATACTATTTTCAAGGAAAAAGTATTTTAAATTTGATTTATTGTTTTATAATATTACTTTAAAATATTTCAGATCTATTTTCAAAGAAAAAGGTTTTCAATAATGTTTTATGTTTATAAAAAAAATTTAAACATTTTCAAGAATTATTTATAAGTTTTCAAATAAAAAGGTTTCCAAAATAATTTCAAATATTCATTTATAAGTTTTAAAGTTTATTTTCAAGGAAATTGTTTTCAAAAGGAATTATGTTTTAAAAAGGAATACTTTTCATGGAATGAAGGATATCTTCTTCAAGAATTTTTTTAAAAATATATTTCAAAATTATTATCCATAATAGATGAAATATATTGATGTTACTCATGACTTTCTTGGAAATTATCTAAATATTTCATTAATATTATTTCTATGAATGTTTTATTCCTTAATATCATGATGTTTATGAAACTATTTTCTCCCCCCATGAGTTAAATTATTTTGAACCCCGCTTCTTTTCAGAGGTTATACTTTCATGAAGTGATTAGGGAACCTATCTCTTTTCATTGTTTATGATTTTTTGAAATGTTAATAATACCCATTTCATTTAATAGGTTATGATTTGATGTTTATAAGGCCTATATATTTTTATAGGTCATGATATGTTGAATGTTTTATTTTGTGGAACATGTATGAATGATTTTATTATGATATGGGTGGGACCTATATCTCCCTCCAATGGATTGGGTAATGATGTAGGACTCATGTGAATATATGTTATGCATGAACCTGATTTTATGTTCATAATGTTATGCATGAACCTGATTACTTATTCACAGTGTTATTCATGGACCTGGTTGCATGTCCAAAAGTTTATAGATGAACCTGATTACATGTTCTAAATGTTATGAGTGAACCTTATTACATGTTCACAATGTTATGTATGGACGTGGTTCCATGTCCATAATTTTATGCGTGAACCTGATTATATGTTCACAATGTTATATGTGAACTTGATTACATATTCACAATGTTATGAATCGACCTGGTATCATTTCCATAAGGCTATACATGGACCTGATTACACATTCACAAGGTTATGCATTGACCTAGTTGCATGTCCATAAGTTAATGAAAGGGTCTGATTTCATGCCCTAAACTTAATGAGTGAACCTGTTTATACTTACATGCGTTTACAACATTATAAACAAATTTTCATACAAAAAATTCCATTTCTTATTCCTATGTTATACTTTCATGTCTTATGCTCTTAATTATATTATTATCCATGTCATATGAACTGCCAATATTTATTATGATCTCTAATATGTAGGGTATGATCTTCAAATGTTATGATCAAGTTCCATACCCTTTTTCTCATGTTATAATAATGCATTTTCTTTATTTACCCTTACTGAGCATCTAATCTATCCCATTTCTTATGATTTATTTTCCAGGTTATGAATAAAGTTTTTAGATATAATCACTAAAGATGGAGATATTTATGGGATTTTTTGATGATCTTTCACCAGGATGGAAGATTTTGTTTCCACATTTCCAAAGACACTAAATTTTTATGGTCCTCATGCATGTATTTTTTTAATGTACTTAATATTCATATAAAATTATTTAATTATCATTTATTATTATCCTTGGTTTCTATAAAGTATATACACCTCATATAAAAATATAGGTGCAAAACACGGCATGAATCTCAAAGATGAAAAATCGAGACAAAATTACTTTACCAGTTTGGTGTCTTTTGAACAACAAACCCCATGAATGAAAGATCATCAAATGGATATGTAAATAGAAAAAAATGTAATTATAATAATCATATAATAAATTAATGTAAAATATATACACCGCACAAAATAAATTACTGGTGAATAAGTCATGTATCTTACAAATATAAAAAGTGAGATGAGAAAACCCTTACTTTAAGTCTTGACTTTCTTCGTACATGTTCAAAAATCATGTATATTAAATATAAGTTTATTATAAATATATCATAGAAAAATATTTTTATGTATAATACCATATATTATTTGATTATGAATTTATATTACCCATCTAATAACAATTCCATATTAATGTTACATTTTGGGTAATATCTACGTTGTTTTTCATATATGGTTTGACTTGTTATTCTTGAAAATATTACTTAGATCATGATTTAAATTTTTTAAAGAATGTAAAACATGATATAAATATAATATATATCCAGTATATAAATATTTATAATAATATATAAAATATAGAAATAATTAATTAAATACACCATTCATGGAGATGGTAGGTTGTACGTACGCATGAACGTTGTTTCTGTTTTATTTTCATATTGAAATAAAGAAAGTAAATAGTATATATGTATATATATATTATCATTAAATTATAATTATTATTTCATATATATCATATAAATTTACTAAACTCATCCATAATACATTCCATGTAAAGTGTGAATGAATCACATCACTTTGAGGAGGCGGTAGTCCACACGTCCACAAATGAAGTTATCATATTTACACAAAATGGAAATCATGAAGTTATGTTTTATTTAATAACTAAATAAGAATAATTAAATCATAAATATAATATATATAATATAAAAATATTATTTCCATCATAATACCCACCATGATAGGTGGTAAAGGAGAAATGAACAACATCATTTCGTGAGGTAGTAGTCTTCTGTATAAAGGAATGATAAGTCTGTTACCCATTAGATGGAAGTGTGTGTAAGTATAGGTTAAAACATTATAATAAAAACATATGAGTAAATTTATAATACTAAGGTTGTTATATAATCATGGTATAATAATATTTTATGGGGTGGAGAGTGAAAATAAAATAAAAGAGCTTGTGGATGGAAGTTACCTCTTATTTCGGTAACTCCTCGTGGTTTGCACCAAAGGGATTCCTTGATTGGATTTATGACCATAGGGATGATTATAGAATGAGTTTAGGGATTTTGGGAGGATATTTGGTCAGTTTTGTTTGAATACAAATGGCTTGAGATGTATGAATAAGTGGTAGGGTGAGTGCCTTTTATAGTGGAGGAGGAGTGGCATTCTTGTAAATTTCTAAAAAGAGAATTACACCCACGTTTTTCCCATGTCATGTGGCTCCCATAATGTAAAAAAAGGTAAAAATAAGGATAGGGTATAAATATGAACAGAAAATATATTTTAGATAAGTTTTGAGGTCATTATGGGCCTTATTTGTAAGGTTTAGTCCTTTGTTAAGCTAATTTTTATCTTAATCGTTATAATTAATATAAATCACTTTCACAAATATTTTTGGTAAAAAAATAATTTGATCTTATTATATATTATAGATTATTAAAATTTTAAATATGTAATAAATTTTACAAATTCCAATCATATAAGAGGTAGAAATTAATTTAAATTTAATCTCACAGACAAGACGACAAAGCAAGTTTTTAAAGTAAATTTTTTTAAAAGTTTGATATGTTTTTATATCAAATTTTAATGTGAAATTGATTCCAATAAACTAAATTGGTTTAATTTATGTAAAATTTATTTAATTAAACTTTAAAAACAATTAAAAATATGATTTAACCCTATAAATTTTTTATACAAAAAAGTAGTTCTGAATTAAAAATTAGTATTTTTCACTATTCATCATAAAATGAAACTTCTCATTAAAATACCAAAATTTCACCCAAAGTAAATTCTGATATTCCTATTTAAAAATTGAAGTTTATTTTGAAAAATAAAAATTATTAAATTCTCAATATTTAGATTTAAAATGGGTTAAAAGGCCATAAAATTTCCCTTTAGAAAAATACATCTTTTTATTCATAAAATTGGATTTATTCTTAATTTATACTTATAAATTCTATTGGATGGGTATAAAAATATTTATTGAATATATATTATAAATTTTATTGAAAATATTCATCAGAAGTGGTTTTTTTTAATTTACTGGGATAAAATTGTGTTTGTACAAAGATAAATAGTTTTCTTAGAAATGTACTTTATTTATTTTCAAATAGTTCTTATATTAATTTCTAATTAATTGATAACCAAAGGATTCATTTTATATACATGTGTAAATAATATTTTCATAATTTATTTAATATAATTCATAACTTCCATTCCAATGACTAGGTAGTATATACAATAATATTTTTATATTATCATTAATAGTATATTGTAGTTAGGTAAGACTCAGCCTTGTTTGTAACATAATCTATCTAAGACACTCGATATTGTGTGTAACACAAGACAAAAATAGTGTTGTGTGTACCCAAAGTTAATCAAAGTGTTGTGTATAGCTCAATAATAACTTGGTGTTGCATATAATGCAAGCCAAACCTAATGCTTTCATATAACAAAAGCTATATTCAATGTTGTGTGAAATGAGAAATATTGAAAATATTAAATTAATTCAAAAAATATTTTTCACAAAATCTCAGGGTGTTACATCTTTACAGGATATACATTAAGAAAATTTTATGGTTGCATGGAGTACCACATTCCATTATATCTAATCAAGATCCAAGTCTTACCTCAATTTTTTGGGGAAGTATTATACAATATATTGATTCAGAGTTGAGTTTTAGCACTACATATCATCATCAAATAGATGTTTAGTTTGAAAGAACAATTCAAACCCTAGAGGATATGTTGAGATCTTGTTATTTGGATTTAAAAGGTTTTTGGGATCAACACCTTCCTCCAGTTGAGTTTTTTTACAATAATACCTTTCACTCAAGAATTCAAATGGATCCTTATGAATCCCTATATTGAAAGAAATTTAGTTCCCCAACATGTTGGAATGAAGTTGAATAAAGAAAGATATTGGGACTTAAGAGAGCTGAAAAATGATCGAGGTGGTTAGATTCATTGAGTAGCATGTCAATGCAGCTCAAAGTCAGTAGAAAAGTTATGCTGATAACTGCCGGTGTGATCTAGAATTTCATTTTTGTGATAAGGTGCTCCAAATAATTTATCCATGCAATAAGGTTATGATATTTTAAAAGAAATGGAAACTAATCCCTAGGTGTATTGGTCCCTTTGAAATTATTGATCATATCAGGATAGTATCATATCTCTTGGTTCTTCCACTAAAACTCACTCAAGTCCGTGATTTTTTTCATATATCTCTCCAAAGTAAGTACATACCTAACCCTTCATGTGTACTGAACTCAGAGATCATTTCGTTGGAGTAGGATCTTTCTTATAAGGAAAAACCAGTGGAGATTCTAGATCATATAGATAATATTCTATGAAACAAGACCACCCACCTGGTCAAAGTATTATGATGAAACCACCAGTTTCAATAAGGTACATGGGGAATTGAGGATATGATAAGGCATAAGTATCATCATTTTTTCATATTTGAGTGACCAATTTCTAGGGAGAAATTCATTTTAGGGGGGGTAAAATGTAACACCCTGAGTTTTTATGAACCCTTTTTTGAATAAATTAAATTTATTTGATTTCTTTTATTTCAATCTAAAACAAGTTAATCTTGTTCTACACACAACATCAGCTTAACTTGTGTTACACATGACACTGTGTTTTAATAAAACAATGATATGTTAATAATATAGTTATTTAAACCTGACTGTTATAACCTAGAGGTTAAACTTAGTAATATAAAAAATAATAAATACTTTTTAAATATTATTTATAATGGTTATATATAATTAAACCATTTTTATAATGAAATGTATAATATTTAATAAAGTCTTTATATGATTTGAAAATAGTATTTTCTCAAAAGATCTGATTTTTATGTCATTCTATAAAAAATAATAAAATTAATTTTTTAAAATTTTAAAAATTGAATGTGATAAAATAAAATTAATTTATTAATTTAGAATGTAAAACTTTTATTATGGGAATTTTTTTTGTATTTTTTGAAATATTACATTTTTGGATGAATAGTGAAAAATACTGAATTTTAAATGAAATATGCCTTTTCATTTAATTTATTTATAAAGATAAATTATATTTTAAATTGGTTTTAAAGTAAAATTAGTTCAAATATATATAAATCAATAAAATTTTGTTCATTGTAATAAATTCACATTAAATTTTGATATAAAAACATTTCAAACTTTTGAACTTTTTAACTAAAAACTTATTGTCTCGTCCCATCTCTGATATTTAATTTTAAATTAATTTCTAAAAATTCTGTGAATTGAATTTGGAAAAATGTATTTATATTTTTAAATATAATATTTTATAATTTATAATATTGACAACTTAATTCTTGACCAAAATTATTAGTGAAATAGTTAAAATTAATCAGTATGATTAAGAGAAAAACTATTTTAGTAAGGGACTAAACTTTAAAATTAAGGGGGGAAATGACCTATAATGTAACAACCTAAAGATTTAAAAAGGAATTTAATATATAATTTAATGCATGAAACATTGATTCTCTTCGAAACAACACTTTTTATTTTAACCTAGATGTTAAACATAATTTTTCTACCTCCGTGATTTGAATTTTGAAAAACAGATATACACGGTTGTGATCAATAAGATATTCAGGGTCTGATATGATCAAATTACATTTTGGTGAATAGTAACTTGACTTTTGGAATAGTAATATGACCCTTATGAATAGTAAATTGGCCTAATGAATAGTAACTTCACCCATTAAAGTATAAATAAAATTTAGGCACCTTATAAATGAAACAATGATGTAATTATATCATGGTATAAGTAAGTGAATATTTAAAAATTAATAATTATGTGTTGGTATTTTGTGAATAATAAATATTTAATTACAATTTTATAATTAATAAATTGATTTAAAAAAATAATTTTCATATAATGTATTCAAAAATAAATATTTTTTGTCCTGTGATTTTACGATAACTTAATAAGACCATAGTTAATTTTTTAAGGTGTTATGAAATCAGTTTTAATTTTAAAAAGGTGTATTTTTAGAGTAAATGATGATTTTAATTAAAAAATAAATTTCTCATATTTATAAAATTATTTTCATAAAATATAGTTTATTTTTTAATTCTATATTTTGAAAAATAGTTAGGGATAATTTTTGGTATTTTTCTGAAATACTTGAGTTTTTAGTGAATGGTAAAATACAATAATTTATAGTATAAATACACTATATGATAAATATACTATTAATTTAGTAATAGATGATGTAAGAACCCTTGTTTAAAACTCTCATTAACATATTACTATATTTAGTTACAATAATCAACAATATTGGTTTTCATGAGAAAAATAATAAAATAATGAATACAATAATGAGAAATTACCCCTCTCCTCCACTATAAAAACCACCCCTCACTCCCACTTCTCCTCACAACTTCCAAGCTTCCATCCATATCAAATTTCTGCCCAATAATATTCCCAATATCCTCCCCCATGTACATAATCTATTTTTCTCATCAAAAGACCAAAATCAATCCCCTTAAGAAGATTCTCAAGGAGGGGTATTCAAGAGGTAAAATTCTATTCCTTTTCCTTTTATTTTTCTTTTCAAGTTCTTTATTTTATTACTCTATCCTCGCCTCCTCTATAAAAATAATCATGATAAATCCATTATCATTTATATATTTTAATTATCTCATTTTAATGGAAGAACCATCATCAATCTCATTACTCCCTCTCTTTTATTTTAAAAATGAAATCATCGTTTGCAATGTATTGATTTACAACCTTTGTAGACGACGAACTTTCATTATTTAATTTATCCTTCAAGAATGGTCATGAAACATTTTTATGGTTGAAATAGATTATAAAATTTTTATTATGTATTATCTAATGTTCTATAACCATTATATATACATAATATTAATTCATATGACAAAACTAGTTCGTGGTGATCGAAATATCGCCATATTAATCTAAACAATTATCACTAAATGTATTATCTAATGATTCATCCTCATATAATATAACCATATGATATATATAAAAATTTACACTTAAATATTATCTTTAAAAACATATAATTCAAAATCTAGAGAATTATACCCATTTACATAAACTTCATTACTTATAAACAAGTGAACTGATCATGAAAACCAAGAAAATGAATGCTCCCGAATGATGAAATTAAAATCTATAAATCATAAATATGGCCATAAATGATCTTAATAAAACTATAAAAAATAAAATAACTATATAAAAGGTTATTAATTAATTAACTAATGTATTTAATTTGATTATCAAGGAAATTAATGTCAAGTGAAAAACTCATTTGCACATAAGGTAAGGGTTTCCTTCCTGAACATTCATTTTCACTGGGGTTGTGATTTCTTCCTCTATAAACCAATGTAATTCTTAATTTATTTTATATAATTATAATAAATTTAGGTTATATGTTTCAAAATAATTTATTCTGATCAGTTGAGCTTTTTTGTGTAAAATACATGCTTTAAAAGGGTTCCCTTCTCCGTTCTTCAAGATAAGAAAGCCCGATTAAAGGGAACTTCCCTATTTCTTACCTATTTTCAAGTGAAATATATAATATATTTTAAGCCACTGTTAATTTTTATAAAAAAACTAATTTAATAATAGAGAAACTATATTATTTCATTTTTGGTTTTATGCAAATATTTTTCCAAAAGAACACTTCTTTTCAGAGTAAATGTTTGTTTCTCTCAAAAATTCCTCCAAGATTTTATAAGAGTATTTTTGTCTATTTAAACACCAATGTTGAATTTTATGTCTTATTGTGGTTAATATATTATTTTTATCATCCAAAAATATTATTAAATGTTTATTGATAATTTTGATTGTGGATGTGCTATCTTGATACAATTCACCATACTACTTAGAATGGTTAGTTATTATGTTTACAGATTGGGTAAAGTTATTTAAATTTCCTATGTATATGATGTTTATATTTAACCCCATTCATATGAGGAATTATTTGGACTTAAAATGTGATGGGTGGGGCATTATATAGCTCCTTGATGCTTTGGTAGGTCTTATAAGAAAAAACAGAATTGGGTTTTGGTCGAGGATTTACCATAATATTTTTAGACGTCTTATTCAAGGATATGAAAACATGTTTTAGATGTCCAGTATTATGTATTAACACATTATAAAACTATTAATTTATAAACCATGTGATTATTCGACTAGTAGAATATCAATTATAAATTTTTATTCTCTTATGATACTTTTTATGGCTTTATGTAATCATTTTCATTCCTTCCATATTATACTCAAGTTTATTTTAAAAGGAATTTGTTTTTAGTTATTCACTATACCTAATGTTTATGTTTATGATAACTTCTACTATATTACTTACCCTTACAGAGCATCTGAACTCACCCCTTTCTTATTTTTTATTTTTTACCAGGATGCAAGGATGTATGTTATTATGAATGACTTGAAAAAATAATCTAAGAGTTTATGGGTGTTTCCAATGGAGTTGCAATGTTGTTTTTACTTTCAAGTTGTAATATGAAACTTATTTTTGTATTTGGTTTAACAAAACTATTATACTATTTGTAACTTCATGATGAAACATCATTATAAACATACCAATATATTAATATAAGGCACCGGCTATGGGAAACCGGGGTTAGGGTACTTACAGTTAGTATTAGATGAATATTAGTAGAATCCTAGTAAACTAGATTTAGAAAAAATATATTAGGGAACAAAACCATAAGATATACATTGAGGATAATAATACAAGAATATCGTAGAATTTTGGTAAGGTATATATTATGTGGATCTCTCTAGAAAATACATCCATGCCTGGATACTATAAGTGAACGTGGTTCTGGCACAGATGTACCTAGGAGTAACAACTCTGATAAGGTGTTCTGGGCCTAACTCAGGGTAACCTGTTACATGACAACGAACTTTACTACACACCTGGTTTGACAATCCTGGGGTATATGCTTAAGATAATTTACATTTTCTTTACAACCCATTATGAAGGATTTAAATGTAAATATGTCCTCAAAGAAACCATACTTATGATTATGAAATTAAACATGCATAAAATTTCAATTTATGTTAATTATTTTTCTAGTTCAATATTATATATTACGATTCATGATCTAATTTAGTGTATTCTATTATTTAGAAATGGATCCTAGTGGAAATAATGGAAACTGCGTGAACGCACGTATCCCATGTAGGGATTTCCATCCTATGAAAAATAATGATGTTGGTTCTAAAGCTGTGACTAGTGCTGAGAAAATTATAACTACACTGGGATATATGACTTAGGTTTTGAACAATAAACTTACCCATATAGAGCATCCAGATCCACAATGTGTAGGAGCAATGTTAGACTACTTTATGAGAAAACATCCTTCATCATTCAAAGGGACTAAAATCCCATTCATATAGGAGTAGTGGATAATTTCATTCAATAAGATATTTATTTCTTTAGGATGTAATGAAAGGGAGGAGGTTATCATGGTAGTTTATTATCTATTGAGATATGTGGATTAGTGGTGGTTGTTAATTCAAAACACAAATGAGGAGGAAGAAATAGAAGAAATGTAATGGAGGAAATTTAAGGAAATATTATTAGAAAAATATTTTCCTTGAGAACAGCAAGAAGATATGGATATGCAATTCTAGAGTTTGAAAAAAAAAAGAGGATGAAAAAATTGTGAAGTATGAATAAAATTTTACAAGGCTAGCAAGGAATATTTTGGACTATATACATAATCTTAGGAGCAATATTGGTTGATTCTTTGATGGTTTAAACCCATTTCTCCAAAGGGAACTAGTTTCAAAAACTTTCTCATCATAAAAAGATATAGTCTCGTGTAAAATCAAGATAGATAAATAATTATCTAAGTCTTATGACTCTAATGAAAATAAATAGAATAATAGGGTGGTGGGGGAAAGAATAGATAAAGGGAAGAATAAAAAGGAAAGTTTTCTAACATGTGATACTTATGGAAAGAAACACCCTGGAGCCTACTTAAAAGGAAAAGGATTCTGTTACAAATGTGGAGAAAGAGGCCATCAGTCTCATGATTTCAAAGGAAAAAAAAAGATACAAATGTTTAATGCTACAATTGTAAATATATGGGATATTATTCCAATTATTATCCTAAGATTCAAGGAAACATTACCCATATAACTCCAAGGTATCAAGGCCAAGATTATACGATCACAACTACTAAGGTTGAAGTTCCTAATGATGTGGTGGTAGGTACTTTAATATTTTCCTCAAACTTATCCAATGCTATATTTGATTCTAGATCTTCGCATTATTTTATATATTCCCAATTTTTCCAGAAAAATAGACATTTCCAATTTGATTTAATAAAGGAGTTGTTAGTAAAAACTCCTAAGGGAAGTATCACCGCAACAAAGATGTGTTGATATTCCCCCTTAAGATACATAAATGTACTTTATTTGTTAACCTTGTCATTATACCCCTAATTTAATTTTGATATAATTCTTTGTATGAATTGGATTTAAAGTTATAATGAAAAAATCTATTATAAGAAGAAGAAAGTTACAATTTTTGAGAATGATGTAAAATCCCATATCTTTAGAGTAGAAACCTCATCATTTTAATTTTATTTAGATCCACCCCCAGTAGCTCTACTGAATTCAATTCTTGGGAAGGAAGATAAAACAATATCTATGGGTGAGGAATGAAATATTTAAATTGAGGATGTATCTATTGTGAAATAATACATTAATTTATTTCTAGAGGATTTACCCGGACATCCTCTAAAGCAGGAAATTGAGTTTTCTATTGATTTAATTCCTGATGCAAGTCCTATATCAAACACTCCTTATAGAATGGAAATAGTGTAATTAGTATAAATGAAGAAACAACTAGAGTAATTGAGTGATAAAGGATTTATCCTCCCTATTGTTTCTCCATGGGGATACCTTATTATCTTTTTCAATAAGAAAGATGGATCCATGAGGCAATGCATTGAATATAGAGAAATCAATGCGATTAGAATAAATAACAAGTACCCCCTAACTCAGATTTATGATTTGTTTGATCAAATTCCCAAAGCCCAATATTTTTCGAAGATTGAACTTTGATTTGGATATAATTTGAATGTGAGGAAGGAATATATTTCAAAGACAACATTTTGAACCAAGTACAGGCATTACTATTTTACATTAAATCCATTTGGATTGACTAATGCACCCTTTTTTTCATGGATCTAATGAATAGAGTTTTCGAGAAATATCTTGATGAATTTTTTGTGGTAGTTATTTATGATATATTGGTATACTCTAAAAGCTATGAAGATCATGAGAATCACTTGTGCATTATTATAAAGACTCTTAGAAGAAATGATTTATATGGGAAGTTAATCAAGTATAAATTTTGGCTTCAAACATTTTCTTTTCTCGGTCTTATTGTCTCTAAGGATGGAATATTAGTTGATCATTCAAAGAAAAAGGCAGTTCATAAATGGAATACTCTAATGAACATAACCAAGGTATGTATTTTTATTAGTTTAGCAGGTTATTATTAGTGTTTCATTTAGAACTTCGCATGATTAGATAACCCGTTAACCAAGCTTACTCATAAAGGATTTATGTTCATATGGAAAAAATAATATGAATAATGTTTTGATGAATTAAAGAAGAGGTTAATTAAAGATCCAATATTGAATCTACCGTCAGGAAATGGTGGATTTGTGATTTATACTGATGCATCAAATAAATTACTTGTTTGTGTCCTCATGTAGAATGATAGATTTATTTTGTATATATCAAGGCAGTTAAAAATTCATGAATATAACAATCCAACTCATAATCTTGAGTTAGTATCTTTAATCTTTTCTCTAAAGATATGGAAAAAGTATCTCTATGGTGAAAGATGTGAGATATATTCTGATCACAAGAGCTTAAAATATATCTTCTCACTGAAAGAAATCAACATGAGGTAAAGGTGATGGCTTGAGCTACTCAAGGATTATGATTTTTACATACACAACCATCCAAGGAAGGAAAATAAGGTGCAATATTCATTGAGTATAAAGGATCATGGAGTTTTGGAAAAAAAATGAGGATTGACAAGGATCTTATGTACATGGATCTATCAAGGATGGGAATGGGAATTATCAAAGAAGGTAAAACATCATTACTTTTTAAATTGGTTTCCCAACTATCTTTATTGTAAATAATTAAAAGTTTTTAATATGATGATGAAAATATTGAAAAGAAAATTAAATCTGTGAATGAAAAGAAGTTTCAAGACTTTATGTGTGAGTATGGAATTAAGAAATTTGGGATAAGGCTATGTGTTTCCTCTACACATGAGCTAAAAAGGGAGTTATTGGATGATTCACATAGTTAGAATTTCTATATAAACCCTAGTAGAACTGTAACACCCCAGGTAAATAAAGAGTATGACATTTTCACATTTATCCATATTTGTGAATAAAATATTAATATTACTTTAAAGGGAATGCTATGCTCAATGGTGTACCCAATATGCAACAACAAGTTTCTTTGAAATCTTACGTTGCACTCTAATAGTTAAATAATATTATTTTAAATGGTAGTTAACGCCAAGCCGTTGTAATGGAGGGAATGAACAGAACTAACTACAAAATGATTATATATGTTTGTAAAATATTTTTATTTTTTTTTTCAAAAAATGTTAGGGGATTAAAAATGCAAATGAATCCAGTTTTTAAACGTAAACATTCCAATATTCTTTAAAAGGTCGATTAACCACCTTTTAATGGCGAACCTATTTTAAATCCACTTTTTGACAATTTTATAAGCTCTATTTTTCAAAATAAACATATTATTTATGATTGGGACATTGAAATTTACCTTGGGTTAATTTTTGGTATTTTTCTGACAATGTTCATTTTTCAATGAATAGTGAAAAATACTGCATTTTACATCAAAACTGCTTTTTCATATAATTTAATTATATGGTTATATTATCTTTTTAAATTGTTTTAAAGTGTAATTAGAATATATTTTTACCATGTAATTCAATGATGGTCATTGGGATTAATTTCACTTTGGAATTAGGCATAAACGAGTGCCAAACTTTTCATAAATATTGTTTCTAAAAAAACCCGCTATTTTTTTTGACAACGGGAAGTTTTTTTTAAATTAATTATTTCAATTTATGTGTTTGGAATTTGTTAAAATGGATAACATATTTGGAATCAGAAGGTAAAAATTATGCAATTAAGACTCTTTTGTTTTTGGACATTATGAATAGTAACGACGGTAATTATCTTTAATTATCTTGATTAATGAGTAATCGGGTAGTTAAAGATAATAAGATAATATCATAATAATAAAAAATGACCACAAAATGTGTCCTAAGGATACTGGTTGTCTCATGTCCAACCATGGGATGCCTTGTGCCAAACTTGGGGGGCCCATGGAATCACTTTTGTGAGAAAGTGACTTTTTATCTTTTTATTTTTAAAGAATGTTAAATGTGACAAAGAATGTATCACCTAAGTAAAATATTTTTAATTTTGTCTACATAAATGATATTTTGGACTATAAATATTAATTAGAAATATAAAAAGATTTCCTAAATCATGATATTTGTTTTATAATTTTTAGACATTAAATTTATTAAATTATTTATGACATCATGATGATGCAGCGATTACCTCATTAATAAAGGATTTAAATAAAATGAAATGATAATGTGAAATATATGACCTAAACATGTCCAAAACCTATTGTATGGGTGGATTTCAAACCCTTATCACCTTAACCTCGAATCATATCAATGTGGGACATTTTGAATCAGAAAATAAATTTCAAATAAAGTAACATTTCTTTACTTTCCAAGAGTGCCCCTCCTCTCCTCTTATAAAAGGCCACCACATATACCTCCTTACCCACACTCCCAAAGCCTTTGGCTCGACCATACCCTACCAATTTTGTCTCTCCACATCCCTATCTTGCTCCTTGAAGCCTCACTTTGGGAAGAAGTCTTCCCAAGGAATCCTTTGAACTCAAACCAAAGGGAGTTACCCGATTTTAAGGTAATGTCTTCACTTGAGTCCTTTTGTTTTATTTTGCTTCTCCAACCCCCTAAACTCTTTTTATTCATTGGATTTGTAACAACTCCAGTATCTTAAATATACTAGGATGTTTTTATAAGAAGTATTCGAGCTACACTTACACACACCTTCGTCTAATGGTTAAAGAATATACTGTTTCTGTGGTTGGCGATTTTCTGCCTCACGAAACGATGATTGTTCAATATTCTTTTAACACCTTTAAAGGTGGCCATTATGATGTCACTGTATTTTATATAAGATATATATGGTATTTATGTTTACTATATTCTTCTTTATTTTATATTTAAACCATAACATTATTCTTTTTATGTTGTGTAAATGCGATAATTTCATAAGAGGAAGTGCGGACTACCGCCCCCTCAAGTGATGTGACTCGTACATGCAATACATGGAATGTATAAAGAATTAAATTAATAAACATATGTGAACTATATAAAATATATATTATACTGGAATTATAATATATATATATATATATATAATTTATTTTTAATTCCATTAATATGAAAAAGAAAAAAATGAAAGTAGCGTTCATGCATACGTACGGCCTACCGTCTCCATGAACGGTGCTTTTCGTTTTTTATCTCCAAATGATATGGAATAGTATAAAATGAATATGTAATGGATATATATGTTATATATGATATATAAATCATGATTATAACTCTGGATATAATATATACATGAACAACTTGTAATTATAAAGAGCATATTTTGACTCAAGTACTAATGATCGTTTAAACGACCGTTATTAACTAAAATAATTACATAGTGTTAATGAAAAGGTAATAAGTGATATAAAAGGAATAATGAACTTGAAAAATGTTCTTAGGGAATTATAAATTAACTCAAGTTTATTATTCAGGAGATTAAAGAACGATCGAGTCAAGTCGGACTCGAGGTAAGGGATCCTACTCCTCTCTTTCTTTTTAAGTACACTCTTTTATGTCATTCCTTTTAAAGATCATATTTCTTGTTATTGGGATGTTATTTTATATTATTATTACTGTAATTTTTATGTTCATGTGATTAGAGACCCTATTCTCTCTCATCAATCCATTTTTTAAGTTTTGAGTGGCGCCGTTAGGCTGCCGAATTTTCGTAAGATATCTAACCTCTCACTTTCTTTTTAAGTACTCTCCTTTATGTCACTTCTTTTAAGATACTCTTTGTTATTATGGGGGATGTTCTTTTATATTCCTCTTTCTGTAAATTTTATTGTAATATTATGAGAGACCCTATTTGATCTCATCAATCCATTTTTGGAAGTTTTAAGTGGCGCCGTTAGGCTGCTGAGTTTTCGTAAGGGATTTTTCATCTCACTTTTATTCCCATGAGATTTATGCTAAATTTTCCACAATTTCCTTTGAGTGGTGTATTTACTATCCATTATTCTACTCTTTTTGTAATATACTTTCGTTTATGAGTATTTACATCAATGTTTTATTGTCCTTCTTTCACGGGGTGTATGTTTCGAAAGATACCCATGTCGGTAAGGGAACCTTTCACCCTCCTCTTTTTAAAAGACTTCTTTTGTTATGTATTTTAATTCACATACTATTATGTTGGGATATGTTCTTATATATCCTTATTGATTTAAATTTTATTTCCAAGTGATGAGATACCCTTTTTGTCTCTCATCAACTCATGTTCTGAATTTTGAAGTGATGCCGTTAGGCTGTCGAATTTTACCAAGGGAACTTTTTAACCCAATTTCGATTTCTTTGGGTTCAACATGTAGTTATTGAATATGTCCTCATTTGAATATGTGTGAATGACCTTTGAGTGTTTTACACTTAATATCAACTTATATTGGGTGTATTTATATTTGTCACACATAATTATGAGATTGATTTATCCTTAATTTAAGGGTACCTTCTTTACAGGGGATTTCATCCCATTTTACATTTCTATTGAGACTTCATTGTTGTTATGCACCAATTCACTATTATATGGTGTATATACTTTCCTTTGGAATATTATATCTTGAATTCCTTTATTCTAATGATATTATAAAGTTCTGATTAAATGTTATTCCTCAATTATTGTATTCAAGTGTCTCTTATTTTGTTAAAAACACTTTAAATAAAATATCATTTTAAATGTTTTAATGATTTATTCTTATAAATGGTTCCCATTAATATACATGTTTTCAAAATGGTTTTAAGGATTTATTTATATGGATATTAATGGTTTAAATTTTTAAAATCTTCAAGGTGGTATGGGATACTTTGATTCAAAAATATCCTTATTAAATGTTTTAAATGGTTTTGGAAATAGTTTCTTTTTGAATGGATTCATTATTTCAATATACTAAAATGTTATATTGTGATTGAAATGTGGAAATGTTATGTTTCCTTTATGCATGTTTTATGTGATACTTTTATGTTATGGTTCTTGGGCATTGTTATGGAAATGGGTGGTTCTGTGATAAACTAAGGGCGGGTGAGCCCGATATAGCTCTCCAATGCATTGGGTAACGCGAAGGAGTGAAACATTAAGGTTTATCCGAAGAGATTTAGGGAATATACTATGGTGGGTATTCCAAACGTAACCAATAGGGTTACTCCCTACGTAAGAATGTTATGAATGCCTCAAGTTACCTTTTATGTCTTATGATTTCTATGATTTATTCATGATATTATGAGGTATGTTAAAGTTCTTATGTTTTATGGGTAAAGTATGATTTCATTCTTATGTATACATGTACTCATGTTTCCTTTCCATATTTTTATATCCCTTACTGAGCTTTTTATGCCCATCCCAAGTTTTTGAAATGTTTTTCACAGGTCAAGGGAAGATTACATGATATGATGATAGAGTCAAGGAAGTGTCAAGAAAGAATCCATGTTTTATTTTAAATATGATTCTGTTGATGGGAAAAATGAATACTATCTTTTATGTAACCACTTTGTTTAAATGTGGAATGTAATGCAATTTTTATGATCTAATTCTCTAAAACTCTAAACCTGAAAATATCCTCAATGTGTAATCTTGTAATAACTCAAGATTAAGTAAGGTTTAAGGTTGGGGCCTTATAGTTGGTATCAAAGGTTGGTTTAGATAACTTTAGAGGTTAGGGTATTCTTTAAGCATAAGTGACATTACCATAATTGTTAGGATTTCAGAAAGAGTCATAGTTTTAGATAAAGTGAATGAGTAAGTATATCTTAGTGTTTATATTCCTCATTAGTACATGATGGTTTTGTTGATATACTCACACTGACCTTTTTGGTTTTAGTAAATGGTTGGATCTAGCAGGAACCAAAGTAACAGTGGATGTGAAGGAAACTGTGACAGTTTTTTGAGCAAGCAACTGAATGATATGGGAGCTGCAATGAGAACTCTTATGATTATCCTCAACCAACTATCTGGAGTCATGATTTACAACCTAAACCTTGGTGATTTCTCTAAGGCATCATATATGTGAGAAACAAATCCCTACGAAACTACAGGTAATAATCATAAAGGTAAGTGTGTTAAAAAACTTATGTGTCAAAAATGTGGAAAGAAAAACCTAGGAAAATGTTTCAAAGGGACAGAAATATGCTATAGATGTGGAAATGAATGTCATAAAGCAAGAACCTTCCATGGAAAAAGGAAGCATCTAGTTGACTCGAGGAAAGGGAAAGAAGTTCTTTCTAAGGGATCAATTGAATGTTTTAAATGGGGTGTGAATGGTCATTATGCAAACACATGTCCTATGAGGAATTTTCATGAATGGGATCACCAAGATCATGAAAATGTTCGTTTACCAATACCTAATTCCATTCCGATTGAGGATGAAGAAACTGAAAATGACCAATCAAAGGTATGGATTATTTCATGACTATTTTTTTCCTATTTTGGAATCATAGGATATGATTCATGATTTTTTTTGTAGGAAAGAAGTATTTCAGAATAAGTTGGAAAGGAATGGTTAATGGATCATGAAGAATGTTTAATGAGTAAGATGTCAACATATAAGGGCTTAAAGAGTTATGGTAAAATTCTTAAGAGTATTAAGTCTCTTTTGATAATGGGGTTACATTAGAAGACTTTTTATATTAATTGTAACCCTGATGTTTAATATATGAAAATTTTATTCAAGGAATAGTTATCTGTTCTTTTGTGGACATAGTTATAAAGAACCATTTGGGTTTATATGATCCTTACTTTTGAGGTAATTATGGGTTACTATATGTTACGATGGAAGTGAAAGGAATGAGATAAAATTGAGGTTAAAACATGTTAGGGTTATTTTTGGAGTTTTATAAAAAGGACAACACACAGACCGTGTGACAACCCGTTGCGTCGGACAAAGCTGCGGGAATCAAACCCACAACCAAAGTGTGACTGGTATTTATCGCCTACCACTGGACTACGTGAAGTCCCTGGTTAGTTTGACTGATTCCTTTTAGTTAGATGATTTTATGAATTAAGAGTATGTTGATTTTGGGTTATCTATGTAAATTTATTAACCTATCATGGAGGATATGTGATTAGGTTAATTACTTTTCAATACGAGACTTTAGGAGCAACTGATGTTGTTTGGAGATAAATGTTACGATTTAACTTGGAAGACTATGTGACTAAATCCTTCAAATATTTGGGTTTCAATCTTAGTTTGGTTTACTTTGAAGAATTTTATGGACAAATTTTTTATCGAATGGTCCTCGTTGAACCTTGGGTTTTGTTGGACAAATTTTGGAGATTAAGAATAGATTTTCTTTTTATAAAGGGTTATCCTTTTCTGGATTATCTGATCTTGTAATAACCTTTTTGGTTTTGGTTTTGGTTAAAGTTTAAAGACATGGGAAGTATATAGTTCTCTTTTTTGGATTAGGTGATTCTCAAGAAGTTGATTATAGTACTCTTAATGCGAACAAGTCTTCCTAAATACTCATCTTTTGGAGAAAATATGATTTTGATTAAGGAATCTAGTAAAAGTTGAAAGTCTACATGACAAGTAAGTATGTTTCATTATGATTTAGTTAAGCTCAAAAATAAATTCCTCAAAAAAATTAACTTAAAACAAAAATTTTGTATGTTAACTTTTCCTACTGGAGAATCGAATACCGTTTAACCCATCACAAGTTTGTGATTTTCTTATCATTAACTTTCTCCTAGACATGTTTACTATCACTCTCCATCAGAACATGACCCTTTGTTTTTTCCTCCATGTCCATATTTTCATACATGTAATCCTAGTATGGGTTAACTCGGGTTACCTTTGTACTTCCCTTTATTTCTTTTAAAGTGATAGTTTAATTTACTCCTTTTTCGATGTGGGACTTTCAATGGAGTTTTCAAGCCCAATTTTAAAATTGCGAGGACGCAATTCCCAAAAGGGGGGAAGGATGTAACACCCCAGGTAAATAAAGAGTATGAAATTTTCAAATTTATCCATATTTGTGAATAAAATATTAATAGTACTTTAAAGGGAATTCTATGCTCAATGGCGTACCCAATATACAATAACAAGTTTCTTTGAAATCTTACGTTGCACTCTAATAGTAAAATAATATTATTTTCAATGGTAGTTAACGCCTAGCTATTGTAATGGAGGGAATTAACAGAACTAACTACAAAATGATTATATATGTTTGTCAAATATTTTTATTTTTTTTTTCAATAAATGTTAGGGGATTAAAAATGCAAATGAATCCAGTTTTTAAGCGTAAACATTCCAATATTCTTTAAAAGGTTGATTAACCGCCTTTTAATGGCGTACCTATTTTAAATCCACTTTTTGACAATTTTATAAGCTTTATTTTTCAAAATATACATATTATTTATTATTGAGACATTGAAATTTACCTTGGGTTAATTTTTGGTATTTTTCTGACAATGTTCATTTTTCAATGAATAGTGAAAAATACTGCATTTTACATCAAAACTGCTTTTTCATATAATTTAATTATATGATTATATTATCTTTTTAATTTGTTTTAAATTTTAATTATAATATATTTTTACCATGTAATTCAATGATGGTCATTGGGATTAATTTCACTTTGGAATTAGGCATAAACAAGTGCCCAACTTTTCATAAATATTGTTTCTAAAAAAACCCGCTATTTGTTTTGACAACGGGAAGTTTTTTTTAAATTAATTGTTTCAATTTATGTGTTTGGAATTTGGTAAAATGGATGACATATTTGGAATCAGAATATCCAAATTATTCAATTAATACTCTTTTGTTTTTTGGACATTATGAATAGTCACGACGGTAATTATCTTTAATTATCTTGATTAATGAGTAATCGGGTAGTTAAAGATAATAAGATAATATCGTAATAATACAAAATGACCACAAAATGTGTCCTAAGGATACTGGTTGTCTCATGGCCGACCATGGGATGCCTTGTGCCAAACTTGGGGGGCCCATGGAATCACTTTTGTGAGAAAGTGACTTTTTATCTTTTTATTTTTAAAGAATGTTAAATGTGACAAAGAATGTATCACCTAAGTAAAATATTTTTAATTTTGTCTAAATAAATTATCTTTTGGACTATAAATATTCATTAGAAAGATAAAAAGATTTCCTACATCATGATATTTGTTTTATAATTTTTATACATTAAATTTATTAAATTATTTATGACATCATGATGATGCAGCGATTACCTCATTAATAAAGGATTTAAATAAAATGAAATGATAATGTGAAATCTATGACCTACACATGTCCAAAACCTATTGTATGGGTGGATTTATAACCCTTATCACCTTAACCTCTAATTATATCAATGTGGGACCTTTTTAATCTGAAAATAATTTTCCAATAAAGTAACATTTCTTTACTTTCCAAGAGTGCCCCTCCTCTCCTCTTATAAAAGGCCCCCACCTCTACCTCCTTACCCACACTCCCAAAGCCATTGGCTCGGCCAAACCCTGCCCATTTTGTCTCTCCACATCCCTCTCTTACTCCTTGAAGCCTCACTTTGGGTAGAAGTCTTCCCAAGAAAGCCTTTGAGCTCAAACCAAAGAGAGTTACCCGATTTTAAGGTAATGTCTTCACTTAAGTCCTTTTGTTTTATTTTTCTTCTCCAACCCCCTAAACTCTTTTTATTCATTTAATTTGTAAAAAATACAGTATCTTCAATATACTATGATGTTTTTATAAGAATTATTCGAGCTAAACTTACACACACCTTCGTCTAATGGTTAAAGAACATACTGTTTCTGTGGTTGGCGATTTTCTGCCTCACGAAACGATGATTGTTCAATATTCTTTTAACACCTTTAAAGGTGGCCATTATGATGTCACTGTATTTCATATAATATATATATGGTATTTATGTTTACTATATTCTTCTGTATTTTATATTTAAACCATAACATTATTCTTTTCATGTTGTGTAAATGCGATAATTTCATATGAGGAAGTGCGGACTACCGCCCCCTCAAGTGATGTGACTCGTACATGCAATACATGGAATGTATAAAGAATGAAATTAATGAACATATGTGACCTATATAACATATATATTATACTGTAATTATAATATATATATATATATATCATTTATTTTTAATTCAATTAATATGAAAAAGAAAAAAATGAAAGTAGCGTTCATGCGTACGTACGGCCTACCGTCTCCATGAACGGTGCTTTTCGTTTTTTATCTCCAAATGATATGGAATAGTATAAAATGAATATGTACTGGATATGTATGATATATATGATATATAAATCATTATTATAACTCTAGATATAATGTATACATGAACAACTTGTAATTATAAAGAGCATATTTTGACTCAAGTACCAATGATCGTTTAAACGACCGTTATTAACTAAAATAATTAAATAGTGTTCATGACATGGTAATAAGTGATATAAAAGGAATAATGAACTTGAAAAATTTTCTTAGGGAAGTATAAATTAACTCAAGTTTATTATTCAGGGGATTAAAGAACGATCGAGTCAAGTCGGACCCGAGGTAAGGGATCCTACTCCTCTCTTTCTTTTAAAGTACACTCTTTTATGTCATTCCTTTTAAAGCTCATCTTTCTTATTATTGGGATATTATTTTATATTAATATTAATGTAATTTTTATGTTCATGTGATGAGAGACCCTATTCTCTCTCATCAATCCATTTTGGAAGTTTTGAGTGGCGCTGTTAGGCTGCCGAATTTTCATAAGAGATCTAACCTCTCTCTTTCTTTTTAAGTAATCTCCTTTATGTCACTTCTTTTAAGCTCCTATTTGTTATTATGGGGGATGTTATTTTATATTCCTATTTCTGTAAATTTTATTTTAATATTATGAGAGACCCTATTTGATCTCATCAATCCATTTTTGGAAGTTTTAAGTGGCGTCGTTAGGCTGCCGAGTTTTCGTAAGGGATTTTTCATCTCACTTTTATTCCCGTGAGATTTTTGATACATTTTCCACAATTTTCTTTGAGTGGTATATTTACTATCCATTATTCTACTCTTTGTGTAATATAATTTCGTTTATGAGTATTTACATCAATGTTTTATTGTCCTTCTTTCACGGGGCGTATGTTTCGAAAGATACCTATGTCGTTAAGGGAACCTTTTACCCTCCTCTTTTTAAAAGACTTCTTTTGTTATGTATTTTAATTCACATACTATTATGTTGGGATATGTTCTTCTATATCCTTATTGATTTAAATTTTATGTCCAAGTGATGAGATACCCTTTTTGTCTCTCATCAACTCATTTTCTGAATTTTGAAGTGATGCCGTTAGGCTGTCGAATTTTACCGAGGGAACTTTTTAACCCAATTTAGATTTCTTTGGGTTCAACTTGTAGTTATTGAATATTTCCTCATTTGAATATGTGTGAATGACCTTTTAGTGTTTTACACTTAATATCCACTTATATTGGGTGTATTTATATTTTTCACACATAATTATGAGATTGATTTATCCTTAATTTAAGGGTACCTTCTTTATAGGGGATTTCATCCCATTTTACATTTCTATTGAGACTTCATTGTTGCTGTGCACCAATTCACTCTTATATGGTGTATATACTATCATTTGGAATATTATATCATGAATTCCTTTATTCTCATGATATTATAAAGTTCTGATTAAATGTTATTCCTCAATTATTGTATTCAAGTGTCTCTCATTTTGTTAAAAACACTTTAAATAAAATATTGTTTTAAATGTTTTAATGATTTATTCTTATAAATGGTTCCCACTAATATACATGTTTTCAAAATGGTTTTAAGGATTTATTTATATGGATATTAATGGTTTAAAATGTTAAAAGCTTCAAGGTGTTATGGGACACTTTGATTCAAAAATATCCTTATTAAATGTTTTAAATGGTTTTGGAAGTGGTTTCTTTTTGAATGGATTCATTATTTCAATATACTAAAATGTTATATTGTGATTGAAATGTGGAAATGTTATGTTTCCTTTATGCATATTTTATGTGATACGTTTATGTTATGGTTCTTGGGCATTTTTATGGAAACGGGTGGTTCCGTGATAAACTAAGGGCGGGTGAGTCCGATATAGCTCTCCAATGCATTGGGTAACGCGAAGGAGTGAAAAATTAAGGTTTCTTCGAAGAGATTTAGGGAATATACTATGGTGGGTATTCCAAACATAACCAAGAGGGTTACTCCCTATGTAAGAATGTTATGAATTCCTCATGTTACCTTTTATGTCTTATGATTTCTATGATTTATTCATGATTTTATGAGGTATGTTAAAGTGCTTATGTTTTATGGGTAAAGTATGATTTCATTCTTATGTATACATGTACTCATGTTTCCTTTCCATATTTTTATATCCCTTACTGATCTTTTTATGCTCATCCCAAGTTTTTGAAATGTTTTTCACAGGTCAATGGAAGGGTACATGATATGATGATAGTGTCAAGGAAGTGTCAAGAAAGAATCCATGTTTTATTTTAAATATGTTTCCGTTGATGGCAAAAAATGAATACTATATTTTATGTAACCACTTTGTTTAAATGTGGAATGTAATGCATGTTTTATGATCTAATTCTCTAAAACTCTAAACCTAAAAAGATCCTCAATGTGTAATCTTGTAATAACTCAAGATTAAGTAAGTTTTAAGGCTGGGGCCTTATAAGAACTACTATGTATATAGATTTGAAGGAACATTTCTAGTGGGACAATATAAAGCATGAAATTGTTGATTATGTATCAAGATGTTTAGTTTGTCAATAGGTGAAGGCTGAAAGACAACATCCTATAGGATTCATGAAACCTCTACCTATTACTACATGGAAATGGGATGATATTGCCATGGATTTTTTCACAGGATTACCAAAAACTCCAAGAAGGAATGATGAAATATGGGTAATTATTGATCGACTTACCAGATCTATACATTCCCTCATTATAAGAGAAGATTTTCCACTGGAGCGCCTCGCACGTCTTTATATCAATGAATTTGTAAGAATTCAGGGAGCACCTCTCTCAATTTTTTTCTGATAGTGATCCATGATTTACATAAAAAATCTATCAAAGTCTTCAAAAATATTTGGATACTGAGCTTTATTTGAGTATTGTTTATCTTCCTCAAACTAACGGGCAGTCAAAAAATGATCCAAACTTTAGAAGACATGTTGAGATCATTATCACTTGATTTTCAAGGTATGTGGGATCATTATTTACCATTGGTAGAGTTTTCCTACAATAATAGTTTCCATTCAAGTATTCAAATGGAATTATATGAAGAATTGTGTTGGAACCTTCATGATAATGTATTTTTCATAATCACAAATAATGTCAATATACAGATTCATATCTTTCATTCCAAATTTAATATTTCTATGTGAATCAATTTTATCATATAATAGCATATACTTTAATAAGTCAATTGCTTATAAGTCATGAATCAATATGTTTATAGGTGTATTTTAACATGTACTTTGTTTAACAATTCATCTTGTAATGGTATATGCAAGACATATTCTTCACAATCTTTCTTTTATTTCCTGAAACTGAATTATGACACCCCAAAGTTTGAAAGACCGAAGTCGACACATCAAAACCGAAGTCTGACTCACCGAAGTTTGACAAACTGAAGTACGACAAACTGAAGAATGAAAAACCGAATAATGAAAGACAGAATTCTGACTCACTGAGGTTTGAAAAACTAAAGTATGATAGACTGATGTTATCAAACTAAATTATGACACACCGAAGTTCGATAGACCCAAGTCGACACACTGAAACCGAAGGATGAAACACCAAAACCGAATATGACACACCGAAGAAGACAGAACGATGTTACCAAACCGAAAACAAAAGACTGAATATTAATCACCGATTGATATAAATAATTGTTTTCATTTTATTAATTAAAATTTATTTCTAACGGTCATATGTAGAAAAATTAATGTTTCTGACATTATTTAATGTTGTCTGTAGGAAAATCCGTATACAAGTACTAGGTATATACACATGCGAAGATCCTTGTGCGTAGAGAATCATGGATTATAAAAGGACCTCATATTTTATGTTAAAGAGAGGATGATGATAGTAGCAGTACATGCTGAGACATAGACTGTGCTAATACGAAAAGAGAAGAACTAAGCGCTTGAGATTACAAGAAGACTGTGACAAGATATCTTCACCAAAAAGACTCAATATACATCCAAACATCAACTAGATGAACCTTTTCACTCCCTGAAGCTGTATTATAGAAACTTTGATACTCTTCTTTGAAGACAACTTAGAGCAGAAGACTCAAATACCACATTCTCCACATTCTTTGAGTCGAGATATTTAGTTCACAACACATAGATCATTCTTAACTCTATTCTCATCCTTAACTCTGTTGTGTTTTATATTTTCTATTTGAGCAGTGTGAATATTTATTTGTTTAACACACACTGTCTCCTAAGCATAACTGGAGGATATCAAACTATCCTCATACTCAATCTCTTATTTCTTTTGTTTCTCACGAATAATTGTGCAAGAGGTCAAGTGTGACTGGGACAGCCTGGTGTGCTGTTGTAAACCCCGATCCAGGGTATGGATCAAAATTTTATTTATATAAACTTCTTGGTGGAAGGTGATCACCAAGTGAAGAGGATTAAGTCTCTGCTTGAGACCGAACCTCTTGTTTACATTGTTGTGATAATCTTCAATTACTCTGTTTTGTTTGTCCACTGCTAAGTACTTTAAATATAAATATATTTTAAAGTTATTATGATAGTTAAACTAGCAAGTGTATGCATTTATTGTAAACCAGTAGGTTAGTTTCAAAAGCTAATCTAATCTTCAAATTAGATTAACTGAGAACTAATCAATCTCTTGAGAACCTAACTAACCCTTTACTTTATTACAAATTCACTATAATTTAGCTTGTTATTTAATTTGGGGGATTTAAATTGAAATATTTTAAATAGAAATTTTAATTGGAACTCAATTCACCCCCCCTCTTGATTATTCACTCCGACCAAAATTTGGTATCAAAGGATTATTTATTTTCAAGTTTTTCAAATTATTTTTAACTGTGATTTTAGTTGTATCTTAAAGATCTTAAAATTTCTGTCATATCTAAATTCTCAGTTTTTTAAATTCTAACTATGGAAACTAGAGTTGAGGGTGATGCTACTAACAGGCCACCTTTCTTTAATGGTAATAACTATGCTCAGTGGAAATTAAAAATAAAAATGTATCTAGAGAGTATAGGACCTAAAATTTGGGACACAATTGAAGAGAAACATATATTGACTACTACTTCTAGGGATACATGGTCTCATTTGACTAAAGATACATATAATAATAACTATGAAGAAATGAATGCCATGTACTGTTCTCTAGGTGATGATGAATTAAATAGAATTTATACTTGTAAAACTGCAGATGAAATTTGGGATACTTTATCTGTTTCTCATGAGGGAACAACTAATGTTAAAGAAATGATACTAAATACATACACTATTAAATATGATAATTTTAAAATGAAGCATGATGAACCTATCTCTGAAATGTATCTCAGGTTCAACAAAATAGTGAACACTATGAGTCTTCTTGGAAAACCTGTGGATAGCAAGGACTGGATTATGAAACTCCTTTGATGCCTACCTAATAGATGGAGGGGAACTTCTGCTTCCATCTGAGAATCTTGTGACATAAGCAAGCTACCAATAAAAGAGATAATTGTAAAACTTATGATTTACGAGGAAGAACTTAAGGTGAATCAAGAAGTAGATGAGGAACCAAGGAAAAAGTCAGTAGCATTCAATACTACCTCCTCAAAGATCAAAAACAAAGAAAAAGTTCAAGCTCCTGTAGATAGCTCCACTAGTGAGGAGTCAGATTCAGACAATGATGAGGAGATGGCTCATCTTGCTAGAAGGTTCAAAAAATTTTACCAAAAAAAATAAATTCTTTTGGAAGTAAAACTAGAAGGGAAAGTATGATGGTAAAGGACAATGGAAGAAAGGCAGAAAATGGAATGACAACTCAAATGAAATAATCTGCTATGAGTGAAAAAAAAATTCATGTGAAGGCAGATTGTCCCAAGTTTAAATTTAAGAAGATATATGAAGACAAGGGAAAAGGATATAAAAAGGCTATGAAAGATACTTGGAGTGCTTCAGAATACATCTCCAGTGGATCTGATGCTTCTGATAGTGAACAAAACAATCATTCCAACTTATATTTCATGACAAAGACATCTGAGGTAACACTTAACTCTCCTATAAATAATGTATATTATTCCGAGAATAAGAGTGAGTTGCATAATGATGAAGATATGAATAAGGATGAACTATTTGAATATTGTGAAATGATTGAAGATATCTTTAATGAGCTCAAAGTCAAGTATAAATCATTAAATAGATAGCATGCTTTAAATGAAAATTATAAGTCAATTCTGGACATTAAAAAAGAAAAACTCTCCCAACTATTAAAAGAAAATACCAAACTCAAATTATCAAATGAACAATTAAAGAAATATCTTGAAATGTTTATTGCTGGTATAGATACCTTGACTCAGTTTCAAGGACAACAGATTGACCCAAAATATACAAATGGTCTAGGATATCAACCTGGACAAAGAAGGATCATTAAAACTAAATTTATTCCAAAATCTGGACAATTCACTGCTAGTTCAAGTACTGGACCATTTCTTAAAAAACAATTCTCTAAAGGACAAAACAAAGTGTTTATGTATAAAAATATACCTTCTGATTATAGGAAATCTGTGAGACAAGTTTGGGTTCCCAAAATATTTATTTCTAACCTCTCAGGACTTAAGAAAATCTGGGTACCAAAGTTACCACATGTCTAATCTGTTTTGCAGGGATATTGCCTAAATAGTTCTTGTAAGACTCCTTGGTATTTGGATAGTGGATGTTCAAGACATATTACAGGAGACTACTCATGCTTCCAGAGCCTAATCAAGTTTGATGGTGGTCATGTAACTTTTGGTGACAATGCAAAGGGAAAAATCGTCAGGTTAGGCCAGATCGGTAACCCTAATACAGTATTAATTTCCAAAGTACTTTTTGTTTATGGATTAAAGTAAAATTTACTTAGCATCTCTCAGTTGTATGATGATGGTTTCAATGTCAAATTTGAAAATGATGCATGTAATGTCTTTAATTCCAAAAATGATCTAATATTTACTACTCTCAGAAATGAGAATGTGTATGTTGTTGACTTAAATTATTTATCTAAGCAAAATGTTTCTTGCTTAAATGCTTTTCATAGGGAATCATGGTTGTGGCACAGAAGATTAGGACACTGAAATGTGCACTCTCTTAGGAAACTGACTAGGAAAGGTTTAGTTAGAGACTTACCTAAACTGTAATTCTCACATAACAAAGTGTGCAATCCTTATCAAAAAGGAAAGCAACACAAAGTTTCTTTCAAAAAAAAAGAAATAAGTTTCTACTTCTCAACCACTTGAGTTGGTTCACATGTATTTGTTTGGACCATCAAGAGTTTCAATTTTATATGGGAATCACTATGTTTAGGTTCTTGTAGATGATTTTTCCAGGTACACTTGGGTATACTTTATAGCTCACAAAATTGAAGCTTGTTCTTATTTTATCAAATACTCCAAGTTTGTATAAAATCTTAGTGGACTTAGAATTAAGACCTTGAGAAGTGATCATGCCCGTGAGTTTGAAAATCAGGAGTCTGAATCCTATTGCTCACACAATGGCTTTAGTCAAAATTTCTCTGCTCCAAGAACACCTTAACAAAATGGAGTCATGGAAAGAAAAAATAGGACCCTTTAAGAAATAGCTGGGACTATGCTTAGTGAATATAATTTACCTATTTATTTTTGGGCTGAAGTTGTAAATACAGCTTGTTATACCATTAACAGAGTCTTGATTAGACATGTTCTTAAGAAGACCCCTTATAAACTTTAGAACAATAGGAAGCCTAAGGTTAACTACTTCATAGTTTTTGGTTGCAAAGTCTTTGTCCTTAACACTAAAGATAATCTTGACAAATTTTCCTCCAAGAGTGATGAAGGAATTTTCCTAGGTTACTCTACAACCAGTAAATCCTATACAGTATTCAATAAGAAGACCAAAAGTGTGGAAGAGTCAGTTCATGTTAAATTTGATGAGACTGATCCACATGAACCCAAAACCTCTCTCGAATATCTTAAGGAAGATATGTCAATTCTGAACCTTAATGATAATGATGGTGAATCCCCTATAAAAGTGACCAATTCTGAGAATTCTCTAGAATTTGTACCTGTTGAGTCTGGAAAAATAGACAATCATGGGGAGTCTAGTTAAAATCTCTCTAGATGTATTCAAACTCTCAGGAATCATCCTTTAGATATTGTAGTATGTGATTGAAACCAAGGGACACAAACTAGACCTTATTTAAGAAACCAGGTTGAACATCAAGCTTTTCTTTCAAAGCTTAAACCCAAAAATATTAATGATGCTATCAATGATGAATTTTGGGTGATGGATATGCAAGAAGAATTAAATCAATTTCAAAGGAGAAAAGTTTGGAAACTAGTTGAATGACCTAAAGACACCTTGACCATAGGCACTAAATGGGTTTTTAGAAACAAAGTTGATGAGTCTTAAAATATAGTTAGAAAAAAAGTTAGGTTATTTGCAAAAGGATATAGTCAAGAGGAAGGAATAGATTATGAGGAGACCTTTGCACCTGTGGCTAGGTTAGAGGCCATTAGGATACTACTTGCTTATGCAGCTCATCTTAATTTCAAACTTTATCAAATGGATGTCAAAAGTGCTTTTCTAAATGGGTATATAGTTTAGGATGTATTTTTTGAACAACCCCCTGGAAATACAAATCCACATTTTTTAAATCAAGTTTTTAAACTTTCTAAAGCTTTATATGGTCTAAAGAAAGCTCCAAGAGCGTGGTATGATAGACTTAGCTCCTTTCTTATTTCAAAAGGTTTTACTAAAGGAATATTAGATAATAATTTTTTTATTAAAAGGATTTCCGAAGATGTTTTTATAGTATAAATTTATGTAGATGATATAATTTTTGGATCTTATAAAAATTCTTTATGTGCTGATTTTTCAAAAATAATACAAAATGAATTTGAAATGAGTTTAATGGGAGAACTAAAATTTTTACTTGGATTTCAAATCTTTCAAAATAAATATGGTATTATTTTAAATCAAAGTAAATATACTAAAGACCTTTTAAAATGTTTTGGTTTGGATGGTAGTAAAGGTAGTGATACACCTATGAGTACCACTTGTAAGTTGGATGTTAGTGAAGCTAGAGAATCAATGGATCAAACCAACTACAGAGGCATGATATGGAGTCTGCTCTACCTTAGTGATAGAAGGCCTAATATTATGTTCAGTGTATGTATGTGTGCTCACTTTCAAGATAATACCAAAGAATCTCATTTAAATGTTGTAAAAAAGGATTTTTTAAATATCTCAAATATACTCCCAACTTAGGACTATTTTATCCAAGAGGACAACCATTTGATTTAATAAGTTATTCAGATGCTGACTTTTCTGGTCGTAAGCTAGATAGAAAAATCACCTCTGGGACATGTCACATGTTAGGCAAGTCACTAGTATCATGGTGCAGTAAAAAGCAGAATTATGTTGCATTATCTATTGCCGAGGCAGAATACATCGCTGCTGGTAGTTGTTGTGCACAAATTTTGTGGATGAAATACACTTTGCTAGATTATGGACATCAATTCAAACATGTCTCCATTAACTGTGACAACACAAGTACTATTAACATTTCTAAAAATCCAATATCTCATTCTAGAACAAAGCATATTGATGTAAGACATCACTTTTTGAGAGATCATTATCAAAAAGGTGATATAACTCTTGAGTTTATTGGAACTGAACATCAGCTTGCTGATATACTCACTAAACCCTTAAATTCTGAGGGAATTAATTACATCAGACATGAACTAGGAATGATAAATTTGTAAAACCGATCTTTGTAAAACTGATCTTTATAAAACCGATCTTTATAAAACCGATCTTTATAAAACCGATCTTTATGAAACTGATCTTTATGAAACCGATCTTTATGAAGCTGATTTTTATGAAACCGATCTTTATGAAACCGATATTTATGAAACCCATTTTTATGAAACCGATTTTTATGAAACCGATTTTTATGAAACTGATATTTATGAAACTGATTTTTATGAAACCGATTTTTATGAAACTGATTTTTATGAAACCGATTTTTATAAAACTGATCTTTATAAAACCGATCCTTATGAAACCAATCTTTATGAAACCGATCTTTATGAAACCAATCTTTATGAAACCGATCTATATGAAACCGATCTTTATGAAACCGATCTTTATGAAGCCGATTTTTATGAAACTGATCTTTATGAAACCGATCTTTATGAAACCAATTTTTATGAAACTGATTTTTATGAAACCGATCTTTATGAAACCGATTTTTATGAAACCGATCTTTATGAAACTGATTTTTATGAAACCGATTTTTATGAAACCGATCTTTATGAAACCAATATTTATGAAACCGGTTTTTTATGAAACCGATTTTTATGATATCGATTTTTATGAAAGAAATTTTTATGAAACCAATTTTTGTGAGACTGATCTTCTTAAATCTGATTCGGTGACACCGATACATTTAGGGGATATTTTGTAAATTCTATCGATCTTAATTGAAATGACGCTATTTCATTTCTTTTAACTTACTGCATTTAAATTTTATATTTTCTGATTTACAATCACTAAATGATATATTAAGTGAAATCCATCCTGACCTTTCACCTTCTCCATAGCCATAAAGCCTCCAAAATTTAGTCTATCTCTCTCATCTCTCAACCTCTCGACATAGTTAGAATCTTCAACTTCACCATGGAAAGGACAAAGCATGCAATAGAAGAGCCTCATAAATCTCCTCCTACTAAGCGACAGAAGGGTGAAACTAGTGGGTCTAGGAAACCAAGTTTAGAAAGTCAGGTTGTTATAGCTAAAAAGGAAGTGTCTGCTGAGTGGCTTTTGTCAATAAAATCTTTTCTGCTAAAGGTACTAGAATCACAAGGATGGATCAGTTGGTTTATCAACAATGAAAGATCCTATTATCCCCAGTTTGTGCACGAGTTCTATCAACATTTAAGTATATCACTGGATGAAGCCAAGGTAGCAAGGATAAAGTCTATAGTTAAAGGAAAGGAAGTTGTTTTCTCTTCGAAGGAATGGGCTGAATGACTAGAGGTACCTCATGAAGGTTTCTATGATTACTATCCTGGTAACATTCCACCTTCATCAAATTTTTTTTCATATGAAGATTCTTTGAAGGAGCTTACTAGAAATGAATAATCCATAAGAACTGTAGCAAATGAATTTGAAGGAGAAGTAAGATTAGTTTTTAAGTTAATTCAACATAAAATCTACCCTAGGAAGGGAGATTTCTCTACGATGAAATATCATGATGTGTTGTTGATATTTTTGTTGAAACATGGAATAAAGGTGAATTTGTGCAGATATCTCATGGTACATATTTATGAGTTGATTAATCCATCTAAGAAGGCAACCTGCTTATACTATCCGAGAATGATTTCTACCATGTTGAAGAAATTAGACTGTGTAGAATATGGAGATGAAATGATAACTGTATGTAGTGGTTTTTGTCTTCAAAAAGACATTTGTAAAAGGATGAAGATATTATAGAACCCAAGTAATAGATGTTGGGTAGGAGATAAATAAATAATATATGAATAATTAAATCCAGTTGACCATCCTTATAGACCAAAGGACTAAGTTGATCCTGGTCTCAAACCTGGAGAAGTTCCTGTCTATTCTGATGAGGAAGCTGAGGATGAAATTCCTAGGGAAGAAGGATCTCTTTTTGATGACAGGAATGATCCTGATATCACTGAAAGTCCCAAGAATACGACTTTTGGACTTACTAGTCCACCTATGTAACTTCCTTCAAGAGAAAATATTCTAGGTGATGAAGAAGAGGGAGAAACCGAAGTTACTAGAGTTGAAGGTAATGATAGAAAATTAGATGAGGAATCTGATGATGATGATAATGATGATGGTGGTGGTGATGGTGATGGTGATAATGGTGATTATGGAGGAAGTGTTGAGCATGTGAGTGACTCTCTAAAAGCAGGGAGACAGGTGGTTGACAGATCTAGTGATGAATCTGTTCATGGAGCTGGTGATGGAATAGAACATGCTGATCAACAGGATGATGATCATAGAGAAGCTAGACATGAGGATAGACCACTCTATCCCATTTCTGAAAATCAAGAGATCATTCAGGAATTGAATGATATTATGGTTTTTGTCCAAGAATAAGAAGATATAGTTCCACTGCCTCAAGCTGAGGATGTACCTGGTGAAGCTGAAGAAGTTGGAGCTCAGGCAGAACCTGAAGTTCAGTTGGTTCCTATCCCTAGACAAGGTATTATGGCTAGAGATCAGGATGAAGAAATTGGTTATATTTATGTTATTCCTGATCCTCAGGGAATAAGGGTAAGAATTGATACCATTGAACCAAGATATTAGACCTGTTCTTGAGAATGGAATAGTAATCCAGGATATATTCTTTTCAGTTTAGAATATGACTTAGATGAGGAAATGGTACTTCATCCTCTTATTCCTCAAGTCCACGCTGACCCAGAGCCTGCTTCTCCTGTTCCAATGATTGCATATCCCGTAGTATATTTATTTGCTCAGTCAGTGCCTAGTGACTATGTCACTAAGGATGATTTGTAAAAGTTTAATAATGAGATATGTGAGTCTGTGATAGCTTTAGTGGGATCCAAAAATGATATCTCTACCTCAATAAGCATCTCGGATGCTGATGCAGCAAAAATTGAAAGAATTTTTATTCAGTAGATTCAATCGAATCTTGTTACTACAGCAGAAACTATTATCAGACACAACACTTTGCTGAGAGAAGAAGTGAGAAAGATGAGCAATGATTTTCATTCCTTAACCTCTGACTTCAATACCTCCTTTAGTGGTGTTCTGGAAGTTCTTAGGAACTTGGTAACTAATCTAATCAGTGTTGATTTGAAAAAGTTAAAAGAAGAACATTAAAAAATGTTGAATGGCCCATCTAGTGCTAGGAGTGGAAGAAGTGATGTTGCTGATTTAGAGTCTCTCAAGACTGTGATGAGAGAGGAGATTCAGAAACTCCAGATTGCTTCAGATAAGGAAACCCTTGAAAAGGTACATCAGAATACAGATCTTGTATAGAATATGGTCAGATAATGCACAAATTAAGCCTCTTCAGCTCAGAAGGAAATTTGGGAAAAAGTGGATAAATATTTCACTAAGATATATAGAAAGCATGACCTCATCATCAGTTTCAAGTTTCTGGCAGAAAATATTCGAATTCCCCTAGTCACAGAAGCTTTAGAAAAGAAAGTTCTCCAATTGAAAGTGTTTACACCTTTACTGAGTATGTTTATGGCGAATAAGGATGAATTTGAAAAGACAATGCAATATGGAGGAGAAGTCATCAATGACATCATCAAACTACTCAAACCCTAGCTGCATGTTCAGGCCGAGGCTATTGTGGTCCCTTCAGCTACATCTATTGGTACTGCATCTCAGCCTCCTGGTCCAATGACTATCTCTCAGGCTCTTACTCAGATTCGAGCTATCATTACTGAGCAGTCTCCAAGTAGTCTGCTGTCAGAGAGAAGGCCTACCCTTGCAGTTACTGTTCCTACCGGTGTTGCTCTACCTGGTGTTGTAATCAGATCAGCTCCATCTTCTTCCACTACCAAACCCTCTCCTACTCCTTTGGATCCTTCAGACAAATTCAAAGCTCCTCTGTATCCACAAACTTAGTAGTGATGGATTGTTTCTTTTTGATAGGGATTTTTTCTTTTTGTTTTTCTTGTACTCTTCTGATTTTTAATGAAAATTTGTGTGCTATCATTCTTTTATCTTATTATTTCCTTTCTGATTTTCTCTTTTTGTTAATCCCAAAAGGGGGAGAAATTCGGGATGGCATATGAGAAAGGGGGAGAAAGTAAGGATGATGAAAAACCAAGGGTGGAATATACTCTCCTTAACCATCTAGTGAGGGGGAGATTTATTTTAAATTAATTGCAGTAATGTCAATTTTTAGTTATATTGGACAAGTATATTCATCCATATTTATTATATATAGTTGCATATATGCTATAATTTTTGATTATCAAAAAGGGGGAGATTTTTAGACCCTTCATGATAATGTATTTTTCATAATCACAAATAATTTCAATATACAGATTCATATCTTTCATGCCAAATTAAATATTTCTCTGTGAATCAATTTTGTCATACAGCAGCATATACTTTAATAAGTCAATTTCTTATAATTAATGAATCAATATGTTTACAAGTGTATTTTTACATATACTTTGTTTAACAATTCATCTTGTAATGGTATATGCAAGACAAACTCTTTACAATCTTTCTTGGATTTCCTGAAACCGAAGTATGACACACTGAAGTTCGACAGACCAACGTCAACACACTGAAACTGAAGTCTAACTCATCGAAGTTTGAAAAACTAAAGTACAAAAAACAAAAGAATGACAAACCGAAGAATGAAAAAATTAAGTCTAACTCACTAAATTTTGACAAACCAAAGTACAACAGACTGATGTTATCAGACCGAAGTATGACACACCGAAGTTCGATAGACCGAAGGATGACTCTCTGAAGATGACAAACCAAAACATAAGTAAGATAGACTGAAGTTCGACAGACCGAAGTCGACACACCGAACCCGAAGGATAACACATCGAAACTGAAGATGACACACCAAAAAAGACAGACCGGTGTTACGAAACCGAATAAAAAATATTGAATATTACTAACCGATTGATATAAATAATTGTTTTCATTTTATTAATTCAAATTTATTTCTAATGGTCATATGTAGAAAAATTAATGTTTCTAACATTATTTAATGTTGTCTATAGGAAAATCCGTAGACAAGTACAAGGTACATGCACGTGTGAAGATCCTTGTGCATAGAGAATCATGGAGTATAAAAGGACCTCATCTTTTACATTAAAGAGAGGATGATGATAGTATCAGTACACGCTGAGACACAGACTCTGCCAATACGAAAATATAAGAACTAAGAACTCGAGATTACAAGAAGACTGTGACAAGCTATCTTCACTAAAAAGGCTCAATATACATCCACACATCAACAAGATGAACCTTTTCACTCCCTGAAGCTGTATTATAGAAACTGTGATACTCTGTTTCGAAGACAACTTCGATCAAAAGAGTCAAATACCACATTCTCCACATTCTTTGAGTCAAGAGCTTTAGTTCACAACACATATAGCATTATTAACTCTATTCTCATCCTTAACTCTATTGTGTTTTATATTTTCTATTTGAGCAGTGTGAATATTTATTTGTATAACACACACTATATCCTGAGCATAACTGGAGGATATCAAACTATCCTCATACTCAATATCTTATTTCTTTTGTTTCCCATGAATAAATGTGCAAGAGGTCAAGTGTGACTGGGACAGCCTGGTGTGCTGTTGTAAACCCTGATCCAGGGTGTGGATCAAAAGTTTACTTATATAAACAGCTTGGTGGTAGATGATCACCAAGTGGAGAGGATTAAGTCTCTGCTTGAGACTGAACCTCTTGTTTACATTGTTGTGTTAATCTTCAATTACTCTATTTTGTTTGTCCACTGCTAATTACTTTAAATATAAATCTATTTTAAATTTACTATGATAGTTAAACTAGCAAGTGTTTGTATTTATTGTAAACTAGTAGGTTAGTTTCAAAAGCTAATCTAATCTTCATATTAGATTAACTGAGAACTAATCAATCTCTTGAGAACCTAACTGACCCTTTATTGTATTACAAATTCACTACATTTTATCTTGTTATTTAATTTGGGGGATTTTAATAGAAATCTTTTATAAACATAAATTTTAATTGGAACTCAATTCACCCCCCTCTTGAGTATCCACTCCGACCAACAAATTGTATGGAAAGAGATTTCATACACCAACTTTTTTGGATGAAGTTGGGGAAAGGAATTTGGTGGGCCTAGAGCTTGTGGAAGAAACAACAGTGAAGTTAAAGACTATTCAAACTGATATCAAAGTATCTTAAAGAAGGAAAAGGAGATATATCGATAATAGAAGGACGGATTTTTAATTTCAAGTGGTAGATCATGTTTTCATAAAATTATATCCATGGAATGGTGTTATACTATTTGGGAAGAAAGGAAAATTGAGACCCAGGTACATTGGTCCTTTTTGAATTCTAGAGAGAATTGAAGCTATGGTTTACCATTTGGAAATTTCAACTAGCCTTTCTATGGTACACAATGTTTTCCATGTATCTTTTTTAAGGAATTACATGCCAAACCCAACACATGTACTCACTTATAAAGGAATATAATTGGAGCTAAACTTATCTTACTATGAAGAGCCTATCTGGATTTTGGACACTAAAGAATAGGTGTTCAGAAATTGGACTACTTGGTTGGTAAAGGTACTATGAAAAAATAATAAAATTGAAGAGGCGGTGTGGGATCCTAAGGAACTTATGATGAATACCAACCCAAATCTTTTTATGAGGTAACATTCTAGAAATTTTGAGGATGAAATTTTTGTAAGGGGAAAGAATATAACACCCCAAGGATTTACAAATAAATTTAATATAGAATGTAATGCATGCAACACTGAGTATCTTTGAAAAAACACTTTGTTATTTTAACCTATCGGTTAAAAATAATTTTTCCGCCTTTGTGATTTGAATTTTGAAAAATTGACATACACGATTGCAATCAGTAAGATATTTAGGTTCTCATAGGATCAACTTACATTTTTTGGTGAATAGTAACTTGACCTTAAGAATAGTAATCTAAACCTTATGAATAGTAAATAAACCTAAGGAATAGTAACCACACCCATGAAAGTATAAATAAAATTTAGGCACCTTATAAATGAAACAGTGATATAGTTATATCATGGTATAAGTAAGTGAATATTTAAAAAGTAATAATTAAGTGTTGGTATTTTTGTGAATAATAAATATATAATTACAATTTTATAATTAATAAATTGATTTAAAATAAATTTAATTTTTATAAAATTTATGCATAAATCAATATTTTTTTGACCTATTATTTTAGGATAATTTAATAAGACCTTATTTAATTTTTCAAAGTGTTATAAAATCGATTTTAAATTTTAAAACCTGTATTTTTCTTGTAAATGGTGATTTTAATTAAAAACTAAATTTCTCATATTTAGAAAATTATTTTCATAAAGAAAATTTCATTTTCTAATTCTACATTTTAAAAAATTATTAGGTTAAATTTTTTTTTATTTTTCTAAAATACTTGAATTTTTAGTGAATAGTAAAATACAATAATTTACAGTATAAATATATTATAAGCTAAATACACTATTCCTTAAGTCATGGATTATGTAATAAGCTTTGTTTATAACTAACATGAACTTATTACTGTATTTAGTCACAAGAATAAACTCTATTTTTTGTCTTGAGAAAAATAATAAAATAATGAATAAAATAATGAGAAATTACCCCTCTCCTCCACTATAAAAACTACCCCTCACTCCCTCTTCTCCTCACACCTTATAAGCTTTGATCCTTGTAAAATATCTTCCCAATACACTTCCTAATATCCTAACCCACATTAATAAGCTCTTGTCCTAATCAAAATACCAAAATCAATCCCCTTAAAGAGATTCTGAAGGAGGAGTATTCAATAGGTAAAATCCTCTTCCTTGTCCTTTTATTTTTCTTTTCAAGTTATATATTTTATTATTATTTCCTCACCTATTTTGTCAAAATGATCATGATAAATCCAGTATAATTTATAAAATTTAATTATATCATGTTAATTGAATAAATATCATCAATATCTTTACTCTCTCTCTTTTATTTTAGAAACTAAATCAGAGTTCAGGAGGTACAGATTTTCAACCTTTGTGGACAACAAACTTTCATTCTTTAATTTCTCCTTCAAGGCTGGTCATGAACAAATTTTTATGGTTGAACCAGATTATAAATAATTTATTATGTCTTATATAATTTTTTGTAACTATTATATATACATAATACTAATTCATATGACAAAACTAGTTCATGGTGATCAAAATACCATCGTAACAATCTAAACAATTATCACTAAATGTTTTATATAATGATTCATCCTCATACCATATAACCATATGATATATATAACCATTTAAGCTTGTGGATTCTCATTATCAATATTTAACTCCAAATATAAAGAATTATACCCATTTACGTGAACTTCATTACTTATAAAAAAGTGAACCAATCATGAAAACCAAGAAAACGAATGTGCCTGAACGATGAAATTGAACTCTATAACTCATTAATAAGGCCATAAATGAACTTAATAAAACTATAATAAATAAAATGCCTATATAAAAGGTTATTAATTAATTAATTAATGGATTTAATTTTATTATATATTATGTTAAGTTCAAGTGCAGAACTCATTCGCACATAAGGTAAGGGTTTCCTTTCCAAACTGTCATTTTCATTAGGGTTGTTCTTTCTTCCTCTATAAACCAATGTAATTATTAATTTATTTTATATTAATATTATAAATTATGGTTATATGTTCCAAAATCATTTATTATGATCATTTAATATTTTATTTGTGTAAAATAAATGTTATAAAAGGGTTCCCTTCTCAATTATTTACGATAAGCGAGCCCGATTAAAGGGAACATCCCGATTTTTACCTATTTTCAAGTGTGCTCTATAATAATTTTTAAGAAACAATTATTTTTTATAAAACCAATAATTTAATCATGGAGAAACTACCTTAGAACATTTCTTATTTTAAGCAAACATTTTTCAAAAAGAACTCTTTTTTTCAAAGTAAAAGTGTATTTTTCTCAAAAATTCTTTGATGGTTTTATTAGAGTATTTTTGTCTATTTAAATTCATATGTTTAATTTTATGTCTTATTATGGTTAATATATTATGTTTATAATCCACCATATATTATTAAATGGTTTGTGATCAGTTTGATTCTGGATGTTCTATCTTGATACCATTCACCATACTACTGAGAATAGTTACTAATTATGTTTACAGATTGGGAAAGTTAATTACATTAAATATGTATATGATGTTTATGTTTAACTACATTCATATGAGGGATTCATTGGAGTTATAAATTGATAAGTGGGTACCACTAGATCCTCTTGATGCATTAGTAGGTCTCATGAGACAAAAGATAATTAGGTTCTGGCTGAGGCTTTACCCTAGTATTTTCAGACGTCTTGGCCACAGCCTTGACAACATGTTTCATATGTCTATTATTATGAATTCCCTCATTATAAAACTATTAATTGATAAACCATGTGATTATTGGACTAGTAGAATATCCATAGTTAAGTTTCATTCCCTTATTATAATTTATATGGAATTATGTAATCATATTTCATTCCTACCATATTATTCTCAAGTTTATTTTTAAAAGAACATGTTTTTAGTTATTCATTATACCTAATATTTATGTTTATGATAACTTTTTACATATTAGTTACCCTTAATGAGCATCTTATCTCACCCCTTTCTTATGTTTTATTTTTCCCAAAGATGTGAAGATGAATATTATTATGAATAACTTATAGGAATAATCTAAGAGTTTATGGGTGTTTGCAATGGAGTTGAAATGTTGTTTTTACTTTCAAGTTGTAATATAAAACTTATGTTTTGTATCTATTTTTCCAAAACTAATAAACTATTTGGTTCTTTGAGATGTGACATCCTTGTAAAAATACCAATTTATTAATATAAGGCACCGGCTTCGAGGAACTGGGGTTAGGGTCCTTGCATATAATCTTGTCCAAAACCAATTGGATTTCCATATTTATAACTTATTCCTTCTAGTGTCAAGATTGGTCCATTATTGGAGCCACATTACATAAAAAAATATGACTGTAATTCTCCCTTTCAAAAATTTACAAGTGTGCCACTCACCTCCCCTATAAAAGGCCACCTTTTATTCCCCTCTCTTCAAACCTTCAAAACCAATTGGTTAGGCCAATACCTATCCAAATAAATCTAAAATTACCTCTTATAAACTTTTAATACTTACTTTGGGTATAAATCCAACCAATAAAGTCTTTTGGTGCAAACCAAAAGAAGACACCCAAAGAAGAGGTAACGTTCATCAATAAATGTTTTTGTTTTATTTCTTCCTAAAACCTCTATAATTATTTTTATATCATGATTATTAAAAAAAAGTATCATAAATATATTTATATGTTTTTATTTCAAGTTTATGACTTACAACCACACACACTTCCATAAAATGGGTTAGGAAATCATCATTCGTGTGTATGGTGGATTACCCCCTCAGGAGCCGATGTCGTCTATTTTACCATTAACACCTATAATAGTTGGGAATAATGATGGAAATATTGTTTATATATTATATTGATAATTTTTATAAAGTTATTATGATTCTGAAATTTTTATATCACACATACCTTTATGATTTACATTTTGTGATAATATGATAACATTGTTTGTGTGTATAGAGTACTGCCGTCTCAGGAAGTGATGTGATTCATTCATGATTTACATGGAATGTATTAATGATGGGTTTAATAAAAATATCTGATATATATTACATTAAAATTATTCTATAATAATAATATTTCATATAATTTTATTTCTTTCAATATGAAAATAAAATGGAAAAAATGTTCATGTGTACGTACGGAAGACCGTCTCCATAGATGATGTATTTCATTTCCAATTTATATCTTTTATATATTGATATAAACACATATATACTAAATATATATGATATTTATGTAATTTTTATCATTACGTAGATGATTAAATAATTAAAAAATTAAGATAAATAAAAATATAAAAAATAACAACATATACAAAAAACAAAGTGGTTATTTCTAGAAATGCAACTTCAATATGGGATTTTTAGTAAATGGGTAAAATAAAGTCATAAAAAATCATATATTCTAGTATATATATGAATATGGTTATGTATTAGATTTATAATAAACTTATATTTAGTATACATGATATTCAAACATGTTCAACAGAAGCCAATACTTAAGGTAAGAGGATTTCTAGTCTCACTTTTATTTCTAAGAGACTTATTCCATATTCACAACTTATTTCTTTGTCTGGTGTATATACATCCCTTTTACATGATATATCATTAATATACCTCATTTAATGATAATTAATGTTTCCATTAATGTTATTCATTCAAAGTTATTATGATTCTAAATTTACTCATGCAATATGGGATTTTTGTCTCAATTTTCCTTCTTTGAGACGTATGTTATGTTATCCACCTATATTCCTTCACAAGGTGTATAAACATATCTTTGACATGGAATATCACGAATTTTTTAATACTTATGATATTTTATCTTTCATTTTATGTAATTCCTTCATGGTATTTATATTTCAACATTACTAATGTGGAAAGAGTTTATTGCTTCAATATCATTATTTATCGAGATTGTTTATGATTATGCTTCTATTGATGAAATCTTACGATCCATATCTCAAGAACTCTTATGAATTTTATTCCCAAATGGGTATTAATAATATATTCATTTAATGGTACTATTTTTCCACTAGTTGGTACTTAACATAATTAAGAAAATGTTTTCAATAAAATCTAACTTTATTTTACTTTTTGGTCGGAAATATATTTTCCTTCAAACCCATGTTTTCAAAAAATGTTTTTAAATGAAATTTTAAGATTATTTTCATGGAAAATTATTTTGAATATGTTATATGTTTTAAAAAGTGATTTAAAATATTTTAAAACTTCTTTTAAAAGTGTTCAAAATTATTTTCAAAGAAAAAGGTTTTCAAAATGTATTATGTATTAAAAAGTGTTTTTCAAAGAGGAAAGGATATTTTACTCAAGAATTTTTTTAATTGATCTTTAAAAAATATTTTCCATATAAGATGAAATAATTTGGTGTTACTCATGACTTACTGGGGATATGATCTAAGGGTATCATTCATATTCTTTTTTCTAATGTTTTATATTTTTATGGAATTATGTTTATGAAGTATGTTTCTCTTCTATGGGTATATTCTTATGAAAATGATTTATACTCCATGGGTTGTATGCTCATGACACCCTTTTCACTTCCAAATGTTATATTCTTTTGAAACCTACTTCTTTTAATGAGTTATTCAATAATGAAATGATTATGAAACTGGTCTCTTTTCCATAGTTTAAGATATAATTAAATGTTTATGATACCCATTTCATTTCATGGGTTATGATATAATGAATTTTTAAAACCATGTGTAACACATAAATATAGTTTTAATTATGTGATGGGTGGAACCTATATCTTCCTCAAATTAATTAGTTAAAGATTTATAAATATCATGAGATAGACATGGATGGAATAAGGAGAGAATCCAGTATATTAATACTGGGATAGAATAAGGAGTGAACTCAGTACAATATTACAGGGCTGAAATGAGGAGTGAACATGGTATAGTAAATGACTTTGTCTGCAATGATGTCTTTGGAAGTGATCCCTAAAAAATATGGAAATTATTTTCTATGCTTATGTGTATGCCAAAAATTCATGTATCATGCCAATGTTATTCCTTCATGGATCATTTTATTTTATTACCCTATAATTAAATACTTATGAACTACCGATATTTATTCCATGAATCTTGATTATGATCTTTGATATTCAGGGTATGGTTTTCAAATGTTATGATCATGTTATCATACCCTTATGTTTATGTTATTCTTATATATCTACCTTATTTACCCTTACTAAGATTTTGTGATCACCCTTTATTAAGTTTTCTTTCCTTAGTTTAGAAAGATATATATTATGTATGATGTGTCTAAAAATGGTGTTACTGGTGAAAAATGTAGTAAGAGATGATTGACTTCACTTATGGACCAGTGTTTATGTTTACTTGTTTCAAAAGGCACTAAAATAATATGGTCTTTGAGTGTGTGTTTGTGTAATGTCATAAATATTACAAAACAATGATGTAAATTTTATGTATTTTAAGTTTGGATTTCTATATACAATAACATCACTCGTGTGTATGGCGGACTACCACCTTGTGAAGTCATGTGACTCATCTTTCATTAACACTTTACATGGAAGGTGATAAGGATAAATTTATTAATAATATGTGATATAAATGAAATAATTATTATCTTCATGAAATATTTATCATTCTGTAATGATAATATATCATTTTTTATTTTTCACTCACCTAAAGATGATAACATCATTTGTGTACGTGTGGACTATCGCCTTTACAAAGTGATGTGACTCTCTTTTCATCACCACACCATATAGATGATTTATATAAGTATATTTAAATAAATAATATGTATTATATGATATTATGATCATTCTATAAAGATATCATATTACTTACATACTTTTCATAATGATCATTGAAAAATGAAAATGTTACTCATGTATACATAGGGCCTACTGTCTCCATGATTATTACATATTCCATTTTTCAAAATCATCATTCATGATTAGTTTTAAAAGTATAATAGATTAAATAATATTATAACTATTTCATTATTACTATTATGGATAAGATTAAACTATATAATACGTGCTTTAATTGGATCTTTTGTGATGAAACAAGCATGAGAAAACAAGGAAATTAACACCTGAAACAATGAAAATAATGAAATTTTATTTACAAACGGGTGATAAGATGTAATAAAAGGTAAATATATGATATTTTAAATATTAATATGGTTATTTTATAAGTTAATAACATGTTTCAAACCACTATAAATGAGTTTAAGTCATTTTTAATCAAAAGGAAGAATGAGGTAATGGATTTCATCTCAATTTCATTTTATTAAGGCATATTGTAATGTTATGCACCAAATTGTATTTATATGGTGTATATACAACCCCTTATACATGTTATATCAATATTAATTATTAATTCATGATATTTTTAGTTTTAATTTTAATTATTTCATCTAAGGTTACTTGACATGAAAATTAACAAGTGGTAAAGAATTTCATAACCCAATATCTTTTCATTGGGTTATATTACTCCATTGTTGTCTTTTATATTCTATGATTATGTTTATAATTAGTTTTTATTATAATAGGTTGTATTTACACATGTTTTATGTGAATTTATAGTTGATACACATAATCGATTCATTGATTAATTCTCACATCAATGTTATGGTCATTATAAGGGTTTATTTCATAATATCTTTCTAATTGAGATTGTTTATTATGGAATTTCATTTGAAAGAAATTATTATATAATTGTATAAATAAACCAATATAATTTTCTTATTCTCTTTATATTCATTATATTTTCAAGTAATAGTACCATTTTTTCACTCTTTGTTACTTAAAATAACTGATAAAATGTTTTTAAGAAACTATGACTTCATTTCTCTCTTCAGTCAAAAATCTATTTTCTTCCAAAACCATTTTTTCTAATCAAAATTAAAAAATGTTTTTAACCTTTTCAAAATGATTTATTAAAAACATTTTTACCAATTTTTTCTTTTGAAAAAAAATTTTCAATGGAATCAACTTTTCATTTTTCAAATAAGGTACTTTTCTAACCTTTTTATAGTGCAAAAGGAGTGTTATTTTTAACTTGTATGGAATGTGCATAATTACCCACTGATGTGACCATAATTTCTTTGAAACATCCATTAAAAATTTAAAATTTTAATTTTAAATAAATGTTTTTCCTAATATTCTGAATATTCTTAGTTTTTAAAAGTTATTTTTTAAAGAAAAGGATTTTCAAAAATGTTTATGTTTTAAAAATTGATTTTCAAAATGAAAAGGACATTTTCTCAAAAAAAATTTAAAATATATTTTTATGTTATTTCTATTCATCAATGTTAACAACCCTTTATTTTATATATGCTTCACTAGGGACATGTTTTCTTCATATAGTCCTTACTCTTCTTATGGATGGTTTATGATTATTTTGATTAAGTATAGTATTAAAATTCACTTACTTGATTCATTTTTATAGTCAATAACTTTCCCTTGAAATGATCAATTTCTTATGAACATTAGAAATTAAAATTCTCAAAAATATCCATATTATTTTTCATGATTTTTTTATTTCTTAAACCATATACCATTTCTACATATACTGTTTTATATAGATAGTTATTTATTAATCTCGGGAAATGTTGATAAATTTTTATTCATTACTCAACACCTATATTTTATGATAAGGCACATTTTTTATGAATTATATCGATTATTTGATATATGACGAATTATTTAGACATGAAATACATAGGTGGGTCCCGGTTAATTATAGCCCCTCGATGCATCGATAATCTCATGATAAGAATCAATAAGATAGCATGAAATCATTTGTCCAAACCCAATGGTTTTTTACTTAGTAGTTTAAATTGTCTTATGAAATGTATTGATAGTAGATGTATCATGATGAGATCATGGAGTCAAATAATTAAGAAATTCCTTCATTAAAAATTCAGTTATTATTATCCATGAGATATTCATAGTGATATTATCTCTATATGGATTTCATTATTAGTTTATTGATTAAATTTCATGTTTTATCAGTTATTTACCTTTCCATATTGATTTTTCCTTATAAAGTTATAGTAGTCATGTCATTGATTAAAGGTAATGTGTTTTTTCCTTTCTATATTGATTATACTATTAAAATTATTTAAATAGAGTGTGTGTTCATTTATTTACTTTTCCATTTTGATTATTCTAGTAAATTTATTTAAATGGAATGTTTTTTCATTTATTTACCATTACATGTTGATTATTCTCATTGATTCATGATATATTCTATTGTACTTAACCCGTACTGATCATTTTAGGTCACCCTTGTTTTTTTTCTTTCCTATAAATCCATAAACGGTATTATGAAATAAATTTAAGAATATGATAAAGGGAATAATGATATTATCAAATAAAAATATTTTGTAAATTTTGTATTCAAATGTAATATGGAAATCATGTATGTATCTAGTTTACCAAGACTAAGAAAATATTTGGTCCTTTGGTATGTGATTCCTTGTATCTTATTCCAATGTAGTAAAGAAGACACTGGCCTCAGGCTACTGGGGTTAGGGTCACTACAGTTGATATTAGAGTAATTTTAATAGAAACCTTGGGAACTAGATTAATAAAAACATAGATTTAAGAACATAACCCTATGATAAACTTTGATGATAATTATAGGAACATTAAAAGGTTTTGGTAAAGAATAGATAATTTTGTTTTTTCTAGAAATATATCCCTATATGGAGACTACAAGTGAAAGAGGTTTTAGAACATAGGTATCAAGGGGTAATAACTCTAAAAATGGAACATTGGGTTTGACTCCATCATCACCTAGTGCATGAAAATGGACCTTACAGTGCACTTTATTAGACAAAATTGGGGTATATTCTTAGAATAATTCACATTTTTATTACAAACTATTATGAAGGATTTGAATAGATGATGACAATGAATGGAATAGGTTAAATCTAAGGTGTATTGTATTGAAAAGAATGTGTCTTAGAGGAATGTAAAAATGTTTTATGTGAGGAGAATACGGGCATAAAGTAAGGAATTTTTGAGTAAAATGAAGAGTATGATGGAAGGAAATTAATTTCGTCCTAGGGATCAATTTATTGAACCTGGGAGTTATCCAAGTCAATTACCTCTACTATAGGTTAAAACCTAGGCTAATAAAGGAACTATGTTGAAATAAAACAGCTATAGTATTAATTTATTTAGATTCAATAATTAAATTATATAAGTATTTTAATAATGACATTTTGGTTATAAGAATCATGAAATATATAAGGATTGTGTAAAATTTTAGAATCATATATGTCTTCATTAACTTAAGAGTTATAGATATAACCATGGGATTACAAGTTTAAGATTGATCATAAGTAAAAAGTCTTAAACACACCTTTTTATGTTTTATATGATGGGAGTATACTAGGATTAAGGATATTTTAGTGTAATTTTATAGAAAGTATATGTTTTAGTGGAAAAGTTATTTTGAGGAACAATTAATTTACATTTTATAGAAATAAATTTAATGTTTTTAATAACCTTTAGTGTTTTATGGTCATTAATGACATTGTGATAATAGTAAAATAATATTATTGTTGTTTGTGAAAAACAATTTGTAATGAAAAACTTAGTAAAATGTTATTTAATGATTATTTTTATAATAAGGATGTCTATAATATTTGGGGGGGAATTAAAGGAATTATATTAATATAATTTTAGAAAAAATAAAACTCGTATACCAGGTGAAAATCCTTCATGTCCAACAACACCATATGTCTTGAACACATGAACAAAGGATGATAAGGTTTCAGCACCTACCACTTTCCTACGTGATTCCCTAATTAATATTTCATTATTTTTAGTTAAACAATTTGAAAAATAAATATTAATGATGAAATAGTGGTTTTACTTTTAATGTTTATAGATTAATTTATTATATTGGATTACAAGTTCTAAACATATCTGTTTTGGAAAATATTTATAGATAGAAGAATATTTTTCACTATTTATGAATCTTCTAATCCATTAAAAGAGGATTTTAGTTCATTAGGCATAAAAAATCAATTTTGGATATTCATTACTTGGAGTAAGGGATGAATTGAAAATTGATCAAAGCACAACCAAAGGATGAAATTGTTCTTATGAAATTTAAATTTATCAAGTAAGTGTATTTCCTTATATTCTTACACAGTATAAGAATTTATCCACTCTAGGAAAAGGGTATTGAAGAAAATTTTATCCTAATACCATCATTTATATTGAACCAATGGTCTTTTAAATCATCACAGATTTATAGTTTTGAGGCCCCGAACATTCCATTGGTCATTCAACTTATTTTGATCAATGAACTCTATCATTCCCAATAATTATTTATGTTTTTCTTCCATTTCCATATCTTCACCTGCCATAAATTTTTTTCTACTTAGAAACCCAGTTATGTATTATTCTATATGTCCTTTTTTACTTCCCTTTATCTCTTATTAATATGATATTTTATTAACCCTTTTTACATAGTAGTTTTTTCAACAATTTTATTTAAAAATATCAAAATTTTATTACTCAGCTAAAATTTCAATTTTGAGGATGAAATTTATTTAAATAGGTGAGAATTTAACTCCTAAAGATTTTAAAATAATAACATTATATTTGATAGAATATGTGACAAGAAACGCCTAGCTTAGAATAAAATGTAACACCCAAATACATTTTGATATATTTATTTTTAAATAAATTTAATATATTCTGTAGTTTTCAATACTCAAAAAATTGACTTTAAATTTCATTACATGTAACACAAAGTTTATCTTTCTTTACATGCAACATTGATTTTAGCTTTCATTAACACAACATCAAGTCTAATTGAAATGTGAAAAATATTAAAATATTATTATTTAATATAATAGTTATAACCTAGCCATTGAAATGGAAGGTATGGATATTAATAAATAAATTATTAAAATTATTACTATCTATTGAGTATAAATAAAATATTAATCATTTAAAAGAAAAAGAATTATTTTCTGAAAAATGGGATATTTCTAAAAGACTATTTAATCACACTTTGCGCACATAAATTAAAATTAATTTTTAATAATTTTAGAAAATTTATTGGAAAAATGAAATTGATTTTTAAATAATAATATCAAAATTATATTTGTGTGATTTTTTAGGATTTTTATGAAAAGTTTCATTTTTTGATTAATTGTGAAAAAATCTGAATTTTAATTGATAATTGTCTTTTCATTTAAATTATTTATAATTTTAAATTATATTTTAAATTGTTTTTAAAGTGAAATTAGTTCAATATTATATCAATTAATCCAATTTAGTTCATTTTAATCATTTTAATTTTGATTTTTTGTGTAAAAAATTTGTAAACTTTTTAATATTTTCTCTTTGAAAACCCGCATTCTCATCACATCTGCATGATTAATTTTAAATTAAATTTTTCCACTTTTCTGAAGAGAATTTCGAAAAATAGATTCAAAAATTTTAATCATAATAATATATAATTTATAATAAGAATAACATAATATTTGACCAAAATTAATGGTGAAAATAGTAAAAATTAATTACTGTGGTTAAGGTAAAAATGGATTTACCTGGAGTTAAACTAAAAAGATAAGGGTAAAAATGACAAAAAAAATTGTACAAACACAATTTTTTGTAAATATTTACATATTATATATTATAGGTTTTAGTTTGGACCATTTATTAAGAATGTTAAAGTATAAAAATATGGATATGATTGAATCTTTTCAAAAAATTACAAGTGTGCTAGTCACCTCGCTTATAAAAGGTCACCCACTCTCCTATCTTATTCACACAGTAAAAACTTTGTGGTTCATACAATTCCTACTCAAGTAAATTCCAAAAATAAATCCTACAATCATAAAATCTTTATTTTCATAATAAAGTTAACCTAGGATGGATTTAGTGAAAACATAAATAGGATTCCTGAAGAATAAGTAACATTCTACAATGAGCATTTTTTTATTTCTTAATCCACATCATTCAATTATTATTAAATCACGTTGATATCATAACCTAAGTGTATTTCATATATTGATATGATATTATAATAACTTCATGACCTAAAACAACCTCCAATTCCATCAAATTGGTTATGAAATAATTGTTCATGTGTATAATGGACTACCGCCTTGAGAACCGATGTCATTCATTTTTCAATTACCACCTCTCACAGTTGGGTATTATGATGAATATAAAATATATATATATATATAATAATTATACCTATTTAATAATTATATATTATATAACATTTTTTATTTAATTCTATAGTTGATACGATAATGATGCTCGTGTGTTTGGCAGACAACCACCTCACAAAGCGATGTGATTCTTCATTCACTAATGCTTTACATAGAAGGTAATAAGGATAAATTTAATGATAATATTTGATATAAATAAAATAATTATAATATTTATGACATATTTATTTCTAATTAGATATAATATATAATTTTACCTTTACACTCACTTAAAGATGATAGCAAGTTCATGTACATGTGGACTACCACCTTCACAAAACGATGTGACTCTCTTTTCATCACCAAATCGAATGGATGATATATATTAGTATATTTAAATAAATAATATTTATTTTATGATATTATTATAATTATTGAAGGATAAAATATTGCTTACCTTATTTCCATAATGATCATTGAAAAATGGAAACGTTACTCATGTGTATGTACGACCTTCCTTCTCCATGATTATAACATAGTGCATTTTTTGTATCCATCTATCATGATTGGTTTTAAAAGAATAATTTATTTATAAATATGATAATTAGTAAATTAGTATTATTATATAGAGATAAAAATATATAATATTCACAAGAACATAATCTTTCATGACAAAATATGCATGAGAAAACAAGGTAATTAACATAGAAAACAATGAAAATAATGAAATATTATTAACGAACATGTGATAAGATGTTATAAAAAGACAATATATGATATTATAAATACTAATATTGTTATTATATAAGTTTATAAAATGTTTAAAACCAATATAAATGATGTTAAAGTATGTTCAACCAAAATGAATCATGAGGTAATGGATTTTATCTCAAATTAATTTCATTGAGGCATATTGTAATGTTATGAACCTAATTTAATTTATATATTGTATATACATCCTATTTGACATTTTATATCATGATTAATTAATAATTTACTATATTTTATATTTACATTTGAGTTATTTGATTTAATTGGACTTGACTTAAAAATTACCAAGTGGTAAAGAATTTCATAACACAATTTCTTTTCATTGGGATATATTACTCCTTCATTGTCTTTGATATTCTAAGATTATGTGTATAATGAATTTTGATAAACTTGAGTTTTATATCCATTTGTTTAATTCAGATTTATATTTTATCCATATAATCTATTCATTGATTAATTCTCACTTCAACGTTATGACCATTGCGAGGGTTTATTTCACAATCTCATTCTAATCACGATTTTTTATTATTGAATTTCAGATAAAGTAAATTATTTGATCATTTTATAAATAAAGCCAAATAATTTTATTCTCTTATGGTAATTAATTATATTTAGAATTAATATTAAAATTTTACCACTCTTTGGCACATAAAATAATTCATAAAATGTTTTTAAGATAATATGACTTCATTTCTCTCTTCGGTTAGAAATCTATTTTCTTCTAAAACCATGTTTTCTAAAAACATTAAATGATTTTAACCATTTCAAAATTATTTATTAAATAAATATTTACCAATTATTTTCCTTTTAATTAATTTTTTAAAAGTAATATTCTTGTCATTTTCTAAACAATGATGTTTTCAAACCTTTTTTAACGAAAAATTAATGTTCTTTTTAACTTTTATAGCATGTATAGAATTACCCACCAACATGACTATAAATTCTTTCAAACATCCTTTTCAAGTTCACAAGGTTATTTTTAAAGAAACTTTATTCCTAATATTAATGAAAATATTATTTTTTAAATATATTTTGAAATAAAATAATTTTCAAAATGTTTTATGTTTTAAAAAGTGATTTTCAAAATGAAAAGAATAGTTTACCAAGGAATGTTTTACAATATATTTTTACAGTATTTCTATTAATCAATGACAAAAAAAATTTATATTACATATACTTCACTAGTGATATGTTTTATTAATGCCATATTTATTCTTAATCGGGATGGTTTGTGATTATTTTTACTAATGATTGTATTGGCATTCTCTTTTTTGATTCATTATTGTAGTGAATAAATTTTCATTGAAACTTTCACTTTCCTGTGATCATTGAAAATTAAATTTACCATAAATATACATATTATTTATCATGGAATTTTTTATTTCTTAAACCATATATCATTTCTACATACCATTTTCTAGATTTAAAATTCATTAGTTTATCTAGGAAAATATTGATAAATAGATATTATTTACTCAATACGGATGTTTTATAATAAAGAACATTATTTATTATTTAAATCAATTACTCGATATATGAGGAATGATTTTTAAATTAAATAAATAGGTGTTCTTGGTTAATGATAGTCCATAAATGCATCATTAGTCTCATGAGGAAAATTAGTGAAAAAACATGAAATCAGTTGGCCAAACCCAATGGGTTTGAACCTAATAGTTTAAACAGTCTTTTGAAATGTCTTAAAATTAGAGGTATCATGATTCTTGAGATCATGATATCTAATAATTAATAATTTCTTTCATTATGAATTAAATTATTATTATCCATGTGATTTTCAAAATGATATTATATATAGATTCATTTCATTCTTAGTTCATTGATTAAATGGAATGTGTTTTTAGTTATTTACCTTTATATATTGATTATTCATTATCCAGTTATGATAGTCATGTCATTGATTAAATGGTATGTGTTTTTAGTAATTTACCCCAATATATTAATTATTCCAGTCAAATTATTCAAAGGAAATTTGTGTTTTTTTATTTACATTTTTATATTAATTATGCTAGTCAAATTATATAATTGGAATGTGTGTCCAGTTAGTTACTTTCCATGTTGATTATGCTTATTTATTCATGATAGATTCTATTTTACTTAACCCTTGCTGAGTATTTGATATCACCCTTATTTTTTTCCTTTACCAGGATCCCATGAAGTGTACTGAAAAAGATATGTAATAATATACAAGAGGAAATATTGATATTTTAGAAAAAAATTATGTTGTAATTTTTTTATTCAAATTTAATATAGGAATCATGTATGTATCTAGTATTACAAGACATCAAAACTATTTTATCCTTAGGTATGAGATTCCTTATATATTATGACAATCTAATAAAGTATACACCAGCTTTGGGAAACTGGGTTTGGGGTCAATGCATGGATGGTTATTTTATCTACATCTCTAGGAAAGACAGAATACCCCAGTTTCATAAGATAATATGAGGTTTGTATCAATATTTGGAATATTTTTCGGAATTAATGTAAGAATTCAATGGACACATAAATTAATTACTTAAAAGATGAACTTAATAACGTAAAATAGTAAATGGGTGATCAAATTCAATTAGTTGTTCATTCTATGTTTTAGAAAATTACTAGACAACCACAACCTCTCTACTCATATCATTCACCTCCTCATTTTTACCCAACCTTATACTGTGACTTATATACTAGAGATCCCAATGTATATATTATAGTGTATGATGTAATACATATTTTGGGGGATTGTGTACATCACTATCCTATGTAGTTGGGTCAAGTAAGTTTATCAGTACAAGATATTATTGATCTAAATGCACATGTTACATTGTATACAGTTGTGGTTTCAAGTTTCATAGACTATGTGGATAATTTTTCACTCATGTTGGGTAGCCTTCTTTGTCATCTAATATACAAGGTTTTCATTTTTTTTTATAATAACTTATATTTTATTAAAAATTATATATTAGTTTTTAATATATTTAGTTTATATAGGAGTATCTCAAATAAAAATAATTGGTACAAATTAATAAAATGGTTCAGGAACCAAAAACACTGTATACTTTTGAGATTTCTAATGGGATAAAAAGATTATCTTAGATTTCATTTTTTATGAATAATATTTATTCGTTTCCAATGATTTCTAATAATGTGAAAGATGATAGGGATTTATAATATTGAAAAAGTATATCATGGGTCTTGTTATTTTAGATGAACTATGAGTACCTATGTTTCAGTTGCTTTTTGTGTAAGTAAATGTATATTTTATTGTTTCAATAATTAAAAAATATGACTTCAACTGACTTAATTTATTACATATTTAATTATGTATCTACACATGCATTGAATTAAAAATGAGATCACTCCTATTTATGGTTTTATTAATCCATAATAAATTTCAATGCCTATAAAATATATGGATGATGATTCTAGAGTTACATATATTTGTGAAATATTATAAAATATGGATATTGGGTGTTAGTTTTTTCTATTCCTTAAAGGGTAAGAAGACTAAGATAATTATGGACTAATATTCATTATAATTTCATCAATTCTAAACTTTTTATATTTTAGTGATTATTGGATGGTAGTCATATTCTACCCACATAAATGAAAAATATATTTTTTTACTCTTCATTAGGCAGAGTTTATAAAACATTTATAAAATTGTTAAAAAATTATGATTTATTGTTTTTTATAATTTCTTTATTCTCAATTAATAATTTTAAAAAGGTTTTTATAGTTTATATATGAAAATAAAGTTCATTGATAATGTTTAATGATGATAACTTGTCTAAATAGGATCCAAATAAAATCATATATGTGAAATTAATGGTAAATATATTTTATATTAGATAATAAATTTTTTCTCTTATATGCATATATAAATATGTTCATTCTTTTTAAGTTAATGTTTCATAATCATAGAGTCATAATCAAAAAGGAATGGTGGAATGTGGTTAGTATGTTTCAAGATTCATGTTTTTTATAATCATAACTGGGGTGATGACTGAATTTGATATGGTCAGATATATTAATAATTTTTTGTTTTATATTGAAATATTCTATTTTATTAATCTTATAACTATAATATTACAACCTTTATAGAGATGTATCATGCTTGTTTTTAGGAATTATTTTATCCCTATTTTTATTCTTAATTGTTTTTAGGCTTGTATTGGGTGTGATGAGGCAAGGTTTGGTAATTTTGGAGGGTTTTTGGGCAGTACTCAATAGGTAAAAAGTTTTCCCAAATAGTGTGCCCTCTCCCCAAAAATTTTTCATCCCAAAAAGAGGTGAATTTCATGGTTGGTGCATGGTTTTTCAAACTATGCATCACATAGGAGAAATAATTCACCCCAGACAACAGGGGCACATAGTTAGGGTGCATGGTTTAGAAAACCATGTAGCCCCACCCAGGAAACTGTGTGCATGGAAAATTAAACCTTTGAGATTTTATTTTAAATTTTTCAAACAGACAATTTTTATTCCCATTCATCCCCACCCAACCTAAAAGGTTTTTATTAAATTTTCGAGGTTCCAGAGAGGGTTCCAATGATCATTTAATGTATTCCTTTATGAATCAAATATATGATGGAAGGATCTACCCCCTTTGATAAGTGATTTATTCCTCATTTTATTTACTCTCTCTATCTCTCATCTTTCTCTCCCATTATAGAGGAATTATTTTTCCTTCATTGTAAATTTTTTAGATCTAGGTGTTGATGGATCTTTTTTCTTTGGATATTTTTCCTCTATTTTGATCTGAGATCCCCTCCTCCATTATGAACTGAACAATTCCACATCAAATTAAGGGTTATGATTTCACGATCGTCCATCAATGATCTCGAGGTAGGTGGTCTAATTACCAATTCATATAGTATTTATTATAATTGTGTGTATGTAATTATGAAATTTAAATTTCCACAATGGGAAATTGAATTGATTAATTTATTCTCTTATGATTATGAGACCCTTTATGAATCATATTGAAGAAGATGATATAAGCTTAATGAAAACCCATGGGGTGTGCCAAATATCATTGAATGATAATATTGAAATGTAAAAAGGGAAATAATGGGTGTATATAATTGAATTGAATCCTTTATTAAACTTTGATAAATTGGATTATGAATTTGGTTAAATAACGGGTTATATAAATAGTTGATAAATGGGCTATGAACATAGAACCATGAGATGTGATATTTGTGAATTATGTGAACACTGAGTTCTGGGTCAGGGAATAATGTTCCAAATACCAAAGGGGTTCTAGACTACTACTCTAGGACCCTAATTAGATTATGTTTTGGATATTGTTTTCCTATTTTGGATTCATTATGTGATTCTTAGTCGTATATTAGTTTTGGTATTATATTGGTTATTTCTTGTCATAATTTTTATATTGTTTATTGATTTCCATTATTGGGTTAATTTGATAAACAGGTTATCGTCTTCCCACATAACAAATTATACCCTCTCTATTAGTAGGCATCCTCCAGCATATGATGAGGCACACCTGAGGTTACATAATGAATCATCATGGGGAACCAGTATGTGGAACTCAGGTCAAGATGTCACAAAGTGGTATCAAAGAAGTTTATTTTCTTTTGATTTGTCTTACAATTTGGGTATTGTAGACCAAAGACAAATATTAATCAAGTCTTGGTCATTATCATGTTCATGGGAGTAGCTAACCCATGTGCATGGCAAAACCCAAGTACACAGGGTGGGATTTTTTTTCTTGGTTTTTTCTATTACAATTTGATTTTATTTCACATTAGGTGATCCACTTATTGTGTAATGTTATTTTTTATGAGATTTTACACATGGACAGGTATGGAATGAAAGTTGAGTATACATGCATCATTTTAGGCACTCAGTATTTTATGTGACATGCATAATTTTTTTAACACATGGAAAAGAAAGTTTTAGATGAATTTTTAATTAGAAAATACATTTATTTACTTGTGTAATTTAGAAGAAATGGTTCCGAATTATGAATTAAATTTGTTAAAATGATGCCAAATGTACTAATTTCAAATTCTTAAAATGGGTTTCTAATGGGAAACATATGTTATGGAAGTGTTTTAGTCTATGTTAACCATGAACCAGGTGAGCGATGGTTGAGGGTAGTGATAGTGATTCAGTTTTGAACATGTAGAAGAGTATGGGGATGAATTGTTATGGATTCATATGAATAACTCTTTTTAAATTTTGATAATGATGTTTTATGTTTCTTAAAAACTTTGTTTGGAATATTATAGATATACCTCTATGATGACACTTTTGGATAAGATGTGAGGAGGAAATAGATAGAAATGATTCTCTAGTAGTGGGATTGAAGGCTCTGATAGTTCTAAGTGAATGATTTGGAGATAAATTCCATAAGAAATTTTCTTTCTTCGTGTTGTTTTTGGAGAGAGACCTAGGGTGGTATGTGTGAAATTTGTCTGACCTGACATGAGAGTTCCAGTTATAGCACCTTATAACCTTCACTGGAGAGGTTGGACCTGAGTAAACTATGTTTTGGATTGAGTCTATCATAATGATACTTGACCATTTAGATACTACTATTGAGAAGAGTGTTAAATTGGCTTCTGAAATTTTTCATGGATTAGTGAAACACTGATGGGATATTCAGACTCAGGATGAGAAGCTATAGAACATGGTATGGAAATACTATCAAGAGAACTTCCTAGAACAATTTTACCTATATATACTCAGGTAGGAGAGGTTAGTTGAGTTTAGGTAGTTAACCTAAGGTAGTATATATTTTATGGATTAAGATGCTCGCTTCACTAATTTGCAATGCTTTATCATAGCATTAGAAGGTGATGAGGGAACTATAGTGAATCATTTTTAGGATTGGATTAAATGTGAGATTAATTCCCTAGTTAACATCTTTTGGCTAAAGAAATTTTCTGAAGTGGTGAATCAGGATCACATTTCTAAGGGAATACTGAAGGAGGATTTTAGTGGAATGTAGGTGTTTTCTATTGTATGGCATGGATGTACATCTTCCAAGAGTAGGAAGCTTATCTATGAGAACATCAACCAGGGAGATAGAAATAAAAGTGCAAAGGGAGAAGGATCAGTTATTCAAATAAGCATCCCAATATACTGCCACCTTTGTGGTAGGTTGGGTCACATTCGTTGCTAGTGTCCCCAGCCAAAAGTGGAGTGCCGAAATTATAGTAGTATGGGTCACTTATAGATGTATTTCAGAAATACTCAATGGTTGGGTAGTGATGGAGGAGTTAGGCTGAATCAGAGTACTAGAAGGGAGTATTATATCCCATATTAGTCTAGAAATTTGAGTTCTTCTAGATATGGTGGTCGAGGTAGTGGGCGTGGTAATTCAAGTAAAGAGTGCATGTATAAGTAGATTGGTTTAGCTTAAGGGAGTTATAATACAATATAGAGAAGAGGGGTAGGACAATTTCATGAGTTTCATATTTAACTTATGGATAGTGAGGCTAGTCCATAGATATTTATAGGTACTATTCATATAGATTATACACTTTCTAGTGCCTTATTTAATATAGGAGCCAGTCATTATTTTATATCTACTCAACTTATTAATGGTTTGTGTCTAACGATAGAGTTTGTGAGTGGGGTTATGATGATCGACACATCATTGGGAGTGCGGTAGAGAAATATCTATTTATTAAAGGGGTATTCACTTGAGGTTTTGAAGTATCATTTTCTTTGGAATCTTTATATAATTTAAATGTCATGTTTTGACTTGATTTTGGGTATGTACTTACTAGTGTCATATAATTCCCATATAAATTTTTACTATAGGAGAGTTACCTTTACATCTCCTGATGGTAACAATTATGTTCATCATGGAGAGTAGGATATCTAGGAAGGTCATCCAAGTCTAGTTCATTAACAACTAGCATAGATCACTTACTAGGTTTCAAGTGTTTTTCTAGATGACTAGGGTGTGAAGAATTATGTATTTCTACCCATAGTGGACCAGTTTTAGGATGTATTTCATGAGGTATTCCCAGGTATTTATCCTAATAGAATGTTGAGTTTATAATTGAGATCATTTCGGGAGCTGATCCAGTTTACATTCCACCATATAGAATGGCACCAATAGAGATTTTAGGGTTCAATAATTAGATGGAATATTTGATGGATATGGGATTTATCTGCCTAACTACATCACCTTGTGGTTATCTAATTTTATTTGTCAAGAAGGCTAATGGGATGATGTATTTGTGTGTTGATTACCGAAAGTTGAACAAGATGATGGTGAAAAACCGATATACTCTTCTACAAATAAAGGACCTATTTAACTAGTTTATAGGAGAATGTGTATTATTTAATATTGAATTGAGTCTAGGGTTTCATCTATTGAGATTAAGTCCTTATGATGTACCATGGACGTATTTTAAAAGAAGGTATGGCCTATACGAGTTCTTCATGATGTTGTTTGGGCTAAAAAATTCTCTAGTTTTTTTATATCCTTACTGATACTAATATTTAACCCATAACTACATCATTTTGTGGTTGTTATGTGAATGAAAACTTAGAGTACCCAAAGACCCATTACGATCATTCCCAATATATTGACATCATCTTGATTACACTGAGAGATAATTAGCTATATTCCAAGCTATCTAAGTTTTAATTATGGATCAAAAAGTTACATTTATTAGGTCACATTATCTCTAAGTAAGGTGTGTTATTGGACCTAGATAAGGTGCAGATAGTGGTCTCTTGGGATCATTCCAATACTATTTTTGAAATCTGAAGCTTTCTAGGGTTGACGGGTTATTATCAGAGATTCATGTAATACTTTTCCAATTTGGAATCACTGCATTCAGTCTTGACTAAGAATGGGATTAAGTTTTAATGGTTTGGAGCATGTGGTAATTCTTACTAGGAGTTAAAGAGGTGTCTTACTGTCATACCGATTTTGTTCCTACCCGAGCCGGGTGAGGACTATAACGTGTTTTGTGATGCTCCTGAGATCAGACTTGGAGTAGTGTTGATATAGGTAGATCAATTTGTAGTGTATGGATCATGGAATTTCATGCAACATGAATTTAATTTTCTTATTCATGATCTCAAGTTGGTTGTGGTGGTTTATAATTTAAATTATTGGAGGCATTAACTGTTAGGTGAAAAGTTCATTGTGAATATGGATCACAAAAATGTAAAGTACTTATTATCACATAAATATTTGAAAATATGGAAGTGGAGATGGGTTGGTATATGTAGTTGTTTGATTTTGAGATAGACTATACACTAGGGAAGGAAAATAGTGTTGCTGACACTTTGAGTAGGAATACATAGACTCGGGATGTTTAGGAGTCCAGTTATGGGTTGAAGATTATGAACTTTATAGATAAGATTTATATTGATGTTAAGGAGGGGTAGGAGTAGATGACCCTAATATCCATATTAGTTGAGTCTACACTTCTGAGATGGATCAAAGAGAGGTGGTTTTGGATCTGAAGTGTTTGTCTTTGAGGGGAAACCTTAAAGATGGGGAGTCCCCTTCAGATTGGACTATAGATGGGGATGAGATCATCTATATTAGAAACCATGTTGTTGAAACTACATGTATATATTAGGATATGATGAATGAGTTTCATGCCTCAAAGTGGATGGTGCATTAGGTTATTGCCAAAATTTACCATGAACTGTGTCGGCACTATTGGTGGCTAGGCATGAAAAGGAAGATTTCAGGTTTGGTAACACAATGATATATTTTTCACCAGGTGAAGGTCAAGCATCAATGACCTAGTGGGTTATTATATCCATTTCTTATTCTGAAAGGGAAGTGGGATGATGTTTCCATGGATTTCATGGTGGTTATTCTAAGGATTCATTATAATAATGATATGATTTGGGTGATTGTGGACCAGTTGACAAAGTTATCCCATTTCTTTTTAATCCAAGATACTTTTACCATAGACTAGTTGGGCGGGATGTATGTGTGGGAGATAGTTTATTTTCATAAGGTTCCACAGAGTATAATTACAGACCCTGATTCACACTTTAATTCAATATTATAGAAAGTATTACATAAGGTATTGGGTACCTAGGTGTTTATGAGTATGTCCTTCCACCCATAGATATATGGAAAATCAGAGCACACTATCTAGGAGCAAGGGGACATATTGAAATCATGCGTCCATGATTTTGGTGTGGCTTGGGAGGAGCACTTAGTGCTCATTGAGTTTTCCTATAATAATAGTTATTAGGTGACTATTCATATGGAACCATATGAGGCACTTTATGGTAGTCCATATAGATCACCTCTATTTTGGGTGGAGGTGGTTGAGTTAGAGTTGTTGGGGTAGAGTCTCGTGTATGAGACAACATAGTGGGTTCAACTGATTTAGAAAAGTATGGATATAACTCATAGTAGATAGAAGTCTTATAATAATCTACATTTTCAACCACTTGAGTTAATATTGGATGATCATATATTACTTCAGGTATCGCTAATATTTAGTCACCATAGGATTTGGAGGTAGGGAAAGTTGGCACCTAGGTTCATTAGACCATTTGAGATCACGAAGATAATCGGAATGGTGTCTTATCAATTTTATCTTCCAAATACATATAGTTATATGCACAATTTTTTTCATGTTTCACTACTTCAGTGGTATCAACTCAACCCTTCTCATGTGATCGATGTTGATGATATGATCTTGAGGCTAATAGGTCCTTTAAGAAGCATCTGAATCATATTATGGATCGCAGTGAGTAAGTGTTGTGAGGAAATACCATACTAATATTCTGAGATTTTTGGTAACATGTTCAAGTTCAGGATGAATCAGAGGATAGGGAATTACATATAAAAAATAGTGTACCAACCTTTTCATCTTGGAATCTTAGTGATTCTTGAGAATACTTCTCGAGGATGATCTGTTATAAGGTTAGAAGATTGTAAGATTACAATATTTCTAGATATGTCTCATACTCATTTTCAAGTATCCTTTTACCACTATTTTTAGTCTTAAATTGGTTGGGGATTGTCTTGGATGCATTGAGGTGATTTTCGGGTTTTTTAGGGTTTTGGGGTAGTGCACGGTTGGCTCAGAATTTTCCAAAACTATGTGTCCTTCCCCTAAAAGACATGCATCATAAAAATTGGGGAATTGGATGGTTGGTGCATAGTTTTTCAAACCATTCACTACTTAGGAGAAAACGTGAACCCCAGAATATAGGGCCACATGGTTTGTAAAATCATTCGACCCTGCCTAGGATACTATGTACGTAGAAAATTAAAACCACAAAAATTTATTTAAAAATTCCAAAACCCTCAATTTTTATTCCCATAAAATCCCCACTTGAACTAAAAAAATTCATAAATTTTGGAGTTTTTGGATAAGGATAAAAGTCTCCTTGAATGTATTACTTTATTAATTGAATATCTAATTGAAGGATATACCCCCCTTTGGTAAGTGATTTTTTCCTCATTTGGTTTCCTCCCTATTTCTCATATTTCTCTCCCATTATAGAGGGATTATTTTTCTTGCATTATTGATGTTTTAGATCTAGGTTTTGATTTATCTAGTTTATTTGGATCATGGTTCAAGATTATGATCCTAAATATCCTCCTTCATTTTTAATTGGACCATTCGACTTCAAATTGAGGGTTATGATTTGATGAGCATCCATCAATGATCTTGAGGTAGGTGGTCTAATTACCAAATCCCATAGTCTTGATTATAATTATGTGTATGTAATTATGAAATTTAAATTTCCATGTTGGTAAATTGAATTAATTAATTGATTCCCTTCTGATTATGAGACCCTTCACGGATCTTGTTAGACCTATTGGAGATGATGAGACCAGATTGATAATAACCCATAGGGTGTGCCAAATATCATTTAATGATAATCCTGAAATGTGAAAAGGGAAATAATTGGTGTATGGTATTGAATTAAATCATTGATGCATGGTTGATGAATTCGGTTATGAATTTTTTTTGAATAAGAGGTTTTTCAAATGATTGATAAATGGGTTACGAATGTGGAACCATGAGATTTGAAATTTTTGAATGATGTGGATACTAAGTTATGGGTTAGGGACTCATACTCCAAATGCTAATGAGGTTCTAGACTGCTACTCTAGGCCCTTGAGATATATATTTATTTTTCTATGATCATTGAGTTGTGGGTCAGGGACTACTACTCCAAATACCCATGGGCTTCCAGACTACTATTCTAGGCCCCCAATGTATGAATGTGAAATTTTAATTAAATGAATAATGAAATCCCACAAAAGAATGATCTTTAAAATTCCTATGGTGTATTGTTTAGACCCATACATGGGCCAAAGCAGGTATGATTGGTTTGGGTGTCACTGAGAACCCAAGGTCATATGTGATTAATTGAAGAATAATTTAATATGAATCATGTTTACTTTTTCATTTATTCCTTATTCTCTATATAACTACATACAAAATTTATACAAGATATTTCTTTAGATTCCATTGGTAGTGGCCTACTGAGTTCTACTCACACCCTACATGGGCTTCCTGATTGGTATCTGAATAGACTTTATGTTTTCAAAAAATGATATGGTAAAGAGACCTATATAAGATAGATGGGTTGGGATTTGAGATGGATCATGGATAAGTGAACCATTCATGATGTCTGGGCCCTCTTGGGAGTTTTCAGTGTGCCTTCATTTTTTTTTTTTTTGCATTTAACACTTGACACTAATATGACATGACATATTCACTACTTTGGTTTTGGATATTATTTTTTTGTTTTGGATTCATCATGTGTAACTTATTACTATATTGATTTTGGTATTATCATAGTTATTTCGTGTTATCATTTGGAAATTTTTTATTGATTTTCATTGTTTTTTTTGATAAAGAAATTATAATATCCCCACATGTTATATTAGACCCTCGCTACTAGTTGGTAGTCTCTAGCATACGGGGAGGCATACATGAGGTCGTGTAATGAACTGACTCAGGGAAATAGTATGTTACACCTAAGTTGGGAAGTAATAATAACACTCATTAATATTGTATATTTTAAACTATGTCTATTCATATACGAATGAATTCCTTTCCCAAAATTTGAGATCGATAGTAAACTATTTTTTATGTATGGTTAAATTTTAAATTATCATTTATGTCTATTTTAATTATATTTTAAACAATGAGTATTTAAATAATAATTTCCTACTTTATGTTAGTATTTTATTTTTGTTTTTATATGGTTTTAAATGTTTTGGAGAAAGTGATATAATCTCTTTTTTATTAAATATAATTTAGAGCTTTCCATTCCTATTTTTATAAACAAGTATAGAATAATAATTATAGGGATGTTGACATCCGTTTTGGGTAAAAACGAATGTATAAAGATACTTTACATGTCGGTTTTATAGATAAACTGACATGGAATATTCTATGGTAATTTTCCATTTCAATTTTATTATAGAATTGATAGGGGAAGGAATATTCTTCTATTTCCAATTTGGTCAAAATTATAAAACCGACATGTAAAGTATAGAGACCCATACATCTCATACATATATATTACATATTATTAGATTAATATTTATTTCATTATAAAAAAACTCACATTAGGACTGTAAAGCTTTTGTATCATTGGAAACATGGATAGATAAACAACTGGTTAAAAAGGGAACTATATAATCTCTAGATAATTTCTTCATAACTAGAACCATTATTAAACATATCATACATAAAACCATTATTCATAACCTAGTGAAAGAAAACATAATAAATAGTAATATCTGATACTCTGTAAGGGTAAAAAAGGTATATATCAATTATCACATAAGTATAAAATGAACATAACTGTATGATAACATGAAATTAACATTTGAAAACCATACCCTGCATATCAAATATCATAATAATATACCATTCCATAAATCATGGTAGATTATAATACAAGAATCAAAAGGGAAACAATAAACACGAGACAAACATTTGAAAACCATACCCTTCAAATCAAGGATCATAATCTTGAGTCACGGCATAAAGATTGGAAGTTCACAAGAAATGAATCATAAAGGAATAAAAGAACATGATCCATGGGAACATAACATTAGAATAAGACATATATTTATTGAATACACATAAGAATAGATAATAATTTCCTTAGTAGACAATGATCATTTCAAAAACTATCATAGTGGAATGGGGTCACTCCCCAAACTATCTTAGTAGTCAAGGTTCACTCCTAACACTCTCATATTGAACAAAATTTCTTACTGAATTGGGTTCACTCACCATTCTAGTCCTATTTATCTCATGAGATAAAAAGTTTTACGCAATCCATTATAGGTATATATATGTACCAATAATCACATAATTAAAATCATACATATGTGATCTATAAGATTATAAAAAAAATAAACATATCAGAACCCAAGAAAATAAATAAATTTCATCAACATTTCATCATGGAATAATCTATGTAAAATAAACATGTTTCATAAATATTTAATCTTTTTATCATATCATAACACATAAAAAAGGAATGGGTTTAATAAAAATTTCATCTTTTTCATCTGATCATTACCCATTGAAAAGGAACAGGTTTCATAAACATATTTTTAACATAAACATAAACCATATAGAGAATTAATATGGATGAAATCATTAGATCATATCCCTAGTAATGAACAAGTAATATCAAAGTATATCATCTTATATGGAAAATGATTTTGAAAGATCACTTGGAATATTGCTTGATGAAACTATCCTTCCATATTGGAAATAAATTCTTTAAAATATCTTAATATCACAAATGTCAATTAAAAAGATATCATTCAAAATAAAATTTGATACTTTTAGAGTTTTTTTAAATCATTTAGGGGTCATGATATTGGAAAATATTTTTCAGGTTTTACACATTAAAAAAATATACCTTTCACATTTTATGTAAAAAGTAAAATGTACCATATTCATAAAATGATAAGAATATTCATTTTAAAAAAAATTAAAAATTCAAACATCGGTAAACAATTAAGTAAAAAATCATTGAATAAATTTAAAAACATTATTTAAATCATTTTTATAAAACATGGACAAGGAAGTAAAAGTATTTTCTACTGAAGAGAGAAATGATGTCGATTTTTCTTAAACAATTTATTTTTGTCTCTTAAATCCTTAAAGGGGGTAAAATTAAAGTGAAACAAGTATTATATATAAATAATCATAGTATAATAAAATTAAGGAGTTTTTTGAAGGATAAATAATAATATTTTATCATTGGAATAATAATCATAAACAGTCTTGATAGATAATGAGATTGTAACAGAAAACACTTACTACTTCAGTAAATTTAAAATCATAAGCCCCATAAAATAAATAACCTTATATATATATGTATATAACATTATTTTCATGATAATAATCATAAAATATACCCATGGTTAGTATATATACCACACAAAAGAAACATGTATTGAATATAGAATGTATCTCATAGAAATAAAAGTGAGACAAAAACCCCTTACGCTAAGTCTTGACTTTCTTCATATATGTTAGAAATTTATATATAATAAATATTGGTTTATTATTAAATTATTAAATAAACATAATCATATATATCATACTATATATGATTTACGTATAACCTTTTATTACCCATATACTAACAATTCATTGTTAAAATCACATTTCGGGCAATTAGTGTTTTTTTTCATGTATGTTTAGGTTTGGAATTTTAGGTTGATTTAATTTGATCATGGGGAAATAATATATAGAATTTTAATTATTATATAAATACCATATATATTAATTATATGTGTATTTATAGTAATCTTTAAATGTTAGATATAGAAAATTATATTCATTGTTCATGGAGAAGGTAGGTCATACGTATGCATGAATATTGTTACCATTTTTTCAAAAAATGAAACAAAAGTATGGTAAATAATATGTCACCTTTATAGAATAATTTTTATGTCATATATATCATATATATTCAATTAATATGTCATTATTACCATCTATTTCAAAATAAAATGAAAAAGGTACCACATCACTTCTTTGAGGTGGTAGTCCGAACATATGCATGAGCGACGTTATTGTTTTCCAATGGATTGGAATGTAAGAATTTATATATGATTTTATAATTCCAAAATAATAATTATGTTATAAATATCATTTAAATAAGTTAAATCCATCGTTATATCCCGTAAAGTCCCATGTTTTTGAACTAGGTTAAAATGCGAAAGCTCTTGAACTTTTTCATTTTTTGAATTTTTCAGTTTTAAAACCAAGCTTTAGGTTAATTTTTTGTGAGTTTGTACTATTTAAAAGTGTTGATAACCATATTTGGTAAAGGTTTGAGGAGTTTTATGGGTGGTTCAATGGGTTTCGGGAGCACCGAACCTCGCAGTGGCGTTCACACGAGCTGAGCACGGTTGGTTAAACCATGTGGGTCAAACCGTGTAGCTTGCTAAATGTGAGGCAGAGGCGCTCGCATGGTCTGCGCATAGTTAGGAAAACCATGTGGGACAAACCATGCGAATTATGTTCTTTGGAAAGAAGGTCTCACACAGCTGGCGCACAGTTTTCCAGACCGTGCGAGATAAATCATGTGGCTTACCCAGTTTTGGGTTTTGGGTTATTTTATTTAATTAAATTCCCAACTATGAGGGATTTAATTAAATGTCATTATATGGGGGCTTTAATTGATTAAATTCAGGGTTAGAAATGAATTTAATTAATTGATACAAAATGGGGTTTAATTTAATTAAATTAATATGAGAGAATTTAATTGAATGATACTGTGTTTGATTTTTATTTAATTTGATCCAGGTCAATGGAATTTAATTAAATGAGGAATAAATGTGGAGTTGGGGTTTTACATAATTAAATTCAAGGATTAGATGAATTTAATTATTTAATTAAAAGTGGGGGAAATTATTTAATTAAATTTGAGGTTGGAAGAATTTAATTAAATAAAAATGAGTTGGAGTTGTATTAATTAAATTCGTTGAAGGGAATTTAATTAAATTAGTTAAGAAGGAGTTTTTATTTAATTAAATTAATTGGAGAGGAATTTAATTAAATGAGGTGTAATGGGGGAGTTATGGGTTTTATCAAAGAATTTTTTAAATTAAAATGATACTAATAATATGTTTGTTATTATTATTATTAGTTTATTAATTATTATAAAACTAGTTGGGGTTATAAGAGGGAGGCTCATCTTAGGGTGAGGCATGACCCCCTCCCCTCATTCTCCCATGGTGAACCACACCACTCCCCAACTCAGCTCCCTCTTCGTGTGCCGAATCATGGAGGTTCCTTCATGGAATTTGTCTATCTCGTTGAGGTAAGTTCTTCTTCATATGTTTTTTTCTTCACATCGTCCATTTAGGCACTTCTTTGCCAGGTCTCCATTAGGCCGATAACCTCAGACTTGGGGTAAATTCAGTTTCTTCCCTTCTTTTAATTCTAGGAGGTGCGGATTATTTCTCAGGACCCATTGGTCCATATTTCGACAACCACCACCGAAATCATGGCGGTTTTTTCTGATTTGGTTCACCACCATCATATTTGGGTGCGGTGATGAATTCTGAGTGTGCTCATGCTTTTTTGGACGTGCGTGTGCATGATCAGTATGTAGTTTAAGTTAGAAAGTGTTGGTTTTTCCAATTCCTTGAGGTAGGTTCCACAACATTTATTTTATTTGGTAAAAATGTAGTTTTTGATTAATCTACTACTTTTGATAAAGTTGAATTCAATATTGGATAAAATTTCTTATTGGTATAAAACTATTTATTAGATTACAAAATCACATTTTGTAATAAAATCCCTCCAATGGAGGTGCATTGCCTTCATGATAAAAACATAATGTTTAAAGGGATATGTTAATTTATCTTGTGGTAATGTGAATTACTATTTATGCCTTTTTGGTTGAACCACTTGGGTTAAGTGGAATTTATGAGTATTGGGTGGGATAAGTTGAGATAATTAATCAGGGAATTAATTATGAGAATTTAATTTGATAAGTTAAGATAATTAATTTGTGAATTAATTATGAACCTAGATAATTATAATTTAAATATTGAATTGGTTATGTTAAAATAATCAATTGGAGGAAATTAATTATGAGATGATGTTTGGATATGTAAGATAATTAATGGTGAATTAATTGTGTGTCATGATGATGATTAAAGATAATTAATTGTGAGAATTAATTATGATAAGTTGATATTTGATTTGGATAATTATTTGTGAAGAATTAATTATGGAAGTATGATATTTAGAATAGAATAATTAATTGTGAAATAATTATATGCTTGACCTTGATATATAGATAATTAATCAGGGGATTAATTATAAGATATTGAATGGTATAATTGAGATAATTAATTGGGGGATTAATTGTGATATGATTCTTTGAATAAAATGAGAAAATTAATGGCGTATTAATTATGTGCTCTTGCAATAATGTTTCGGATAATTAATTATGAAGAATTAATTAATGAATGAGCATCCTATAATAATGTAGAAGTTGGGACTTGGACATTGCATTCCTCCCAAATAGTTATCAAATGATGTAGATGAATGAGAATTTGGTGCTAGGTATGGAATCCTAGACCAATGTAGAAGTCGGGACTTGTACATGACATTCCTCCACAATAGTTATAAAATGATGTAAATGAATGAGAATGTGGTACTAGGTATGACATCCTAGACCAATGTAGAAGTTGGGACTTGGACATGGTGTTCCTCCCCGATAGTTATCTAAGCGCTTAGATGCAAGGTTGTTAGATATGATGATCAACACCAAATGATAAATAGGTGTTAGACATGGCATTCTAACACCAACAGTATAAATATATGAATTGGATTTTTAGGTGATAGACATGGAGTTATACACTAATAGTATATTATATGATTTAATTATGTAGTGAATGAGATATATGAATCATGCTCAAGTTGAATGTGATTAAATAAAGAAAGATTGATAATGATTAGTGTTCTGGAATGATCCGAAGTTGGTATTGAGGTATGGGATACCATGGGAACCTTGGAGATAATAAATGATTAAATAGAGTATAAATGGTAGTGTTGAAAGGTATTTATGTTTGATAATTATGCTTGTATGATTATTGAGAAAACTCTTATTTCGTCCATGATCTGAAGTAGGTATTGTCATCAAGTGTCCCTTTGGAACCTGGACAGGTTGTTGGTTATTTATTCAGTTATTTTATTACCTTGTTATATATGGACATCATTTGTTATATTTCATTATCTAGATTGAGCTAGACAACTGGTGGTTCTAGACTATTGATATGTATATCTCACACCCTATTCAGGCCACCATTGCACTGGGGTACCTGAGTAGACTTTCTTGTTTGTAGGACTCTGGAACTTTGCTTGTGGGTGTTACATGTGCTTGGGAGTTCGGAGCAAAGGACCGAGCGGGAGTTCGGGATGCTCATGGAGACCGCCCTTGGGGCTTGATTCCTTCCTTTATTTTTGAATTTTAATGTAAAGAATGTTGTTTTTTTAATGCTTTATGATATTTATCACCATGACATGCATGCATTGTATAAACTAGTGTTGGCCATTTTCATTATCTAATAGAATATTGTTTTATATCCTTCCGTTATTTTCTGAGTTTATTATCTATTTCCATTGTTCACTATGAATATGAGGGTATAGTCTTCCTAATGACTATCCATATACCCTCACTGCTAGTTGGAAGCCTCTGGCTTATAGGGATATGTGCTTGAGGTCATGTGGTGATCGGTCTGGCTACAAGTTTGAGGGTAAGCTGGGTTGGGATGTTATAAAGTGGTATCAAAGGTTCAGGTTTTCTTTCTTTTTCCTTTTTCTTTTTGTTTTGGGTTGGTAGACAGAAGACTTATAAAGTGTCGGAACTTTGTTAATAGTCGTGCTTGGTACTGATCACCCCATGTATGAGAAATGACCAAGTGGATAGAGATGTGAATTGATGTTTATACGTTTTGAGGTTATAGTTGATATGATTTCACCTTGAGTGACTGATGTATTTTTGACTACTTATTGATTTTGAGAATTTTGAAATTTTTCCTTGGCCTGATATGGAAAGGAAATTGCATTATATGCACCATCTTAGGCACTTAGATATTCACATGCCTTGAAAATCACATGCCATGTAGTTTCATTGGTAGGGTACTAGCTAATTTTGATAGTGTGCCTTAGGTAGAATTCCATATTTTGATTTTCTTTAGAATTCCATATTAGATAGCATGTTTCAGTGAAAGATATAAAATGTTTGGGTGTTTATATGCCATGTTTCCTCTGTTATTATCATGTTTTGTTGTTGTTTCATGCTTTTGTGTTATTACATGTTGTTGTGTTATTGGTAATGATAACATGCTAGAGTAGTTTTGATGTGTAAAGGGTTGCATGAGTATAAAAACATTTTGATTTATTACGTCTTCAACGGGTTCCAATTTCAATTGTAAGGTGTATGGGCGCCTTATAAATGGGAAAAGGGTAACCCGTATATTCAAACGATTGAAAAAGTGGCTGTTAAAGTTAAAAAAATGTTAAATGGAAATTAATTGTGATAAATGGGAGCCAAATTCTAGCAGTAAGGTATATGGGCGCCTTATCGATTGGTAGATGGCCACACATGTGACTGAGCCTAATATAACCATAGTGTGTTTAAAAATGGTTATAAATGTAAAAATATTTAGTTTTTATTGAAATGAACTATTATAGAGTTGATTTTTGAAGAACCTATATGTTTTGAATTAAATGAGACCCTCAGCGGTCGCCTTTTGATTAAAAGGAATTTAAATGCTAAATTTTCTATTTTAAAATGAAATGACACTAAATGTTAAATGTTTAAGAGGAAGTTTTTTATATCCTTCCTATTTTGGCCAAGGATCGTTGTTTAAAGGCCAAGTTCTTTATTGTGGAATAGTACTTTTGGATTTGTTAAAATTCTTTCAATGTTTAAAGGTTGAAATGAATTCAATGAAATGACTAAAATGAAACGGGGGCTTTTGAGCCCAGTGATTTTTGTTTTTCATAACCAAGATATAGGGTTGACATGTATGCTTCATAAAGGACTAGCCCATGGTAGGTATCACCCTTAGATCTTGAGATGATTTTTTCCACTATGAGCTTTTGATGTTGGTTCCATTATAGTTCCATTGCCCTTACTATAACTTTTTGGACTCAGGTGTTTTGACATGCTGATAGGTTTAAGTTTTGGCTTTCATGCGATATGTTGATGTGGTGATCATGGTTCGTGGAACGTCACACATGCATTTAAGGTGTTTCTAAAATAGTGCACTAGTGAGGGACTTGTAACGCCCCGACCCCAGCTACCCAGAGTCGGTGCATTATTACATAACATTGGCATGATCACAAGAAAGATCAAATCTCGAAAGACCGATTGGTTTAGTAGCCTTGGAAACACTAGATATATTCATAAGTTTTACATTACATCATAAAATGAAAAACTACTACAACAACATAATGTTTCCACAATCCACACTATAATCCCCTCATAAAATCCCTGCAGGTCATTCATAACTTACTTCTTCACATCCTGGAAAAAATAAAACATAGAAAAGGGGTGAGCTCAAATGCCCAGTAAGGATAACAATATAGCGGAAACTTTCATAAATAAGAATAAACATTTAAGGCAATGTATAACTAAAACAAAAGCCTTTTAAATATGAACTTTCAACATTGTATGGCATAAATAAAATGAAATAATGCCATTTACTTATTCACATGGATATTCTACTAATCGAATAATCACATGCAAAAATCAATAACCACTTTCATAATGTTGGAATGCATAATGCCAGACTATCATAACCACATAGCCAAGGCCTCGTGCCAAGACTACAAATAAGATTTTGTCAAGGCCTTGTGCCAAGACACTATTTTGTCTCATGAGACCTACCGATGCATCGAGGAGCTATAGCGGGCTCCACCCGTCACTTATTAAGTCCAATGCATTCCCATATGAAAAGGTTTAAACATAACATAAACATTCGTATTAAAACTAGCATACGAAATGTCAATACTTTCACCATAAACTATGAATGGTATAAAAATAGCACATCCACAGTCAAACATATCACAAAACCTTCAATACAATATAGAAGTTTTGTATCATAATAAATCAACTTCAAATAATCTTAAAATCCATCAAAGGATGTTGACATAGATGAAATCAAAATTTTATTTAAAAGAAATATCTCCTTTTATTTTGAAATCATTTAAGATCCATATAAAATAAAACATTTTCTTTGAAAATATTCTTATAAGCTTGTAAGGGAAGCTTTGAAGATTTTATAATGGCGTAAAATAACCGCACCCGCCGTATAAGTTAAAAAAACATTCTTACCTCAATTCTGTCGAAAAGGTTAAAAAGGACCTTGTTTCGAAAACGACGGAAAGATTCCTTTATAAACCTCTTATAAAAAGTCAAACAAGGGTATAAATGACTTTAACCCATATTCTTGTAAATAGTAAAAATGTTTTGAAATACATTTTTAAGAAACATGGATGTGGATGATAAAGATATCCCAGTAGATTATTACGTATAAACAACCTCGGATAATGAAGAGATTGTGAAATAACCCTTACCTTGTACTTTTCCTTTGTTGGGGTCGGTTAACCTCCTGTATAATGGTGAAATAATTGTTATTAAATTATACAAGAATCATATACATTAATATGATATCATATATGATCTTTTAACATTGCTTTATTAATAATATCTTAGTATTATCGTCGTTTCAGGTGATAATCGATTCGTTCTTCTTAAATGTTTGGTTACGTAAGACATGTTTGTAATGGATAGATTAAACCTTATTCATAATCAGAATGATATTAACATTATTTTTAAACCCTAAAATGAGAATAAGACTTGAATGGATACGATGGAGGATGGATCTCACCGCGTTCGTGGAGACGGTAGTCCGTACGTACGCACGAACGCTACTTCCATTTAATTTTTATTTTAAAAGAATTGAATCCAAATGATACATAGGTATATTACTATTCCAGTATAATATAATATTTTATATATGTTACTTAAGTTCATTAACACCATCCTTTATACGTTCCATGTGTGGTATGAACGAGTCATATCCTTTTAAGGGGGCGGTAGTCCGCACTTCCTCAAATGAAATTATCGTATGTATATACAACATGAAACGAATAATGGTATGAAATAAAATGGAATTACAGAAGCTTATATATAAAATATATATCATTAATATCATATTTAATTACAGTGTCATCATAATGGCCACCATGAGAGGCGGTAAGATGTATTTGAACAATCATCGTTTCGTGAGGCGTTAGTTTTCCATCCACAGAAACATTATGTTCATCATCCATTAGATGGAGTTGTGTGTATGTGTAGTTTGAATACTTCTTATAACAACATCCTAGTATATTGAGTATACTGGTGTTGTTACAAAAGAAAGGAAATAAAAAGAGTTTGGGGGTTGGAGAAGCAAAATAAAGGAAAATAATTTAAGGGAAATCGTTACCTTTAATTTAGGTAACTCACTTTGGTTGGAACCAAAGGACTTCTTGAAATGATTTCTGCCTAAGGAGAAGCTTCAAGGAGGAGGAGAGGGATGTGGGGAGATTAGTTGGGTAGAGTTTGGACGAGCCAAGTGGCTTGAGAGGTGTGAGGAATGAGTAGAAGTGGTCTCCTTTTATAAGGGAGAAGAGGGGCTCTTTAGGAAAGAGTGAAAGTATTACTTTATAATATAATTATATTCGGTTTATAATGGTCCAAAAATCATTGAGGTCGAAGATAAGATGACTAATATTCTAAATAACATCAGCCAATAAGAATTGGACAGGTTTTAGATAATATTTTAATCATTATAATCTTATTTATTTAAATGATTTATTAATGAGGTAAACATTTCATCATTATTGTGTCATTAATAATTTAAATTATTTGATGTCTAAAAATTATAAATAAAATATCATTATGTAGTAAATCTTTTTATCTTTCTAATGAATATTTATAATCGAAAATACAACATGTATAACCCTATGTAAAAATTGTTCTTCTAAAAGATGTAAGCTTATGCCATTTTTATTTTTATTTTAACTTTATTAATATAAAGTGTCCCTACCACATACAAGTGGCTCCAAGGGGTCCCCAAATTGACCCAAGGATGCTCATGGTCGGGTATGTGTCCACCAATAAGGTTAGGACACGTTTTAGGGTAATTTTGTATTATTATAATGTTATTTTTTTAACCCTTATTTACCGGATTTACCCTTAACCATGGTAAATAAAATATTTACCACAGTAATTATTCAAAATGTCTAAAAATAAAAGTTACCTATTTACACAATTTGGACATCCTGATTCCAAATATGGAATCCATTTTTCTAAATTCAAAACACAGAAGTGGCAGAAATTAATTTAAAATTAATTCCCGCTGTCAAAACAAAAAGCGTGTTTTTAAGAGGTAATAACTATCAAAAGATTGACACTTGTTTATGTTCGGTTTAATTGTAAAATTATGTCCAATGACCAACATTATATTAAATGGTAAAAATATATTCTAAATATACTTTAAAACCACTCAAATTCACAATTTATCACTATTAATTATTTTGATTAAAAAAGTTGTTTTTAATTAAAATTTAGTAATTTTCACTATTCATCAAAATATAAAAGTTATCCGAAAAGTACCAAAATTTCACCCTAGGCTAATTTCAATATTCCGAATCCAAAAATGAAGTCCATTTTCAAATATAATATATATATAATTTCAAAAAGTAGGTATTACTATTCATAACGGCTAGTTTGATTAGTTGTGGTGTGTGTTAGAACTCGAGGTTGCATACAACACACGCTATCGCATTATTCGAAGGGAAACGTACCGTAGAAGCTTGGGGTGTTACATTCTCCCCTCCTTCAAATAATTTTGTCCTCGAAATTTCTAGAATACTTATCACATGAAAAGACTCGGGTGGTTCTTCATCATAAGTTCCTCGGGTTCCCACGTTGCCTCTTCCATCTTATGATTTCTCCACAAAACTTTTACCAGACGTGTCGTCCGGTTTCTCAGTACTTGTTCTCTTGTATCAAGAATCTTGACGGGCTCTTCACAATAAGACAGATCGGGTTCCAGTTCTAATTCCTCATAGGTGAGTACATGCGTTGGGTCAGGCATGTATTTTCTCAACAGAGATACGTGGAACACATCGTGAACTTTGGAGATACTTGGCGGCATTGCCAATCGGTAAGCTACAGCCCCAATTCGATCTAGAATTTCGAAAGGTCTGATGTACCTGGGACTCAATTTACCTTCTTACCAAAACGTATGACTCCCTTCCATGGAGATACCTTTAGGAAAACATGATCACCGACCTGAAATTCCAAATCCTTCCTTCGATTATCGGCATAGCTCTTCTGCCTACTTTGAGCTGCTTTGATGTGATTATGGATAACCTTCACCTTTTCCACCGTTTCCTCCACCAGTTCTGGGCCTAAAAGTTTTCTTTCACCAACGTCATCCCAACAGGTTGGTGTACGACATCTCTTTCCGTATAACGCTTCATATGGTGCCATCTGAATACTTGAATGGAAGCTATTGTTATAGGAAAATTCTACCAGAGGTAAATATTGATCCCACATACCCTGAAAGTCAAGTGAGCAAGATCTCAACATGTCTTCTAAGGTTTTAATAGTCCGTTATGATTGTCCATCTGTCTGAGGGTGGTAAGCAGTGCTCAAATGAAGTTCAGTATCCAGGGATTTCTGAAGACTTTTCCAAAATCTTGAAGTAAAACGGGGATCACGATCAGAAACAATCGATAGGGGTACTCCATGAAGTCTCACAACTTCATTAATGTATAGTCTTGCTAGACGTTCCAGGGGTAGATCTTCTCTTATAGAAAGAAAATGTGCTGACTTGGTAAGACGATCAACAATAACCCATATTGCATCGTTCCTTCTAGGAGTCTTCGGTAGCCCCATGACAAAGTCCATCGTAACATTGTCCCATTTCCACTCCGGTATGGGAAGAGGTTGCATGACTCCTCCAGGCTGTTGCCTTCCAGCTTTCACTTGTTGACAAACCATACATCTTGACACAAAATCAGCAATCTCCCTCTTCATGTTGTCCCACCAAAAATGTTCCTTCAAATATCTATACATTTTGGTGCTCCCAGGGTGTATAGAGAAATTGGAACTATGAGCATCATCCAGAAATTCCCTTTTTAGATCAGGTATATTGGGAACACAAAGTCTCTTCCCGAATTTCAAAATTCCATCTTCATACACAAAGTCTCTCAATCTCCCATCATTCACAGCTTTAATTTTTTTTTTGAATTCTTCATCATCGGTCTAAGAACTCTTAATCCTTTCTAGTAAAGATGGTTTGGCAACCATTTGAAAAAGCATTGATGTTTCACCTTCCCTGGTTATTCCCATGTCCATCTTCACTAGATCCGTGAAAATTGGATCCCTTTCAATTCTCATATTGTTCAAAACTCCATGGTCTTTTCTACTCAAAGCATCTTACACCTTGTTTGCCTTCTCTGGGTGGTAGTGTATCGTACAATCATAATCCTTGAGTAATTCAAGCCATCTCCTTTGCCTCATGTTGAGTTCTTTTTGTGAGAAAATATACTTCAAACTCTTGTGATCAGTATAAATCTCACATTTTTCACCATAGAGGTAGTGCCTCCATATCTTCAAAGAAAATATCACTGCTGCTAACTCGAGATCATGAGTAGGATAGTTTTGTTCATGAATTTTCAACTGTCGTGATGCATAGGCAATAACTCTATCATTCTGCATAAGGACACAGCCAAGTCCTTTCTTCGATGCATCACTATAAATAACGAACCCATCATTCCCCGATGGTAGAGTCAATATAGGATCATTGACTAATCTTCTCTTCAGTTATTCGAAACATTCTTCACACTCTTTTGTCCAAACAAATTTAACCCCTTTACGTGTGAGCTTCATTAATGGGTTAGCCAATCGGGCAAAATTCTGGATGAAACGTCGATAATAACCTGCCAAACCAATAAAACTACGTACCTCAGTTATACTCGTAGGTGCTGGCCATTCTTGGATTTCCTTGGTCTTAGAAGGATCAACAGAGATTCCATCTTTAGAGACAATATGGCCAAGAAAAGAAATCTCCTGAAGCCAGAATTCACACTTGCTAAACTTCCCATATAATTCATGCCTCCTCAGAGTCTTCAAGATAATGCGCAAGTGATTTTCATGATCTTCGTAGGTTTTGGAGTATACCAAGATATCATCAATAAATACCACCACAAATTCATCGAGATACTCCTTGAAAACTCTATTCATCAGATCCATGAATACAGAGGGTGCATTAGTCAATCCAAACGGCATTACAGTAAACTCGTAATGCCCGTACCTAGTTCGAAATGCTGTCTTCGGAATGTCTTCCTTCTTCACACACAACTGATGGTATCCAGATCGAAGGTCAATCTTTGAAAAGTATTGAGCTCCATGCAGTTGGTCAAATAAATCATCAATACGAGGTAGGGGATACTTGTTCTTTATCGTTATAGCATTGATCTCCATGTAGTCGATACATAACCTCATAGATCCATCTTTCTTTTTAACAAAAAGAACAGGGGCTCCCCAAGGAGAAACACTAGGGCGAATAAATCCCTTATTACTCAATTCCTCTAGTTGTTTCTTTAGTTCGACTAACTCTACAGTGGCCATTCTATAAGGGGTCTTCGATATAGGCCTTGATCCAGGAATCAAATCAATGGAAAACTCAACTTCTCGTTCTGGAGGATGTCCAGGTAAATCTTCCGGAAATACATCTACAAATTCTTTCACAACAGGTACATCCTCTATTTGAACATTCCTTTCCTCACCGATAGTTAATTCATTCTCTTCTTCCCCAATAATTGAATTTAGTTGAGCTACTGGGGGTGGATCTAAATAAGAATTAGGTGGTGACAATTCTGCTCTAAAAATAAGGTGTTCCTTATCATTATCATCAAGAATCGTAACCTCTTTCTTCTTACAATAAATCTTCGCATCATAGTCCAAAAGCCAGTCCATACCGAGGATTATATCAAACTCAATCATAGGTATGACGATGAGATCAGCAGATAAAGAAAATTTATGTGCTCTAATGGGGACTGATTCACAAAACTTTGTTGCAACGATACTTCCCTTAGGAGTTTTAACTGACAACTCCCTTATTAAATCAAATTGGAAATATCTAATTTTCTTAGCAAACTGGGAAGATATGAAACAATGTGATGATCCAGAGTCAAATAATGCATTTGCTAAACTTGAGGAAACCATTAAATTACCTGCCACCACGTCTTTCGGAGCTTCTACCTCAGCAGTAGTGATAGCATAAGCCTGGCCTTGATCCCTTGGCCTTTTCTGAGGTAAGTTCTCCTGACGCTTAGGGAATGCATTTGCATAATGCCCCATCTCCCTGCAATTGTAGCACTGAACGTTGGTAGCTTCCTTCTTCCCCTTGCAATCATGAGCTTGGTGGCCTTTTTCACCACACTTGTAACAGACTCCCATTCCCTTCAAGCAAGTACCGGGGTGTTTCTTCCCACATTTACCACATGATGGATATTCAACCTTTCCTTTCTTCCCCTTATTTCCATTCCCAGATTGATCAGCAGGTCTCTTCTTCTCTTGCTTTGCTTTAAAGTCATAAGACTTAGAGAATTCCTTTTCGGTCTTGATAGCACATGAGACAATGTCTTCGTACGATGAAAAGGATTGTGAGACTAACGCTCGATGGAGAAATGGTTTTAACCCATCAAAGAAACGATCAATCTTACTTCTTGGGTTGCGAATATAATCTCCAGCATACCTCGCTAACCTTGTAAAGTTAGCCTCATACTTTGTGACATTATCATCCTCCTTTTGTCTCAGACTCAGAAATTGCCTTTCCATATCTGCTCGATGGTCGCGAGGAAAGTATTTTTCTAAAAACAGATCTTTGAACTCCCTCCATTCCATATTTGATACTTCATCATCTTCCTTCATATTTTGAATCAATGACCACCATTGATCAGCATCTCCAGTGAGGCGGTAAACTGCCATGATAACTTTTTCCCTTTCACTGCTCCCCAAAGCCTGAAATATTTTCTCTAGGGAAAATATCCATTGCTCAGCTACTAAGGGATTTGTATTCCCATTGAACGTTGGTGGTTGTTGCCTCATGAATCGATCTAACATTTATCCTCCACGCTGCGGATTAGGGTGATCCATACGGGTAAGGTTATTATTCATAACCTGAGTAAGTTGTCCCAGTATGGTGATTAGCTGATCAGCACCAGTTGCATCACCAGCCCCACTATAATTATCTTGAGCAGGAGGGAAATCCCTACATGGAGTGCGTGCATTGATACGGTTTCCATTTCTTCCACTAGGCGCCATTTCTAAACAATGGCATAAACTAGATTAGTTTATGAATCAAAATACATAATCCCATACTTATAAAACACTTAACATAAATTGAACTATTTATGGATATAATCCATAATCATAAGAATGTTTTCTTTGAGGATGTATATACTCATAATCCCTTCAAAATTATTTGTAAAGAAAATGAGAGTTATCCTAAGCATATCCCCCGGGAGTGTCGTAACCAAGAGTGCAGCAAGGCCTGTTGTCGTGCACCAGTTCCCGTTCGAGTCTAGCTCAAAGCGGTGTTTTCGGGTTTTACCCCTAGGTACATCTGTGCCAGAGCCGCCTCTACCTGATCGTATCCAGACAGGGATGTATTGCTCGGAAAACTCACAAAATCTCTACAATACCAAAATTCTAGGAAGTTCTTCTATACTAATCCTCAAAGTTCATCTTAGGTCTACGTGCTCTAATCAGAGTTTATCTAAATCTAGTTTCCAAGGTTTGTACTAAACTTCCTCTAATACCAACTGTAACGCCCCGACCCCAGCTACCCAGAGTCGGTGCATTATTACATAACATTGGCATGATCACAAGAAATATCAAATCTCGAAAGACCGATTGGTTTAGTAGCCTTGGAAACACTAGATATATTCATAAGTTTTACATTACATCATAAAATGAAAAACTACTACAACAACATAATGTTTCCACAATCCACACTATAATCCTCTCATAAAATCCCTGCAGGTCATTCATAACTTACTTCTTCACATCCTGGGAAAAATAAAACATAGAAAAGGGGTGAGCTCAAATGCCCAGTAAGGATAACAATATAGTGGAAACTTTCATAAATAAGAATAAACATTTAAGGAAATGTATAACTAAAACAAAAGCCTTTTAAATATGAACTTTCAACATGGTATGGAATAAATAAAATGAAATAATGCCATTTACTTATTCACATGGATATTCTACTAATCGAATAATCACATACAAAAATCAATAACCACTTTCATAATGTTGGAATGCATAATGCCAGACTATCATAACCACATAGCCAAGGCCTCGTGCCAAGACTACAAATAAGATTTTGTCAAGGCCTTGTGCCAAGACACTAGTTTGTCTCATGAGACCTACTGATGCATCGAAGAGCTATAGCGGGCTCCACCCGTCACTTATTAAGTCCAATGCATTCCCATATGAAAAGGTTTAAACATAACATAAACATTCGTATTAAAACTAGCATACGAAATGTCAATACTTTCACCATAAACTATGAATGGTATAAAAATAGCACATCCACAGTCAAACATATCACAAAACCTTCAATACAATATATAAGTTTTGTATCATAATAAATCAACTTCAAATAATCTTAAAATCCATCAAAGGATGTTGACATAGATGAAATCAAAATTATTTTAAAAGAAATATCTCCTTTTATTTTGAAATCATTTAAGATCCATATAAAATAAAACATTTTCTTTGAAAATATTCTTATAAGCTTGTAAGGGAAGCTATGAAGATTTTATAATGGCGTAAAATAACCGCACCCGCCGTATAAGTTAAAAAAACATTCTTACCTCAATTCTGTCGAAAAGGTTAAAAAGGACCTTGTTTCGAAAACGACGGAAAGATTCCTTTATAAACCTCTTATAAAAAGTCAAACAAGGGTATAAATGACTTTAACCCATATTCTTGTAAATAGTAAAAATGTTTTGAAATACATTTTTAAGAAACATGGATGTGGATGATAAAGATATCCCAGTAGATTATTACGTATAAACAACCTCGGATAATGAAGAGATTGTGAAATAACCCTTACCTTGTACTTTTCCTTTGTTGGGGTCGGTTAACCTCCTGTATAATGGTGAAATAATTGTTATTAAATTATACAAGAATCATATACATTAATATGATATCATATATGATCTTTTAACATTGCTTTATTAATAATATCTTAGTATTATCGTCGTTTCAGGTGATAATCGATTCGTTCTTCTTAAATGTTTGGTTACGTAAGACATGTTTGTAATGGATAGATTAAATCTTATTCATAATCATAATGATATTAACATTATTTTTTAACCCTAAAATGAGAATAAGACTTTAATGGATACGATGGAGGATGGATCTCACCGCGTTCGTGGAGACGGTAGTCCGTACGTACGCACGAACGCTACTTCCATTTAATTTTTATTTTAAAAGAATTGAATCAAAATGATACATAGGTATATTACTATTCCAGTATAATATAATATTTTATATATGTTACTTAAGTTCATTAACACCATCCTTTATACGTTCCATGTGTGGTATGAACGAGTCATATCCTTTTAAGGGGGCGGTAGTCCGCACTTCCTCAAATGAAATTATCGTATGTATATACAACATGAAACGAATAATGGTATGAAATAAAATGGAATTACAGAAGCTTATATATAAAATATATATCATTAATATCATATTTAATTACAGTGCCATCATAATGGCCACCATGAGAGGCGGTAAGATGTATTTGAACAATCATCGTTTCGTGAGGCGTTAGTTTGTCATCCACAGAAACATTATGTTCATCATCCATTAGATGGAGTTGTGTGTATGTGTAGTTTGAATCCTTCTTATAACAACATCCTAGTATATTTAGGATACTGGTGTTGTTACAAAAGAAAGTAAATAAAAAGAGTTTGGGGGTTGGAGAAGCAAAATAAAGGAAAATAATTTAAGGGAAATCGTTACCTTTAATTTAGGTAACTCACTTTGGTTGGAACCAAAGGACTTCTTGAAATGATTTATGCCTAAGGGGAAGCTTCAAGGAGGAGTAGAGGGATGTGGGGAGATTAGTTGGGCAGAGTTTTGACGAGCCAAGTGGCTTGAGAGGTGTGAGGAATGAGTAGAAGTGGTCTCCTTTTATAAGGGAGAAGAGGGGCTCTTTAGGAAAGAGTGAAAGTATTACTTTATAATATAATTATATTCGGTTTATAATGGTCCAAAAATCATTGAGGTCGAAGATAAGATGACTAATATTCTAAATAACATCAACCAATAATAATTGGACAGGTTTTAGATAATATTTTAATCATTATAATCTTATTTATTTAAATGATTTATTAATGAGGTAAACATTGCATCATTATTGTGTCATTAATAATTTAAATTATTTGATGTCTAAAAATTATAAATAAAATATCATTATGTAGGAAATATTTTTATCTTTCTAATGAATATTTATAATCGAAAATACAACATGTATAACCCTATGTAAAAATTGTTCTTCTAAAAGATGTAAGCTTATGCCATTTTTATTTTTATTTTAACTTTATTAATATAAAGTGTCCCTACCACATACAAGTGGCTCCAAGGGGTCCCCAAATTGACCCAAGGATGCTCATGGTCGGGTATGTGTCCACCAATAAGGTTAGGACACGTTTTAGGGTAATTTTGTATTATTATAATATTATTTTTTTAACCCTTATTTACCGGATTTACCCTTAACCATGGTAAATAAAATATTTACCACAGTAATTATTCAAAATGTCTAAAAATAAAAGTTACCTATTTACACAATTTGGACATCCTGATTCCAAATATGGAATCCATTTTTCTAAATTCAAAACACAGAAGTGGCAGAAATTAATTTAAAATTAATTCCCGCTGTCAAAACAAAAAGCGTGTTTTTAAGAGGTAATAACTATCAAAAGATTGACACTTTTTTATGTTCGGTTTAATTGTAAAATTATGTCCAATGACCAACATTATATTAAATGGTAAAAATATATTCTAAATATACTTTAAAACCACTCAAATTCACAATTTATCACTATTAATTATTTTGATTAAAAAAGTTGTTTTTAATTAAAATTTAGTAATTTTCACTATTCATCAAAATATAAAAGTTATCCGAAAAGTACCAAAATTTCACCCTAGGCTAATTTCAATATTCCGAATCCAAAAATGAAGTCCATTTTCAAATATAATATATATATATAATTTCAAAAAGTAGGTATTACTATTCATAACGGCTAGTTTGATTAGTTGTGGTGTGTGTTAGAACTCGAGGTTGCGTACAACACACGCTATCGCATTATTCGAAGGGAAACGTACCGTAGAAGCTTGGGGTGTTACAGGACTGATATTTTCTTCTATGCCATGGAAACTCCTAAGGTGGGTGATGTCGCATTGTTAAGTTTTTCAAAGAGTTTTAGTGGTAAGATTTGAAGGAACAAGGATGCCTTGGGGGATGTAGGCATCGAGGTTTAGTTGATGATGCATCGGAAAGAGAAGATGAGCCTTTCTTTTAAAGAGTCAATCGGTGATAGTTTGACTAATATTTTGGTGACTTGGTTTTACTCTTAGTGTTCTCTTTTGAATGAGACGATCATGTCCCCTATCTTGACCTCGTCTTGGAGGCACTGAGATAGAGTCGGTCATACATCGTGATAATGTTTTAAAAGTTGTTGGACTCGATAAGTGGTTGTTAATTGGGTTGTACATGGGATGTGTGGTTCTTTCGGTTACACTTTTATTCATTCTAGGAAACAATAGTTTTAAGGTATCCTTGAGATGTCTTGACTTGGATAGCTCACAGAAAGTTGAGTGAGGACTTTGGTTACTTGTGCTTGGTGATGGAATATTTTTAAAGGCACGTCTCTAAGTTAGTGGTGACTGTAGGTTTTTGGGTTGGCAATATCAATTGATAAGATTATGACGGTACCATGTCTCTAGTAGTGTGGGCTTGGTTATGTGATGTTTTGATGTTTTGGGTTGGATTCAGAGCTTTGGATCGGATTTAAAAGGTTTAAGTCGTTGGGATTGTGACTTGGTTAAAGGTGTGTTTGGTGTTTAGAAACACAATGTTATTGTTAAAATGAGACTTTATAAAAATTTTGAGTTGTTTAATGTTGTAGTATTTTCCATTAGCTTCTTGTAGATGAGAAGTTTTTAAGGTGGGTAAATTGTAAATTCCTGTGTTTTTTAACTAGGTTAAAATACGAAAGTTTTTGAACTTTTTGTTTGTTGGATGGTTCAGTCTTAAAACCAAGCTTTGGGTTTATGTTTCATGAGTTTAGACCATTTAAAAGTTTTTATAATAGGATTTGGTCAAGTTCAAGTAGTTTTACGGGTGGTTCAATGGGTTTCGGGAGCACCAAACATGGCAGTGGCGTTCGCACGGGCTGAGCACGGTTGGTCAAATCGTGTGGGTCAAACCGTGAAGCTTTCTAAAGGTGAGTAATAGGTGCTCGCATGTTCTATGCATGGTTAGGAAAACTGTGTAAGAAAAATTGTGCAAATTAGGTTCCTTAGACAGATGGTTCCGCACGGTTAGTGTACAGTTTTCCAGACCGTGCGAGAAAAACTGTGTGGCGTACCCGGTTTTGGGTTATTTTATTTAATTAAATTCTTGAATATGAGGGATTTAATTAAATATCATTATATAGGGGTTTTTAATTGATTAAATTCATGGTTAAAAAAGTAATTTAATTAATTTATGTAAAACGGCGTTAAATTTAATTAAATTAATGTGAGAGAATTTAATTAAATGATAATGTGTTAGAGTTTTATTTAATTTGATCTAGGTCAATGGAATTTAATTAAATGAGGAAAAAATTTGGAGTTGGGGTTTTACATAATTAAATTCAAGGATATGATGGATTTGATAATTCAATGAAAAGTGGGGGAAATTATTTAATTAAAATTGCGGTTGGAATAATTTAATTAAATAACAATGAGATGGATTTGTATTAATTAAATTAATTTAAGGTAATTTAATTAAATGAGTTAAATATAAGTTTTTATTTAATTGAATTTGTTGGAGAGGAATTTAATTAAATGAGGTGTAATGAGGGAGTTATGAGGTTTATCAAAGAATTTTTTAAATTAAAATGATAATAATATTATTATTATTATTATTATTGTATTAATTATTATAAAACTAATTGGGGATATAAGAGGGAGGCACATAGCAGGGTGAGGTGTGACCCCCTCCCTTCGTTCTCCCATGGTGAGGTGCACCACTCCCCAACTCGGCTCCCTCTCCGCACGCCGGATCACGGTGGTTCCTTCACAGAAGTTGTCCATCTCTTTGAGTTAAGTCCTTCTCTACATTTTTCATTCTTCACATCAGCCATTTTGGCTCTTCTTTTTCTGGTCTCCATTAGGTCAAAAACCTAAGGCCCGTGGTAAATTCAGTTTCTTCCCTTCTTCTGATTCTAGGTAGTACGGATGATCTCTTGGGACCCTTTGGTCCATATTTTGATAACCACCACCGAAATCATGGTGGTTTGTCTCGATTTGGTTCACCATCATAATATTTGGGTGCAATGATGAATTTCGAGTGTGCGCGTGCTTTTTTAGAGGTGTGTGTGCGTGAATAGTTTTCAGTTTAATTTAGAAAGTGTTGGTTCGGCCAATTCCTTGAGGTAGGATCCTCAACATTGATTTTATTTGGTAAAAATGTAGTTTTTTATCAATCTACTCCTTTTGATAAATTTGAGTCCAATATTGGAGAAAATTTATTATTGGTATAAAACTATTTGTTAGATTAAAAAATCATGTTTTTTAATAAAACCCCTCCAATGGAGGTGCGCTGCCCTCAAGATAAAAACATAATGTTTAAAGTGACACGTTCATTTATCTTGTGGTTATGTAAATTACTATTTCTGCCCTTTTTTGTTGACGCACTTAGGTTAAGTTGAATTTATGAGTATTGGGTGAGATAAGTTGAGATAATTAATCGGGGAATTAATTATGATATTTTAATTGTATAAGTTATGATAATTAATTTTTGAATTAATTATGAACCTAGAGAATTTTAATTTAAAAATTGAATTGGTTATGTTAAGATAATAAATTGGGGGAAATTAATTATGAGATTATGTTTGAATATGTAACATAATTAATAGTGAATTAATTTTGTGTCATGATGTTTATTAAAGATAATTAATTGTGAGAATTAATTATGATAAGTTGATATTTGATTTGGATAATTAATTGTGAGGAATTAATTATGGAAAGATGAGATTTAGAATGGAATAATTAATTGTGAAATAATTATATGCTTGACCTTAAAATATAGATAATTAATCGGGGGATTAATTATAAGATATTGAATGGGATAATTGAGATAATTAATTGGTGGATTAATTGTGATATTATGCTCTGAATAAAATGAGATAACTAATAGTGTGTTAATTATGTTCTCATGCAGTAATGTTTTGGATAATTAATTATAATTAATTAATTAATTAATGCTAATTTGGTTCTAGGTATGGCATCCTAGACTAATGTAGAAGTTGGGACTTGGACATGGCGTTCCTCCTCAATAGTAATCAAATGATGTAAATGAATGAGAATGTGGTACTAGGTATGGCATCCTAGACCAATTTAGAAGTTGGGACTTGGACATGATGTTCCTCCCCAATAGTTATGAAATGATGTAAATGAATTATAATGTGTGCTAGGTATAACATCCTAGACCAATGTATAAGTTGGTACTTGGACATGGCATTCCTCCCCAATAGTTATCTAAGCACTTAGATGTAAGGGTGTTGGAAAAGACTATCTACACCAAATGAGAAATAGGTGTTAGACATGGTGTTCTAACACCAATAGTATAAATATATGAATCAGGTTTTTAGGTTCTAGACATGGATTTGTACACCAATAGTATATTATATGAATGAATTATATAATAAATGAGAGATATGGATCATGCTCGCGTTGAATGTGATTAAATAAAGAAAGATTTAGAATGATTAAAGTTCTGGAACAAGATGAAGTTGGTATTAAGGTACAGGATACCATGGGAACCTTAGAGATAATAAATGATTAAATAGATAATAAATCGTAAGGTGTTGAAAGGTGTTTATGTTTTATAAATATTCTTGTGTGATTCTTGAGAAGACTTTTATTCAGGCCATGGGCCAAAGCAGGTATCGTCGTTAGGTTTCCCTTTGGAACCTGGATGGGTTTTTGGTTATTTATTCTGTTATGTTATTACCTTTTTATATCTTCACATCATTTGTTATATTGCATTTTCTAGATTAAGCTAGACAACCGGTGGTCCCAGCCTACTGAGATGTATATATCGCACCCTATTCGGGCCGCCATTACACTGGGGTGCCTAAGTAGACTTTCTTATTTGTAGGATTTGGACCTTTTCCTATGGGTGTTATGTGTGCTTTGGAGTTAGGAGAAAAGGACCGAGTGGGAGTTTGGGATGCTCATAGAGACCACCCTTGGTGATTGAGTCCTTTATTTATTTTTGCACTATAATGTAAAGCATGTTGTTTTGTTTACTGCTTTCTGATATGTATCACCATAACATGCATGCATTGTATAAACTAGTGTTGTCCATTTTCATTATCTTGTTGAATATTGTTTTATATGATTTTGTTGTTTTATGAATTTATTATCTATTTCTGATGTGCACTCTGAATATGAGGGTATAGTCTCCCCATTGACTATCCATAGACCCTCACTACTAGTCAGCAGCCTTTGGTATACGGGAAGATGCGATTGAGGTCATATGGAAACTGGTCTAGCTACCAGTTCTAGGGAAAGCCAGGTCGAGACGTTACATATCCATACATGAAAGGTAGTTATGGAAAACAAAATGCATTGGTTCATGAGGCGATAGTCTTTTCTACACATGATCGGCGGTTTCATTTCTCCTTTAATGAAAGAGTATATTGATGTAGGTTATGAAACTAACATAATAACATATATGTTTATGAGATATTTTTATTTTATTTTATCATCATAGTTTAATATGATTTTATGGATGTATAAGAATAAATAAAATAAAAAACTGGTTAAGAACAATACCTCTTCTTTAGAAAACCTCCTTAGGTTAGCACAAAAATCCTTTATTCATCTGTTTCATAATCAAAACAAGCCCTATAGAAAATGGTTATGGTAGTAATGAAGGTATTTAGGAAGTTCTTGGATGATCCAAATGGATTTTTAAGTGTAAAGAGTAGAGGAGAGTGGGTGCCATTTTATAAGTGGGGGAGAGGACACACTTGAAATTTTTGAAAAGAAAAAGATATACCCATGTTTTGCACATGAAAAAGGATAAAAATAGATAATTATAAACACTTATATGAAATAAGGTTGAAATATTTCCAAAAAAATTATTGAAAATGTTTTTATATTATTTAATTCCTTATATTTTTATTTTAACTCCATAATAAACCCATTTTATCCTTAACCGTGGTAATTAATTTTTATTGTTTTTATTTTTAGTATAACCAAAAATTAATTTCAAATTATTATATAATATTAATTATACTTATTCAAAATATGTAATAAATTTTTTCAAAATCATTTCATAGAAGTGTAAGAATATAATTTAAAATTAAATCCATATATGCAATGAAAAATTAGTTTTCTAAAGAGACAATTTTCATAGTTATAAAATGTTTTAATATGAGAATTCAATATTAAATTTATTATAATTAACAAAATTATATTAATTATAATATAATTTTACTAATTTTACTTTTTAATCAATTTAAAACAAAATTTAACTTTTAAAATTATTTAAATTAAAATGAATTTTTCAATAAAATCTATATTTTTTACAATTCATTGAAAATTTAATCTTCTGAGAAAATTATCAAAATTTACTAAAATATAATTTTGAAATGAAGTTTATTTTTTTCAAATACATTCTCTAAAATTATTAAAAATTATTTTTACTATTTGTGCATAAAATTCAATAAAAATATTTTTTGAGAAAATGGTATTTTCAAAGCATATAAAGACATTTCTAAAAAGTGAGCACATTTTTTTATAAATATTTTTTCATTATTGTTAGGCCAACTAGGTTAAATAAACTAAGTGGGGGTGAATCAAGGTAATATAGATCAAAATAATTTCCTCATCAAATCTTGTTTCATCATTAAACAAAACACTCTTACCACTCATTCACTTAGCAATGTATTAATAGAAAAAAATTCATGCATGAGACAGATCAATTTTACTTGTTTCACCTACACTATGATAAATCCAAGGACAATAAAAATTAAATGTTCTTATGTTCCAAATCCACTAAAGTTCACTATTGTTACAATGCTCGAAGTAGGATCACCATCACTCTTGGTTTAAAACCAAAAAAAAATTAAAATCTCACTACTCTCTCAACTGAAGTGTGTTCACTTCTCCTTTAGATGATTCTTCTTTTGATCACATGACTAAATATGTTTTTAAATAATTTTGTGTATCATTAAGTTACATGTTCATTCACTTTATGAATACCACTTTACTAAAAATTTACTAGGAAATCCCTTTTACTTCCCATAAGATTTACTTTCATGAAAACCTTTTTCCAACTTTCATGAAACTTAAAAAATCTTCACAAAAAAATATGATTTTTTGAAACCACAAAATTTTTCAAAACTCAATACATTTGTGAAAATAAAAAAAAAATTGAATCTTTCATTGATTTTTTGAAACTACCTTTCTTCAAAAAATTATTTATCTTATTAAAACCTTCATGTAAGAAGAATTCTTTATGAAACACTTTCATGGATTCAGAGCCTTAGGATGTTCATTAAGGATTCCTCTATAAAATTGAGGGGTTTTATGATTATTTATAGATTTTTCCTCCCTTTCATGAAACTTTTAATATTACCACCAACTTTTCATGAAAATATTAATTTTTATTTCATAAACTCCCTCTCTTCATAAAACATTAGGATAATATTCTATTCGTGAAACATATTGTAATTGCATAACTTACCGTCTTTCCATTGTGATTCAACCATATTGATCGAAACTCCAAAATTTAAAAAATCCCCAAACTTTTATGAAACACCATAATTTCACAAAACAACAAACTTTCATGAATTCAATGCCTTTTCTATATTTTCATGGGGTATTCGTGAAAATCGAACATTCACAAAACTTGTTCCATCCTTCAAATTTTGGACCACAAAATTTTGAAATAGACTGGGAAACAGAATCACCTTGTATAAAAAAATTTCTATACCACTCTCCAAGCTTCCATACCTCCATATTGAATATTTTTCAAACTAATTAGTCAAAAATCACACTATAACACCACAACTGACCTTCCCAACATATTATGTCAACAAACATAATCAACCCAAAACACTGGAAAATTAACTTTAGGGATTTTTCCCCAAAAAAATATCCCCCTTTGGGTTTATGGAAAAATCTTAACCCTATGATACCATTTTATTAATTCTTTTATCTTCTACCAGAATTTAATTCTTTTGATTCCAGATAATGATCAATTATTTACACAACACACACTCAAATTCCACATGATCTTTGTTTGGAATGAGAAACAAGATTATCATGAAAATATCATCAATCAATCGCTTCATTACTAAAATTTTCAACTTATTTCATCATGAACCTAATATTTTGTGATATATAAACTTTGATCGATTATCTTTAGCATTTTAAAATTTAAAAATCCCCCTACTTCAATGATCCCCCTATCATCTTCTCTCCTATCATAATCAAGATATTTTCTCCCCCTTTTTCAATGTACCCAATGGTAACTCCTTTGTGACTGCAACATTGTAAATAAAAAATATCATCACATAAGGGAAAAAATGCCTCAGTGAGAGGGGGTCTCATATCCACACTTATTCAAGTTTTTGGAGTTAACTAAACTCCAATGTCTAGTAAATGATGTTCAAATGATTTTTTTGGTATAGTCTTTGTTGGAATATATACAACCTATAGTTATGTAGGAATATACTACAACTTCATAAGCCCATGCTCCACCTTCACCTTGATAAAATGATACTTTATTTCAATGAGATTCATCTGTGAGTTATGGACTTGATTTTTTCTAAGATTTATAGTGCTTTAATTATCACAATGGATTCTGAATAGGTAATTCCCTTAAACTCCCATAAAATCAAGATGTTGTTGCATCCATGATAACTGTGTGTAATCTTGAGTATCTATAATATATTCACCTTCTGTGGTGATCAATGAAATTCAATATTGTTTTTTTCTTAGTAATGAAATAAAAAATATGATAAGATAAAATGTTACACCTGACATTGATTTTCTATCATCTGGTGAACTGATTCAATTTTCATTTGTATAGCCTAATAACTCTTGTTGATATTTTTCATTGTACATCAAACTGAAATCCACCATGACCTTGATATCTCAAATTATTACTTAAAGTAATTTTAATTATTTGGAATTTCATTGATATTATTTTCCTTGGAATGTAAAAAAATAAATATCAGATTGTTTCACTATTAAGTACAATTGACAATCAACTATTTGTCTATATTTTATCACATTAACCACTTTTACTTCATTATCTCATGATAGTTTCATCTAGGTATCCACTTGATTCATTATCTCCTAGTAATTATCCATTAAAAATATTCTCCCAACATTCTTGGCATATTTTTATTGAGAAATTAATGTTCCATTACTTCCTTATTTCACCTATAAACCGAGGAAAATTGTCAGTTCCCCATTCAATGACATTTTTAACTCATTTTTTCATGAATTATGAGAATTTTTTCCACTACACCTCATCTGATACAAAAAATATTATATTTTTTACATACACCAGCACCATTATCCTTTAATTACTATAATTTTTGAAAAAGATATTGTAATGTACTTACCACACTAAAAATCGAACTTCTTCAAAAATGGATAAAGTCTTGAATACCATGATTTTGGTTCCTGATTCAGCTCATATAGAAAATTCCTCAGCCAAAAAACTCTTTTATCATATTCATGAATGATAAAACCATCTGGTTTCTCAATATCCACTTCTTCTTCTAGAACCCTATTCATAAATGATGACTTTATGTCCATCGTGAAAACATTTAACTTTCATTGCACTACTATGGATAATAATAGGTGAATAGTCTCGATCCTTTCAAGATGTGAAAATGTCTCATAAACATATATTCCCTCGATCTGGGAGTATCTCTTTCACATTATTCATGATTTTTTTCAAATTACTAATCCATATTTGTAACGCCCTAACCCTAGAAGCCCAGAGTCGGTGCATTATTTTAATACATTGGAATGATACAAGGAAATAATGTCCCTAAGGACCGATCAGTTTAGCAGTCTTGGAAATAGATTATAGGCATCAACTTCACATTACAATTTCAAACATAAAATACAGCATTGATAGTTCTTTGAGAACTCCATTATTCCCTTTTAGCTTAACTCTACATATTAATCATAATACACTTCTTGGAAATCCAAGGAAAATAAAACAATAGAAAGGGGTGAGCTTAGATGCTCAGTAAGGGTAAAAAATTTAGCGAAAGATACCATAATCAATAGGCATGGTGAATAATTGAAAACACATGTCTTTACAAATAATAAACATGAACACTTTATGGCAGAAATATGAGCTGAGTAAATAATGCCATAATAAAACATAGTCATGAGTATTCTACTAGTCGAGTAACCACATGAACCATCAATATTATTTTCATACTGAGGGAATGTATAATGCCAGACATTCTAAAACATGTTGTCAAGGCCTTGGACAAGACATCTAAAAATTATTAAGGCCTCGGAAAAAACCATATATGAAATTGGGAAAGGCCTCGTCCAATTCCATGTCTAATTGACTCATGAGACCTACCGATGCATCAAGGATCTATAGCAGGCACCACCCATCACTTACTATGTCCAATACATTACTCGTATAAAAAAAAATTAAACATAACATAAACATTCTTATTAAAACTATCATACTAAATGTCAATACTTTATCCATAAACCATGAATGGTATAAAAATAACACATCCACAATCAAACATATCACAAAACCTTCAATGCAATATGGAATATTTGTATCATAATAAATCAACTTCAAACAAGTTTAAAATCCATCAAAGTATGTTGACATAGATGAAAATGATTTTTAAAACTTTTTTATAGAAATATCCCTTTTTCATGAAAACATTTAAAAGTCACACAATTTAGAAAGGAAGACATTTTTGAATCAAAGTGTCTCATACCACTTTGAAAATTTTGAAAGGAATTAACATTTAAAAACATTCATATCCATATAAATAAATCCTTAAAACCATTTTGAACACATGGACATTAATGAGAAAGGTTTAGAAGAATAAATCTTTAAAAAAATTAAAATGATGTTTTAAAAAAAGAGTCCCTTAAAAAGAATCTCTTTGAAAAGTCTTTTATCAAACATGGATAATATATATGTCCCAGTAAAAACTTACATAAAAACAACCTCAGATAATAAAGAGATTGTGAAATTAACCCTTACATGTCATATTAACCTAGAAAAATAGTGTAATTCATCATAAGTCTCAATTTACATTTATTTGGATATTTATAATACCAATTTTTTTAATATTTCATTAATAAGGTAATTACTACATCATCATTGTGTCATAAATAAATTAAATAATTTAATATCTAAAAATTATAAATAAAATACCATTATGTAGGAAATATTTTTAGATTTCTAATGAATATTTATAGTCTAATTTATATTTTGTGTAACCCTATATAAAAATGGTTTAGTTATTAAACTTTGAAGTTAACACTTTTAACTCTTCTTTAAATAAAGTAATAATAAATGTCCTAATCTAATCCAAGTGGACCAAAGATGTTCATATTTTATTCCTAAGGTTTTTTTGTTTGAACTAAACTTATCCAATAGAATTAGGACATGTGTTAGGGTAATTATAATATCATTTTTACCCTTAATTACCCTATTTACTTTTAATCGTGGTAAATAAAATTCAAAAGTTACTATTCACCAAAAATTATTTTCATCTTATTGAGCCAAATTTTACTTAATGATTTCAACCGTGTATCTTTAATTTTTGAAATTAAACTCACAGAAGCGGTAAAATTAAGTTTTATGCAAATTTGCTAATGTGCCTAAAAGGTGGGTAAAAGAGGTTAAAAAGTTCAATAAAATTTTATACATATAATTTTATTATAAAATGACTCCAATTAATTACATTAAACTTATATAGGTATTATATATCTATTTTGACTTAAAATAAATTTAAATAAAATAAATAATTATTTAAATAAAAGGTCTGTTTTAAATAATAACGCAGTGTTTTCACTATTCATCAAAAATTGAAAGTTTTCAAAAAAATACCAAAAACTTTCCCTAAGATAATTTTGATATTCTGAATTCAGAAATGAAGTATATTTTATCAAATTTAAAACATAGAAGTATCATTTATTAATTTAAAATTAATTCCCATTCTCAAAACCAAAAAAGTGGTTTTTTAAAAAGTAAAAACTATCAAAAGATTGACATGTGTTTATGTAAAATTTAAATGTGAAATTACTTATAACGACCTAAATTGTATTAAATTATAAAAATATAATCTAATTATACTTCAAAACCATTCTAATTCATAATTTAACACTATAAATTATTTCGATTAAAAAGGTTTTTTTCAATTAAAACATAGCATTTTCACTATTCGTCAAAATATGAAAGTTATCAGAAAAGTACCAAAAATTTATCCAAACTAAATTTTTATGTCATTATTATAAATAATAATTAAATTTCATTAAATTTAATATATAAAAGTGTCAAATATTGTTTTTAAAAAGGGTTCTCCATTAAAAGGTGGTAAAATTGCATTTTTTTTAAAAATACTTCTTTTATATGAAAAAATGAATTTGTTCTTATATTATGTCTAAGAAACACGTAATATTGATGTTAAAATTATATAGAGTATATAATATTCAAAATGAAGTTAATAATATTCATAAACACTTTTTAACGGCTAGTGTGGTAAGTTGTGATGCGCTCTAACTCGGTGTTGCGTGTAGTGTAAGCTATTGAATTACTTTAATGAGATAATGTACTATGAAATCTTGGGGTGTTACAATATTCATTTATTTTATTCTGAAATACCCATTTTCTCTCGATAAAATTTTTATCTAGAAGTCTTGAAATAATATCCCATTTCTGATTCTTCTCAATTTGGTCAATCTATTCATTCATAGACTGAACCGAGTTTTTATCCCCAACTACTTCTTCAAAAGATTTAGGATCTACTAGATATAAGAAAGATGCCTACTATAAAGACTTCATCCTCCATGTTTGAAATGGATCTACTTGATCACTAATTATATGTTTCCTGTCAATTTCAGATCAACTCTTTGTCTTCCATGTAGATATCGATTTTATTTCATCCTTATCATCATCAACATATTTTTTTAATCAGTAATTTTTTACTTCTAATACCCCTAATTTTATTAATTCCTCATCACTATCATCAAGGAACTATTCACTATTTTGTTAAAGATTTTGTTCATTGTCTACTACAGTGATATCATTGCTTTCAATTAATTTTCCTAGCCACCTATTGAAGAATTTATATGATTTTATTCTTTCATAATAGGTAATTAATATCTCCTCTTGTCCATGAGATTCACATTTCATTTGTTTATACTTGTTGATAATTAAAAACTTAATTCTAAAGATTTAAATGTATTTCAATATTGTATTATTTCTAAACCATGTCTCGGAAAAATAAATTTCTTCTTTTAGACATAAAAGGTCCCTATTGGAAATATAAATTGATGTCAAGTATGCTTCCTTCCAAAATTTCTATAGTAGGCCCTTTTTAATAAGCATTATTCTAGACATGTTTTTTATGATCCAATTATTCCTCTCAAGAACTCCATTTTATTAAGGATTTACCACTACCGAAACTTGATTCCATATATCATGTTTTTCAAGATAATATTTCACTTAGCTATTTTTGAATTTCATACAGTTATCAGTTCAAAACTTCATAATCTTCTATCCAAGTTTCCCTTCAACTTCCCTATAATTTTGTTTTATGAAACTAAACATGTTGGACTTGTGGGAAATGAAAAATATCCATGCCATATTGTTTAAATAATCAATGAAAACCACATAATACCACTTACCACCAATGGATCTTGGTGATATCGGTCTACACACATCTTCATACACCAATTCAAGTACTCTGGTTTAATTTTTTTTACCTTGTATATATTTCTAATAATTTTTCCTTATCGATAAAAATCATGTGTGTGAGTATGATCACATGATTTTTTAGGTATATTATGAGATACATAATATTTTACTAGATCTTCCAGGGATCGCTGACATAGATGGACATGTCATTTATTCTACAACATATTTTCTTCCACTCTGGATAAAAATCACATATCTTCTTCTCCACTCAAAAGGTAGATATTCCCCTTCACACACTTTCCCTACAAAATAATTTTACAATATTTCCCTTAAAGATACACATATTTTTAGTAAATATTATAGCATGAATCAAGTCATACAATTGAATAAAACATTTCATTTTGTGACTGAGACCTTCTATAACCAATACATTAGCACACATCATATCTTTTCCCCCAAATTTTGAATCTCCCAATGCAATAATATTTAGGACTTAATAATTTCTAAATTTGAAAACACATTACTTATCATATTTTATGATTTTAAAAAGATCCCTACTTTCCATTCATATGGGATGTGCATCCACTATTAAGGATCCATACACTAGCATGATCTGAGAATTTAAGGGAAATATTTGAAACTACTTCCTACTCATCTCCTTTATTCTGGATCCCTATCATTGACTTTATACATGTTGTGGATTTATATTATAGATATTCTTCATAGAATTATGGACCAACTTCATCATGTAGGGTTCCAAATTGATTTTTTGATTTCAAAAAAATTGTTGATTCTTTGAGCTACTGCTTATGACCACTTTGGGTATGATTTGGCACATTCCTCGGTATTGTTGATGAGAAATATCTATCAATAACTTTGAATCATCCACACCAAAAATAGTGATCATAAAAATAATTCTTAGAATATTGAAATCTCTATGGAAACCTTTTTCCCCAGTTACCTTCAGTGCCTTTTTTGACTATGAAACATATATTTTGAGAATGTCCCATAATTCCATAGTAATAAAAACTAATATGATTTGTATTACTATAAATCATCAATGAACCCCTAGTTTCCCTCTATGATCTTAGAATCTTATGATTTTTGTGGTTACACAAAATTATCATTATCCTCAGAGTGGGAACTTGCAGTCTAACATTAATCATCACAACATTCTATTTGTGATCAAGCCATATACCATTCTTTTCATTTAGATATATATACTACTTCTATTTTAATGGACCTTGATGCTCGAGTACTATCTTTTATTTTACTTGAGTGATCTTATTTCTTGATGTTATATTGGTAATCAAAAGTCTCTATTGATCTTCTAATTTTCTTTGAATGTCAATAACTTCCTCATATAGATCATTGATACATTTTATTTGTTCAATTTCTATGTTGTTCAACCCGGTGAACACTCTACACTATTCTTTTAACTTTGATATTGTACAAAACAATATTATTTAAGTTCTCTGGAAATTTAGAATTGATCTTTTCAATTTCATTCATCGGGATAGACTTCTATTATTCCTACAATTTCATATAGAGTTTGGAATCATGAACCACTCTATTGGATTTATTTATTTTTGGCTCTCCAAACTTCTATCTACTCAAGTGGAGCTTCTAATTCATCATGTAGATCAACCCTTCCATTGAATTCTCCTTTATCATTCTAAATTTACTCTCTTGTTCAGAAGTTACCTATAACTGCATCCATAGCATTTTCTTCATGATACATGAAATTCTCTATCTCTTCAACCGATGATTCTTCTGAACTTTCATTCTCTTGTGAAAGAATATTCTTTTTTTTTAATATTTGTATCTTAAATTTTTTCTTACAATTCACATAGATAAAATAATTATTCACAGGAATTTAAACTTCATCTTCAACATTTTCTTGAAATTTCTTGTGGAACCTTATAGTGAGATTCCCAACCATTCCACATCGAATGCATGAGAGTAGAAGTTTCTATTTGAACTTTACTTTTCTTCTTCATAAATTTGAGGAAATTAATGGCATGACCTCATCTGTATCTTCTTCTTCTTCAAAATATTCAATAGTGAGATTCTTCATGGCCTTGAATTCCACCTCTTTAGACTTACCTTTTTCAACAAACTCATTATCATCATTTCTCAACTCTTATGCAATAAACGTATTATGAAAACTATGAAATTTAATCTCATTTGAATCATCATATTATAGTATATAAAATTTTGGATAGAACCATGATGGAAGTATTCTCAAGATCCACTTAATGATATTTACATCTTTAATACATTCATTAAGACCACACATGTCTCCCACACAAACATTCTCCCAGTCAAATAATGAAACTATAGACTCATTGGGGTGCATTATTAGGTCCTCATATTTGTTCCACATAATATGTAATTTAACTTATTTAACTTTTGATACACCCTCATAGATATTTAGAAACTTTTCCCATATGGAATTTGATGACTTATAGGAGATCACCATTGTGTAGATTGCATAGAAAAAATCCCCCTAATGAATTGATTCATCTAGCATCAGTATACAATTCCCTTTGTTCTTATAATAAATCTCCATTATATACACTAGAATAAAAACAATAAATCACAATTGTAAATACATACATGTCTAGTGATTGGAAGTAGTGTTGTATCTGATTATTCAATAGATGAAAATTATTTCTATCTATGATTGGAATCTCTTCATGATTAAAAACCTCTATTGAAACCGATGAGAGAGAAACACTAATTTTTACCTTTCCCTATGATACCAATTGTTATCCCAACTAGGTTAAATAACCTAAGGGGGTGGATAAGGTTATGAAAAATTAAAATAACTTTTTATTTTGATCTTTTTTCTTCATTAAAAAAACACTCTTCTATCTCTTTCTTGTAGAAATGAATTAACATAAATGAAATCATGCATGAGAGAAATACATTTTAATTGGTTCACCCACACTAGGCTATGTCCGAGAAGAATACAAATTCAATGTGCATATATAAAAAATAAATTAAAGTGAGTTTCTATTAAAAAGTTCATATCAGACTCACTATCCCTCCTTCAGATGATTCTTATTTTGATCACTTGAATAAATATGTTTTACACCTCATTCGGTACATCATTAAGTTCCACTTTCATCCACTTTATGAATACTAATTTCTAAAAAATTTACTGGGAAATCCCTTCTGGTCCCTATAAGATTTACTTTCATGAAACCCTTTTTCTAACATTTTTGAAACATTTTAATTCTTCACAAATTAGTTTTCATTTGTGAAACCCCCTACTTTCATAAAACTCGCAACTTTTTGAAACTTAGAATATTCACAAATCTTGAATATCTTTCAAAAAATCCCCTTTATTCATGAAACTAATGTTCTTACGAAAACCTTCCTGAAATTAAAATCCTTCATGAAAGACTTTTGATAATTAAGATACATTAGATTTTTTTTGAGGATACCTATGTAAAACTGAGGGGGTAGACACTTATTTGTACACATTTCCTTCCTTTAATAAAACTTTCAACCTCACAACCACCTTTTTTTGAAACTATACATTCTTTTTCATGAAAGCTCCAATATTTTTGAGAATTTAGGGAAATTTTCTGTTTGTTAAGCATCTCATAATCATGTAACATATCATTTTTCTTCATGAATCAGCCATCATTTGTGAAACTCAAAACCTTCATGAATCTCCACAATTTCACAAAACACTAGAAATTATCGGAACACAAAACTTCCATGATTTAGATGATGTTTTTATATTTTCATGATGTAGTCATAGAAATATATATTTCATGAAACTTGTTCCATCCTCCAAATTTTGGACCCTAATAATTTATAAAACACTAGGAAATGGTTCCAACTTATACAAAAAAAATGTACCACTCCCTGAGTTTCCATACCAATATATTGAAGCTTTATCAATATATCTAGTCAATAATCATGTTAGAAATCCACACCTGACCTTATCAACCTTCTTTTTTAATAAACACCATCAACCCAAAAACAATAGAAAGTTACCCTGAGGATTTTTTCCAAACAATTATATAAATTCATTATACTTAATTTTAAAAATGTGTTTATTCATATTCATACCCCCATGTTTAACGACTAAGTTATATTAATCATTTTTAAATGATAATATTAATAGTATATCTTTGGGGATACCTCTTACTGAATAGAATTGAATTTATTTTCTATTTCCTTATCCAAATCATATCCCAATATATTTATTTTTCTAACTTTATTTGAAAACATTAGACTTATGAACTACATTCCATAGAGGGATTCATAAAGATCAATCAAAATTCTTGATTGAAAGCTATTGTTGTAAGAAAACTCAATAAGAGGAAGGTATTGATCCTAACCACCATTAAAATCCGTTGAACATGATCTCAACATATCCTCTTGGGTTTGAATTTTTCTCTTTGACTGGAAATATGTCTAAGGATAATACACAATATTGAGACTCAATTTTGTATCAATATATTATGGAAGGATTCTATAGAACTTCTAGGTAAACCATTGATCCCAATCAGATACAATAGAATATGGTACTTTATGAAACTTTACCACATCTTTAATGTATATCATGTTATGTTGACAGATAGATAAATATTCTCTAATAATGATGAAGTGTGATAAATTTATAAGGAGATCAACTATAAACCATATAGAAATGTTCCCTTTAGAATTTTTGGGGAGTCTAATGAAAAAATCAATGGTGATGTTTTCCCATTTCCATTATGGTATAGGTAATGATTTTAACATCCCCTTAGAGTTTTTTTCTCTCAACCATAACTTATTAACATACCAAGAATCAAGATAAAAACTCTGAAATATATCTCTTCATACCATCGTAGTATAAAAAATATTTTAAATATAAATACATATTTTTTCAACCATGATGAATAGAGAATGAAGAAAAATGAGCTTCCTTTAATAGATCCTTCAAATATAGTATGAATGAAACACATACATGGTTCAAAAACCTTATCATACCACTAAAATCAAGGTTAAACATAGTAACATTTTTGACCTTATTCTGAATCTCCAAATCTTCCTTCTATGGCTCATTAATCTTCACATGTATTAACAGTTGAACATTCATTTGAATAAGATAATATTTCTCCACTTACTTCAAGATTTACATATCTATCCTTCAAAAATATATAAATATTGTTTCATTTTATATCTTTATCATAGATAAGCTAGCATGATCCTTTTGACTTAATTCTTCATCCACCTTGTTTTATTTCCTAAGGTGGTAATTTATTGAGTAGTAATAATCTTTAATTTTTTCCAACCACCTTCTCTGGTTCATATTCAACTACTTCCATGTGAATATCTACTTTAAAATTTTATGATGAGAATATATATCAGGGCAATATTTTCAATGATAATTTCACTATATCTTTAATGCAAAAAATACAATAGATAACTCCAAATCATGAGTTGGGTAATTTTTATAATGAACCGTTAATTTTCATGTGGTATAAGCTATAACCATATCATTCTTCCTGATAACACATCCCAATAACTTCTTTGATACATCACTAAATATTACATCTCCAATATAGGTTAATGTAAGAATAGGTGTGTTGACTAACGTTCTATTTAGATATTTTAAATTTTATTCACATTCATTTATCCAATGGATCTTGGTTCTATTCCGAGTTGACCTATTGAGTCGATTGGATAGCTATATGAAATTTCCCACAAATAGTTGACAATATCCAGCCAAACCAAGAAAAATATAGATCCCAATCATTTTTGGTTGGTCTAGTCCCACATTCAATAGCTTATTTTTTTATGGATCCAATGATATAACCTCTCTTGAGATTATGTGACCAAAAAATGGAACTTTTTTAACCAAAATTCAATCATTGTAAATTTTTAATATGTTTTTGACTTGCTTAGGGTATTTAGTAAAATTATCAAGTGATATTTATGCTCTTTATTAATCTTTGAATAGATAAGAATATATTCTATAAATACTACTACAAACTGATCAAGGTAATATCTAAATACTCTATTCATTAAATCTATGACTAAATTAGTGGAATTAGTCAAACAAAATTGAATCAATATATATTCATAGTGAATATACCTTGTATGAAATACTATATTGGGTATATCCTACTTCATAGACCTAAATTAATGATATCCATAATGATGCTCAATCTTAGAAAATTATTGAGCTCCATATAGTTGGTTAAGAAAGTAATCAATATAGGGTAGAGGATAATTTTTATTGATTTTAGTCTTATTCAGTTCCCAATAATATATCCAAAGTTTTTTTTATCATTCTTTCTTTAAAAAAAGGAGAGGTGCACCCCAAGGTTACAAAAATGGTAGAAGTAATCCCTTTTAAAGATTCTCTTGGAGTCTTTTTTTCAATTCTTGAAACTCGATCGAGACCATTTTATATGAAGTACTTGAAATAGGCATAGAACCATGTATGAGTTCTATTGAGAACCCAACTTTGTGATTCTATGGAAGACTAGGCAACTCTTCCTAAAATAAATTAACAATATCCTAAAAAATAGGCTTGTAATTGATGTTGAGTTTCTCCCCAACCATTTGAGATAAACTCCCCTTTTAATAGGAATAAAGACCCATTCAATGGATGTTTCCTCTATTGGAATTTCATATTTATCATTCCACTGATAAACGATCATAGGTTGGTTTGTAATATCAAATATGGAATCCCTTACTCATAAATTGATGTGGTTTTATGTAGATAAATCCAATCCATGAATATGATAACATCATATTCAACCAGATGGAGAATAATGATATTTTTATGAAGAATATTTCCACAAAAATCAACTAGAGATGAATCATAGACTTGAGATGTGATCATTATAACATTAGTGGTTTTAACTTATAATTCAACATGTAATTATTAATGTGGTATTTCTATACCCTTAGAAAATTACTTAGATATAATAGAGTGGGTAAATTTAGAGTCAAATAAGACATTAGAAGTTATAGAGTGGATGACAATGGTACCTTTCACCACTTCTTTATTGTACCTATCATTTGAAATAGTTATCACATGTGATTTATGTTTATCTGTCAGCTTAATAGGTTTCGTAAACTGATCATCATCATTAACCTTCATATTTGGGAATTGGTAAGCATAATTATCAGACTCCTTGTATTTGAAACCTAACAGTGTGAGTGGGGAATTCTTTGGATCTTTCTTCATTTTTGTATCATTAGCTAAATTCATCCCATAACTTCCAAAATCGTTTTCCCAATAACCTTTATTTCCACACATAAAGCTTGTAGTATTCCTCATAATGAAATCCCCTCTATGTTTCCTTCTATAATTCAAGAATTAATAAATTATAATATTCTTTTATATATGGTTTTTAGAGTTTCCATTGAATTATATATTTCATTTCTTATAAAAACCCTGATATTTATGGGTTACTCCTATTTACATTTCAACATTGATATCACATCAAACATTTTCTTCATATCCACTAAATTACTTTATGTATATTTCCATTTTGATGATTAGTTTTAATCCACTAATGAATTGATCAACATTACTTTTTGGTTGGATGATAACACTAGAATACCTCACAAGTCCTATAAAATTTTCCTCATAGGTACCAAAAAATTCATCAACCTTATACTTTAGCTTATGGAATTACTTTTCTATTTTCATACAAAGAATATGAGGAAAGTAATTATTGAAAAATTAACTCTTAAAATCATCTCACTTAATGGATTCCATTTATTCCTATTTTTTATTATTTTGGATAAGATTTTACCATTGATATATATAACCTTCTAAACAATAGACTATCAAAATGAATTTTTCTTAATTTAAACATCGTAAAATGGAAAATATCATTTAAATGTTTCTAATACATTGCTCAGATACCAGTGGATCAGTGGATCTACTAAAATAATGTGGATGTTTCCTCATAGAGGACTCAACAAAACATTATTTCCTCTTTTAATCATTTGGAAGTTTATCATGATTTATAGTTTGAGATAGTGGAGTGAGAATAAAAATAATATATTTCATACCAAAACTCGTAACATTCAGTTTCTCATGAGGAAAATCATTAAATTTTCTTTCAAATTCAACATTAACATGATTCCTTCAAGTTCATACATGACTAAATGAAAAAATCAAAGTGTAAGAAATAATAATTATAGTGGGAAACTACATAATCCTAAAAAATCATGTCATGACCCACCTCCCCGGGCCATGAACCTTTTCATCTGACCCCATGGGTCTCCTATAAAACCTTGGTTGCCTTCCTAGCATACCATAGGCTATTAATCACTAGGGTCTCTTATCAGACTAATGATTGCCCCCACAATCCAGTTGGGTATTGGCTCTGATACCATTTGTCATGACCCGCCTCCCCAGGCCATGAAACTTGTCATCTGACCCCATGTGTTTCATGTAATACCTTGGTTGCCTTCCTAGAACACCATAGGCTATTATAGTGGGAAACTACATAATCCTAAAAAATCATGTCATGGCCCGCCTCCTTGGGCCATGAACCTTGTCATCTGACCCCATGGGTCTCCTGTAATACCTTGGTTTCCTTCCTAGAATACCATAGGCTATTACTCACTAGGGTCTCTTATCATACTAATGATTTTCCCCACAATCCAGTTGGGTATTGGCTCTGATACCATTTTTCATGACCCGCCTCCCCAGGCCATGAAACTTGTCATCTGACCCCATGTGTTTCATGTAATACCTTGGTTGCCTTCCTAGCACACCATAGGCTATTATAGTGGGAAACTACATAATCCTAAAAAATCATGTCATGGCCCACCTCCCTGGGCCATGAACCTTATCATATGACCCCATGGGTCTCCTGTAATACCTTGGTTTCCTTCCTAGAATACCATAGGATATTACTCACTAGGGTCTCTTATCATACTAATGATTTTCCCCACAATCCAACACATGTTCTTTCAGTATGTTTTGTCCTCACTCACACACACCCTAGGAAACTTCCCAGAAGGTCACCCATCCTAATTACTACTCCAGGTCAAGCATGCTTAACTGTGGAGTTCTAATCAAGTAGGCTCCCGAAAAGAAAGGTGCACCTTGTTGACATGGGTAGTACATTTAGCCTTTTAAGTCTCACTTTTTTAGGGGTGTTACATTATCCACCCCTTTAAAGTACATGGCCCTCATTGTGGACCCCAAGCCTCAAACCCAGGCAGTGCCTAAGCACTTCCAGCTGGGTATTGGCTCTGATACCATTTGTCATCACCCGTCTCCCTAAGCCATGAACCTTTTCATCTGACCACATGGATCTCCTGTAATACCTTGGTTGCCTTCCTAGCATACCATAGGCTATTACTCACTAGGGTCTCTTATCAGACTAATGAATGTCCCCACAAGCCAACACATGTTCTTTCAGTGTGCTTTTTCCCCACTCACACACACCCTAGGAAACTTCCCAGAAAGTCACCCATCCTTATTACTACTCGAGGACAAGCATGATTAACTATGGGGTTCTAATCTAGTAGTCTCCCGAAAATAAAGTTACACCTTGTTGACATGTGTAGTAACATTTAGCCTTTTAAGTCTCACATTTTCAGGGGTGTTACAAATCATTTATAATATATCTTAAATAAAGACACCATATATCCAATCTATGATACCTTAGGTTTAACCTAGATCATTATTGGTTATCATCTATTCAAATACATCATGATTTTTCATAAATTGTTTGTGAATTTACAAAGCATATCCCCTGGGAGTGTCAAACGAGGTGTGAAGAAAGGCCCATTATCATGCACTATGTGATGATCGATTAGAATCTCAATTATACCTTTTTGGAGTTATTAACCCTAGGTAGAAATGTTCTAAATCCAAATATACATGTAGTATATAGAATGGGATGAAATTCCTTGGAATCGACTCCCTATATCCTTCATAAAAAATCAAGGAAAATTTCCAATACTTAGAATTATTCTTATGGTTCTCACAAAATGTTTCTCGTCCTCATTCCAAAGGTTAACTAAAACATTCCTCTGATACCAATTATAGAGACCCATACTTCTCATACATAAATATTACATATTTTTATTATAATATCCATTTCATCTTATGAAAACAAGTATGAGGTTTGTAAAGGTATAGTATCCTCAGAAATATGTATATATAAACAACTATTTCATAAGTGAACTACATCATCACCCACTAAGATCTTCATAACTAGAACCCTTCTTATAAATTTTATATATAAATCCTTTCTTCATAATTTGGGGGAAGGAAACATAAGAAATGGTGAGCTAACATGATCAGTAAGGGTAAAAAATTGAGATATCGGTGATCACATAAACATAACATGAGCATAAGAGTATGAGAACATAATATTAACATTTAAAAATAATACCCTTAATTTCCAAGACCATAACCCTAAATACTAGGATAATTTTTAGAATTTTATAGCACATAAATAATAAAGGATTCAAATAACATGAGCATAATATTTGAAAACCATACCATGCATATCAAATATCATAATCTTGAGTCATGACATAACTCATGGAAGTTTATAAGACTTGAATCATAAAGGATTCGAATATCATGATCCATGATAACATAACATTGGCATAAGACATAGATTTTTTCCATCCACATAAGTATACAAAATCATTCACTTATTACTCAAGGATAATTTCCAAAACTATCATAGTAGAATGTGTTCACTCCACAAACCACCAAAGAAGTTAAGGTTCACTCTCAAGACTATCATAGTGGACAAGGTCACTTACTAAACTAGGTCCACTTCCCATTAAAGACTTTTTTAACACATGGGTTATCAATCTTTACATAGTGAATTAGAGGGAGATATATGGTCCCACCTATCAATTAATTAAAATAATATATATGTGTAGTACAATCTAATGAAATATTCATCATATCAGAACTCATGAAAAGAAATGGATATCATAAACATTAGATCATGGAATAACCCATGGAAAATAAAAAGGTTTCAAAATCATTTCATAATTTCATCATAGCATAAACTTTACAAAAGTAACATGTTTCATAAACATTTCATCTTTTAATCATATTATAACCCATGTAAAAATAATGGGTTTCATAAACATCTTATCATAATGAACATAATAAATCCAGAAAAAAAATAATTATGTTGGTATCATGGGATAATATCCCTATTAAATCTTATTTAACATCATATGATTCCATCTTATATGGAAAATTATTTTTGAATGATCACTTCTAAAATTTCTGGATGAAAATATCCTTTCGAATTTGAAATAAAATATTTAAAATATAAAAAATTTCCATTTTTTAAAGAAAAAATTTTCTTTTAAGATAACCTTGTAATATTTTAGAGGATGTTTTAAATCATTTATTATTTATGATATAGTAGAATAACTTTCAAACCATACAAGTTAAAACTAATATTTCTTGCTCATTTTGGTAAAAATTCAAAAGAACATTGATCAAAAAAATGAAAAAAAATTATTCATTTGAAACCACTATGTAAAAATTAAAAAATGGGTATGGATTTATTTAAAAAATTGTTGGATAATAGAATAAAATTTCTTTAATAAATTATTTATAAAACCTATACAATAAAGTAAATGTATTTTTGGCTAAAGAGAGAAATAAAGTCAATTTTTATTAAAAACATTTTATTGGCATCTTTAATAATTAAAGATAAAAAATTAAAATGAAAACATTCATTCTAAAGAAATAAATATGGGATAATAAAATTCCTTATTTTCTTGAAATATATATGATAATATTTTATAATTTAATAATAATCCTAAACAATCCTAATAAACAATGAGATTATAACATTAAACCCCTACCGCTATAGTAACTTTTGAATCATAATCCACCAAAAAGAAAGAACCTTATATGAATATATATATATATATATATAATTATTTTAATGATAATAATAATAAGATACATTAATAAGAAGTATATAAACCTCAAAAAGGAAATTAGTGGTGAATATGGCATGTGTCATAGAGAAATAAAAGTAAAATAAAAGTCTCATACCTCAAATCTTAACTTTCTTCATACATGTTCAAATATACTATAGAATAAATATATGTTTATTATAAATATATAACATAAAAATAATCTTATATATCACACTATATATTATTTATTTATGACCTATTATTACCCATTTATCAACAATTCATTATTAAAATCACATTTTAGGTAATAACTGCTTGGTTTTTAATGTATGTTTTGGTTTGGTATTTTTGGTCCTTTTAAATTGATCATAGTGAATTCATATCTAGAATATAAACCATGATATAAATATAATATATAATAAGTATATATATCTAGATTAATCCATAATAGTTAGAGATAGAAAATGAATTACATTATTCATGGAGACGGTAGGTCATACGTACGCATGAACAATATTTCTATTTTCTCAACGGATGGATCGAAAGAAAGATAAATAATAAATAAAAATTAAAAAATAATTTAAATTTAATATATATAATTTATATTCATTAAATATATTCTTATTACCATCCATGTCAAAATAAAATGTAAAACGCATCACATCGCTTTGTTAAGGTGATAGTCCACACGTACGCATGAGAAACATTATCGTTTTCCAACGGATTGGAAGGTAAGAAGGTGTATGTGATATTATAATTACATAACTATAATTATTTAATACTTATCATATAAATATATTAAATCTATAATTATATCCATCCATTAATGGTGGTGATGGAAAATGAATTTCATCGATTCGAATAGTGGTTGTATGTCGTACACATGATCGATAGTTTTGTTTCCCATTTGATGGAATAGGGGATGGATGATGGTTATTACACTAACATAATTACATAAAATTATATGGTAGATATTGATTTTATTATATCATCATATTTTATGATTATCATAAGGAGGTGGGTGAATAAATAAAATTAAAATGCTCCGTTAAGAATGATACCTCTTCTTTAGAAAAACTCCTTAGGTTAACACCAAAAGCCTTCTTATGAGGGTTTTCTAATAAAAATAAAGTCTCTATGAAATTTTTAGGGAATTAAAAAAGATATATTTTCATGGTTTTCTAAACCAAAATGTTTTTGAATTTTTAAGAAGAGAGGAGTGGGGGTCCCTTGTATAAGTGGGGGAGAGGACACAATTGGATTTTTTGAAAGGAAAATGTTTTACCAGTATTTTACAGATCTCAAAAGGATCCAAAATGGATAATTATAAAAAATATATGTGATAAAGTATATATATATATATATATATTTAAAATATAAATTTGAGATATTTTTAGGTTATTTTAACACTTATGTTTTTAGCTTACCACCCAGTAAACCTGTTTTAACATTAACTATAACAATTAATTTTTACTATTTTTATTATTCTTTCTAACCAAAATTTAAGTTGAAACTACTAAATAATACAAATTATTCTAATTAAAAATATTAAATCCAATTTTCCAAATTTAATTCAAATTAGTGGAAGAATATAATTTATAATTAAACACATAAACTCAAAGAAAAATAGTTTTGAAAAGAGAAAACTTGTATATTTATAAAAAGTTTTAATATAAAAATTCAATATTAAATTGATTATAATGATATAAATTGTGTTAATTATAATTTTATTAAACTAATTTTACATTTTATCTATTTAAAAATAAAATTTTGTAAATTATTTACATGAAAATGTAGTTTTTAATAAAAATATTAAGTTTTCACTATTTATTGAATAATTAATATTTTTAGAAAATTATCAAAAATTACCTAAAATATTATATTAAAATTTAGATTTAAAAATTATGTTTATTTTTTAAAATAAATTTTCTAAAAGTGGAAAAAATTCCCCTTACTATTTGTTCATAAAAAGAAATAAAGAACATTTTTTCGAGAAAATGTATTTTCAAAGCATATAAAAACATTAATAAAAAGCAAGTAATTTTTTATCAATGTGTTTTCATTATGTAAAACCATTATACATAATTTTCAAAATGTTTTTATACATATTCATATATAAATTATTAAAATCTATGTTATAACGGTCTTATTATAAAAATAATATCATTATTATATCACGGTATGTGAAAAATCGGTGTTGCATGTAATGGAAGATATCAATGAAATTAAATCACAGGTTTTTATAGAAATTTATTTTCAGATCTTATTTTCTTAATATACAATGAAACATCACTTAATGTTTCATTTAGTTTAATTTTAAACAACTATTTTCCAAAAATAAACTTCAAAAATATTATTTTTAATGTGGATTGAAACAATTTTGGTTAATAACCTATGTTAAAAACTAAATAAATAATGTTAAAATATTTATTTCCAATAGAGTTAATTTTGGTATATTTAAATTGAAATTTTTTTAGTGATAAAGGAATTAATATAAATTTTCATTCAAAAGAACACCACTTTAAAAAAGGTATTTATCGAATAAATAAAACTCATAAATGTATATTTTTATTTTATTTTGTGTGAAAATTAATTTTCTATATACTTTGGGGTGATAATACGAATAAATTATCCTATATTATAAATCATAATTTATTTCATGTGGTTTTGAAGAAATATCATTAGGAATTATGGAATGTAATGAAAACTAATGTTGATTACATCTGAGTTTTAGAATAAAATATATTTCTTTTGAATACTAAATATAATCCTACTTAATTTGATCAAAATTTTGATACAAGAAATTTCTATAGACACTCTACAGTAAATATTGCTTCTTTAGTATTCAAAAAATGACCATATATTAATGAAACTAAAAAAGTGATGTTTCATTAAAGTGATCCTTTTATAAAATAATTTCATAAATGTATAAATTATGAACATTATTTGGATAAATTTTTTAAACCCATCTATTTTATATGTATTAGTAATTATTTTGACATTATATTTCACTATATTGGAAATAATCATTTCATAAGGTGATAATTTGGTACAAGTTGATTAACTGCTCTATTTTCCTAGAAATAAGATATTATTAATAAATTATATTTTTAGAATTTATATTTTTAATACCACAAATCAATAAAAATTATATTTAATTTATGTAATTAGTATGAACATGTTACATTTTTTCATAATTTAAAAGTAAAAAAATAGATGATTCCTTATGCAAAGGGATTTGGAAAATATTTATGAAAAAATAACTTAGTAAGTTCAAATAGAAAATGGTATGGTACATAGTTAAATTTTATGATAATATTTATATTTAATAAATAATGGGTCTTCTTAAACAAAGATCAAAAAATATACCCACTTTTTGGAATATAGATAAACTTATTCCTAAAGTATATAAACAAAAAAAGTCCATAGAATATAAAGACACGTTTTCTTTAGTAGGAAAATATGAATCTATCTTATTCTTAAATTATTGTGATGGTAATATAAATTTCTTTTTATTTCAAATGTATGTAATGAGTTCCTTCAAAAAATTTATGTTCAAATGGATTTTTATGCTGAACAACCTCTAGTTTTTGAAAATGTAATGTGTTTTAATCATCATTATAAACATAATAAGGAAATTTATATACTAAAACATTCTCTATGATCCTTATTTGATAAAATATTTTAATTTCTTATTTAAAAAATTACTAAAATATTCTAAGAGCATACTCTATTTAGAAAGAAAATTTTTATGAAGACTATAATCACTTGTGAAAATTTTTATAAAACTTATTAAAATTTAATTTTAAATAAGTATGTTCGGTGAAATTACATTCTTTTATTGAATAAAAATTTAAAAAAACAAAATGTATACTATAATATCAAAATATATAAATTAGAGATATATTGAGATTATTTTTTCAATAATTAATCTATAATTAGTACATTGATATATACTTCATGAAAAATTAATCATGATAAATCTAATAAATGGGTTGATCAAAAAAATATAGAGGTGATATCAAAAACATGCTATAGAGGTATTATCAATTAAAATTCTCAAAGGATGTTATATTAATAAAAAAATTAAACATAAACAAGTTAATTCTTAGATTAATATATTGTATTTTGGTCTATAAAGAATAAATATTAAGTTTCCCATCCCATTATTAAAACTAATTATGTAGTTGTTGGATGTTATTGTACAGATTTATTATAGTTGCAACACACACACACAAATTTTTGAGTGTTATTCACTCATACTCTAATTTTGTTGTAATAAAAATAGTTTCATTTCTCATTCTAAAAATTTAAACATCCATCTTTAGAAACTCACATAGATATAAGACTCAATTTTCTTTATGATCATACACCAAAGGGGGTATATGTCTTGAATTTATCTAAAGTAAAAATTATATCATTGTTATTTTATATAATCTCATTTATTATAAATGATTAATTTAAATAAAATATAATATTGGAATGATCGATTTAAATATATTTTCTTCTATTTAATAATTTATACTTCTATAGTTTAAAACTCCTCAAGAAATTGGGAGTATATTTTTTCAAGAGAATTTTTATTCCTTGTGTTTCATTCAAGATGTTCAAATTAATAATGTATAAAATCAATAATCTATTAGTGATTGATATAGTATAATCATTATTTTAGATTTACCTAAAACTAATAATCTCCATTTTATAATCAAAATTTTTGTAACAATATATTTTATTTTATCTGAATTTAAAATATAAGAGTTAACTTACTATATTTGGAAATTAGGAATTTTGATTTGGATGAATAAATAAAAAATAATTGTGGAGTGGAATTCCCTCATAATTATTGTATGAAAAGATAATATCTTATGAATGTACTAATATCAATGGATTATATGTATTTTCTTTATCTATATAAAATTTATCCTACCCCATGAATCTTATCAAGTGGATTTTTTAATAATATCTACCAATTATTCTCTATATTATTTTGGTTTATGTATATATATTTTTGGGTTTTTCTTAATTATGCATGATTGATGTTCATCAAAATCACTCTTAGTTACTGATTTCAACAAAATACATAAAATAGAAGATAATTGAAATATAATTGATTGGGAGATAAACTTTGGTATTCTAATTGATACGAAATAGTACAAAAAATATGACACTACTAAATAAGAATACAATGTTCTAGAACTGGGAATTGATTCCACTTCCATGTACATTTTTTCTTCAAAAATATACATCAATTATATTGAAATATGTCATATGATACTATTGAAGAACTGAAATGAGATAATGTTTTGGTAGAAGATCATCAGTTCTCTATAACTTGTGATTTTTTCTATAATGACGTTAGTTAAATGATTGAAGTTGAATATATGTTATATCACATAATTATTTTTAAAAGTATGGTTTCATTACTAAAGATGAACCAATTGTTATATTATTTATATCTAAGTAAAATTTCTTAATATCGGTAACTATATAAAATATTACATTTATATGGAATTTTCCTTCTCAATAAACAAGTGTGTCATGTATTTTAATATTGTATATTATAAAACTCATGCACCAAAATAAAAACATAGAGTACTATATTTCATTAAAATAAAACTTTATATTTGGAGAATAAATACTCCATAAAAATGAAAATGGTACAATGGGGCATTCAACACAAGAATATTAAATAAAAAATAAAAAAAATAGATCATTTTAATATTTTAAAATTATCACACCTAAAAACAACACTATAAAAAACCAAAAAATAATGAAATTTTAATTTTAAAAATTAATAATAAATAAAATTCAATGTAACTGACATAAAAATTTAAGGATGGAAATATGAGGTATTTATAGGACTTATAAAGCCAATATGACTTTTAGAATAGTAAAAATGAGCATTTTGAATAGAAATCTGAATATTATGAATAATAACATCACTTTTAAAATAGTAACATAACCAATAAAAAATTAAAATGATATAAAAAAATATTTATCATGGATAAATTTTGGAAACATAAATATTATAATTCTATAAAATAAACATTCATATTAGAATCTTAATAAATGTTCTAGTATATTTTTGACCAAGTATATTTTAACCCATTTTATATATACCACAATTTTATGTTAATGCTTAAAATTAATTATTATTGAAAATTTTTATGACAAAATTAATTTCATTTTTCAAATAATAATGGTAAAAATGTGAAAAGGTGAATTTTTTAATTTTTCTAAAAAACATCATTTTTTGGGTTAATAGTGAAAATGATTTTTTTTAAATACTAATGATTTATGATGTAATATTGATGTAATAAAGAATTATTTAATTAAAAAATAGTTTCTCAACAAATAAATTATATAATTTTATAAATGAATCATTAAAAATAATAAACCCAATTTATAAACATACAGCAATAATTTCCAATGTCTAAAAATGTATAGTATTCCATTAAACACAATTTTTCTTTAATTATTCTTTCTCTTTGTATAAAATAATAAATTATGTTTAATATGTGTTATAAAGTCATAAAAAATTAATTTATATAAAATTTAATTCAAAATGTCTAAAATATCACTATTGAATGTTATTTTTTAGAAATTATATTTTATTCAATATTGTAATTGAAAAGTACCTTGCCCCTCAAGTATAAATACCCCCTCTCCATTATCATGGAGAATATAATCCCATCCAACTCACAAATATTATAATATAATCGATTTATTATCATAGGCCTCCTAGTTACTTTATGCGTGTTTTGGTTTCATACAAACCCAATATCTCAAGGATATTTTCCCATAAAAATAGAGTAAGCTTTAATGAAGAGGTAACCCTACAATCCCAACTTCTTTTCTCTATTCATCTTTATACTCTCATTATCTCTTTTTGTTTTATACATTCCTAAACTATTTTATTTATATTTAGGTTAAAATTTATTATTATTATTATATTTAATGACTATTTTAATCCATTTAAAGTATATACACACTATCTATTCTATCTTTTTTACATGTTTCATTAATAGTCGATTTCATATTCCTTTTATGACATTTTCATTGAATTACATAACATTTACTACATGAAAATTTATTGTATACTATATATTAAATTTCTAAATATAATTTAATTAATTCTATTAATATTAATGTGATTTAATATAAATATAAATTATAGTGAATCAAAATAAAATAATCAAAATTAAAATGAGGTAATTCAAAGAAAAAATGTCATCATACCATTTTATCATTAACCAAAAATATTAGTAAATAAATTAAAATGGTTATAATTGATAAATAATGAATTAAATGAATGGAATAAAAATATTTATAATATTTATAATTTAAATATATTTATTATACCGGAGTTGTAACCATGGAGAAACCAAATAGGGCCTATATTAAGGGGACTCTTGAATCCAACTCTTCTTTTGTGATCATATTATCTTCTTATATATTTTCACCAAGATTATTTGGGAAAAATATAAATTTATTTCATATATATTACCTTTTAGATAATCTAGGGATATATATATGATTCTTTAATATTTAATTTTATTTAAAACTGCATTATGGATTTTCGATAATGAACTTTTTTTAAAGTATCCCATTGATTCTTATTATGATTATTATTATTATCTCTATAAAATATAATATATTCTTTTTTATGTAAACCCTATCATTAAAAAATTATATTATTTGTAACCTACATGTATATTAATTGAAATATGATTTATGACAATGCTATTAAAGATATTCTTTTCTTAGAGGTTTATATCATGTATATAATTTATGTATATATTCCTTTCTAAGTGGAATGATGGATTATGAGCATATTATATTGTGTTTAGTGACCCTATAATTATATAAACCTATAATATATTTTCTAATGAGACATATCTCATGGGTTTATGATTATCCAAGAACATGAATCTATCCTTTTTCAAATTGTAAGTAGTGATGATTTGTACATATTTGTTTTCTATGAATAGGATGTATTCATATTCACAATGTTAAGATGTTTCATTTTTATGAATGTGATAAATTGCATGCCTCCTTAAAATGATTCTCATATACTTATGATGATGATATTATTCATATGATGTGTCAATAATGATTATTATAACCCATGTTCTCATATTTATTCACATCTAATAATCATTCTTGTTATCCTTCCACATACTAGGAATATAGCACACCCTTTTATTAATTTATGTCCATAGGTGATTATATATATTAAGAGTATTATATAAAATTTTAGGACGAACATGATAAAGAATTTAAGTATTGTTTATAATTTCATTTGTAATCTTGTTTCATGATCCTAATTTCCGTAAGGCATTAACCCTTTAAGTTATAGATTATATTATTGTTATATAATATATTATAAAAATGATGTTATCTTAATATATTAATGATACGGGTCACTATAGTAACCTCGGTCCAAAATAATATTTCAATATCTTGTTGCACAAACCACTAACGGCACTCAGACTAGTGGAGCACTAAAAAACCTTATGCATGCCCCCCAGTATACCAGAGGCTACCGACTAGCGATAATGGCCTATGAAGAAAATGTGGGTAGAATATTCCCTTATATCATATAACAATAATAGTTGAAGTAAGGTGAAACAAAAACATGTCTAGATAAACATCACAACTAGGGAATATGTCAATAAATAAGTACAACATCAGTTAAAATTATAAATTAATTTTTCATACATACGAATTGGATACCCCTTGTCTAGATCATATATAATCATCAAAAAATAATAAAATAAATTGATTTCAATAAAATATCCCCAGATAGAATTGAGTCATGTTCGGTCTCATCCCCCAACTCCAACCTAGAAAACCAATCAACAAGTATCAACGTCAGTCCTTGCCCGAAACATGTACCTATGAACAATAACAGTATCTTCTCATATACCAATGTTCCATGGTGTCCTATGTAGGATGTGAGTACAAATCAATAGGCCAACACCAAAGGAGTCCCTAAAATAACCAGTTTGATAAATAGTGAATGAAAAAGATATCAAGATAAAAAGTTAAAATACAAAAATTTAAACAATTTAATAAATAACATAAGAAAATTTAGAACCTGAGGGTCGGGTTCACCTACTAAATGGTGAATACCTTATTTGGCTAGTTATGGGGTGTCTAGGAGTACATCATGATGATTGTTCCAAACTTCTCTCAACTAGAAAAAATATATCCATCCATGGTAAAAATAAGTGTAATTTGGGGTTAATATACACATACCAAGAGTGTCATCATCCACCTAGGGTCCATTTTCAACCTAAGTTTAACCATCAGTCTCAATGTCCCTTGGAGTTTGTGTTCACTCGGGGTTAACCATATGTCTCAACAAACCTCAAGGTCCATTTTCACCCAGTGTTAACCATATGTATCTATGTCTCATGGGGGTCATGTTTACCCCAAGTTAACTACAAGTCTCAGCATCACCTAGGGGTTGTGTTCATCCTAAGTTAATCATAAATACAATGTCTCCCTATGGGGTAATGGTTTCCCTAATTTAACCATCAATAAAATGTTTCCTATAGGGGCTATGTTCAACCTAGGTTAACCATAAATATATGACATAAAAAACACAATAACTCACTCGGATCATCTAACATTTTCTTTCTAAAAAATCCATATTTCATTATGTAAAACCATTTTAAAACCATTACCAATATAATGGTAAATTATCATTTCTAATCTGATTCCCCAAATACCACTTATGAATAAGATTTCAATATAAAAATGTAATACCTTTTTTTAACTAAACATTTGAAATACCCAACATGTGATATCAAAACTTGTAGACCTTTTTTCATTTCAAATCAAATCACATTTACAATTCAAAATACAATTATCATTACCATTTCTAAACTATCATTTTTCAAAAAAAAAACAAGTCACCCTTTATGAATATTTATTAATGTGATATATCTAGATTACATTTTAAAATCCATATTCTATAATTATCATTTTATGAAAAACACTATTTGATTAGTCAAAAATCATGGTCACAACATTACCATTGGATCCCCTAAGAACCACATTCTAGTAGTGCTAAAAAAATACAAAAGGGGTTTAAGTACAGAAATTTTCAATTACAAAATTAATTTATTTTCCAATTATATCACTCAGAAATCGGTGAGACCACTTCCATATGAAAAAAAGGGTAAAATGAAACTTTGGGTTAATTTTAGGGAAAACTACCTTTATCCAACACAATCAAACTTTAATTATATATGAATAAAACTTTTCATGGCCTCTCCTAGGCTCCCATCATCAACCAAGTACCTATCTCAAGCCAATACAACTCAAAAAAATAATTATAAACAAATTTATTTAACTTACACAAATCTTAAAAAACCCATAAATTGAGAAACCCATATCAAAAGATCTCTCTATATTTGAACCACAACCAAACAATCAACCAAGACCTATGGTGTACCCCGACTACATTGTAGGCCAAATCTATAACCAACGGAGAAAATATAGACACCACATAATTTCAAATTTAATGAAAACCTTATCAAAATTAAGATACAGATATAAATATATCGAAATGGTGTGTGATGACATGTATATTTCATATCATAATCTTATATATTCAAGCCACCCAAAATACCTAATAGAAATGGTAGATTCCAACATTCTCTAGTGTAATATCTTATGAAAATATAATATAAAGACCCAAAAAATTAGATAGGATGGAGGCGTAGAAGAAAGAAGGTTGGAGGAGGGTGATACTAACCTTAAAAATCAAATAATAATGTTATAATCCCATAAAAAACACCCCAAACCAAGGGGTGTTGAGGGAGGAAGGGAGTGTGAAACTGGAGGATGTACGAACAAAACACAGGAGGGGATTCCTCCTTAAAAACCAATGGGTGAAATATTTCAATTTCTATATTAAATCCCACTAGTGATCTATTGGAGGTTATCGTTTATCCAGTAGATTTAGGTAGTTGATTATCCCACTACTAGACAACACTATCAAACTAGCGGTTTGCTGCAATTTGAATAAACCACCATGAACACTCCTCGATGCTCCTATGAGATCATGGATACTCCCTGGGCCATGTTTGTCACGACCCGCCCTCGGGGTCCGTGCCGTGACTACCCCAAGCCCGCCTTCCATAGGCCAGGGGCTGGCGACTAGCACCAAGGCGTAAATCCTAGTAAAAAGGGAAGGCATTGCCTTTGAATAGAAATACAAACACCACAGAGTAAGAAAGCGGAAAGTAAACACTAAACAAAAACAGAGTACTACTGAAAGTGCGGAAAAGTAAATGGGCCAGTATACAAACCCAAACTGAAAGTAAAGTACAACTCGAAAAGGGAAAAACAGCAACTGAAAAGTAAAAGCCGCTACTCCGAGCTGTCCACTGGAAATCCCACCTGAAGGGTGGGTACAGATAGCTCCTCTGCTCCACGGGTCCCGCCGTCCGCTCCGTGCACGTTCCGCCCAGTGGTCCACCTCCGGGTACCGTCCCGCTCTGCAAGCCTCAGCTAAGGTCAACGCTGTCCGTCGTCTACAACCAACACAACGTAGTGCGGGCAAAGCCCGTGCAGGGGTGAGTATAAGCTACTCAGTAGGGACCCCGAGACCCCTGAAGGTCTCTCAAAACCCACAAAGGATAAACCACGAAGAAAAGTACAATCACGAAGTAACAACCAACACTGCTTAGGTATATGCCCATACATATACCTAAGTCATCAATTCAAATACGCTCCAACCTCCGAGCCCAAGTACAACTCAGTCCACACAGGATAGTAAACGTATTCCACATAGGAAAGCAAAACGTAATCCACACAGGATTGCTCAACACAATCCACACAGAAAAGCAAAAGGATTCAGCTCACACAGGTATACTTCTTCAAGGACGATAAAGATGATCACTGATCCATCTAAGTCGTTGGACCCATGAAGGATCGATAGGTAACTAACCCCCGCAATGACCCACACAGGATCGGGCCCACACAGGACCTGTAGGCGCTGGCTCACACAGAACCGCTGAGCGCGGACCCACACAGGATCGGGCCCACACAGGACCTGTAGCACTGATCCACGTAGGATCGCTGAGTGCTGTAGTCGTCGTCGTCGAATCCACACAGGATCTCTGTACTGTCGTCGTCGCAGTCACAGTAGCAGTCGTAGCAGTAGTAGCAGTTGTAGCAGTCGCAGCCAGCACTAGGGTTCCCGCACACAGCTAGCTCGTTCGGAGGGTCCGCTCCACGAGCCGAGAGGCTGATACATCAACTGTCACGAAGACTAGAGTTGATGTATCCAAAAGTTCCGTATCGTCAACAGGAACTCAACGCAACAGACGGCGCGTCGATCGGACGCCCGGTCTGAGAGTTATTGGCATTTTCGTCTCCGGGGCCCGGTTGGTTTTTAAGGCAAAACCAACCCGACCGTACTCCACCTGCGTCCAAACCTCGGGCAGAGTATGTCAAAAGATCCGTCTCACTAAGAGGAACACAACGCGACTGACGGCGCGTCAATCGGACGTTCGTAGCTCAAGATATGAGTGTTTCCGCTCCGAAGGCCCGGTTGGTTTCGTGAACGAACCAACCCGGCCGAACTCAAAGTAAACCAAAACCTTGAGTACTATATACCGAAACGACCGTCTCGATCTAAGGATCGCGTTTCCGCAGACGGTTCGTCATTCGGAGGTCCGAGGCTCAAGATATGGGCCAAAAACCGATTCTGGTTCGAAACGGGGGGGGTCCGGGTCCAGGCCGACCCGGCCCGACCCCCCCCCCCCCCCCGGGGCGGAACGGCGGCGGCCGGCGGCGGCGCGGCGGCCTGGCGGCGCGGCGGCGCGGCGGCGCGGGATGCCGCGGCGGCTCGGGGTGCCGCGAGGGGCCACATGCGGTCGGCACGCGGGGGGCAAGCCCCCGCTGATTTGTGAAGCGGCGCGGCCTTTGTGCCGCGCCATTTACAAAAAACGGCCCCCGCACGTGGGGGCCGGCTGGAATCGAACCGGGGGGCCGGCTGCCCCCCCCCCCCTCTCTTCAAAGAACCGCCCCCCTCATTAAGAGGGGGGTTTTGTAAGATGGCCGGGGGATTAATTCCCCCGGTTTTAACGGCATCCGGCCGGCCAGCTGGCCGGCCGGTTTTCTCCAACGGGACCGGAAATTCCGGTCCCCTCTTCGGCTTCTGACTCCGGCGGCCCGGCCGCCGGTCTTCTCTTCCGCCGCGGCCCGGAACCGGCCGCGGTCTCCTCGTCCCGCCGCGGCCCGGAACCGGCCGCGGCGTTCGTCATCCGGCGCGGTGTAACGGCACCGCGCCCCTTCGTCGTGTCTTGATTCCATTCAACGCGGCGCGACGGCGTCGCGTTCTTGAAGATTCTCCTCGGCGTAGCGCGACGGCGCCGCATAAAATAATTGTACGAATGTCCGCGTGGTGCGATGGCACCACGCCACTTTGCTTCTACCCGCAAGATAAATCAAAATAAACGATAGAGGGGGGTTCGGCCGTGTTCATGCGGTCCGGCCCCCCTCACGTTAAATAAAAAAACTCAACTTAAACATTCAAAGCCTCATGTTAGACATGCCATATCCACGTTCAAGAAATGGAATAAATAAATATTGAATCAACAACCCCTACCTCGGGTATAAGATCGAAGACTTGACAACGTCCCGCGGAAGACAACGTCGCGGTGGTCGGGCGTCGCGGTCGTCGTTCGTCAATCCGTTGACGAAGAGATATGCCCGAAGAGTTACGTCGTTGGCGAATCTTCGTATGCCGACGAAGAAGGTCCGAGGAGGAAGCGGTGTTCTCTTTCGTTGACACGGGAGACGAAGAAGAGCGGAGCGGCGTTCTTCGTCGGAAATTGAGCGTTCTTCGTCAAGTCTTGAGGAAAGTCAAATAATAAAGAAAACAACGAACTCAAGCACCCCTACCTCGATAGTCGCACGTTGACGTAGTCGTGGAATATCGGTGTCGATTCCTTTGACGTCGGAGGAAGAGTCGTTGTCGATGGCGTTCGTCGCGGGAAACCGTCGCGGAAGAGATGACGCGGAAGAAGTACGTCGCGTCGCGGATACGGCGTCGCGGATGGACCGTGATCTTCGGCGGAGAAGTTCTTCGTTGAAGAACGACGTTCTTTGCGTTCTTCGTTGAGTTTGAAGAAGAAGAAGAGCTCTCCACCTCTCAAGAAGACAAACAAAGAACCCAAAATAAAATAAGACAACATCTTATTTTATTATCACATAACACATTAGAATTTCAAAAGTTTGAAATTCAAAAGGTTTAACTCCCATAATTAAAAGGTAACTTAAGCCAATAAATTAGGGGTTAAGAAAGTTGAGAGAATTTGAAAGGATTAGGGGTTCGTGTGGGCCCCACCACACTTAATCCTCCCAAGGGAGGTTAAGTGGGTGTGGGTCCCACTTCCAACCTCCTTTGATAGGTTTAAACAAGTTAATATAAAATTGTTCTACACAATTTTATTTAACTCAAACTAAAAACCCCAAAAAAAATTAACTTTCAACCCGCAACAAACGCAACTCCCGAAAAGGTCTATTTAAGCGAATATCGGCGCTGCGAGTTCATCGGTGCCCTTGGATTTTAATTCCGAGCACCGGATCAAAAGTTAGGAATTCCCGCTCGTTCGTTCACTGAACGTACCCGAGCCAAACTTCAGAAATTAATTCCGGGAACTCCGGGCCTCGGAATCAGGTGCCGTCAGAAACAGCGCTCTTGTAAAATTCCAAAGAAAATTAAGAAAAAATTTCCCTTGAATTTTACGGGTCTTTACATTACTCCCACCTCAGGTCTTTACGTCCCCGTAAAGCTTCAACTCACACTTAAGGGAAACAAGGTAGTACTGAGCACGCAACTGAGCTTTACGCTCCCATATGCTCACCTGAAGATCTCGTGCTACCCGAGAAGCATCCCAGAGGAAGCAACCGTTCACGTAGATCCTGCTCCTGTCGATCCTCGATCTCTACTAGAACCTCTGTGCTTGTCGCCCTGTCATCGACGTCCAACTCCCCGGGGTCGATGACGTGTGAAGAAACATACACGTATCTCCACAACTGAGACACGTGGTGGACATTATGCACCCGGTGCGACTGAGGTGGTAGGGTCAAGCGGTAAACCTCCTCGCCTACCCTGCTGAAGATCAAAAGGGTCCATCGAACTTCGGAGATAACATGCCGCCTCGGCCACCTCTCCGAAACCTCATCGGGGTGAGACCGTATAAGAACGTGTTCGTCACCCTCGAACTCAAGAGGTTTCCCTTTTTAGGTTAGAATTGAAACTCAAAACTCATGCTGCCACAAGGGTAGGGTTGACTAACTCAAGAGTGATCGGTCACACCCTCTTATGCCTGAGTTTAACATGTGCTGTCCAGGGTTTCCTTTTCGCCGACCAAGGAAAACCCATTCTGACGTTTGCCTAAAACAGTCAACCGGGGTATGATTTGTGAATCATACCCAGATCAACGTCGTAAGGCCTCTACGAGCTGCCATATCTATAGACATAGGAACCAATATAAATTTGAGTCATTATAAACTCCCCAACATAAAACGTCTCATCCCTGAGAAGTCTCAGTGATCATCCGCCTAGGTCTACTAATCCACATCAATCACCAATTCAAAATATACATTATCATACTATCTCAAATTATTGAAATGAATCCAAGGAATAACCACCAACTTGAGGTTCTCCTACCACCAAACCCCAATCCAACATCCATCGCCAAAACTAAAACATCAATATGGAACTTACCTAAGGCCATGTATCATGAAACAATAATTTTATTATTATATAAACTCATGATAATACATGTGTGCTCCACACCATATGCTTGAGATTATGATCATGAAATTTTGATTTCCTAGTGCATCCACCTATATGGATTCTTATTTAACCACAAATCTCACATTCTAATGATGTTCTCAACATAATTCCCAAATCACCACACCCAATCAAAAAAATATCATTATTCAAACATAGATACTCATCCTCATCACTAAAACTAAACCTTAATGGATTCATAACTACTAGCCACACAAAATACAAGGGAAAACCATATACTAAATTGATATCATGGTTTAATTCTTGAAATTTACCCATCACACCCAGAAGACATATAAGAGGTGGTTTCAAATAATTGCATCCATGCCCATTAAGGAACATAATTCAGATTATTCTTGTCCTGATTCCTTGTGAGATTCCTTGGTTTGATCATTAACTAAACTAAACTATCTTTATTTCCTACTACGCACATTGACACAAATCCAACTCAAGAACCCTTGGATCACTTCAAATCCATCTCGAGACTAAAGTCAATGCTTGATCATTATCTATCATCACTTATGATTTACTATATGGAATACCTTGAAGAATATAGTTATTAATCTCACCTAATTAACACTAGAATCCTAATTGAATCATGGAAACTTGATGGTTACCTCTATATTCCCACAACCCAGCCAAAATAAGGTTCATTCACCCATGATTTATATGTCACACCCCTACATGGTAGCTTTTTTTCATTGTTTCACTTTAGAAACTCCCAATCATCATAGCCCATTCCCCATTTATCACAAAACAAAAAGGTTGGGAAAGGAATTCTTCCTGTCTCTTATGATACCAAACATGAATCATTTACAACCCATTCCTAGCATCTTATAAATACATCCCTGGAATTCATCGACATCCATCCCATAATAAGGACCCCTCCCTTCAATGACCAATGTTGCACACCCCACCATATAAATGCACTTAAAACACTCCTTGAGGGTAACCTACAAGGTTATGGAATACAATAATATATGTATCACTTCCGATCCACACTCAAAACATACATTAACACCTAAAATATCTATCTGGGTCAACACTATAATTTTTTCCACTACACTATGATCCTATCATGATGTCACCTCTCACTAAAGGGACATATCAAACCCATCCAGATTCCATAGGCCTCCCTACCTAAAAGAACTATCATCTACTATTTATCTATTATATATAAGATGGATTAATTTTCCAAAACCAACCTTGGACCCATGAATCTATACCAAGTAGTCATGAATCAATGCCCAATATGGAACTACCTTCACCACCCTGCTTTATCCCCTCTAAGAATCCAAACACGTTCCAAAAAACATAAATGGTTATGTTTTACTGGTCCAAGTTTCAACGGCCCTTTCATATCTTTAAAACATCACCCAAATCTCATCTAAAATTAATGGGTGTTTTGTCATAGGACACCTTATCACATAACCCTAATGGAATTCATCATTTATAGAAAAATACTTCCCCAATGAATTCATTAAGTCCTCATGGTCACACGCTTCCCTAAAAACATTTAACAAATATGAATCAATATCCCATGAGTCATACATTACCAATCCAATTCTCACATGCCCACTCAATCATATTACCATTATTATTATCCCTTCAGTCTAATCGGGAAAGAGGCATCCTCGATGATTACCTCCTATGAAACTAGAATTCCTAATAATTTATGCCTAACCACATGATCATTCATCAACCCATGAAAAAAATCATCATTAAAAACATGTAACCATGCTTAATAATCCACAACCCCATCAATCTAATATCAATATTGATTACAGCCTCAACACAGTTTTAGAATAGTAGGGTAAGGAATCTACCATTCATGACAATCAAAACCAACCTTTAAATAGTGCAAAAGAAGTTAAAATGATTCCCTTATAACTGCCTATGGCATAGAAAATACCATTACTAGAACCTTTATAGCACCACATATTCCTTGATCCCATAGTATAAAACATCTACCAACTCTTCGTATAATTAAAATACCCAAAAATTTAGGCCAAACCCTCTCATGGTCACATTTGATCACTAAACACACTAATTTTATACTACAATCTCATGTCATGTCCATAATCTATGTGCTCTCACACCAATCACTTTAGGTCAATCATCGCACAAGTAAATACATAAGGGTGAAAGTCTTGCCCTAATTACAAGACACAAGACATCTAACATGACATGCTAAATTCTTATTCTAGATCCCATTCACAAATATATAAAAATACATTAACTACAACACCATAGAACAAGAAACTAAATCTAGGATCATATAAACCCCTCAAGGTCATAACCCATAAGGGTCATCAGAAACCATAACATAAAGAAACACCTTGAAACCTCAATGTCACATCCCCGACTTTAGGCATAGTAGGCATCATTCTGCTACCTAGAACACCCAAACCCATCAAGGTCTTTCATGATCATATCCAATAGTCTCACCACCTGGGCACTCTCTCTATCCCCAAGATACCCATACACATTCTTATGTCATAGACATATGTTATAATCGTCAATAGTATCCTTAAGAGTTCCATCATTACCTATTACACTTCAATTTAATCTTTAAAATTTAAAACCTAAGGAGTCACATCATTAAAACATTTCATTATCCAAAATTCAAAATTACTAACCTTTATTATGCTCAACATTCAATTGTATGGTTAGACAGAATTACATTGAGATGTTATGATAGAAAACACATTATAATTTTCCTACTAGAATATTATTTAACCAAAACCATCACTTTATAATTCATTTATATCTTTCTATTAACCAAAAATTGTAAGAGAAGTTATTCATGTTTAATGCCACCATACACTCATATATAAAAAATATAAATAGTCGTGTGCAATTGGAATAAAATATCCTATATATTATTTAGAACTATATGTTGATATAAATTACAATCATACATAATCCACATATGGTAAATAAAACACCCGCACACTTGAATCCTATGAGACTATCAATCATAAGAAGCATACAGATGACACTCAACCTTATGTTCCTAGAATAGTGCATGTAGGTACACAACCTCTTTCTATACCGATCCAAGAGTATAAATATAATAGATAAATAATATTTCACCTAATTGTGACACTCAATGTGGAAATCAATCAACTATAATAAATGCAAAGAATGAAGGGAAACTCACAACTCATGAAAGTAGGATTTACCCCCCACCCCACCCCCCCCCCCCATATGTGGGGCTATAGAACCCAAGAATAATATCATTACCAAGATATGACAAAATTATATTGTCCTATATACCATTACTAGGTATTAGGAAAAATGAAAAGACATGGATATGATATGATACTATAACACCCCTATCATGGACCACTAATTGATTCTCGGACTGGAGGAGTTCTATAAAACATTAAGCACATCACCTTATAAACCTAAGGCTATAGACTAGTAGTGAGGGCCTATGAAGGAAATGTGGGGAATACTATGCCTTCATATGATAGAAAAATAACATCATAAGTATATTAAAATAGTTACACATCAAGATAAACATAACAAAAAGGTAGAGTACATATAAATAATTAAAATATCATATGAAATAATAAATGAATGTTTCATACATACCGACTAGATAACCCATCGGTGGATCACACCCAAGTAGTATAAAATAATAAAATATACTAAGGCTGATAGATTAAACTCAACTGGTCTAGATTTTGGGCTAGTCCCATCACTAAACTCCAACCTGGGAAACCAATAGACATGCAACAACATCAAGCCTTTCTTGAAACCTATACCAGTGAAAACTAACAACATCAGTTTGGGTACCCAAGTTCCATGGATTCCAAAGTATGGTGTGATCACAACTCATAAGTACACCACTAATATCATACATTATATAACTTTTCCAATTAAAAGTGCATAAAGAGGTTCCCAAAATATTCAGTTATAATGCAAAAAATTTCAATAATTTAAACAATAACATAAAAAATACCAATCTTGTGGGATCATGTTCATCCTATGAATAGTATATTCCTACTTCAATAAGTTATGAGGTGTCTCTAAGCCCTTCATGATGATTTTTTAAAATATCACCTTACTAGGGGTAATATAATCATCATTGTTCTAAACATATGGTATATGGGGGGAATATACCCATCCCTAGATCCCCGCATCCACCTAGGGCTATTTTCACCCTGAGATTAATCATCAGTCTCAACATCACCTAGGATCCATGTTTACCTTGAGTAAACCATATGTCTCAACATCCCCAATGGGTCATATTTACCTCAGTTAAACCATCTGCCTTAGCATCCCCTAAGGGTTGTATTTACCCCAGGTTAACCATAAATACCAAGCATCCCCAGGAGACTGTTTTCACCCCATGTTAACTATAAATACCAATCATCCCCTGGGGGTTATGTTCTCCCTGGGTTAACCATAAATACATAACATAAATAAAAAAATAAGGAACTAGGGTCATATAACAATCTAATTCTAATAAATTAATATATCTTTAACTGATATAATTTTAAAGACACTTAAAATATCAAGTTTAGTTATTATTTCCAATCCCATTTCCAAAATACCATTTTTGAAAAATATTTCAAAATACCATTTCAATACCATTTTCCAAATACCCATTTCAAATACCCAAAAGGGGATATCAAAACCATTACTCTTGTTTCTATTTCAAAACCAAGCCCATTTATAATTCCAAAACCAATTTTTATTATGTTTTTCATTCTCCCATTTTTTAATCAAATAAAGTTTCCCTTTTTGAAAACTATATCAAGTATAATATCTAAATAAAATTTTAAAAACCACTTTCTAAAATTATCATTTCATGAAACGAACCATTTGATTATCAAAAAACCTTTGTCAAAATATTACTAAGGATTTACCTAGGATCCACCTTTCTATAGGGATCAAACATACTAAATGGTATTAATTAATAAAATTATAATTAAAACATTAATTTAAATTCAAAGGTTATCACACGTCAACTGGTGAGACCAAAACCACATAAAATAAAAGGATAAAATTATATTATTGGTGAATTTAGTAACCAACTAACTTTATCTAATTTTATAACACATTAATTTCAAGGGAAAGAAACATTCCAAGCCCCCCCCCCCCCAAATATCTCATCATTAATTATTTACCAAACTCAAGCCACAAAAACTTTAGCATCCAATTTTAAAAAATTATATGTAATTGACACAAATATACCAAAATGAAGAAATATAAATACCACAACCATAGTCTCTAACCACATAAAAACTATAACAATATGCTCTCTGAATAAATGTAGTGTACCCTGACTATATTCCAAGACAAAATTTTAACCAATGTCCCCATAAAAAAACACCACATAATTTCAAATTTAATGAAAACCCTCAATAAAATTAATGGCGCAACATACCTACATCAAAAATTCTAAGAAATAGTATGTAGATGTTATCTACGGATCAACAATACACAATCCATGCAAAATCTCCAAGTAAAATAGGTGATTCCGCCATCCTTAAGTGAAATGGGAAATGGATACCTAAATTGAAGAACCAAAAAATTATAGAGGAGGAAGGAAGAGAATAAAGAATGTTGGGGGAGGGTGATACTAACCTTGAAATTATAATGAATAGAGAAAACAACAACAAAACACATACCCCAAACTGAGTGGTATTAAATGGAGGAAGGGAGAGGAATGTTGGAGGCCAAATTCACTAAATAAGGGAGGGGAAGGGGGTTCACCTCCTAAAAAACATAAAGGTTAAATTTTATAATTTTAAGTAATCGACCTAAAAAATTACATTATTTTGAGTTTTAAGTCATGAATTTAATCCTTTATATTTTCAGTATCTTTATGGTTTAGAGTTTAGGAGAATCGGTGCATCACTCTTATATAAATAAATGTCACATCACAAGGTGCACACTTCAACTTACTATTCATTTTTCCCACACTACTAAACTTTTAAGACAAAAAAATATTTAATTTTAATGAAATATCTTCACATTTTTCATCTTAACATAATATTTCTCCCTAATCATCCATAAAACCCTATTAAAACATTTTAAAACATGACATGCGGGAAAAAAAGCTTGGTATTGGTGATATAAGTAGAAAAAACCCAATTAGTCCATGAATACTAATAAATTTTTTCCTTTTTAAAAGTAATATTTAGGATAAAAATAAACATTTTCCTATAAATTAATTCAACTTCAGTGCCCAAATATGTTCATAAAACATTTCATAAGAAATCATAAAGGCAAAATAAAACAAAAGATGGTTTCTATTCAATCATGAAAAACTCATAAAAACTTTTTCAAAAAAATTTACATTTATCTCATGGGAATTAGAATATACATTCCTTTAATATAAGATTATTATATTACATTGATAAATAATAATATTTCCATTAAAAACCTTAATAATCATAGATAAATAAAGAAGGTAACTTGGTACATTATCTTCATAGTACACATACAGGTGGAATAACTAATATTGTCAACTTCATTCTCAACCCTCCAGAGAAAAAAATCATTACACAGTGCATTGGACGGATATAATGGACCCACCTATCCTTGGTTTATAACATAACCACAGTTACTTGGTTTATAATGGAACCATTCATCCTTGGTTTCTAAAAATACTACATGTCTTTGGTTTATAAAGGAACCATGCATCCTTAGATTATAAAGTAACCACAAACCGTCATAAACAATTAAAAAGAACCACAATATAATCATAACACATGAAATATTTCATTTCTATCATCATACTCATAAAAAATTATTTTCATCCATAAGAAAAAATTTATATATAATGGAACATACATTCCATTTAAAACTCTTTTTGAAAAACCCCTTGACAAAGGGAATAAGGCGTTTTCATTGAAGAAAAATTAAAATATTGAAAATTAACCCAAAAATAAAATAATGGAGATGGAGATGGTAAAATCGTATGATGTTACATACTTTAAAATAAAATGTTCCATTTTCCTTTTTATAAAAATGGTCCATATAGAATATATAAATGTAATTCATTTTAAAACGCTCAGAATGAAAGTGAAAAGTTACATAAAATTACATTTATAATTGATTTCTATACATCTAAAAACATCTATAATTTTTTTTAAGAATTTTTTCATAGATGAAGAAGAGCTAGAAAATAAATTTTAAAACATTTAAAATGAGGTTTGTAATGTAAAGTATCCCTTACCTCGAGTCTGAATCATCGTGTATGTTTATTATCATCCTGAATAATTATATTATTTTAATTATTTACTTTTATAATAACCTCTCTTATTTTTATTATTCATTTTATTTAATTACAATTATATATTCACTTACTTAATTAATTAGGTTTTATATCAGACATTTTTTTGATATTCATCTCATATGCCCAATATGACTTTAGCGGGTTGGATATGGTCAAAATGGTTATTTTAAAAAAATCAGAATAATAATCATGAAAAAATTATCATTTTTATATATCAATTATGATTTTAAATAAAATTTTTAATTATGGTTATGAAAAATTATATACATTACAATCAAGTAGATGGTAATCCATACGTACGCATCAGTAACGATTCAATTTTTTAATGGACTAAATGAAACAAAATATATTGTTATTTTATCTTTCAAGTATTATGATTATATCATAAATATAATAATATTTCTTTAAATAAACTTTTATATATAATTAATTTGATGTGCATATGAAAATAAATCGTGTCACTTTATATAAGTGGTAATTCACATGTACGGATGAACTACGTTATAATTTTCTAATAGATGGAACGGTAATAAATTACTTGATATATTATCTTAATATAATGATAAATATGTGATAAATTTCATACATATATAAATATATATATTAAATAAATCATTATAATATTCCATTAGTGGTGGGGATGGAAAATTAATTACACTGATTCATGAGGTGGTAGTTCATTGTATACATGGATGATGGATTCATTTCTCATTTAATGGAAGAGTAGATGGATATAAGTTATAAAATTAAAATAATAACATCTTAGTATATTAAATACAGTACTATTATTATTTAATCATTATTTAATAAGATAGGTAGAAGAATAAATACAATTAAAATTTTGGGTTAAGAACTATACATCTTCATCGGACAACATTTTTAGGTTTATAACTAATGTATTTCTAGGTTATCCTTCTGATAAAAACATGTCATATTGGACTTGTGAAGTTATGTTTGGGAGATATTTGGGTAGGAATTTATAGAAATAATGTGAACAATAGGTGTGAGGATGATATGATATGAGGATCCCTTTTCTAAGTGATGGGAGGAACATTCTGGGAATTTCAAAAAGTATTAAATTGATAAAAAATAACCTTCATTTTAAAATTTCCCAAAATTGATATTATTTGAATATAGGATGATTATGAGTCAAAATACACTTATGAAATAATATTTTGATAAGTTTATGAGATTTTTTCACCCTTATCAATTTGATTTAACCCCCCCCCCCCCCCCCCATTAACCCATTTTAAAATTACCATGATATCAAAGTATTTTACTCTTTAGAAGTAAAAAAATATTGTAAAAGAAAACGTGATCAATAAATTGAAAATAGTTGATATTAGAAACCATATCACATTAACTTGGAAAATTAAATTATTTTTATTAATTTTAAATCATTTATTAAAATATTTTTTATTATAAAATGTCATTATTTTCATTTTTCGAACTATTCAATTAATTTGACTTTGAAAAAAACCTAAAAATAATTTAATTTGAATATAATATATTCATAAATACTCAATTTATAATTTTTATCTATGAAATTTTTGGAACACTATAAATCACCCAAACAATATTACATTTAGAGTTTTCAAAATTTCATACATGATTTTTCTAAATCTTTCAAAAGCATTGACTCGTTGTTTTATATGTGATGAAGGTAAATATTTAATAACTAAACATAAAAAACTAAATTTCTATGATAAAAAAAATTCCTACATATTTATTATAAATAATTATAACTGAACAAAAGTTGTTTTTATCCCTATAAAAAATATTATTTACATTAAAATGAAGAGAGTGTCACTTTTGACTTTATCCTATACTTAAATATTATAAAGGTAAAAATCATTTCTAAAAGGAAAAAAGTTTATATTGTAAATGATCAGATGATTATGGTTGAAATATAATCATCTAATGAAATAAAGGCATATGTTTGAATTAAATTTAATCCTCAACACATCAATTTTCACCATATTTAACCTATTTTACCATTATTATTTTAACAAAAATATATTATGGTTACTATTATTGATGACCAAAAATAAAAGGTAAGTATTTAAGAAAATTGACCTCTTAATTGGAAATATGGAATCTTTTTTTTTAATATTAAATTTCTTGTAGTGGTAGAATTTATTTTAAAATTAATCCTAAGAAAATGTGATGAAAATAGTTTTTTAGAAAAAATACCATTTTAAGTATACACATTTTTTATACCAAATTCATCTATAAAATCTATTAAAAATACCATAATATAATTATTTTTAAATAAAAATAACTAATTAAATTTTTAAATGAATACAAAATATAATTATAAATTGTATATATTTAAAAATAAAATACAATTTTCAAGAAATATTTGTATTTTTTACTATTCATTGAAAAGTCAAAAATTGTATAAAATTATAAAAATTTAATCATAAGATTATATTGAAATGATCAATTAAAAAATTTATTTCATTTTTTTAAATTCATATTCTATAATTTTAAAATAAATATTTTAAATAAAATAAAATAATACATGAATACCCAATTTTTTAAAAAATAAAGATTTCTCCCTTATAAATGAAAAAATTCCTTATATTATTATAATTAATATAACTTAATAAAATATAATTAAGGAATATGTTAAAATTATTTATCTTAACATTACCTTAGTTATTACATTTACCCCCTAGAAATTATACCCTCTTAGTTTTTTTCATTACTTAAACAAGTGTTGATATCTTTCCCTCATATAATTTTCAAATTCCCATGTTATTTTTTCAACTATATGGTGTTTCCAAAAAACCTTAACCTAGTGAATCACCTTATCCCATAACACCTACTATATATGGTAAATAGTATGAACATGTTATTCATTATATGTAAGGTTCTCCTCTAACTAAACTACTTCAAGTCTCAAAACATGAGATGCACCTGGAACATATTTTCTTATTAACAAAATATTAAATAAATAATGTACCTTAGATAAAATCATAGGAAATGACACTCGGTAAGAATATAATAAAACATTTTTCAAGATTTCAAATACTCCAAGGATCCATGGATATATCTTCCCCTTTCTACCAAAACACATAAAATTTTTCTAAGAAGATACTTTAAAAAAACGGATCACATACCTTGAATGAAAGATCTCTCCTCTAATTATGTAGATAACCTTTTTCCTACTCTAATCCATTCTCTTATTCTAAAAAATAATATAAACATTATTAAACATTATTCTACCAACTATTTACCCAACAACTTTATTTCCTTAACTTCATCCCTAAAAGTTGTAATTCGACACCTATTTCAATATAATTTCTCAAAAGGATCCATTTGTATACTAGAATGAAACTGTTATTATAAGAAAATTGAACCAAATTTAAGTATTAATACCAACTTCAATGATATTCCATTGAAAAAGTATGATTAAAATCATCCATCATCTAAATCATTCACTATAATTTTCAATCATATTGAGGATGAAAGTTTGTACTGAAATTGTTTTTATTCACCAATGAATTATATAATCCTTTCCAAAAATTAATAGTGAATTGGGATTATGATTTTACACAATATAAATAGGGGGGGCTATTTAATATAATTTTCGTTTTAACATAATTTCAATAATGTTTATCCAACGACATGCTATGTCGAATGGTATGAAAATGAGAATATTTAGTTAATCGATAAAAAATTACCAAAATCACTATATTACCTTCAGTTTTCTATTATAATCCCATAGAAAAATCAATTGATATATTATTCCATTTCAATTATAGAATTGGTAAAGGAAAAATAATCCCCTTTGGTAATTTTTATTCTTTATTAACATGTTTCCAATTCAAACATTTCATAGTAAAATTAGTGATATAATTCTTCACATATTTATAAATGAAATGTTCCCAAATGTATCTTTATGTTTTTGTGCAGTCAGGGTGAAAAAAAAATAGAGAACTAAAAGCCTCACTCAATAGTTAATTCTTTATCTAAGGGTAACATGAAACACATATATTTTTTTAAGTTTTAAACAACTTATTTTTTAGTTTTAAATTTAGGAAACATACCATTTTTTAACCAACTATTATTTTTTATAAAAATAATGATCTTCTCTTTGTGCTTTATTAATTCTATATCACATAGATTATTATATTGACACCTGAAACAAAATAGAGGGAATTTTTACATGAATAATTTATATGAAAATATCCATTATATCATTAATCAAAGGATCATGTTTTAGACATAGAATAGTTATTGTAGAATTATATTTTAGACCCAAAGCATTAGATACTCTGTTTACATTACCTAGATGGTAATTAATTTTGTATTCATAATCCATTATCAATTCTAGTCATCACCTCCATCTCATGTTCAACTCTTTATGAGTGAATATTTATGTAAAAAATTTATGATCAATATATATTTCACTTAACTCTATATAAGTGGTGTATCCAAATTTTTATAAAAAACAGTACAACCCCCAGTTCATAGACATTTATAGGATAATATTTATCATGATGTTTGAATTGATGTGAAGCATAAGCAATTATCTGATCATTCTATATTAAAACACAACCTAGTCCATTAGATGAATCATCACTATAGGTAACATAGTAACCATTTTTGGATGGCAGTTCCAAAACTTGAGTATTCACTAATATTGTTCTCAATTTATGTAAACATTTGTTGCATACCTTTTTCAAGATGAGCATAACTCCTTTTGGGTAATCTTGGTTATCTAGGAAAGATAATCCTACAAAGTTTTCAAAAAATATTCGATAATAGTAAAGTGACCAAAGAATACAATGACTACAAATAACATTTATAGTTCTTGTCCATTCATCAGCCACTTTACTTTTAGCATTATCCATAGTTATGCTATTTTTATTCACAATATATCCAAGGATTGATATAGAATGTAACAAAAAATCATATTTACTAAATTTTTTATATAACTTATTTTCCTTTAACATTTTAAGAACAATCCTTATATATTTTTCATGATACTCATAAAATTTTGAATAATCCAAAATATCATCAATAAAAACAACCACATATTTATCCAAATATTCTTGGAAATATTTATTCATAAGTTCCATGAATCAACTTACACCACATTTCAACACAAAGGGAATAACCACAAACTCATAATGCCCAAAACTTGTATAAAAAATTATCATTGGGATGTCATAATCCTTATCCATCAGTTGATCGTACCCTAGCCTGAGATCAACCTTCAAAAAATACTAAGATCACTAGATCTTATAAAACAATCCATAAATATGAGGAAAATTATACTTAATCTGAATAGTGATTTCATTCAATTCTCTATAATAAATGCAGGGAATCATGGAACTGTCATTATTTTTATCAAATAATATAGGTTCAACCCATGGTTAAGTGTTAGGATGAATGAACCCTTTATTAAGAAAATATTTTAAATACTTTTTCAATTCCAAAATATGTGCTTAAGTCATTTGATAAGAGGGTTTTAAAATTTTCTTAGCATTTGAAACTATGTCAACAATAAAATCAACTTACTAATTAGTTATCATATCAGGTTACTCATTAGGAAAATAATATTGATAATATTTTACTATGGGAACATCATTAATATGAACATCTCCATAATATTCAACAACATGAGTAAGATAAATTTAATTAAATCTATTAATAGTTTCTCAACATCTTGATATGATATCAAAAGTCTGAATTTATTCATATATACAAATGGGAACCCATTTCAAAATATAAATTATTTTGATAAGTAACTTATCTTAGCATGATAAAATAAAATCCAATACATACCCAAAGAATATAAAATTATACAATGATAAAGAAAACATGGATTGTGTGGGAAACCCTTCTATATTTGATAACATGGTGTTATTTTTAAATTCTTATTTCAATAATACTACCTCAAGGCATTTTTACAAAAAAAATTGACATCATTTCTTAAGGTGAAAATTTCATTCTAACTGAAAATATCACAGATATGAATAAATGTGTAAACCCAGAATAAAAAAATACAATATAATAATCTGAATAAACAAGTAATGTACCTATTACCACTTAAATTAATGGAATAGCATCTGCTAAAGAATTTTTAGAGTATTTCAGCACACCCTTCTTCTTATATTCCAATAGCTTCCCATAATTCATGATTTTCTTCAAACACACATCCATATAATGACCCATCTCATTATATTTAAAATACCTTACTTCCTATTTATCAAAATTGATCTTACCACTTCCATAAAATTATTCTGTGTAATCATAATCCATATATAAAAAATTACCACATCATAAGCACTTTCAGGATTTCATAATATATTCCATGGGGTGATTTTTAACACACATATCACAAACTAAAAACATGGTTTTTTTGCCTTCAAATTTATTTGATATATTTTTCCCATTTTCCTTCAACCTAAATCACTTTTTCTACTAGTTTCTATAGGACACATGATGGTTGGAAAACTCTATTTCCAAATTTTCATCATAATGAATATTTTTCTTAAAATTTTTAAATTCATAGGAGTTCAATTCCCTTTTATATATTAGATTAAATCATGAGTAAAATGAATTAATTTTACTTTCAAGATCCATGATTCAATTCAATGCATACCAAGCTAATAGGGTTAGGTTTTCTTTATATGTGGCTGCTAAATTTTCCTACTTTTTCCTCAATTCAAAATATTTATTTTTCATCCTAAGTTGAACATATTTAGGGAGATATTTATCAAGTAAAATATAATTAAATGTGACCTATTATGTTGTGTCAAACTTATCTATTTATCTATTATTATTAACCATTATCCACTATTGCTCAGTTCCATATTTAAAATATTAAATATAAATATTTTCCATAAGATTATCTGAGCAACCCATGATATAAAATATCATTTCAAAATATATAATCTATCCCTTAGATACCATGAAGTCTTAATATCAATTTAATTCTATAGGGTTATATCTCATAAAATGATCCATTATCGGCATATTTCACTATAGTATATCTATTTACTCTCAATCATGGATACCACCACCATTAATAGCATGATTCAACTATACCATCATAGAAAAAACTACATAGTTTCAATTACAACCATTCATGGTTGTTGATTTGGAGGTATATTATCCACTTGGTTCCTTCATACTTCAACTTCCCTATATACTTTACCAAAACCATTCAAAAAATATTTTAGATGAATAAAAATGGTAATATTTAAATGGGATATCATGATAACCAAAAACTAGAATCACTTGAGGCTAATAACTTACTTTTTCATAACGTATAAATTTATGTAAACCTTTCCTCATGTACCAAATATAAGGGATTTTACTTAATCATTACATAATATTGAGTTTGAATTCAAGAATTCACTATTTTAAATTTTGAGGATCTTTATGGTTTAGAGTTTTAGATAATTATTTCATCACTTTTACATAAATAAATGTTACATCACATGTTGGACATTTACACATAGTATCCATTTATCCAAAAACATAGAACTTTCAATATATATCATGTTTTCTTTTCATGAAATATCTTCAAAAATTTCATCCAAACCTCAACCCTGTCTATAATAATCCTTATAACCCTAATAATAGAATTTATAAAAGTGGTATTCACATAAAAATCTTTATAGGTATCCTATAAATAGAATGAAATAAGAACGTTGGTCAATGAGTACTTATAAAAAAAATCTTTTTTCAAAATGAACTTTGCGATCAAAATAAACTTATTCTTACCCAATAAATCAACATCCATACCAAAATATTTTCATAAAACATTTCATAGGAAATATTAAAGTCACAATAAAACACATAAAGTTTTTTTTTAATCATGAAATATTAATATTTTTTAAAAACAATTATAAATTTCACCCATAAGAAGTAGCATATATTTTCTTTTAAATATAAGCTCATTGTATTACCTTGTGAAATCATGAAATTTCCTTAAAAACTAATAGAAATCATACATAAATGAAGTATTTAACCTAGGAAATTATTATTTGGTAACTATATCAAGAGGAATAACCAATAAGGTCGATATCCAACTTAATCCTTCGGAAAAAATAATTATTATCTAATTCATTGGAGGGCTATAAGGGACTCACCTATCTTTGGTTTTTAAATCTAGAAGGCTTAAAACAGAACCACTCATCCTTGTTTTATAACATAACCACCCATTCTTGCTTTATAATAGAACTACTCATCCATTTTCTATAATGGAACCACTCATTATAATAATAAATTCCCAAGAAACATATCATTATAATAACACATTAAAACTTCATTTCAATCATCATAGTCATAAAAAATTTCATTGGATCAATAAGAAAATATTTCCAGATATTGAACAAAATATTCAATTTAAAAAACTTTTTTAAAAGACCCAGAATAATGGGAAGGATTTCTTTAAATTGATGAAAATTCAAATGCATTAAAATGAATCCAAACATCAAATAATTTTTATGGTAGTGGTAAAAATTATTGATGATGTACATATTAAAATAGAATATTCATTCTCTCTTTTTTAAAAACATTTCATATAAAATACATAAAAATAATCCTTTTAAAAACCAATGATTGAAATTCACATGTATTATAAAATTTACTTTATAACTCATTTATGCCTATCTAAATTCATCCATAATTTTTTTTAAGAATATTTCCAAGGAAAAAAAGATTTAAAAATAAATCATAGAAAATTTTAAAATGAGGTTTTTAAAGAAAAGTGACCCTTAACTCGATTATAGATCATCACATACATTATTTATCATCCTAAATTATAAACTTATATAAATAATTTACTCTCTTAAATACTTTTAAAATGTAAATTATTCTTTTTTTATCATTATCATGTTATATTTAATTAAGTTAATGTAGAACGTTTTGAGGATATTTCGCTCATATGCACAAAATGAATTTTATAGGATAAATATGGAAAAAGATGATATTATTACATGATATAAAAAATAATAATAATTGAATTATTTTTATTTTTATTTTTCAAAATTAATTTTAAAACCAATCATGAATGATGTTTATGAAAAATGAACTATGTTAAAATCATGAAGATTATAGGTCTTAGAAATTCATGAATAATGTTTCCATATTTCAATGATCATAGTGGAAATAAGTTAAGTGTTATTTTATCATTATAGCATGATTATTATATAAAAACATCACATTATTTCTTTAAATACACATTTATATAACATTCATGTGAGGTTTCTATGAAAACAAATCATGTCGCTTCATGGAGATAGTAATCAACATATACGCACAAAAGATGTTATCATTTTTTTATGGATAGAAAGGTAAGAAATTAGATAATATTTTATATTTCCATAATTATAAATATGTCTTTAATATCATACATATACATTAAATCCATCATTTTAACTAGTTGTGAGTGGTGGTGGTGCTGGAAAATGAATTACATCTGTTCATAAGGCGGTAGTCTATCGTACACAATAACTATGATTTAATTTACTATTTTATGGAAGTGGAGATTGATATAGGATATTCCATTAACATAATAACATCATTTTAATAGATCAACATAGTTTAAATAGTGAATCCACCCAATTTGTCCCATCATGGTGAGGTTTAATAAAGTTAACAGAAAAAATTCATGAATATAACCAAAACAAGACATATAACCAGTGTACAAAGTCAAAGACAAAGATAAAACTAGATCCATAAAAACCAAGACCATTAAGATAAGATATAAATGTATGAATAAAACAAGACTAAAAAGTATTCATGTGACCAACCATCACCTCTAAACAATCCCAAACTGAAGGTTGCGGCAACAGGAGAATCCAACATGCTATAAGATTCACTTCCCTTTACCTAGATCCTACAATACAATATCTACAACTTCCCAAAGTCAAAAGTAAGATGTGAGTAAATTTCCCAGTATGATACCACCATAGATTCTATATGAGGTTTAATATCAATAATCCAATAGTTCAAGATAAAAAACAATTTTACAAATCATTTACATAAATACAAACACATTTGAAAATCATTTTTCATTGGTTTTTCCTAAAATCCTTTCATATCCATAAATCTAGAAATATTTCGTGTATAAGTGATAAAAATAGAGGAATATACACACACCGTGAGGTGAGAAATTAAACACATATGCAGAAAATAATATCATGAAAATCCATGTGATATAACCTGAAGAGAAAACTTGTGAGCAAAAATCCATGAAATAATCAATCATGTGATAAATGAACCATAAATTAAAAAGAACTATTTATTGAGACCTATCCTATGGTAATATATACTAGACATAAAATAAATCCTAAACTTGAACTATTTTGGAACCAACCAATGTTGAGTCCTTCCACACTCCCTCCATATCACAAAAACAACCCATAGTTATGCCACGCACACTAGGGTCGCCTGTGTCTCTTTCTTGAAGACCCAAGGTTCCCAATGTTCCATGTTTTTTAAAATAATTTCAATACCATGATAAAAATTTATAAAAAAAATTCTAATCCAATACAATAAATTTGTGTGTATAAAAATCCATTTCCAAATCAAAACCACTGATTAATCATTTAAGCAAACACTTGGTGTAAAAAACTATTTTTAAGGAAACCCCCTTTAAAAAAATTTATCCTTCTATGAAATATAATGAAACCTAAAATAACTTCAATTAAATGAAGAAAAAAAGTAATTTTACAATAATTATAATCAATTCATATAATTAACCCATTGTATAGAGACACCTACCTCAAGAAGTATATAAACCTAGCTTCCTTTGACAACAAAGATTTGAAATCGACAGATCGACATTCTAACAACAAGGCATGGAAATGAACTATAAGGTATATATAGAAAACATAGATAAATCAATATTATTAATTATAACTATATCCAATAATATTTTTGCAATTAATTCCAATAAAGAAGAAGAAAGATCCTTACCTGGTGAGATACGCCACAACAAACACAATGATCAATTGTCATAAGAATAATTCAGAAGGATCGGAGATCTCCAAAATTTCATGGGAGAGATCTGGATCATGAGAGGTAGACTGCATTGTCAAATTAACCTTTAATCACCCAAAAAACCCCTAAAATTACTAATCCTAGTAAATATATGGTTTGAACCTATTTCATGACATGTATTTCCTGATTTAATAGTTATGTAAAAAAAATCATCACCTCAGATTAAAATACATATACTAACATTTTTAGGACATGTAAACAATTCACATAATTTAATAATTTAATATCCTATATGAGAATCATGACATCTTCTCAACAACCCATATATGACGTGTAACAATTTCAAGTCATGTAATTGCACTGTAGATAGTGAACAACCCAGTTTTTAGAAGAAGACCTATGAACAAAAGATTAGGGCTTTCCAGACCCAAGGAGGATCCTTTAAAGACACTAACACATTTATACCCAAACTTTGTTAACTCTAGAAAAGGATATCCATTCCCATGAATCCTACAAATGCACCCAAAACAAGGATGATAAAAAAACATGATCAACAGAGTACCTGAAAATCATAATGGGATGTTACAATATACACACCATAAAAGGTTTATATCCCTAAAAGTCATCATGATCCTGGATACAAAAAAATAGAATTCCACTACTGCCTCATCAATTATTCTTGATCCCACCTCTCATGGATATCCTATTCACACTTCCATAGTACCCAGACCAAGGGAATATTTTTATCATGCAATAGCTTATCTTGATTGTCCATAATCTAAACTAGTTTCTCAATGAAGATGGTTTTGGGATTAATATCAACATCCTCTTATCCAATCACATTGGAAGTATCTAGTACATACCTCCTAAACTAGGAAAAATAAAAAAAACATTATGGATATAATTTAAAGGGATTGTAAATCTAACTGATATTCAACCTTCCCCAATCATAAAATGATCCCAAAGGGGACCAAAAACCTCAGTTCCAACTTACCATGCATACGAAACTGATGACATCCCCCATGAGGTGAAACTATAATAAAGACCCAATCACCCACTTCAAACTTCTACAAGTAAAAAAATGGTCCAGATAAGATTTATGATGACCCTATGATGTGATAAACCTCTTATGGATAAACTACACCATCTTCGTTTCTCCTGAATAATACTTGGCCCAACCAAGGGCAACTCTCCCATATATGGATAGAATGAGGGAGGTATATATAGCTTCATATAAAAATCCTTAATAGGAACTATATTAATCAAGTATAGATAAATATTTTTATATTAAAACTCAACTATAGGAAAATTATTTTCCCAAGATAAATATAAATCAAGAACACAATCCCGGAGCATACCTCGAGAACTTGGATTTCCCTCTCTATTCATCTATCAATCATCATATGATAATTCATGCTCAATTTCAACTGGGAACCCATCACATATTGTAAACCATTCCAAAAATTGGATGTGAACCTTAGTTCCCTATCAAATAAAATTGTAGATGGAACCCCATGAAGTCTCAAAATCTCTTGGATGTATAAGTCCCTGAGCTTTTACACTTTTTTCATTTACTTGATAGGTAATAAATTTGATGAATTTTTAATTTGATAAATGATCACCGAAATAGAATCCTTCCCACCATGATTCCATGGAAAACAAATGATGAAATCCATAGTAATTTCATCCCACTTCCATACCAAAATGGGTAAATTCTATAGAAAACTAGAATGTCTATAGAGTTATGCCTTAATTGTATGACAATTAATTCACTGGGATACAAATTCCACAATCGACCATCTCATATCTAGATACCAGTACCAACATCTCAATCATGACAAATATTGGTATCCCTAGGGTGTATGGACCAACATGGATGGTGTCCACTATACATAAAATAATACCTCAGATAAAAAGGAAAAACCAACCTGTTACGGAATCACAAAACTACTCTAGGAGATAGAGACCACTCACCCAAGGTCTCCATATCATAAAGGATTTTACTATAGCTCTAGAAATCGATGTCAGAAATCTTATCAAGATAAAACTTCCCATAAAATTATGATTCATACTTCATCAAATCAATACATACCCACCCACTAAATTCTTCCATTCTTTGTCTCATCTCACCAAACAATCTCATCAAAGACCATTATTCCACTGATTCATTCACTTCTTGAGTTGTTAATTTTATTCTTATTTCATTAGAAAAAACATTACCTTTCCCAAGAATATAAGCAATATAAAAATAAAAATTCTATAAATACTCCACCTATAATATATTCATCATGTTCATATCTATCAAAGTGAAAATGTAAATTGGGATATTATGATAAGAATATATCATAAACCATTTTCCAAAGTGATAGTTTCACAATGTTTTGAGTTCACAAATAATTGCTACCAAATCAAGATAATGGGTTGGGTAGTTCTTCTCATGTGGGCATAACTTACTAGATCAATTGGCCACCACATGTTTCTCCTACATTAAGAAATATCCCAAACCCATACCAAAAGCATCATAGAAAACCTCATAACCTAAACCCACTTCTAGAAGAATCAAAAATAATACTGAATTCAGCCTCTCCTTAATCTTCTAAAATGATCACTGACTTTGTTCATTCCATTTATTATTTACACAAATATGAGTTAAATCTTTCATCAAATATGTGAGCATGGAGAAAACCCAAACAAACCACCTGTAATAACCAGCCAAACCCAAGAATATTTGGATCCCAAACACATTTCTAGGCCACTCCTAGGACATAAATGCATGTACTTTTTAAGGATACATGGAGATACCCCTATTTTATATCAATTTCCCTAGAAATTTTACTTCTTGAATCAAAAACTCACATTTGGAAATCTTACCATATGGATAATATTATTTAAAGGTTCGAATAATTATATCCAAATAGTTTGTATCTCCTCTAACTTTAATTATACCAATATATCATCCATGAACACATCAACAAAAGATTCTAAGAACTAATGAATGGTTTGGTTCATCAATGCTATAAAAAACATAGGATAATTAGTCAATCCTAATGGAATAACTAGGAACTCAAAATGCCCATATCTACTCATAAACATTGTTTTATTTATATCTTCTTATCGAACTCTAAACTAGCGGCACCCTAGCCACAGGTCAATATTGTAAAACTAAATTTCCTCTAGGATGATCAAATATATAATCAATCCTAGGAAAACAATATTTTTTATTAACAATCACTTGATTTAACTTTCCATAATCCACATCATGTATGAGACTCCCATATTCCTTCTTAGAAAAGAGAAATGAAGAATCCAACAGTTACATTCTAGGATGAATAAATACCTTATCCTATAGATCTACAAGCTAAACCATAAGTTCCACCAACTCATTAGGTTCCATTCTATAGGATGGCATAGAAATGGGTATCATACCTTGGAGCAGGTCAATGGTAAACTTGACCTCTCTCTAGGGTGGTAAACTATAAAAATAATCCAAAAATACCTCAAGTTTTTCACACAACACTTTTAGTATATGAATTAAAAAACAAGTTTCAACAACATCAAGAAACATCTCTAACAACTGGCATTAGATTACCCCGTCATAAGGAACAACATATTATGCCCTTCCTGATCTAGAGTCTGAATCACCTTAAAAAACATGAGTAAATCCTTCAGAATATAAGAAATGAACCTAATAGTGATAATTTTACATATATTCTTTAACACTAATAATCCAATCCATGTTGATAACTAAGTAGAAGATGTCTTCATCGAGAATTAAGAAGTTCCACACCACCACAAAGTCAGCTATCATCAACCAACATGCAGGACACTTGAATCCCTATTTGAACCTCATTCCAAAAGGCATGAAAATATCCAAAAATAGTTTCATAAGTTCTGAACATAACCCCAAAATGAAATTTAACATTGATGATATGAAATAATGAGTAACACTTGTATCAAAAAAAATAGCACCACAGAAGATGAAATAAACATTGTACCTCTAACAGTAATTATCCTTTCTTCACATTCCTCTAGTGTATACTCAATCACATAAAGTCATCCAATATTAGTTACATGAACATACCCCTTATCCTAAGTATTAGACCCACTACCCTTGGAAGCATTGGTACATGCGAACCCTTGGTGTGAGTGGATGGTTCCATACTACCATGGGATATCCTATTATAAAAACATTTCAGATGTCCATATTTTTCTCAATGATGACATGTCTTGGGGACCTCCATAAAGTTAGGCTTCGTGTGACCTCACCTACCACACTAATAGTAGAAAATTTGATGCTTTACTAATGAAGCCCCTAAAACTAATCTCGGTAAAAATAGAACACCCTTATGCTTCCTTTTCTGGCTAGAAGACACATACCTGCTAAGAACTGAACTAAAAAAATCTCGACCCAATCATGTCTTCCCATATATGTCTACCTCATCCAAAGAATCTTATTAAAATACCTCCACAATTGTTATAAGTCACATGATAATCATCATTAACCAAATATTAGGCCTCAATAACAACTCAAACCTTCAAGCCTTTAGGTACTCATTCGTGATAAGGTTTAGTTCCAGATGCACCATATCATCAAAATGGGTGGAATATTCTAGAATGCTACCCTACCCATATACCTTGTACAAAAACTCATGGGTTTTTATTTCACGTAACATCTCAGGGTAAAACTAATGATTTAATGTTTTCTTAAAACAAGCACAAGTATGATCCTTGTGCAACATAGCTTGCATAATGGATTCCCACCATATCCTTCCCGGTCCCTTGAGCATGTATGTGGGAAAACCAACCTTATAGTCCTAATGAGTCTTTATAGAGTCGAATATCCTCTCAATACACTCAAGGAATTCCTCAAATTTCTAGGGTCCCTTATCACTATAGAAGACATGTGGGTGTTTCTTAGTGTATTTTAAGCCATGATCTACCACACATCCTAGGTTCCCAACACCCACTTGACCCAAAGTTTTAATTGTGTAGATTATAGCTTCTACCAAAGAAGGTTCCATGGTAGGTTTCTCCTACATATCCTATCTCAAGGATTCCTCTCTCAAGTTTGGAATAGATCTTCTAGGTGGCATTTTCAAACAATCACAAGATAAAAAATGAATCAGACATGATAAAATTCCAAAGTCATGGGACCAACTATAGGTATAAATATAAAAGGATTAAAACAACTAGAATTAATGAAATTATAAATACTTTTGATTAAAGGAAATCATTTTATAAAGGAATAGTTCCATTTAAATAAACAGCCCATACAAATTCAGGATAAGCATCCCCTAAAACACAAAGTCTCAAACTAAGTAAAAAAAATTCAACCACCCAAGGTAACTCAAGTTCAGACAAGGAAGTGAGCTAGATAGTCACCCTCCCGCACTTACTACCCAAATTATAATGGTAATAACTCCTATTTACCTGAGACATAGAACCAAACTTAGGAATTTTTAACACACTTTAGGCTAAGCATCCCCTCTAATATCAAACTATAAGTGACCATCCTAATTAAACTATTCAATCCACCCAATTCGGCCCATCACGGTGTGGTTCAACAAAGATAACATAAAAAAGTCTTGAATATAACAAAAACAAGACATAAAAATAGAGTATAAATCTGAAGAAAAATATAAAATAAGATCCATAAAACCCAACCTGATCAAGATAAACTAGATATTTTTGAATCATAAAAGTCTAAAAAGTCTCTATGTGTCCAACCTTCACCTAAAAACAATCTCTAACCGAAGTTTGTGATAATAAGAGAAGACATCATGCTAAAAGATTCACTTCACATCACCTGGATCCTATAATAAAACATATATAACAGGAAAAATTAAAAAGTTTTTTTCATCATAAATCCTATTAGGATACCACCATAGAGTCTATACAAGTTACAATATCAGGAATGTAGTAGTTCTAGCTTTTAAAAGAAGATAGTTTTATAAATAATTTTCATAAATCCAAACCCATTTTTAAATATTTTTCCTTTGGTTTTCATAAAATCATTTCATATCCATAAAGCTAGGAATAATAAAACTATAAGTGATAAAAATAGGGAATCATATACACACACCATAATTTATTCAAGTAAACACATGTCCATGAAATAATATCATATGAATCAATGTGATACAACCTCATGAGAAAACCAATGAGCAACAATCCATGACATAATCTATCATGGGATAAATGAACTGTAAATAAAAAAGTGCTCCGCATTGGGCACTAAACTATAGTAAAATGTACCGAACATAAAATAAATCCTAAAAGAGGCCTAATATAGAACCATCCAATATCAAATCCTACAACAGTCCATCGATATCACAAAAATAACCTATAATAATACCACACACACTAGAGTTTCCTATGTCTCTTTCCTGATGCACCTAAAGATCCCAATGTTCTATGTTTGTCATAATAATTTCAAAATAATGATGAATATTTATAAAAATAAAATAAAATAAAATCCAATCCGGTTTAGTGTTTGAAAACTCATTTCCAAATCAAAACCACCAATCAAGCATTTAAGAAAACACTTGGTGTAAAAAACTATTTTTAAGGAAAACCCCTTTAAACCCAATTATGATTCCAAGAAATACCTTGAATCCTAAAATCACATCAAATTAACAAACAACCCAAAGTAATTTTATAATAATAATAATCAATTCATATAATAAACCAATTATACGGAAACACCTACCTTATGAATGATATCAACCTAGCTACCTTAGAAAACGGAGATTGGGAACTGATAGATTGACCTTCTAACAATAAGTAATGAAAAAGAACTATAAGATATCAAGATATAACACCAATAAATAATTAATATGAATCATAAACATATACAATACTACTATTTTAACCGAATACAATTAATAATAAGAAATATCCTTACTCGAATAGAAGCACTGAAACATCTATGATGATCAATCATCAAATGAATGATCTGGAAAGATTATATACCTCCAAAATCACATAGAAAAGGTGTGGGTCATGAGAGGGAGTCTTCATGGTCCAATGAACCATTATTCACCCACAAAACACCCGAAAAAGAATTAATCCCAGTAAATACACTGTCTAGACCTATTTCATAACATATATTTCCTAATTAAAGAGTTACTCTGAAAAATGTGTCACCTAGGATTAAAATATTGATCCTGACATTTCATGACATGTAATCTTTTCAAGTCCTTTAAACCTTTCATGCTTGGAATGATACTTATTACATATTCCCAACAACCAATACATGATGTGTAATACTTTAACATCATGTAATTTTACTATAGATAGTTAAAATCCCATTTTTCAATAGGAAACCATCATTTGAAAGTATAGGGCTTTCCATCCCCTAGGAGAACCCTCTAAATCCATTAACACCATTATACCCAAACTGCATTAAATCCATAAAATTCCCTTCATTCTCAAGAACCCTATAAACACACCCAAAAAAATATTATAAACAAAACATGAGCAAGGGAGTACCTAAAAATTATAACAGGATTCTACAATATTTCCAACATACAAGATTTTTGTCCCCAAAAAGTCCTTATGATCCAGAATCCAAAAAAAAGAGAAGTCCATTGTTTCATAATAAATTATTCATGCTCCCATGTTTCATGGATATTCCATCCACACTGGCACATTACCTAGAATAAGGGGATCATTTTACCACACTATACCTTATTTTGGTGATCTGTGATATGAATTGATTGCTTAACAAAAATGGTGTTGAGTTCAATATCAACATCCTCCCTTACAATCACATGGGAAGGATTTGGTATATACCTCATTAACTAGGAAATGTTGAAACACATAATATATAAAAGAAAAATTATATGTTAAATCCAACCAATAGACCACCTTCAACAGTTTTACAACAATCAAAAAGAGGCCTAAAAACCTTAGTGAATACTTACCCTACCTACCACAATTGACAATGTCCCAAGTAAGGTGAAACTATAAAAAAAGATCTAATAACCCACATCAAACTCTATAAATCTATGAGGATGTTCCACATAAGATTTTTGACAACTCTATGCCATGGTCAATAAATTCTAGATAAACTAAACCATCTTCTTCGTCTCATAAAAAGGACTTGACCTAATAAAGGACTACTCTCCCCACTCTTCCTAGTATAAGGGACATCTAAATGGACACCCAAACAAATCCTCAAATGGAACTATCTTAACTGTGTCCTGATAATTATTTTTTTTGAAAAACTCAACTAGAGGCAAATGCTTTTCCTAAGATCCACCAAAATTAAGCACAAAATCCTAGATCATATCCATCGGAACCTAGATATCCCTCTCATTATGTCCATAATTCTATAGAAGATAAGTCATGATCAATTTAAATTAGTAACCCATAACCTCCTACAAAACTTTCCCAAACATGGATGTGGAGATTAGGTCCCATTCATATACAATGACAGAGGGAACCCTATAAAGTCTCACAATCTCTCAGATATACAGGTCCCCAAGATATTCCACTTTCATCATCTCCTTCATAGGTAATAAATGTTTTGATTTCATAAGTTGATCAATGATCAACCAAATTTCATCCTTTCTAATAGGTTTCTTTGGAAAACCAATGATTATTTCCATGGAAATCTCATCCCACTTCCATACTAGAATGGGTAAAGGATGTAACAAAATATAAAGTCTTCAGTGTTATGCCATAATTATTTGAAAATAAGACACGGTTATAAAAATTCCTCAATTGAATGCCTCATCTATTAACACCAATACCAACATGTCAAGTCATGATACATCTTTCTAGCCTCAGGGTGTACTGAACAACATGACTGGTGTCGACTTTCCATCAACTCCTTCCTTATTAAAAAGGAACAACCAACCTATTATGGTAGCATAAAGCTCTACTAGGAGACTAAGACCACATACCCAAGGACTCCCCACCATAAATAATTTTACTAAATATCTATCACTTGGTTTCAGACATCGGCTCGATATGAACCTTCACATAAAATGATGAGTCATATTTCATTGAATCTAGACCTATCTTCTCACTAACTTCTTCCATTACCAAGATCATCTTATAAATAAACTCATCAAAGACCACTCTTCCACTGATTCCTTCACTTGTTGTGTTACTAATTTTTTGCTCAGTGTAATAGTGACCAAATTTCCTTTCCTAGGAGTATAATCAATATCAAAATAAAAAGTTTGTAGATAATCCACCCAGTGTCTATGTCACAAGTTTAGATCCCTATGAGTAAAAATATATCTAAGGATTTTATTATCATAATATACCATAAACCGTTCTTCAAATAGATAGTTTCACTAAATTATAAGTGCATGAATAACTAATTCTAACTCAAGATCATGGGTAGGTTTGTTCTTCTCATGAGGGTGTAACTGGTGAGAACTATAAGACACCACCTATTTCCCCTACATTAAAATAATTCCCAAACTCATACCAGAAGAATCACAGAAAACATCATAACCTGAACCCTATTCTAAAATAATCAAAACTAGTTTGAAATTTAACCTTACCTTTAGATCCTAAAAATATCTATATCATTTTTCATTCCATTCAGACTTTACACCCTTATAGGTTAAATATGTCATTAAAAATGTGACCTAGTAGTAATCCTGAAAAAACTACCTGTAATAATCATCCAAACCCAAGAATATTTAGATATCATACACATTTATGGAATTATATTAGAATATAAATGCCAGTACCTTTTAGGATCCATAAAGACACCCCTATTAGATTTCATATTCCCCATAAACTTTAATTCTTTAATCCAAAATTCACATTTGGATATATTACCATACATAGGATGTTCTTTAATGGTTTGAAGAATGATATCCAAACGGTATGTATTCTCATCCTCTATATTAGAGTATTATAATATATCATCCATGAAAACAACAAAAAAATCAAAGAATTGATGAAATATTTGGTTCATCAAATCCATAAATATCATATGTGAATTAGTCAGTATGAATTGAATAACCAGAAACTTGAAATAACTATATCAACACATAAACAATATCTTAATTATATCATCTTCTTGGACACTCAACCAGTGGTACCCTAACCGCATTTCAATCTCTAAAAACCAAAATTCCCATCTAATTAGGTCAATGAGATTATCAATCCTAGGAAAAGGATATTTTTTCTTAATAATCACATGATTTAACTGTCAATAATCCACACATAGTCAAAGACTCCCATATGCCTTCTTACTAAAGAGTAAAGATGAAGACCAAGGTGATATGCTAGTATGAATACATGTATTAGAATTTAGATCTGAAAGATGGACCTTAAGTTCCACTAACTTAGAAGTTGACATTTGATTAGATATAATAGAAATAGACATCATACCAGGGATCTGGTTAATAGTATACTTGACCTCTCTCTAGGGAGGTAAACCAAAAACATCATCTAGAAATACCTTTGGGTATACACACACCATTACTGGTAGAATACTTCCTAAACAAGGGTCAACAACATTAAAAATAATATTTGAAAATTGTCATGGTATTACCCTATAATAATAAATAGTAGGCCCTTCCCATCCTAATCTAGATACCCACTCATCCTGAAAAATGTGAGTGACCCCATTGGAAAATAATAGCTAAACCTAATGGAGATAATAGTTTATCTAATCTTTAACATTGATAATTAAATACATCTGTATAATCAAGTTTAAGAGGTCATGATCGAGCACAATGAAGTCCCACACCACCTCAAAGTCATCTATCATCACCCAACATGTGGGACACATGAAAATTTGTTCAGAACTCTTTTCAAAATGCACAAAAAGATCCAAAAAGAATGGAATAGGTTCAAAATGTAAGTCCAAAACATAAACTATATTTGATGATATGAAATATGGAGCATAACCTTTATTAAACAAATACATTACCCTTGAAGATTAAATAAACATTGTACCTCTAACTGTAGTTGGACCTGCTTTAGATTCCTATGGTACATATTCAGTCACATAAGGTTGTCTGTTCTTAGCCACATGAATATACCCACTTGACTGAATATTATACCCACCATCCTTGGAATAATCGGTACGTACCTACAAAACCTTTTTGAGATTGGGTCCCACCTTACTACCCTAGGATATCCAATCAAAAAAATGCTTCATATGGCCATATTTTCCACACAAGGATGATAAGTGTTAGGATCCCCCGTACAATTTTATTTTTTATGAACTCTCCTTCTGCAATGATTGTATACAATATAATGTTATCCAAAAAAATCACCTGAAATTAGTCCTGAAGAAAATGGACCACCTTTGCACTTCCTTTTTCTAACTAGAAGATACACCCTAGCTAACAACTGCACCAACTAAATCTCCACCCAAACCCATCTTCCTAACTATGTCTACCTAAACCAATGATTCTTTTTCAAAACCTCCACAATGTTCTAGAGGAACATGAAGATCAACATTGACTAAATATATAGCCTCAATCCCAACTCAAACCTTCGAGCCTTTAGGTACTCATTAGTGACAAGCTCTGGTTCCATATATACTAACACAGAAAAATGGTTAGAAAACTCCATAATGGTATACTCCCCTTTATCCAAGGTTAGAAACTCATAGGTATTTTCTATATATAATGCCTTGGGGTAAAACTTCTGATTAAATTTTTTATTAAAATAATCCCAGGTAGGATTGTCATGCAACATCGCTTATACAATAGAGAAACACCATATCCTTCCCAGTTCCTCAATTATGTACATGAAAAACCCCACCTTAGAGTCTTCAGGAGTCTTCAAGAAATTTAAGATCATATCAATCAACTCAAGATACCCCTTAGATTCCTTAGGCCCCTTTTCATGATGGAAGATGGGTGGATATTTCTTACTGAATTCTGATCCACGATCCACTACACATCATGGGTTCCTGACACCCACATGACCCAAAGTATGAAATGTATGGATTAAAAATTCTACCAATTAATGGTCTACTAGAGGATTCACCTATGGATCCTATCTCACAGCTTCCTCTCACATATTTGGAAGAGCTTTTCAAGGAGGAATTGTTTAAAAATCAAAAGAAAGAAACCCAATCATCCATGATAAAATTCCAAAATCCAAAGACCAACTATAGGTATTGATATAAAATCATTAAAACAATTATATTTAAAGAAATTATAAATCCTAACAATCAAAGGAAAATGATTTAAAAATAAATAGGTCTATTTAGATAAACTTCTCATGCATATAATTCAAATGAACTCAATCACTAAGTCTCAAACCTGGTAAAAAAATTATGACCACCCATTTTAACTTGAGTTCAGACATGGGTGTGAGTTGGCCATGAACCCTCCCGCACTTACTACCCAAATTACAATAGTCCTAACTCAAATCTACCTAAGACAAAGAACAAAACTCATGTAGTTTTTAAAAACATTAGGCTGATAATCCCCTTTGATACCAAATTGTAACATCCCAACCTATGTCAAAAATTCATGCCAACCAAGTTGTCCTATCGTGGCGAGGTTCAAAAAATATAATATAAACAAGTTTTGAATATAACCAAAAAAATATATTCAATCAGAGTAAACAAATATATAAAAAGATACAACCATATCTATATAACCCAATACAATCAAGATAATCTATAAAAGTATGAATTTGAAAATACCAACAAGCCTCCATGTGACCAACCGTCGTCACTAAAAAACTCTAATTGAATTATTCAATAACAAGAGAAGCCAACATGCTTCAAGATTCCCTTACCTTTACATGTATCCTGCAATATAACATATACAACTTCCCAACTAAAAAGTAGGGTGTGAGCACAAAGCCCTGTAGGATACCACCATAGAGTCTATATAAGGTTTAATATCAAGAATCTAATAGTTCTAGGTTTTAAAAAAATTACAAGGAATTTTCATAAATATAAACCCATTTGTAAATCATTTTCTTTTGGTTTTACATAAAATTATTTCATATATACATAACCAAGAATATGAAAAGTATGTGATAAAAATATGGAATCATATCCACACACCATAAGGTAAGAATGTAAACACATATCCATGAAATAATATCATGGTAAGCCATATGAAGAAACCTATTGAGAAAACCTATGAGAAACAATCCATGACATAATCCATCATTGGATAAATAAACCATAAATAAAAAAGAACTTTGTATTGGTCCATATCCTAAGATAATATATACTAGATATAAAATAAAGACTAAACCTTACCTATTTTGTTTCCAACCAATATCAAGTCCTTCCTCAGTCCATCGATATCAAAAAAATAACCCATAGTGGTTCCACACAAACTAGGGTTAGCTATGTATCTTTACTGACACACCCAAGGTTTCCAATCTCCAAAGTTTTTCAAAATAAATTCAGAACCATGCTCACAATTTACAAAATATTTTCAAATACAATCCAATCTAGTTTAGTATTTGAAAACTCATTTCCAAATCAAAACAACCAATCAATAATTTTAACTAAAAATTGGAATGAAGAAACCTATATTTAAATAATAACCATTTAAAAACATTTATCTTTCAAAAAAATCCCTCGAAACCAAAAATCACATCAATTTAATGAACAAATCAAAGGAATTTTACAAGAAAAATAGAAAAATTATAGAATTAACCCATTGTATAGAAACACCTACCCCAAGAATTATATAAACCTAGATACCTTCAATAAAAAATATTGGAAACTAAAAAATTGACCTTCAAAAAACAATTCAGAAAAAGGAACTACAATGGATCAATAGAAAACACAAATTGATAAAGAATATAAATCACAACTACAACCAATACTGCTACTACAAAAGAAGAAAATGAAGAAGAAGAAATATCCTTACCTAAAGGGATAAAATGCAACAACTATGATGATCAATCATCATACTAATGATTCATAAGGAATATTGATCTCAAAAATCTCCTGGGATTGCTTTGGTTTGTAAGAGGGAGGCTGTTGTAGGATCAAATATGTCTAATGAGATGCTCAAATACAAGAGGGGGGTGAATTGTACACTTTAAAAATTCATTTGAAACATTTAAAGTTGACATAAAACTTTCTTAAGGAAAGTTTCTTAACCTTATAGAAATCTATTGCTTAAGGTTAGCTTTTAACTTTAAGAAATATTAGTTTAACAAAGTTAAACAAAAAATTCACAAACCCTATTAAAGAAGCCTTTTCTTAAACTTACAATCTTAAGATAAAAACTTAATAAAGATTTTATTAAAGGAAAGATTCTACCTTAAAGTGTATATAATTTTTAATATAATTAGAGTAATGGAATTATAAAGTATAAGAAAGTTATACTTTCTAACTTTAACAAAGTTAAAATAGAAGTGGAATAAAAACAAATTGAAATAGAAAACAAGTAACAATAATATTCTTTTAACCCAAAGAGAATGGTATCCAACAAACTTGGATAAAGGTTAGTTGATTTATAATTTCAAGAAAGTCTGACATACCCAATCCCAGGTAATCCCTCAATATGAAGATCGGTATCTGTCTTGTTATCCCTACAAGCCCTCGATTTAGAAGTAAATCAAAACCTCTGTCTTCCAAATCCAGAAGACCATGATCAGAATGATCGGAGTCTACACAAACAAAGTCTGAACAAGTTTTTCACACCCGAACAAGTTGTTCACAACATCCACATGAAGCACTGAGATTTCTAAGAGCCTCTCTCTCTAGAAATCACTTCAAAAGATTTGATCGCTTTTTTATTCATTGTTTATCATCGAAGTTCCCTCTTTTTATCATCGCATTTAGCTCATTCAAATGAACTCGTATTTATAGGCAAAACTTCTCAACAGTTAGCTCCACTCCAATAGTCATATTTTCCTTAAATTTTGGAGAGACCTGGACATGTGTCAAACAGAAAACGGTTAGTTTTTAATAGATTGTACAACATCATTTCATGTTTAAGAAATGATTTTAAGTTTAAGGTAAATATTAAGTATAAGAAAACTTGGAATCCGATAATATTGGAATGATACATTAATAAATTCTAACAATATCAAGAAAACAGATTCTTAATAAAATACAAATTGGATTGAGAAAATGGTATCACTATCTTTGTGTACCAGTACCATGAAATTGGTATGAAATTTGTACCGGAATCAGTATCATGAAAACGGTATGAAATTTGTACCAGAATTGGTATCATTAAAACAGTATTACATTTGTATCAATATCAGTATCATAAAAATGGTATGACATTTGTATCAGTATCAGTATCATAAAAATGGTATGACATTTGTATCAGTATCGGTATCATAAAAATAGTATGACATTTTTATCGATATCAGTATCATAAAAACAGCATGAAATTTGTACCAATATCGGTATCATAAAAAAAATATGAAATTTGTAACGTCATAACAAATCTGTAAGTAAATGTAATGATAGATATATAAGTAAATGTAATGAAAATTTGTAAGTATAACGGAATGAAAATTATGTTAGTATAACAGAATGAGATTTCTATAGGTAAACGTAATGAGAATTATGTATGTAAATGTAATGAGAATTCGGTAAGTAAACGTAGTGAGAATTATATAAGTATAATGGAATGAAAAATTCATAACTTAAGAAAAAGTTTTTGTGATTTTCAAAACATAAAACCATAAAGAATGGATAAGTCATAAGATAACCTTATTGACTCAACAATCTCCCCCTTTTTGGAAAGAACAAAAAACTTTGTAAAGGAATAATATATTGAATTTTATAAATAAGTGTGGAAAACTTATCTACCACTTTGAATGAGATTTAGAATGAATATGAATTACTCCCCCTTAGGTTATGTTTGCCAAGGTTTGTATTCTTGAAATTTAGCATTCGGTTTTCTTTCTTAAGGAAATACATCCCCCTTAGATAAACATTTATTCTTAAAATAAAATCCCCCTTACTTAGGCATTATTCTTTATTACCATACTCCCCCTTAATATATTCTCCCTCTTTGGAGTCTTCATTAAATTATTCCTTCAAAATAAATTCTCCCCCTTTGTGATTTTTAAAAATAAATGTAGAAGTATAAGATGTACCTATAAGGTTAAGGAAACGTACATTCAAAAAAAAAGATAAGCAAGAAACATTTTAATAAAATTTTGGAAATAATGTTTAGATTACAACAAAACATCGAAATATAAAAAAAATCATCCATCCTTATTCTACTCAGACAACATTTTCTTTATCAAAGCTTTAAGTTTCTTTACTTCCTTGTGATCTTCTTGAAGCTTCTTCAGAAAGATCTCCTGATCCTGATTCTTCTTTTCTAAGGACAAGATCCTTTCTTCTTGAGCATTGATTCTATCATCTTGATTCTTAATGAACTCTTCTTAATCAGCCACATTTTTTACTAATTTATCCCTGACTTCCTTCTCACTACTTATAGACTGGGCAATGGAATTGAGTTGGCTAACTTTCTCAAAAATGGATCCTTGACTTTGTTGAACTCGGATTCACAAGTATTGAAAGATTCATTTGTTGAATCCATGAAGTCAATGAACTATCTAAGCTCTTCATTGATGGTTTTGGTGCAGTTAAAGACTTTCTTACAAGTCACCTTCTAAGATTTATAATCAATCAAAAGATTACTGAAGTCTGATTCCTGATTGATCACCATGTCCATAAGAATATTGGTAGATTCCATCTTTTGATTTAGGGTCTCTTGCATCATTTGACTCTGGGCGTCTATATTTGTAATAATTGGAATAGTGCTGACCAAATTTCTTAAAGATAACTTGACAAAATCATGCTCAACAGAGGACAAGGATTCTAAATCTGAATCATCTTTTACTTTATCAAATCCTTTTGGAGTTAAGGAATCTGGTTTCTCTATCCTTTTGGAAGACTTATGAGGCATTTATTTTTTGGATGAGTCAACCAAAACACTCTTGCCTTTGATAGGATTTTGAACTGGGGTTTGTTCATCTGATACTTGAATAACATTAAGATATCCTTTTTCATATTATTCCCTTTGGGACTCATGTTCTTGAGATCCTTATTGTCTTTCTTCTTCCTGGATCTCTTCCCCTTCATCACTTTGCTGTTCAACCCCTTCTTTCTCTTCTTCTTTCTCTTCAATATCAACTTGTTCTTCAGCTTCAACTTCAACTTCTTATTCAATATCTTGATCTTCAGAAATTGATTTAGAAGTTGAAATATGAGGAGTTCCAATGTAATCTTTCACTTCCCTTAAAACATCATCATTGTCTTCTTGAAAAATATGATCTTTCATTTCTTGAACAGGTTCTGATATTGCTAAGACTTTCTTGACTTTCTGAATTTCTGGAGTGGCAACTGATTTCTTAAAAAAACTTGAGATTCCAGTACTTCTTGAGATTTCTTCTCTATAGCATTCAATAAATATTGACACACTTAATATTTCAAGGATTTCTTCTTCAATATATTCTCCTTCTTTTCTTTCTCTAGATTCTCATCTTGCTTGATTTTTAAGTCCTTAGCCTCTGTAGGATTTAATCCAAAGGAAGGATCACCTTCCCTTCTGGTAGCTTCCATCTCTCTCCATTTTGCAACTGTTGCATCGGAATAGGCTTTTGGCTTCTTTGCAGGAGGAGGTGTTAATACTTTAACATCAGGAACTGGTGCTGGTAAGCTTGGTTCTTCATGTTTCCTTTTCTTAGGTACAGATTTTGAATATTCCAGAATATCAACCTTGTTCTGGAAAACCATTTCTTCAAAATATTTGGATTTCAGTAAAAACTCTACCTTCATTCTCATAAGAGTATCATTGCTGAGAAAAAAAATCTTAAATGGGTTAGAGACTGGTTAGAAATGGACATTCAGCTCTTGAAGGCACATAACAATTATTCTGAAGATAGTTTCCAGATAAATAAGAATCTAAGATATGATGGTTTCTCCTTTTACTGCTTGGATGGTGACAAAGATGTACTTGATCAAGTTTATCTTCCTTATATTGACAAGAAAGTCTAATAGAAAGATATCACATATATTTAGATAGTTCTTATCCCCTTTTCTTGGAATAAGAAAACCTTTCATCCATAGGGATACCCATTTGTGATTTGTTGTAAGATTTGTAATCTTCGGATTCTTAAAATACTTAAGACCAATGTAATCCAGAGCCTTGTCTTTTTCAAAAGAACCTTCCTTTGAGGGAAGTCTATGAGAGAGAGAAAATAGCCTCTCCTTAATACGATATGTTGAGAACATTTACCACATTTTTATAAGGAACTGTATAAGCATTTTCATAACATTTTAACTTTAACATATCCTTTCCATCCTTTTGAACGAAAGTAACAGATTCATAGAATTTCATGACTAAATCAGGGTAAACCGGATCCTAATATTTCTCCTTAGCCACACATACACTTTCCCATTCATTAGTTCTTATGACCTTAGATATGAGGGATTAATACTTTTCAAAGAAATTAAGTCATACCAGTCTTTCCCTAAAGATCAACCAATCCTTTCTTTCCTTGCTAATTGGTATCTGATCTACTGAGGATTCAAGAGACATCGGAGTGTAAGAAACTGAAAAATCAGATTGTAGACTTTGAAGGCAATTGAAATTTGTCACATAGATCATGGAATATTAAGTGTCTTTCAATAAATGAAGCACCCCTTATATAGACATGTCTATGACTTCTAAACTCCTATAAGATAATCAAACAGCTAAAAATAAACTGATCGGATCTGATAGTTGAGGATGATTGTAGAAAATATGAATTCCGATATTTTTAGGTAATATAAACAATGAATTGAAAATCTTGAAATACCAAAAATTGAAACTTAAAATTAGAAATATAAGAGTAAGAAAATTTACCTTTTGGAATAGTCTAAAAAAATTATTAGTATTATAAGAATTCTCTTGGAAGTTATAGAAACTGTGAATTTTTATTCTGAGGATTTCAATTCCGATAATTTCAATTATAAGAATTCCAATTCCGAGAATTTCAATTCTGAGAATTTCAATTCCAAGAATTTCAATTTAAAGAATTTCAATTCCGAGAATTTCAATTCCGAACAGAAAGCTAATATGGATTTTCCTAGAGAAGGATGAGTTTTTAAAAAAATAATGAAAGAATAAGAAGGAAAAACAAATAAGCATATGTACTCCCCCTAAACTAAGGAGTTACTTAATATTAAGAGATGATTTAAAAAAGAAGTAGATATGAATGATTACCTTATAGTGAGAATTTCTAGATTCTATTTAATGTATTTAAATCTATCAGAAGGTGATGGTTTTGTAAAAATATCAGCAAGTTGTTCTTATGTTCCGATGAATTAAAGAATAATATCTCTTTTTAAGTGTGTTATCCCTAATAAAGTGATGTCTAATATCTATGTGCTTTTAACAGGAGTGATGTACAGGGTTCTTACTTAGGGAAATGTCACTTGTGTTATCATAAATTATTTGAGCTTTAGTAAAACTCATACTATAGTCTATGAGTGTGTGTTATATCCACAACACTTGAGCAGAAAAACTTTCAGCTGCTATATATTCAGATTTAGCAGTGGAAAGTGCTATAGAATGTTGTTTCTTGCAAGACCAAGAAATTAAGAAATCTCCTAAGAAATGAAAATTTTTGGATTTACTTTTCCTATCCATTTTACAACCACCAAATTCATCATTCGAAAAGCTTTTAAGTTTAAAAGTATTTCCAGAAGAATAAAATAGTTCGAAATCTAAAGTTACTTTTAAATACTGAAAAATTATTTTTACATCCTTTAAATGGAATTCTTTAGGATTTTCTTGGTATCTTGCACATAAGAATACTGAAACATTAAGTCAGGCCGACTAGCTATTAAGTAAAGTAAACTTCCTATCATTCCTCTATAAGATGTTTGATCCACAGGTTTTCCTGCTTCATCAATATCAAGAGTATTAGAGGTTCTGATAGGAGTACTTATACTCTTAGTGTTATCATATCCAAACTTCTTAATAAGATCTTTGATATAATTATGTTGGGATATGTAAGTTCCTTCTGGTTTTTGAAAAATTTAAAAACCAAGAAAAAAAAAGTTAACTCACCAATCAAACTCATCTCAAACTCATATTTCATAATATTTGCAAAGGAATCATTTAAGGTTTGCTGATTTGATTCGAACATGATTTCATAAACATAAATTTGAACAATAAAAACATCTTTATTGACTTTGTTGATGAAAAGGGTTGGATAGGCAGTTCCCTTAACATGGTTATTTTGAAGCAAAAATTCTGAAATTCTATCATACTAAGATCTAGGGGATTGTTTAAGTCCATATAAATATTTGGTAATTTTGTAAACATGATTAGGATATTTTGTATCTTCAAAAACAGGGGGTTGATCTACATAGACCCCCTCCAGAACATAACCATTGAGGAAATCATACTTCATATACATTTGATAAAGTTTGAAATTAAAGAATGTTTCAAAGGATAAAAGAATATTGATAGATTCAAGTCTTGATACAGGAGTATAGGTTTCTTCATAGTCTATGCCTTCTTGTTGATTATAGAATTTAGAAACTAATCTTGTCTTATTTCTAACAATAATTCCATTTTCATCAAATTTATTTCTAAAAACCCATTTTAATCTAATAACAAAAGTTTCCTTAGGTTTTTCAACCGAGATCTAAACTTTATTCCTTATGAATTCGTTGAGTTCATCTTGCATGGCCTTTATCCAATCTTAATCACCCATGGATTCTTCATAAGTCTTTGGTTCAAATTGGGAAAGAAAAGAAACATGTTCAACTTCATTCCTTGAAGAACTTCTAGTTCTTACTAGTTGATTTACATTACCAATGATATTACCACTGTGATGATTCCTAAGTAACAATTGACTTGGGTTTTGAAAAACTTGTTCATCAACATAGGGTAGAAAATCTTTAGGAGTAAATGTCTCAGAAATATCTTCTTGAACATTTTCCTTAACTGAAGTATCTTCTATCAAAGGTTAGTGATCATTTTTAGAAAATATATGAGAAATAAGTTCAGGTTTTTTGGAAACAAAAGTATCAATTTCATCAAATTTGACATGTATTATTTCTTCCACAGTGCAAGTGTTTTTATTAAGAATTCTATATACCTTAGATTAAGTGGAGTATCCTAAGAAAATTCTTTAATTGGATTTGGGTGGAAATTTATGTAAGTTATATTTAGTATTCAAGATGAATACTTTGAAACCAAAAACTTTGAATTATGAAACATTTGGTTTTCGGCCAGTCCATAACTCGTAATGTGTTTTATTAAGAAATTGTCTTATTAAAACTCGATTTATAGTATAGTAAGAAGTGCTTACAGCTTCATCCCAAAAAATTTTAGCTATAGAATATTCACTCAACATGGTTCTAGTCATCCCTTAAAGAATACAATTTATTCTTTCAATAACACCATTTTGTTGAGGAGTTCTTGGAGCTGAAAAGTTGTGAGTAATACCTTTCTTACTATAAAAAGTTTCAAAATCTGAATTTTCAAATTCTCCACCATGATCACTATAAATAGTTATCAACGGAATATTTTTCTCATTTTTAACTTGAGATATAAAGTTTCTGAAATAATAAAAGTCTTTATATTTATTTGTAAGAAAATAGACCCAAGTAAATCTAGTGTAGTCATCAACTAAGACAAACACATAGTATTTGCCTCCAATAATTATAGTTTGTGTTGGGCCAAATAAGTCCATGTGAACTAACTGTAAAGAATTAGAAGTTATAACTTCACTTATATATTTAAACCTATATTTATGTTGCTTTCTATATTGACAAGGATCATAGAATTTTGAAGAATCAAACCTAAGTTTTGGTAGATCCTTAACAAGTTCTTTATTAGAAATTTTACTAAGATTCCTTAAGTTACGGTGTCCTAGTCTTCTATACCAAAGCCATGATTGTTCTTCAAATGCACTAAGGCAAGGTAGATCTTGACTTCTAAGGTCTTCTAGGTTTAAGGTGTACACATTATCATGCTGAAGGGTAGAGAGAATAAACTCATCCTTGGAATTGTGAACTAAACATTTATTATTTCTAAAATTCACAAGGTAACCTTCATCACATAATTGGCTTATGCTAATGAGGTTGTACTTAAGACCTTTTACAAAAAGAACATTTGAAATAATATCTTTACCAAGAAGAATAATGTTACCTATACTGACAATTTCTCCTTGAGATTTATCCCCAAAAAGTAACTTTTCTACCTTTAGTCTTTAAAATCGTTTTGAAATAGTCTTTGTTATCAGTCATGTGCTAGGAACATCCACTATCCATGTACCATATGTTTTTGGTACTTCCTTCATTATCCTGAAAAATAAAGAGTTAGGTTTTTGGAATCCAAACTTGCTTTGATCTAGAATTGTTAGATAATAAAATCTTGGGTATCCACATTTGTTTAGAAATGTAAGATTTATAAAACCCAAGGAATTAAACTTTATTTAAAGAACAGTTCTTCTTCCAATTCCCACCACTTTGACATTTAGTGCAAAAGGTAGCTCTTGAAGGAACAAAATAATTGTTTCAAAAGATTGGTTTTTTATGAGAATAACTTAATCCTTGATTATTATCATAAGGTCGGATCTGAGAATACATCTTATCAAAATTTTCCTTACCAGAAGTAAAATTTTCAAGAAGTTTCTTTAAGTAAAATATTTCATATTTTATTCTCAGAACTAAATTATTATGATCTAGAATAATAGATTTAGAGTTAAGTTTATCCTCTAAAGCATATTTTTCTAGAAACAAATTTTTAAGATCCTTATAAATTTTATCCTTCTCAGAATTAACTTCCTCAAGTTTCTTAGAAATATTTTATAAAACATCATTTTTCTTATCAAGATCTTTGGTAAGATCTGAAATTTATTTTGTTAAAATAAATTCTCTAGAATTTTCTTTTTCAAGTTTCTTAGAGACTTTACAGTTTTTCATTTCAAGAAACTTATAAAATCTAGAAACTTCCTCATAGGAAGGAAAATCATTATTTTTTCTGATGAAGTGGATTCTTTATCTGAAGAAAAACCTTAATCAAAAAAAAATCACTTAAAGAAATATTGGTTAAGGATTTAGCAGTTCTTACCTTATCCATAATACAATGATTTTGAAATGGAGCTCGGGCTATTAAACCAATATTCTTTTTCTTAGAAGATTCATATTTTGAATAATCATCAGAATAATCTCCACCACTTTCACTCCAAGTGTCATTGGCTTTCAAGAATTTATTATGCTTTGATCTGTAGAACTTCTTCTTGTTTCTTTCATAATTCATGTCCTTCTTCTCTCTCTTCTTAAGAAAGGGACAATAAGGTCTAATATGATCAATTCTTCTAAATTCATAGCATGTCACTTATCCATATTTATTATCTTTTATATCTTTATTCTTGTATCTATATTGAAAGTTATTCTGTCCAAAAATATTTTTTATTCTCCGAGCAAGATTTGCTAACTCATTTTATGAAGCTTCACTTTCACTAGATTCAGATTGAATAACAACCTTCTTAGATTTAGATCTTATAACTCTCTCAGGAGTCTTGTATTTCATATGATTCGAAGTAGTTTTAAAATAAACACCTCCATTTCTATTCTTCTTCTTAATATTATTAGCATATCTCTTTATTATGGTTTCATGTTGAAGAAGAGTTCCAAACAGCTCATCAAGAGAAATATGAGTAACTTTTATATTCCCATCTATAGTTGTCCTCTTGAATTCTCATTCGTTAGGCATGATGTCTATAATATTATCTACAAGAATCTCATCATCTAAACCTTTCTCACCCATTGATTGTAAGTTATTGAAAATAGTCATGAATCTTTTTTGAACCTTACATATGGGTTCTCTATAAGGAAAACAGAATTCATGATATTCAACTCTAAGCAAGGATCTTCTAGTTTCAATGACTTTAGAAGTTCTAAAGTGGGTTACTTCAAGATTCTTCCAAATTCTATTTTCAACTTCACAAGATAAAATTTGGCTATATATATTTCTAGTCATGGAACAATGAAAATTCTTTCATACCTTCAAGTTCAGCTAGTATTCCACCTTTTCTGTATTAGTGAAGGTTTTAAGTTCCTTATTAGGAATCTTATAATCTCCAGTTAACATAATGTATTCTTCTATGCCTGTGTTTATCACGAAGGTATTCATTCTGTCTCTCCAGTATTCATAGTCATTTCCATCAAAAATCGGTGGTCTGGTAGGATTGAGATTGTCTAGAGATCCAACATGAATGTCTACCATACTTAAAAGAAGATTTCTTTCTACAAAACTTGTTAGAAGTAAAATTTTGTAAACAAGGATTAAAAAATATGGAGTTAAGAACAATGAAATCTTGGGTAAGAAAACTTATATGTGAATATAAGTATTTTAGAGACCTCCTCTGATACAAATTGTAGGATCGAACATATATAATGAGCTGCTCAAATACAAGAGGGTGTGAATTGTATACTTTAAAAATTCCTTTGGAACCATTAAATTTGATATAAAACTTTCTTAAATAAATTTTCTTAACCTTAAAGAAATCTATTTCTTAAGGTTAGATTTTAACTTTAATAAATCTTAGTTTAACAAAGTTAAACAAAATATTCACAAACCCTCTTAAAGAAACATTTTCTTAAACTTACAACCTTAAGATAAAAACTTAATAAAGGTTTTCTTAAAGGAAAGATTCTACCTTAAAGAATATAGAATCTTTAATATAATTATAGTAATGGAATTAGAAAGTATAAGAAATTTATACTTTCTAATATTAACAAATTTAAAATAGCAACGGAATAAAAAACAACTTGAAATAGAAAACAAGTAACAATAAGATTCTTTTGACCCAAGGAGAAGGTTATCCAACAACCTTGGATAAAGGTTACTTGATTTATACTTTCAAGAAATTCTCTCTTACCCAAACCCAGGTAAGCCCTCAATCTGAAGAATGGTATCTATCTTGCTATCCCTGCAATCCCTCGATTTAGAAGGAAATCGGAACCACTATATTCCAAATTCGTAAGACCATGATCAGCGCGATCGAAGTCTTCACAAATCATGTCTGGACAATTTTTTCACACCCAAAAAAGTTTTTCACAACATTTTCACGAAGCACTGAGAGTTTTAAGAGCCTATCTCTCTATAAATAACTTCACAAGATTTTATCTCTTTTCTATTAAGTGTTCATCATCGAAGTTCACTCTTTTTATCATCACACCTATCTCATTCAAATGAACTCGTATTTATAGGAAAAACTTCTCAATGGTCGGCTCCACTCCAATGGTAATATTTTCCTTAAATTTTTGAGAGACCTGGACACGTGTCAAATAGAAAATGGTTAGTTTGTAATAGATTATACGACATCGTTTCATGTATAAGAAATGATGTTAAGTTTAAGTTAAATGTTAAGTATAAGAAAACTTAGAATCTGATAATATTGGAATGATATATTAAGTTGTTCTAAAAATATCAAGAAAATGGATTCTTAAGAAAATGAAAATCTGATGGAAAAAATGGTATCACTATCTTTAGGTACCGATACCATTAAATCAGTATGACATTTGTATCGGAATCGATATCATGAAAACGGTATGACATTTTCACCGAAATCGGTATCATGAAAATGGTATAACATTTGTATCAGTATCATTATCATAAAAATAGTATGAAATTTATATCGATATCGGTATCATAAAAATGGTGTGACATTTTTATCGGTATCAGTAACATAAAAATAGTATGCGATTTGTATCGGTATCAGTATCATAAAAACAGCATGACATTTGTACCAATATCAGTATCATAAAAAATGATATGAAATTTGTAACATAATGACAAATCTATAAGTAAACATAATAAAAGATATATAAGTAAACGTAATGAAACATTTGTAAGTATAACGGAATGAAAATTCTATAAGTATAACAGAATGAGATTTCTCTAGGTAAACATAATGAGAATTCTGAAAGTAAATGTAATGAGAACTCTATAAGTAAACATAGTGAGAATTCTGTAAGTATAATGGAATGAAAAATTTGGAACATAAGAAAAAGTGTTTTTGATTTTAAAAATATAAAACCATAAGGAATGGAGAATTTATAAGATAACCTTATTGACTCAACAACTGCATGATTGAATGAACCGTTAATCACCAGCACAATTCCCTAAAAATAACTAATACCGATAAATACACTATATGAACCTGTTTCAAGATATGTATTTCCTAATTTAAGATTTACACTGAAAAACATGTCACCTCATATTAAAATATTGATCCTGGACTTTTCATGATGTGTAAAATTTTCATGGTGTGTAAACCTTTCATGCCTTGTATGAGACTTATTCGATCATCCTGACAACCAATACAATCCGTATAACACTTTCATGTAGTTTAATTGCACTACAAAGAGTAAAAATCTCATTTTTTAAGTAGGAAACCTCCAAAAAAAGTCTTAGGTATTTTCAACCCCAAGTAGAACCCTCTAAAACTATAAAAACCTTTATATGTGGACTCTATTAACTCCTGCAAAGGATCTCAATTCCCAATAATCCCACAAACGCACCAAAAACAAAGATGATAAACAAAACCTGAGCAATAGAGTACCTAAAAAGTGTAATAAGATATTACAATATTAGTATATATAATAAACTAGTATTATTATTTTATCATGATTGAATAATATTCTAAGGTTTTAGAAGAAGAAATGAGATGAAAAACTCTCTATTATGAACTATACATTTTCTTCATACAACCAATTTAGGATTATAGAAAATTCCTTCCAAGGATGGTTTTATGATTATAATAGGGTCTCTAGGACATGGGGAGTGAATTTTGGGAGTGATTTGGGTAGGTATTGGATAAACTAAGTTTCTCAAATGGTGTGAGGAAGATAGGATAAGAGGTTCCATTTTATAAGTGAGGAGAGATACATTCTTGAAATTTCTTAAAGTATTAAATTAAAATAAATTTATTTTTCATGTTAAAATTGATCCAAATCAATATAATTCAAATATTAGATGTGTATGAGTCTAAATAATCTCATTAAAATAAAATATTAATAGTTTTATGTAATATTTTTACCCTTATATCTTTGTTTTAACCCACCACTAAGAATGTTGACAATTACTATGATATAAATGTTTTTTAAACTTTAGGGATATAGAATGTTATTACAAAAATAAAGGTGACCAATAAATAGATCGTGACTAATATTTTTAAACATAACCCATTTACATGGACGAAGAAATTTTTTTTAGTAATTTTAAATCATTTAATAAAATATTGTTTCTTAGAAAATATCATTAATGAAATTTTTAGATCTATTCATTTAATTTGACTTTGAAAGAGACATGAAAACATTAAAATTGAAAAATAATCCATTATTAAATCCAAAATATGTTATATTTATCTATAAAAATATTTTAACACTATAAATCATCAAAAAAATTAATTTTAGATTTTTTAAAATAATTTATTTGATTTTTCAACTATTTTCACAAGCATCGAGTCAGTGTTGTACAAGTACTTAAGGTAACTATTTCATTAATAAATATTAAAAATAAATTACCCTTATAAAAAGTCATTTATATTTAAAAAAAACTATTTAGAACCCAATATGTTTTGTTTTTATCCTTATCTCTAAATGATATATTTATTAAAAGCAAGAGAGTGATACTTTTGAACTTTTCCTTTACTTAAATATTATAAAGGGAAAATCAATTCTAAAAGGCATACAAGTTCATATATTTGATGTTTGGATAATAATGTACGAAATAAATTCATACAATGAAATAAAATAGAGTGTTTGAATAAATTTTATGCCTTAATACATTATTTTTAACCCTTTTTAACCTATTTTACCTTTACCATGGTAAAACAATTTACTATGTTTACTATTAATAATGACAAAAAATAAAAAGGGTATATTTAAAAAATTATGAACTCTTGATTACAAATATTGAATGCATTTTTAAATATTAAATTTATAGATTTTTAATAATTTAAATTATCATTAAACCCCAAAATTCAATGAGAAAGGTTTTTCAAAAAAATAACTTTTAAGTTTAATTTTTTTTAAAAAAAATCAAGTATATAATTTATTACAAACATAATAATTGGATTATGATTAATAAAAATAAACTTATAAAATTTTAAAACTAATCCAAAAAATATTATTTTATTTTTTAAATATTTTAAATGAAAAAAAATTTTTAAAAATATATATTTTTCACTATTCATTAAAAAATCAAACTTTTTAGAAAATTCTCAAAAAAATTTCCCAAGATAAGATTGAAATTATGAATTAAATAATTTAGTTCATTTCATAATATTAAAATTTTATAATTTGAAAATATATCTTTTAAATAATACTATATAATTCATGAAAACTTGATTTTTTTAGAAATAAAGCATTTTTCCTTTTGATTGAAAAATTTTCTAATATTATTATAAAGAATATAAATCCATAAAATATAATAAATGATTATATAAAAATGGTTTATCTTAATATTAAGTAAAGTTTTTTGATAATTTCCTCTTCAAAAATCTCATTGTTATATTGGTCAAGTCCATGGGCCTGTTAGTGGTACCCATTGGCATTCGAGTGCTCTGTTGTAATTTACAGCCCCCACCTCGGCCACTCCCCGATGCTACCTTAAGCTATTGACTTCTACATGAGCCTCATTTCATGTCTAGATAACCTTTATTGATTTAATCTAACTATTAGGATTTCATTCTAAGTTTCATCTCATGTTTCATCTAATCTACTATTTTGTAAACCTTAAACACCTTTTAAATTCTAGTTTCCCATATAAAGGAGAGGAATTACAAACATATAATATTTAAATAGCTCTAAAACATTCATGTTCAAAAAAAATAAATCCTAAATTTTTATGATTTTTATATCCTTTTTTTAGTATAATTTTTTAATATTTTTCAGGGTTTAGTTTATATAGTAATTCATGTATACTATTCAGGTTGGATTAGATAAAGTAAAAATATTATCATACTATTATATTTTTAATATGGTTCTTATAATGATTTTATTAGAACAGGTGAATTTTAACTCATAATGAAATTAAATATTTCTACTAATTTTATTAGTGAAGAGATGACAAGAATTATAGATAATGAAGGAAAATAAATAACCATGGTTTTTTTATCCCAAAGAGGAAATCATGAAATACATTCAACAAAAGGAATACTCAAAATTAAAAATTGGTGAACTCATCAAGAAATCATTCAATAAATCCAATGTAACTTTATTTAATGATGAGTAAATGAACATTTATTTATTAATAGGATGAGATAAAAAATAAAATAAAAATAATGTGAAAAAATATCTCAAAATAAAATGGAAAAGGGAACATTTAAAACCTCATTAGACAATTCAATGGTTTGGAATAGTGGTCCTCGAATAAGTTTCTAAGAAAATAAAATTCATAAAAGAACCAACTGTTAAAATAGATCCAGCAAAGAAATTTAAAAAAATAAAAAATAAATGGGATTTCTAAGCCTAAAAACTAAATGTCTCAGATGTATATTAATTAATATATATAGACAAATATAAATGTGGATTAAAATATTATATAAGTCAATTAAATGAAATTAGATGTAGAAAGAGATAATAAATAAGAGAATAAGAAATATAATGATTTTACTAAATCCAAAATACCAAGGGTCATTCTTCCCCTAATATAAATTTTTTATCTAGGAAACCATAATTAAGAACCTCCTAGGATGATACATCATTTCTCACTTTCACTACCTAGGAAACTAAAAATAAATTTTATATAAGTCAATTTACATGTTTCTTTTAAAAAGATATTGAAATCCATTCATCTATAATAGGAGATCAATATTAAACATCGGGATGAATTATCTAATGATGGATCTAAAAATATTAATGTATCATTGATAATAGATAATTTATAGCTATCATCTATGCTTTAATTTTTGAAAAATTATGATCATCATAATCATCTAATGACTCTTCTTTAGAGTCAAAAGAAAAATAATATGAATATCTATCCAAGAAAAATAATTCCATAGTTGTTACAATTACTTATAAAACTATAAAAAAAATGTATCTAAGGAGTTTATTTATATTCATACTAGAAATGATATAAAAAATTAATCTAAAAAATTATATTATTAAACTTGAAAATATATGTTCAAAAAATAATGAAGGATGTCCTATAGAGGAATAAGAGTGGGAATCAATAAATATATGGAGTATATTTTATAAATTTAAAAGCATGGATAGATGTTATTATTTGATTCTAAATTCTATTTCTATGATTTTTACACTTAATGATTTTAAAACAATCGATTTTTAAAAAAATTAATTTAGATGGAGAAAATGACTTATCTATTCAAAAGATAAATATGGACAGATTAGATCAAGTGATATCAATTCATCTAAAAATATGAGTATAAATCAAAATTATTAAAAAGAAAAATTATTCCCTTAAATTTTATAAAAATTTTACTCAAGAGGATGAAATTCATGTTGAGTACTATTATATAAAATTATTTTTTGTAATGCCCCGACCCCAGTTACCCAGATTCAGTGCATTATTACATAACATTGGCATGATCACAAAGGATCAAGTCTCGAAAGACCAATTAGTTTAGTATTCTTGGAAACACTAGATATATTCATAAGTCTTACATTACATCATAAGGTAAAAAAAACTACAACAACATCTTGTCTTCATATCCCCTCATACTATCCCTGCAGGTCATTCATAAATTACTTCTTCACAATCCTGGGAAAAATAAAACATTGAAAGGGGTGAGCTCAGATTCTCAGTAAGGATAAAAATATATCAGAAGCTTTCCTAGATAAGCATAAACACTTAAGGCAATGTATAACTAAAACAAAAGCCTTTTAAACTTGAACTTCAGCATAATATGGCAAAGATAAAATGAAATAATTTCATTTACTTATTCACATAGATATTCTACTAGTCGAATAATCACATGCAATATCAATAAACACTTTCATAATGATGGAATGCATAATGCCAAACTATCATAACCACGTAGCCAAGGCCTCGTGCCAAGACTACAAATAAGATTTTGTCAAGGCCTCATTCCAAGACACTAGTTTGTCTCATGAGACCTACCGATGCATCGAGGAACTATAGCAGGCTCCACCCATCACTTATTAAGTCCAATTCATTCCTCATATGAAAATTTTGAAACATAACATAAACATTCATATTATAACTAGTATATGAAATGTCAATACTTTAACCACAAACCATGAATGGTATAGAAATAGAACATCCCCAATCAAACATAACTCATTCAATACAATATGGAAGATTGTATTGTATCAGATTAACCTCAATCGATAATAATGAAGGATATTGACATAGATTAAAATAATCATCAAACTATTGAGAGAAATATCCCCCTTTTTCTTGAAAACATTTAAAAGTCACACTATTTGTCAAGAAGACATTTAAAATAGATTTTTGAATCAAAGTGTCCCATACCACTTTGAAAATTTTAAAATGAATTTTGATTTGAAAACTTTAATGTCCATATAAATAAATCCTTAAAACCATTTTTAAAACATGGACATTAATGAGAGAGATTTAGAATAATAAATCTTTAAAACATTTAAAATGATATTTTAGTTAGAGTTCATAACCAAAAGAGAGACACTTGAATACAAATAATTTAGGTAATACAAACTTTGTAATATCATGAGAATAAATGGATTCATGATATACTATGTCAAAGTACATTATATACACCATATAAAATATATTTGGTGTATAACAACAAAGGAGTCTTAATGGAATGTAAATTGAGATGAAATCTCTCATAAAGGTCGTATCCTTAGGTTAAGAATAAATCAACGACATAATTATGTTTAGAAAATATAAATAAACTCAATATGATTAGAAATTATGTGTAAAAAAATCAAAGGAAATTCACACATATTCTTGTAAAAACAACACCAATGAATTGGATGTTTAACTCAACAAATGGAGATTGAGTAAAAATTACTCTTATCAATTTCTTACCGATGACTTGAGAATTTATCAATGGAGTGATTATGTGTATCAAAATTATATCCACAGAAATGGGAGTGTAAATTATGACATAATCAAATGAATAGTGATTCCACACATAATTTTGGAGTAAAATAATCAATGAAGTATGCGTAAAGCCGAATGAGTGGAAATTGAAATTTCAAATTCCCTTATTGATTTGGTAACTTATGAAACATACACCCATAAAAGAATTATCATAAAATGATGAGGTAAATACCCATAAATTAAATTATATTACACAATTAATACAATCATGGGCAGTACACACACCACATGCAATAAATAAGTGGTGAACAACAGAAATCTCACGGAATTAAAAGTGAAATAAGAAACCCCTTACTTTGTACTTTTTCCTTGGTAGACGGTAGGTTAACCTCTTGTATAATGGTGAAATAATTGATATTGAATTATAAAAAAAATCATTTACATTAATATGATATCATATATGATCTTTTAATATTGATTTGTTAATAATATCTTAGTATTATCGTCGTTTCGGGTGTTAACGGATTTGTTTTCCTTTATATTATTTGTTATGCGAGTCGTATTTGTTATGGATGGGATGTATATTATTCATATCCAGAATGATATAATGTCTCTAAAAATCATTTTTATTCATCAAATTAAATTTATTCTTGAATAGATATTATGGGGAATGAATCTCATCGCGTCTGTGGAGACGGTAATCCGTACATACGCATGAGTGACAATATCATTATTTTGATATTAAAATAATACATAATTGGATGGTATATAATATATACATAATCATTATCATGTTATATTTATTATTTAAATGAATTAAAGATCATTATTATACCCATCCAAATAATAATATATTGAATAACAATTACACCACGACGTGGAGACGGTAGGTCGTACGTACGCACATATGGTGAAATGTCATTCAAAGGATGGATAGAATACTGAATATGGTTGTACCATATTTATAATAACATAAAAGTATATATAAGATACTGGAGTTATTATTTTATAATGTAAATAACAAAGAAAGAAGAAGTGGAAGAAGAAAGGAACTTGAAAGAGGGTGGTGAAAACATTACCTCTTCTTCGGGTTCTTCCTTTTGATTTGATCAAAAGGGCTCCTTAGGTTGGATTTATGATCAAACTAAGGAATCTAGGTTGAATTGAGGGAATTTGAGAGAGTATTTAGGCAGGGTTTGGCCGATCCAAAAGGCTTTTAATGTGTGAATTAGTGAGAAGGGGGGGTTCCCTTTTATAAGAGGGGTGAGGGGCACCTTAGGAAAAACTAGAAATATTATTTTATAATAAATTCATATTCGGTTTCTAATGGCTCCAAAGTGGATTATTTAAATTTTAAGGTGGTGATATATCTAAACCATTCAACCAATAGGTTATAGAGAGGTTTGGATCATTATATTAACCTTATCTTTTAGTTTTAACTCTTAGTTAATTAGTTTGACATTTACCATGTCACTTGTATTTTTATATAATATAGTTAATAAACTTAATATATACATCCAAGAGACCCCCAAGTGGTCAATTAATGATACACCTATCATGATATAAGTCTCTTGGCTGAACCTTAGATTTTTAGAAATTGAATATCAATTAATAATATAATATTTGTTTTAAAAACTCTTTTATGTCAACTTTGACACTATTGGGTGTTTTGTTTTTGATAAATTCACAACAGCATTATAACTTCGAACCAAATTTATATAACCAGTAATAATATGTCATATTAACCTATAAAATTAGTTTAATTCATAAAAAGATTCAAATTATATTTATTTTGATATTTCTAATATCAATTATTTGATTCTTTCATTAATAAGGAAAATACTGCATCATTATTGTGTCATAAATAAATTTAATTATTAAAAGTCTAAAAATTATAAATAAAATACCATTATGTAGGAAATATTTTTATATTTCTAATTAATATTTATAGTTGAAAATCCAACATATTAACCCTATTTAAAAATTGTTTTTCTAAAAGATATATGCTTATGTCATTTTTGTATTTATTTTAACTTATTTAATATAAAGTGTCCTTATCACTTACAAGTGGATCCATGGGGTCCCCAAATCGACCCAAGGATACCTATGGTCGTACATGTATCAACCAATAGGGTTAGGATACATTTTAGGGTAAATTAATATTATTATAATATTATATTTTACCCTTATTTACCGTATTTACCCTTTAACCATGGTAAATAAAATATTTACCGAAGTAATTATTCAAAATGTCTAAAAATAAGAGTTACCTATTTACACAATTTGGACATCCTGATTAAAAATATGGAATCCATTTTTCCAAATTCAAAACACAGAAGTGGCAGAAATTAATTTAAAATGAATTCCCGCTGTCAAAACAGAAAGCGTGTTTTTAAGAAATAATAACTATCAAAAGATTGAAAATTGTTTATGTTTGGTTTAAATGTGAAATTATGTCCAATGACCAACATTGTATTAAATGGTAAAAATATATTCTAAATATACTTTAAAACCACTCAAAATCATAATTTATCACTATTTATTATTTCGATTAAAAAAGTTGTTTTTAATTAAAATTTAGTAATTTTCACTATTCATAAAAATATGAAAGTTATCCTAAAAGTACCAAAATTTCACCCTAAGATAATTTCGATATTACATATCCAAAAATGAAGTCCATTTTGAAAGATAAAATTTATAAAATTTCAAAAATTAGGTATTACTATTCATAACAGCTAGTTTGATTGGTTGTGGTGTGTTAGAATCTCGAAGTTGCATACAATGCAATCCATTTCATTATTTAAAGGGAAATGTACCGTGGAAGCTTGGGGTGTTACATTTTTCATTAATTTAAATTGGTATCATAATGAATATTTTTCAATAGTTATGAAAATCATCAAGTATTCTGAGAAATAAGGAAACAAATTGAAAATTCATAAATATAAGAATCAAAAGATATAATAATAATAAAATTATAGGGAAGATGTGTAATTATAATCAATTGAAGAGAAAAAATATATAAAAACATAATAATTAAATCATAGAAACATATAATTCTAAATATTCCCATTATATTCTATTATTTTTAAAATGTTGAAAACATTTTATTTATTTTTATAATTTTATCATTAATAATTTTTTATTTTCTTAAATTTTTCATTTCAACTGGAAAATCAAAAAGGAGGTGAAATGTTATAATTACATATTCATTATTAAATTTATAAGAAAATAAATTATTAGAATTAACTTCTAGAATTATAAAACATATGGTTGTAAAAAGAAATTAGTTTGTTTCTTAACATTACTTACATATTATTATATCATTATAATATTTCATTACATTAGTTTGTTATTTTCAAAAAAGTAGATATTGTGGAGTCATTTCAAAAACTGAAGCTTCCATATCCTTGTTTTAATAAATGATAAAAAAATCATTTATTTTACTAATGTTTATATAAGGATTGTTTTTAGTTTTTTATAAGAAAACTAATATTAAGGAGTTCATATATTATGAAGTATAATTTTTCCTAAATTCCAATATACATAAAAAATCTTTAATCTATATATATGAAATTAAAATTTTAAGAAATTATCTAACACTATAAAAAATAAATTAATTTTATAAAAAGACTTTAAATATAAAATAATTTTACAATGAAAATATTTGAATTTTTTCATACCATTGTAAAAGATCTCATATACTTATAAATAATATTCAATTCCTGAGCTTTCAATAACTATTTAACATCATATCATGAACTCTATGATTAAGTGATTGAGATTTTTTTATATTTTTTCAGTTCTTATTTTTTATGAATTTGTTTCCCTAATAATTCTTTATATAATAATAAATATTTTAATGTTATAATTGTTTTTTTACTTTTATAATATTTTTTTAATTAATGTAAACATAGGTAAATGAATTAGTATTTTTGATCATGCAAGTTAATAAATCTCTCTATATAAGAGATTGTTGCTTTAGATCATTGATTGATGAAGATCTTGATTTGAACCTATATATCTCGATCATGGTATTGATTCATCTACCATAATGGAATAAAATTTTATATGTTCTAAGTAAAATAACAATCATATCACACTTAATATAATATTTAATATTTTTCTAGATTATTTATTTAAAACTTCATTGTAGTATATTTATTATGTTATTTACCTTAATTTTACCCTCTTATTTATGATTATATTGAATTATTTTGATTTTATTATTGAATCCAAAAGATTTTTTTACATTTAGTCTATATTAAATTATATATATAATTATTTTGGACTCAAATTTTTTTATGATTATATTCATATTGTTATTTTAATCATGTTACATTTCATTAGATTTTTAAATTTTCAATTCTCCCCTATTTAAGCAACCATACTAAGACAACATGTTGTTATTTTATGTGTATTTGTATGATTCAATATGAAAATAGATGTTATGATGCTTATATTTCTTTTATTCTTTGATATATTTCATTACATTATATGAATTTTGGTTTATACTGGTAAGGAGTATTCGAAAATTCCCCTACAAATCATAGTTATATGATTATCTTGATAATTAAATGGGATGATGTGTCTCTACTTTAACAAGTCCAACTGATAATAATAAATAAAATAATCAATTTTTTCTATAGAGGATAATATTTTAATACTATATTATCCTACTTATTAATTTGGTGAATAATGTTATGAAACTCATGGGAATGTTCTGGATATCATGACTTGATGGAAAGGTAATATGTTTACATGGGCTAGTGATGATTTGAGATGATTCTATTTTTTTATTCATTATTATTACTTGATTAATTGTATAGTGTGTGATTCTAATTTATAATTTGTAAAATAAATTTTATTACTACATTTTACCACCACTAAATCATTCCTGGTAAGACCTTAAAACCTAGATGTTTTTTTCATGTGTTTTGATTATTGAGAAAATATAATGTTAGATACCCTATTGATCGGACTAATTCATAATGGTGTAAAATTCCTTTATTTTATTAATGTATTTATATATTCCCTTGTTCGGTAGTATATTTACTAGGGTTTGGTTCCTATGTATATGAAATGGGGCCATATATTTCATTGATTGATACTATCATTAGAATGTCCCAGATCCCTTATATTAGATATGGGTTTAGGTAATCTCCTAATATATTCTTATTTCATAATGGGGAATGATTACCCTATCAATAGATTCATTTAATCCCTTGATAAATATATACCATTACCATTTTTTGTTCCTCAACCATAGAATAGTTCCTCAAGTGGGTTTTTTTATAATTTATAATTATTGATATGCCTTGGAGATAAGGGTGTGGTTAATATTAGGTCCCTTTCATTGGTTTATATATATTTATAGGATTATTTATATATGGATTGATTATTGTGGTGATCTTTTGATTTATAATCTCTAGAAAAATAAACTATTTTATGATGTTTTATTGGATTGTGTAATGATGTTGAGTCATGTGAAATATATTATGAGATGTGATGATGGTATCATATCCAAGAATAAGATTTAACCTGATTACCCATGGGTGGTATTGAGTTTTGAAGTTCTGACTATGTACTATGATTTCATTTGATTTAAATATTAATCATTAACATGCTCAAATTTAGTGTTCATTAGTACTAAAGATTTTCTATCGTGCCATTGTACTCACCCTTACATGAGAACTTTTATAAGTACATACTCATGGTTGTGAAGATTTTTTTGTTCTTATTGTATAACATGGTGAAATATAGATAGTGGTGTCGAACTATAGTGGTGTAAAAGTGGGTGATCATTAGTGGTTCCTTGAATAATAGTCTATATATATTTATCAATGTGTTTCCTTTAGGTTATTATTCATGGACCAGATTATTCCATGTTAGATGAATTTCATTATATGCCTTCTTCTATGATTTATTATGAATTTATTCATTCTTTATTGGTTGAATGTAAAATATATTCTCATATATTTTTCATTACCTTTTGATTTCTATTATATAAGATTCTTTCTAACAGGTTTATAGTGATTTATAATTGAAAATATCATTGTAAAATTCTACTATCTTTTTTTCGGAACCCTCTCATTTCTAGTCACTAAGCCATGGTATATTGGTGCTAGGATTTGGGTGGAACACATGGACTTTTCCTTATCCATGATAAGTTTTTAATGGGGTTATGTCACATCATAGTGTAAATTGGGTGGTATTTACTTAGGGTTAAAGATAGATGTTAGAAAAATGATAGGATATTGTTTTTAGGGATAGGAAAATAATGTTAATAGTATTTGAGTAATTCTTATTAGACTTTGAAACATGGATATTAGGAGTGGTAAATAATTCATTACCATGAATGGAAACTAATCATTTTTTAACTAAATTGAGTTTTTATAGAATAGATTGATGGATTTATCTAGGTTAATACATGCACAAAATATAAGTCAAGGAATGATATCTTCATAAGATTTATTATGATAGAAAAACTATTTTGGGGAAATATAGTTGAGTTATTTCAATCATACCATGAAGTATTATATTATAATTACCTTAAATATCAATCAAGAGATATCAATTGTTTCTAAATATGATATGTTTTAATTAATTATATTATGTATGATTTCATGAACTGAGAATGATTTGTATTGAACCCATTATATTACCACATGAGATTGATCATGTGGTTGATAATGATTTTATCTAGAGACCCCAAGTAAAATGTATCCTTACCATGTTCCATATTAAGGATGAATAAAAAAATATAGGCTGAGTTGACTCATGTTAACAAGTCATAATATATGTTTCTTACCCATGTTTTATGGTGAGAAAGATTATTGGTAGAACCTTATCTTGATGAGACTCGTTAGATGTTCACCCATTATCTTAAAACCAATATCTAATAGACTCTATTTATAAGATTTTTTTTTCATGGTGGGAATTTAAGTTCTAGATTATGATAATTGTGAACTAAAATATGAGAAACATGACCCATAGATATATATTTTAATTGTTTTGATAAAATTTAATCCTTCGTTAAGATATTGAACATATTAAAAAACTATTATTATTCATGAAAGTGCTTCTTTTTTATAATAGATAATACTACGTAGATCAAGGATTTAATTTTTTTATGATTTTTTGGGATGATAATCGAACAACTTATAAATATATTTTTATTTTTTAAGAGGTGATAATATGACATTATAACATCTCAAATTACTTTGGGTTGTTAGGAGAAGAAATTTATATTGAGAAGATATCTTTATAGTATCATAAAGAAATGCTACATTTTGTATATTACTATAATATTGAAATATAATGTGTGTTTTATAAAATCCTTTCCCAAACTTCCTAATCATTACTAATTTATTGGTTCCATGTTATAACAACCTTGAACTCATACACTCAGATCCGGTTCTAAAAACACAATCTTTACATTTATGTCTTTGGTGAAAATAATCATAACAAGATTTTAGTCATCTAAAACATATAATATCATAAAAAAATTGATCACTTATATACATAGGGATATTTTAGGATTATTATTTTAGTGAATTAGGAAAAACTCTTACATAACAATAACCATGTCTTATAGTTATCATATTTCTCATTATTCCCCACTTTTATTATTTCACATTACATCTTTAGAATATCAAATAAAATTCATTACACATGAAACCTTAATAGAAAGAATTTATTTAACATCATTATTCATATCCTATGTAAATGTAAATCAAAATATGGGTGAGATAAAATACTCAGTAAGGGTAAATGTAAGATTTAATAGTTAAATATCATTTGTGAGTATAATATGAGTAGAATGGTAAGATGAAATAATCAATGTGTATGAGAATAATATAAAAAAATTAATTCCCATTAAACATGAATCATAAATAAAGAGACATGGAATAAAGAATTAATATAAGAAAATATTCATATAATTCAACAATCTTGATCCATGTGAAAATGATCCATGAGTAAAGGATCCATTAGAACACATATCAAGCATCGAAAAGCTATGAATGTATCTTAGAACATCAATCATTCATCATTTATTCACCTAATTGGATAATTTTTATATCTCTTAAGACTAACCTATAACTTCTAAACTCAATCATCTCTTAAGAGTAACTTATAATTAGTGAACTATTTCATCTCTTAGTGTAACACATCTAGATTTTAATATATACTTCTCTTAAAATAAAAAAAATGATAACTTGCAATATGCGTAACCCCAAGTCTAAATGAAATAAAATATATTTGAACATTATAAAAAAGTAATTAAATTAACAAGAATTAATATTACTAACTAAATTATGTAAAATATTTTTATAATCTAAATTAATTAACTTTTAATTGATTATAAATGGAAATTAAAATAATTTAAATATAAAAGAGAGGTTTTTCTAAAAAATTATTTTTATGAGTGAAACATGTTTTTATCATAATGAATCAAATTAATAAACATTGGTGAATTATTTTGATGAAATTCATATATCTTATATTTAATAAAATGTTTTAAAATTCATGTAATGTTTTTTTAGTCATGGTATAATAATAAATCCAATTTTTTACTTAAAACAATATTTTTCTAAAAAATAGATTTCATCACATTTTGCACACATAATATATAATTAATTTATTCCAATTAAATATATTGACTCATAATAAATTGATAAATATTTTTAATCATGAGGTTCTAATTTGGAAAATATAACCCTTTTATTTTATGTTAATATGAATAGTAAATGTGGTATAATTTATCACCTTAGTAAAACGTAAATCGAGTTTACCTAGGTTAAAACTAAATTATAATGTCACTATTTTCCATTAAAATTACTATTATATGAATTTAATTATACCCTTATGTCATTAGGTTATAAATTTAATTTTTTTAAGGGACACTTTTCCATTAAAACGACCTTTCTAATATTTAAAGCAATAAAAAATGCAGAATCATGATCTCTTACATTTAAATATATCATTTCTGTTCATATAGGGACAAAATAATGTCATGAATGAAAATAGTTTTTTTATTTTGTGAATAATAACATTATTTTAATTATTTTAATTTACTTATAATTGTTATGTATTATATAATTACCTTAAATGATTTCAAAACACTAACAAATTATTTATACAATTAATGGGAAAATAAAATAAATGGTTTTAAAAATATTAAAAGTTTGAAAATACGGGTGATTTCTTGGGAGAAATTAATTTTTTATATAAATCTAACATATTAAGGTTATTTTAAAGGATTATATTGTAATTAAATATTTTTATTGATGTTTTTTAATTCAAATTAAATGAATACTATCAAAAATGACAATAGTGATATTTTATGAAAATAATAATTTATTTTAATTATTTAAAAATTATAATAATATATAAATAATTAAATGTGATAGTATATGGTCAAAAATTTAACCACATTTCCATTTATGAGTCATTTTCACCTTATAAGTAAAATTATATCCACTTAAGAGTGAAAAAACCATTACCGCAGTTAAGGTTAAAATAGGTTAACGATGGGGTTATACCAAAAGATAAGGTTTGATATACCACAAAAACATATTGAAATTTTATTTTTTGGTTATATTTGAACCATATAATAAATTATATTCTAATATATGGGAATTTGGAATCATTTTTCTTAACAATGAATTAATTATATTTTAATCCTTTTTTGCAATTCCAAGTGTGCAATTTCCCTCCCTTATAAAAGGAAACCCCTTACTTCACATTCTCACACTATATTTAGAAACATATATCAAATAGGAACTTTCCATGTAACTTATCAACATCCTAATAAAAATTATAATGTTTATGGCCTCCTCAAAATGACACACCTAGCTTCCATAAGAGAGCATCTAATTGAGGTCTTCTGAAGAAGAGGTGATCATTATACCCAACCTTTTTCAATTTATTACTTATTTCACATTCCCTAAATCTATGGAATTTATCATAAAATAATAAATTCAGTGTCATATTTATTTATAAATATTATTATTATTATTAAACCAAAATTATCCACCCTCTTTTCCAACAAATGGAAATTAAAAATATCGCTTGGACGTACGTACGGATTATTGTTTCCACGTAGCAATACAATTCATTCTTCATAACTATCATTTATGGATGGGTACTATGATAGATTTAATGTTTATTTATGATATTTTTAATTATAATTATAAAATTATAATATGATATCTATCTTATTACCATCCAATACATTGGAAAATAATAACATTGCTTGTGCGTATATGTGGACTGCCTTCTCCACGAAGCAATGTGATATGTTTTCATTTCCATTTTATATAAATAGTAATAAGGATAGATTTAATGAATATATATGATTTATATATTATCATAATGATTCTTGAAATGTTAATTATTAATTACCTTTCTTTTATTCTATCTATTGAAAGGTTAAAACAGCGTTCAGGTGTACACATGACCTACCCTCGCCATGAATGGTGTATTTAATTTTTATATCTATCTCATTAATTGATTACACTATATAAATATATAATAAATATATATAATATTTAAATCACTATTAAAATTCAATATATTTTTAAAATGTGATAAATTAAAAGGAATGAATCTACCAAATGAAAACATACATGAAAGAAAATCATTTATTAACTTGAACAATGATTTTAACAAATAATTGTTAACAAAAAAGTGATAAAATATTATAATTAAATAATATATTGTATGAAATATATTAATATGGTTCTATAATAGATTTATAATAAATATACATTTATTATAAAGAGTTTTAGAGACATGTAAGGAAGTCAAACCTAAGGTATGGGTTTATTTTACAATCTAATCATTATTTAGGATTGTTTATATTTAATTTTATATTAATAAAATTATTCAATATTTATATAATAAAAAAATATATTTATTTTCTCATATTTTAATTTTTAATCATTACAATTTTACATTTCATTTTCCTCTTTCTATGTACTCAAGATACCAAAATGATATTTTGAAGGAAAACCTACCTTTCTTTTCTACTCAGTCGGGAATCATTCTCTTCCATGTTTATATTTTCCAAAAAAAATATAAAAGTATTATTATAACATAATCTCATGATTTATTAACTAAATTTTATTCCATTTATTTCATTTTTACAAAAAAAATTAAAATTAATCTTCTTTTCATTTTCTGAATGAGGTACTTTGTTAAATTTTTACAAAAGTGTGAAAGGAATGATTTTTTAACTTATACAACATGAATGGAATTTCCTAAAATAATTATTGTTCATTATTTTGAAGATTCATTTAAATATTTACATGATTTTTTAAAATAAAATATTTTTCTTAATATTAGGGAATTTTTTTGATTTTAAATGTGTCTTTTCATTGTGAAAAATGGTATTTTCTTCATGAAATTTTATAGTGATATTTTGAAATAATTTTCATATATGAAGACATAATTTTTCAAATATTATGCTTTATTGAGTTTATAATATTATGATACCATCCAATATATTTCTCTAGATGGATATTGATCTTCTTACTGGGTAAAGTATTGATATTTCCAATGAAAATTCTTCCAATATGAACAATTATTGATTTTTAAGGCATATTGATTATGTTTTATTGTTTTTTCATATGATGATTTTATTGGAATTATTAAGTGAAAGTTGGGGCCCAAAGTTAAATATCCCCTTGATTCATCGGTAGGTCTCATGAGAAAAATTAAATAAGGTATTCTGTTGATTCTATACCCATTTATATAGATTCCTTGAAATGAGTCCTTGATGTAATTTTTAGATGTCTTGGAACAAGGCCTCGATGGTAAGTTTTATATCTCTAGAATTATATATTCCATTAATATGAAATCAATTATTGATGATTATTAGTTTATTTTAATAGTTTTCTATATCCATGGATAATTTTCAAACTCATGTTATTATTTATATCGAATTATTTGATCATAATTTATTTTTTCCATATTATTCATTCCTTATTTAGCTTCCACTATATGTATTCCATTAATAAGTATCTGATATCACCCATTTATTATTATTTCTTTCTAAAGTATTCCAGGAAATGTTTTATGATTGACATGTGGGGATATTCTAGAGATAATAAAGATGATCACAATGAAAATACTATGCTGTATTTTATGTTTTCAAATGTAATGTGGGATTCATGTATTATCTAGTTTATCGAGACTAATAAACTATTAAGTCTATTGGGAGGAAATTTCTTTTATTTAGTATCAGTTAAATAAAGTAACTACCAGCTCTGGGATACTAGTTTCAGGGTGTTTACAGTTCATATCAAAGCCAGTATTAGTAAAATCCTTAGGAACCATATTTCAAAAAGCATATATTAGGGGACTTAAACCTATAATGGACCATGATAATGTTCCTAAAGATACCATGCTTAATATTTTGGGATTATTTATACATAAATTTTTAATTTATATTATGTTTTTTACTCTTTTTGAAATTATATATTATGATTCATAATTTAATGATTTGATCTAGTGTGTTCCATTATTATGAAATGGAATCTAATTGAAGGAATGGAAACTATATCATTGCATGTAATACATGTATGTATTTCCCTTATAGTAAAGATAATTTAGTTGAAGTTGTAACTAAAGCTATAGATGAATGTGTTATAACTATATTGGGGTAACTGACTATGGTTAAGACCAATTACCATACCCTTATGGAGTATCAGTTGATCCAAAATGTGGTGTAACAATGTTAGACCACTTCATGTGTCAGAAACCATGGTGTTAATTCAAAACACCCAAGAGACCTAAAAAAATCTAAACACATTCAATATAAATCAAAGGTCATGAATAATATAAAAAAATTATTAGGAATTCCATAAAGTTTAACTTCATTCATTTAATATAATGTATACCAGATCGGTAGATACCAAAAAGAAATAATTTTTCCATGTACTTCAATATGGATTTCTCACCTCAATACATATTCTTTTACTCTCATTTATTCTCACCTAAGACCATACCAACCATATATTACCTCTAAAAATTCAAGATGGAATAGCATTGTAAATACCACCTTTAATAGGGAATATATCATTCTAGATACACCCTAGAACAAATCATATAGATAACTCTAATTATTTACCAAATTTCATGATTTTACCCTAGATGTATCTTATGTGTCATTTATTTATCATTACTTCTAATTTGATCCCTAATATTTAAAGAATTTTTATGTTACAGAATAACCTTTATGTATTTATAGGTTACTTTTACTTATCCAATATAGAAAATATTTTCTCTTATGTATATGTGGTAACATAAAAGTTACTCTTATTTATTACATAAAATGTTCTTCAACTTTTCATCAAGTTAATTTTACATATGAAAATGGAACTCATAAACATCTAGAGTTTACTTTTATTTATAAATAGTGCACTCTTATGTATTTTATTAGCTGTATATTTAATTTATTTTATATTGGGGATCTAATACATAGCCATTATTTTAAAACTCTAGGATATTTTCACATGGATATTCCTCAGTGCTAGGGTGACATTTATATATCAAAAAATTAATCATACCTTCTTGAGTATAAAAATTTACTATAAATTTTATGAAAGTTTTTAAAATAAACAAATTTCATCCAAACTATAAATTTTGTTAAATATACACACAAAAACACTCACAATGTTTTTTATTCCTATAGAAAACCACCTATATCATAATTTTATTAAAAAATTAATTCTTTACCTAGCCAATACCAACACTCTCAAAACATTGACAAGTTAATACTCACATGATCGATCCATGATTTGACCCAAATTACCATTTTAAAATACCTAGGAATTTATATTTGATTCCATGACTCATCATGTAACATTATTCCTAAAAGGATGTGTACTCTATGCCATTGTTTAATCATAAGATTTTGGTCATCCTCCTAGTTTTATATTCATATATCCTTAAAAATAACATAATTCATTCAATTGATTCATTATATTCCTACATGAAGTGGATGTAATCCATCATACAATAATGATTAAAAAACAATTTGATGTATTTCTCAACACATGTTTTAAGAACCTTTATGTGATTGAACACATAAGTATCAATTAGATCTAATATATTTTATTCCCTCTTCTTCTTTGGACAGTAAATATTTATTACAATTTTCCTTTTCACACCAAAATCACTAATTGTATTTAAATCATATATTACATATGGAATGTAAATTTCCTCCTTTAATTTATAAAATTTACTTTATAATGAATAATTATATGATTGATACAATAAGGCCACAAATTTTTTTCTTTCTCTACCATATGAAGACATGTAATTTCCTTACTATCAACTTGGTACAGATTAATGCTTTTTCTTAAAACTTTCATTTTATTTATTATATTTCCATTGAGAATAAAACCCTTTAGAATAAATGACACTTATAGTCTAGATAACCATAGTTTTTTTACAATTAGATGTTTTTGTCAAAGATCGTCCACAAATATCACCTCCATGTTTTTGAACTCATCTAAAGTAATGATAATTTTTCTAATTCCTTTAATATTTATTGAACTATAATTTTTGAACCATACCAAACCATATACATATACCTTCATATCCTTAAATAGTTTTATATTACCAAATATGTGGAATGAACACCCATAGTCAATGATTTTTTTGATGTTTTTCTATATGTTTTTAAATTAAATTTTAATTCAGTTAGCTTTCTTATATTTCTAATTTTCCTTCAATGAAATGCATGGTTGATTTTAAAAAAATTATTATTATTCCTCCTTTAGTATATTTTTATAGTGACATCAAACACTTCTTCTTCTTCCAAGGGGAGAACCTACTTTCCAATGAAATTTTTATTGCTTTTCTTAGGTATATTCTCTTTTTACTCCCACGAGAGTAATTTTGACTCATCCATTTCTTATAATTCATAAACATGGGACCAATGTCAGAATAGTTAATACAATATTGATTGAATGAATTTATTCATTATGGTGTAGTATATATTCTCATATTCCTTTTTATAATCATGGGAGAATCTTCTCTAAAATAACTATTCTCTTCATCATAATATTTCATTGTGTGGCCAAGGTATCCATAAAATTAATCTTTTATGGAGAACTATTTTTTATTCAATTCCTTTCTGCATGTATTCAACTGATGGTAAACTCTAGTTATTTTGATACGCTCCTGATGATTGAGATTTATTATCTAATTTTTACTTCCCCTTTCACTTTACTGTAACTCTGGTATTTTTATATGTTTAACCCTAAAAATCTAGTGCACCATCACTTATGAAATTGGTCTATGGATCATTCAAAATCAACTCAACACACTTAGTACCTCATTAATCCCTCCACATCAATATTCATAAAAATAAATTCAAACATACAACATTCATTTATAAAAACAATTTATTTTCTTTAGATCCATGTTTAATCATTAAAGACGTGAAATCTTCATTATTGTATTCAAACCATTAATTTATTTCTTTGATAGAAGCATTTAGATCATCAATTAGATTGTGTTGTTTAATTATAGGTTTTTATTTAAAATTAATAACATCCATGTTATTTTTATTTTAAGATCTATGATATTATAAAAACTTATTTAACAAGAAAATTTTATCTTTGAGTTGTTGGGAATACTCTAAAGACTCTTTCATCAGTATTCTAAAATTCATTTTTTTAGGTATTTAGCATGAAACTACTCAATAACTCCTTTAATATCATCCTTTATTTCAATAACACCTATAGTTATTTTTATTCCTCTATTAAAAATTCCACATTTGTAACTATATCCTTCATTAAATCCTATATATATAAAATAAATTCAACTTCATATTCTTTGAAACATACCACATCTTTATCTTCTTCAGTTCTTAATAGAATCTTCCTATGAAACATTATACAGATTCTATTTTAATGTTAATACACTCATTTAATAGAAAATATCCTAATATTTTTTCATGTATTTACCATCATCTTTTCTAATAAACTTCTTTATTTTTCTTGTTGAAATGTTCTCAAACATTACTTTATGGAAACACTCTAGTAGTAAAATTCCTTTAACCCTTATTTTTCCATTCTTAATCATTAATTCCATAAGTGAGGAAAACCTATCACTTATATACACTTATTCATATCTAGTATCATGAATCATAATATTTTCCAAGGATTTTATTTCCATTTTATCTGAATAATGATTTTATGTGCTCACGAGCATCACCCTCGTTTTAAAGACAAAAAAAATTATATAAAAATAATTAATTGATAGATCAATCAAATTACATTATTTAAGAGATAATTTTGTTGGATTGTATAAAGGGAGTCAGCTTCTTATGATCAAAATTATAATTTCTATATATTTCGTTTCATTACTAACACCATGTGTAGTTCCTCACAAATTAAAAATAAGGGTAAATAAATTCTCAATTTTTTTATTCATGATCAACTTCATGTTAAAAAATCCGTTATATAAAACATGTGACATTGCCTATTTTGATATGATATGTCATGAACCAACCCTTGTCTTCCCTGAACTGGGCACCTGAGTCATCTTGAAAAAAGGCTCAAGAGGCATTCCAAATCATCTAAGGTTGGAAACTAGTGTTATTCATCAAGCATAACTCCATTTGGGAACGATTTATCCCATAAACAATTGAAAATTAAATAAATAAATAAATAAAACAAATAAAACTGAATTGGAACTGTAAAATAGATCATATTGGAAATACCTCTATGTGACCTAATGATTAATATCCAACCATAAAATGATAGTCACTCCATGAGTGAACTAGAGCTAGGTAGAACCTGAATTGAAAAATTGATAAAGAATATTGACGTGAGCATTAAAATGCCTAGTAGGGATTCCAAGAATAAAAAAGTCCATATGTATTACAATATAAAATAAATCCAATCATTCTAGTGTTAAAATAATACATATAAAAATATTGTTTCATACTCTTTTAAGGAAATCAAGTAACAAACATCCATTTTAAGAAAAACTACATTCCATTATATTTTCAAAAATTGTTTTCAAAGCATGAAAGACCTTTCTGAAAGTTCCTCATAAAAGATGAATAATATTTAAACAGTTGTCTCGGTATGGATGTATAATAGTAGATAATTTAAATACTCTTTCAATTATTTTAGACAAGAAAAAGAACCTACACAAAATAGAATTTTAAAATAGTACCATGAAAAAACAAGTGCAAAAGAGGGAAAGAACCATTGAAATTTCTTATGTATCTACAACTAGTAGGGGATTAGGATTATTATAATCTCAATGATTTATCATGGATTAGAAGTTACCTCTCCTACTTTATCCAACCAATTCCCATTATCATAGTTTATTTAGCGTTGTAGCATAATCCTGCAAGGTAGGGTTAGTCATGCCTGGTGTACATGTTCTAGTCTGTCTTCCTAGATACCTAGGATTGTCATGTTTTATGCCTAAATAGAAGAGATTTTTATTAAACTATAATGTATGTACATATCATACAATTTCACAAAAAAATAACCAACTTTTATAGCTTCGATATCCCTCCTTAAGTGTAGCCCCTTTCCAAGTCACACAAACCATGCACAAGTCTATTCACTAGGAACATCTCCCAAATCACACATTTATCATACACACCACATTTCTAAATAAAGGGTAATTCCTTAAGAGGTGTTTTCATTTTTATAAAAAAAATGTTAAATTGCCAACCAGAACTCATCATTTTATGTTAAAAATGTAATACTAACCTCAAATCATTGAATAATATCCACAAAAACTCTCTGGATTGAAGGGGTTTCAAGGGAGAAAATGGTAAGAGAAACTATATTTGTGAGAGAATAGAATAAGAGGAAAAAGGGGGGATCCACTTTAAATATTTATAGGTGGATAATGGTAATTACACCCCTAAAACACCCCACTATATTTTTAGTTTGGGTCCACTGGCAAGTCAGTGTTGTGTTGTAGTCTTGACTGTAGCAACCAACCTGACCTCTCTTGCGGCTCCCTTGAGCCCCCAGTACACCTCTTGTGTTTCATAACTCATATAAAAATATCCTTTTGATGTATATAAACTCTCATAATTTGATTCTAAATCGTATTTATCAAAATGAAACATCCACTAAACTCAATGATTCAAATTTATTATAAAAAATTTACTCCTATACGGATATGAGGCATTAAAAATTACTACCATTTTTTTCTCCTTATTAAGGATTTAACCCAAGTAAAATATTAATGATGATTCCATTTATCTATAACTATAAATTTCATCAAATTATTATCATTTTTATTAAATATTTAATATGGGACTTTATTAAATAAACTCCCTCTAAAAATGATGACCCCTTAAAAATTCATCATACTCATTAGTGGGCCAAGATCCACATTTTATCATGACATACATTGGGTATCCCTTAAATTATTTGTGACTATTTATGTATGGAATAATAAAAATCATAATAATTATGATTCTTGGATAGTTTATCAGATAACTACTTATCTTAATTCATCATATGGATTCACTTAACTCTATTCCTATGGTTTCAAAACTGTTTGGGTTTCCTATCTATTATAACATAAATAAAACTCCATTAAAAAGATAATAGAGGATAATTAAGTAATAACTATAATGATATCAACCTAACCTATAAGATAATTTATAGTTACATATATATTGTTATCCTTATTCAAGATAAACTAGGTGTGCTTGTGTTGATCTTGACATGCCTGGTTGAATGATAAAAGTCATAAAAAGTGTTGTTTTTGGAAGGAATCTAAAACTTAGTATTCTAAGGGGATCTAATATCACCATATTATTGAGAGGACCACTTCAAAATATACTCAGCACTAAGAGGGGGTGAATCAATGTTAATAACTTTTTCACATTTTATAACTTTTTATCCCTTTACTCTTAAACCTATTAAGATATTTATTCTTTTATCCTATTATTGTATGAAAGTGTATGGAAGAAAGTAAAATATAGAACATGATATTTTTATAAGTTTCACTATTCAATAAGAGAATCTAGTCCTTGTTGAATATGTTGATGACTAGAACATGGATTCTATACTATAATGAGGAACTAGTTACAATGGTTTGGAAATTAAAAAAAATCATTAGACTAGTGTGGGTCCCTACACTTTAGGAGGGTGAGGGAAAAAATCCTCTTCCTTGGACTGGTGAAAACCTCTTCCAACTTGAATCTCCTCACTAGTTCTTTATATTTCCTCTAAATACAATCTTCTCCTATTTTGTAAGGTAATTAATAACACTGATAAATTCTTCCACCATATGAAACTTCTATTGGATATCACAATGCTACTTCATTCTTATAATTACTTCTTTTTTACTTTATTACTTGCATAGAAGTGGAAAAAAACTCTTCTTCTTCTTCATAGAAGAAAAATGAAATTTTCACTTCTTAATTCTTCTTCCTAACATAAAATTGAAAGTTTCACCTCTTCCTTCTTATGTTGTATCCAGTCATAAAAATATGAATATTATGTGGACTGGTAATCTCAAAAATATTCTTCAACCTAAATAATAATTAAAATCTATCAAATTATTCAACAACTCTTATTCTAATTTTTATCTTTGAAAAATAATATAAATAGCTAATATAGTATTGATCTCTTCTTAGTGAACTGATTACACTACACTAAACATCTCACATCATCTCATGCATTTTTTTATAATACATTACATGACCTTCCTAATTGAAACCCTAGCACGCATATATTTTCTATTATCATATATTCTATATATAAATTATATTTCTTTAAGTTACCTAGAACCATTTAACGCAAATGGATTGAATATCTCATATCATTTTTTCTATTTTTATTAACTTCTCAGGTTCTTAAACATTCATGCATGCGTGAAATGCATGAATTGTCTTCAACCTATTTCTTTCACTCTCCTTAACTCAAACTGGGTGTATGCATACACTATCAAGTAATATAACACCTTCACAATACCCTAATTCATATAATATTTAGTTCTCATACATAGGTCCTTCATGCTGGTATATCATCCAGCTGCCTCCTCCTTCATGCAACATAACAATTCATGATACTTCTCATTATTCATCATGTATCAATAGAGTTCACAGTATTCTCTTCCTTCTTCATGTAAGTATACACATGATCTTAACTTCATGAATCTTTGAAGGTCATATAACACTAATAAAACTTTACATAACATAGTGAGAGTGAATTACTCAAGCACTGGATCATGGAAAATTTATTCTTATCTCAATAAGAGAGCTTCCCAGAACCAATTCTTCATGAATCTATTTTATTTTGTTTAACACGTGACAAAGGCTTGTGGTTCTTTATCTTCCATGAAATCCAAGGCTCGTGGGACCACACTTTATGATATTTGTGGTCATTTTAGTTCCTTCACATATCTAATAGGATTTCATAACTTGGATCTTTTTCACGCTTCTTCACAAATGATCTATTTTCACAATAAAAATGAGATCTCTCGTGGTTTTAGAAATATTGACTCGGATTGGTCCCATTAATTTTATAGGTTAATTTCACCGTATATCCTTCATTCATTCACCACCTTATCTCTATATTTTATGTAAAATAAAACTTTTTAGAATTAATCCTTGAAAATACTATATTAAAACAACTAAAATGTTCATCATTTCTCAAATATTATATATATAAAAAATGGAATATTTTCTTATGCAAGTCTAGCTTCTCCCTTCATGGTGAGTATCTCATATGCATGTGAAAAAAATCACATGGTTATCCCTTGACTCCATACACCCATACTAACTCGAATATTTCCCTATAAACATTGTTTTTATCTCAAAAGAATATTTGTATTTTGAGATAGTATGTGAATGAAAATCATAGAATCCATGAATATCGATCTATAGAATAATATCATCCATGAAAGTTTTGATAATTGGTCTTGATTCTCGGTGCACATATTGATTTTTGGTGGTGTTCATTCATCAAATCTCACAGTCGATACATGATTCATGGTGATAGATAGACTATGAATATGTGAAGGCCAATGTAGTGTTGGATCAATAAAGATTAGAGAGATGCATTTTATCCACATCCTTTTTAAGTGGTTTAATAGTACTTTTGGTTCCCAATACCACATAAAACTCTAGAGTAGTCAAGCACTACTTTATACTACAATCTATTATGATTTCAACTTGATTTGGTAAGAGTTTTTGGTATCCACAATACAGCACACTCCATATGGGACAGGCTGACCTGCTGGCCCCCAGCATGCACTTTGTGGGTGTTATGTGCTCACTAACCTATGAACCTTTATGTTCAAATATGACTACCCATAGTCACTCACCTAATTCCACCATTAAAGATCAAGGATTTGTATCTTCCTTGTGTTGGAGGATTCCTCCCACAATGTGGTTAATCGAGTTGTCTCCTAGTGGATTTTAATAGTTGGGAAATTTTTTTATAAAGGCCTACAATCAAAAATACATAGATTAATTTTAATTATATAATATAATCTCAATACATTATCAATAATAAAATTTCAAACCAACTTACCCATAAAATATACTTCATGAAAAATATCATTTTCCATGGTCTTCAAATTTTCTCCTCTTCTTTTTATTTTGGGATATAGATTCCAAAGATCTCTTCAAAATCAAATCATTGTTATAAATAATGTGATACCCACAAGAAAAAGTTCTTAAAGAAATTATACTAGTTAATTAATCATCGTATTTATAAACTCAAAGTATTGAAAATAAATTCCTTAGGATAATATTAATTGAGTACTTTCTTCTTCATCTATTCAACCAATCTATATTCACTTTGTTATCGATCTTGGATATCTTGGATACTTTAGAAACTTCTAATAACTTGTTTATTACTAACTTCTTAAAAAATATTGACATCAATAAAATCATGAAATTTCATTGACCACCATTGAAACCCAATAACAACCATTGACAACAAATAAAACTCATACACAAAGTGGGCACTTCAATCTTCCCCTTTTTATTTGTTAGAAATACCTTCAAGGTTTATTCCAAATGAATATGTAAATATGTGAATCTCTCTCCCTCACTTATCTAAACTTTCATTTCAATTTATATCCACATTATTTACAAGAAATAAAATGTTCACGGGAAAAGGATGTCAAGTCATACTTAAGCAATGTTTCATCCATAATTTCACTCTAAGTGTATGTGATCCATGCTCGGTATAGAAAATAAGAGGATTTTATTTAGGAAAAAATATTGTCCTTTACCAACTGATATTGATACATCATGAAATGAGAAATCCTAAACATATATTAAAGGGTTATACACTTTTATTTCAGGCTAAAAATACTTAAATGTGATATGAAACTTTTGTAAGAAATATCAAATTGAAAATCCTGCACTAACTTCAACAAATAGTTCAAAAACATTCAAGTGAAACAAGCAGTATAAGTGGCCTTGGAGCACTTCCATACTTCCACTTTTATTATGTCTTACACTTTTATTATGTCATTTATTAATTCAATCACCCCCCCTTTATATTAAGTTTTTTATTTTTGATAACCAAGGATGTGATATTAATAAGAAACATACCTTTTCCAATGACATTATCTTTAATCAATTTCTAGAATAATCAGATTTGATGGTGATCACTTCATGAATGTATTTTAAGTTATTCCAATATAGAGAAAAACATCAAAATGGATCTTCAACTTCTTACTGTCTAAATTTGAAAATTTTAACAACTTCACCAAGGATGATCTTCCTTAATAATTTTTCTTTAGGATAAAAAATATAAGATCAATACAAGATGGTATTTTATTTATCCTTATTTTCCAAGATATGACAGCACATTCTTCAACTTCGTCAAAGATTATCCTCTGTCAAATTTTTATTTAAATACCAATTGAGGAATCATTCAAGGATAATAAATTATTCATCTTTACTATCAATAATTGACAACACTCACTACTTCTTAGGTTCTACCCCTGATAAAGTTTTTCACCTTCAATTCCCTACATTATAATAAAAAATACAATACAAAAAGAATAAGGGAATATGGGTTTCTTCCTTGCTTCATCAATGTATATAGCAAGGTTGAGTTGGTTTTCTCAACCAAATCGATTCATTTCCTTCACTCCTCACACCTTTTTATATAATATTCAATTATAATTGAGGTTGTGTGGATCTTATCACTTGTTCAATTTATTTTTATGTGAACCTTCTTTATTCAAGATATTTTAAAGCACTTGTATTACCTGGTGAAACTTTCATCTTCTTAAAGAATTATTCTTATATTAGAATTATTGTTTAATAATCTTTATGATTGTGTCTATCCCTGTTAAACCTCACACATATAATTTCACCTTCATGTGGAATATTTTATTTTACTTTTTCACCATCAATTTCTTGTGATTCTTCTATTTTCCTTATTATTTCTAAATATTATATCCAAATAAATAATATATCATTTGTAACATTGGTAGCAAGTTAATATCGTTCACTTGGATTATTATGAGTGGCATCCATCTTAGAAGATATTTTGGATACAAAACTTTTCTTCAAATTCTTAGATTTAGAATCCATTATATTCTCACTTTTCTTCTTGGGAGAACTTTTTTTTCAACATTCTTCTTATTTCTTCCCAATTTTTCTTCCTATTTATTATCCAACATCTATGGTATTCTTTTCTCATCAAATTTAGATACATGTTGAGATGAGCATGGACAATTTTTTGTGACCACTGCCATTTCATCATCATAGATGTTTTCAATATTTCCAAATCTGTTTAAAGTATACATATTTTTCTTAACCTATGGATGTTTCTTCTTTATCTCTATCTTTATCCCCCTTGAAATGGGACTTCTTTTTTCTTTATCATTTATAGGATTATATCAAAATCTAGTTCAAAATTCTTGAATTTTTTGCAGCACCAACACTGACCCACAAACCTTGAACTTATTATTTATTTTATAGGAAGTTTTTGGGTCTTCTTAATAATTTTTTAGGATCTTTATGGGGACAAATATTCCAAATTCTGTTTCCTATCCACCATATTCATAGTGTTAGGCTTATCATCACCATTCTTCAACAATAATTTTAAAAAAATCCAACCTGCACTTTTCATGATAACATATTTAGAAACATTATTACATGATGGTATCAATGGAAAATATTTATTAATGGATACTTGAGATAGATCATTGAATGAATTAATGATATTCTTATCACATGTTGGATGACTTTCAACCTTATAATCCTCTAGTGATCTTTAAGTAGTAGTAGAAATTGTCTTCTTCTTTTATGAAGTCTCAATATGTTTCTTCTAAATATTTTCCAACTGAGATTCTAATTCTAGACATTTCGTATTGAGGATGATTTTCTAATCTTAAATAATAAGCATATTATCTTAAAAATCCTTCTTCATTCTTTAAACTTCCTCTTCATGTATCTTAACTTTGTTTTATATAAAAGAGTCATGTTCCTTGATCTTCTTAAATTTTTCCTCCAATTTCAAATCTTTGACATCGATTCTATTTTTATACTTTTATTATAGTTCATGGATATTTATTAAAGATTCTTATTAAATATCTATTTCTCTTATACTTTATTGATCCATTTATATTAAAATGCTCTAACCTCTCTGGAGAGCTTTATACATTCTAGAACTTTTTCTTACAATCTCATATCGATATTATATGCTTCTTCTCCCAGCGAGGTGATCTCTTACTGCATACTTTGAAAGACTCTACAAATAAGAAAGATTGTTTATGTGAGGACGTAATGTAGAATATATATTAATCTATCAACTAATATATCTTGATAAGTTATATATTGATAACCATCACCACATTTGTTAGAATCTTTATTTTGAGTAGATTTTGTACATGAATTTTTACAAACCTCGTGATCACTTACCATTCATGATTCAATTGAGGTAGGAATTTTGTCCATATCCTTGGTGTAAATATGATTCACCTACTCTTTACTTCCCAATAATGATATGTATTCATTATTATAAAGGTGTGAAGATAATGATACTTTCTCTTGTTTAAATAAAAGGGATCTATTATTTATCTTTATTTTCTCTTTCTTTCTCTTGTTCATAATGGTATTAGTAAAAATATAATTCTACTTGGAGATAATTAAATCATCACCAAAACTACACTTCATTTTTATTACATGAAATAAAATAAAATCTTAAAAATTGAATAACTGCAATGTAGAGAATCTAATAGAGGTTAACTTTTTCTCAAATTCCAATTGAGAGAACCAATTCAGGATATACTCATCACTGAGAGGGGTTGAATCATTTTTAGAAACTTTTTCACTTTTATAAATCTTTATCCCTTTACCTCTTAGACCTATTAGGATCTTGATTTTCCTATACTCTTTTCCTTATTGTATGCAAGTATATGGAAAAAGGTAAATGATGGGACACAATATTTTTACATGGTTTACTACTAAATAAGAGAAGCTAGTCCTTTTCATGTATAGTGATGACGAGTACATTATTTCTCTACTATAATGATACACTAGTTATAATTATTTTCCAAGAAAATGATCCTTATCCAAGTGTAGGTCCCTATACTTTAAAAGGGGGAGGGAGATAATCCTCTTCTATGTACTGGTAAAAACATAATCTAAATTTCATCTCCTCTCTAGTTATTTATATTTCCTCTGAGGATAGTATTCATTTTATTTGTAACATACTTCATAACACTGATAAATTCTTCCACAATATGATACTTTTGTTGGATGTCATAGTGCTACTTTGTTATTCCACTTAATTATTCTTCACTTTGTTACTTTCACAGTAATAGAAATACAACTCTTCTTCTTATTCATAGTAGAACTAAAAGAGACACTTATTAATTCTTCTTCTTAGCAGTAAACTGAAATCTGCACCTCCTCCTTCTTCTTTCTCTGGTCACAATAATATAAATATGATGTGGAATGGTAATCTCATAATTATTCCTTGACCCAAATGATAATTAACAGCTATCAACTCTATCACCATATCTTCTTATTCTTTTTATCTTTTATGAAAAATATCAATAATGAATGTAGTATTGGTATCTTTTTAGTTCACTAATTACACTAAACCAAATATCTCACATCATCTCATGCATGTATTTATAATACATTTCATGACCTCCTAAACTGAACCCCTAGAACACATATATTTGCTATTATTTTTTATACTATATCTCAATTATATTTATTTTATCTTTATTAAAATATTTATAAAAATTTATCAAATATTTAAGATCATTTTTTTGTTAACTTTTAAAGTGTTTAAACATTCATATATGCATGACAAACGTGCACTATCTTCTTCCTATTTTTTGCACTATCCTTTATGAAAACCAAGTGTATACACACACTATCCAGTTATTTAACACCTACAAATGACCCTAATTCATGAATTGTTTAGTTCTCATGCATAGGACCTTCATGTGGGTATATCATGTGGTTGCCTCCTTTACACAACACAACATTTTTTTATAATTCCCACTATTCATCATGTATCAATAGAGTACATGGTATTCTCTTTTTTCTTGACATAAGTGTATATAAGATATAAACTTTATGAATCTTTGAAGCTCAAAAAACACTACTACAACTTCATGAAACACAGATAGAGTTAATTACTTGAGCTCTAGCTTGCAAAATAGTTCTTCTTCACACAAGCAGAGAGCTTCATGGAACCAATTCTTCACAAAGCACTTTGAGTATGTTTAATTTTGGTTTTGGGTGAAGTGGAATCATGCAGTGGTGGGTGATATATTAAAATTTATTTTAATAATCATTTCCTAAAACCATGTGTGAGGATCTTTCATGTCAAATTTATAATTAATTTATTTAATATCTGAATAAATAAATACATGGGTGGAACTTTCTTCATTGATGAATGTTGATTGTCCTAAAATACCCTTTTAGGTTTCTTTAATTTTAATTTTGAGTATCCAAGATAAGAATACCTTTAGAAGTGATACACATGTGCTCCAATGAACTCTAGACAACACTACTCAATCTTTTGGTGCTAGCATGAAGAATCGAATGTCTTGTGTTGTTCATTCATGATTGATCTCTCTTCAGTATTGAAGAAATATCTCTTTTGTTTCTCATTATTGAGAGAGATAGATATATGGTAGTAGATAGATAATTAGTTGTGTGCAGCAATTCTTTATTCTAAATCTTGGATTCTATACACAATATACATAACTATCTATTTATAGACTTAGGGTTTAGGTTAAAATATTATTTAAATGTAGTTTAGACATTAAATCATATTTAAAACCTTTAATAAACCCCATTCCACATATTATTATTATTATTATTATTATTATTATTATTATTATTATTATTATTATTATTTGGTTCACCAACTTGTGAAAATTGATAAATAATATTTTTCGACTTGTAAATAATCATTTTATCAGCGGATGTGGTCTTGGTCCATTCAAACTCCTCGATATTTATTGAATACCTGAATAAATATTTTATTCATAAATAAATAATTAATTCACATACCAAAAAATAAATATTTAATAAATATTCAATAAAATAAATGAATATATTTTTATTCACATGCTAGTGAATAAATATTTATTTAATTTATGTGATCAATATAACTTGAATAAAATTATTCCTTAGTGTTGATAATAATATTTATTTCATTAATTAAATTCAATTATAATTTAATTGAGATCAATAGAAACACTTAGTGTGTGACCTTCTAGGATTCTTTCTCATTGGAATTAGGTGATCTTGGCTAAAGTCCAAGATTACTATCTAGAAATGGGTCAAGGAACCCAAGAGAAATAAATTAATGTTGTAATGATGACAACCATATACAAACACTCACTATGTAATATAATCTCTTTTCACAATGTCTCGTCAATTAGGTTTTACAAAGGTGTCATCAACCTATTTTCTCAATACATATTTCTTTAACTATCTGAAATAAAAACATCTATAAACCATGGCCATGGAATTTTGGTGATGGTTATATTCCAATCAAAGGGTTGAGATATCAACTCCCATAAAGATATAAGGGACAAATCCTTTTTCGACTTATCTATTAATGACATGTAAATCGCGATGCACCCAACATACCCTACTTCTATTCAATATATGGAATGATGGTTTTTATCAGTAAATCTAAGTGCATGAGTCATGAAATGCATAAATGATAATATTAAATTCTAAGGACCATTACACATACTCGCAGATAGAAATATCATATGACACCAAAACATACGAAATTATTACTTGTGATTTTGTTCTCATAATCTCTCATCTTGGATATTACCAAGTGTGTAATTCATGAGAATAAGCCTCATCCGCTTACGATTACTCACACCTAATGGTATAAATACTATATGTCCCATAATAGTACATTATCCAACTGTGGAACTATATTAAAAATATTTTCATATAATTTTAGGGTTCTCATCATATCAGGGAACTGTTAAGACTTTATCAATGCAAAAAATAATCTAGAACATTATTAAATTAAATTCATGAAAAATAATGAAAAATATGTAATAATATGTTTAATTAATATTCAATACATTGAATATACATGTAATCAAAGTAAAATCAGTTTTTCCTAAGACACCAACTCTAACAAACTCCCACTTAGACTAGAAACAACTGCCTATGATTTTTAGTCCACTAGACCTCACATGATAATCATGTTTCTATAGAGTAAAGGATTTATTAAAGGGGTCCTTCAAACTATATTCCATGGAAATTATACTCAATTAAACCTCACCTCTCTAATAAAAATCCCTCAAGATATGATACTTTCGAAGTATGTGATCTGTCTGCTGATGACAACTTGGATCTTTTGCAAGAACCACCACTGATGTGTTATCACAATATAGTGTGATAGTATATTTATTGCTAGGTATCACATAAATCTCTTGTATAAAGTTATGCATCCATACTAGTTCCTTATCTACCTTAGAATCCGCAATATACTCGTACTCTAATGTTGAATCTATGACTATAGCCTTCTTTAAGCTCTTCCAGCTCTCAACACCTTTATTTAAAGTGAATATGTATACTATTTGTGACTTCATGTCATATTGATCACTTTAGAAACTAGAATATACATATCCTCTTATTAATATTTCTCATCTACTCTATATAACAGGAACATATCCTTAGTACGCCTCAAATACTTAAGGATATTATTGACTATCATCCAATGGTTGTCACCTGGATCAGTTTGATATATACATGCCACACTTATTGCATAGGAAAAATTTAGCATAGTATATATCATAAGAAACAATTACTAACCCAATCACTGATGTGTATGTAATCCTTGTCATTCTATTTCTTTCCTCATGCCTATGAGGACACATTTTTCTGTAAAGATGAATTTCATGTGACACTGGGAAAAATCCCCTCTTAGATTCTTCCATACTGAATCTCTTTAGTATATTTTCAATGTATGTACTTTGAATTAGGCTAAGAAACATCTTGTATCTATGATGAAGGATATTGATCCCAAGAATATATGCTACCTCACCCAAGTACTTCATAGAGAATAATTTGTTCAAACATGCCTTAATAGACTATAAGCCCGGTATATCATTTCCTATGAATAATATGTCATCAAAATATACTATTAAGAAAATGATTAAACTTCCAATAAACAATTTATATAAACACGGGTCTCATTTGTTTTTTATAAAACAAAATTTCTTTATGGCCTCATCAAAATGAATACTCCATGACCTGGATGATTTCTTTAATACATAAATGTACCTTTGAAACTTTTATACCTTGATGGAATTTTTGGAGTCACAAACTCTTCAGGTTTTTTAATATAGACATCTTATAGAGGGTTTCCATTAAGGAAGTTTGTTTTGAAATATATTTACAAATCTCAGAATCATGGAATGTTAAAATGGAAAGTATAATTCTCATGTTTTTCAGCATTGAAACTGGTGAAAAGGTTTTTTCATAGTTAATGCCTTGAAATTTTTTAATCACTTTTGAAATGAGTCACTCATTATAGGTAATTAATTTTCCTTCCATGTCCATTTTATTCTTGAATAACCATTTAAAACCAATTGGATTTACTTCTATTGGAGGGTCCACCAAAACACAGACTTGGTTTTGGTACATGGCATCCATTTCAGAATTCATATATTCTTTCCACATGGAAATATTTGTGCCACTTACTACTTCCTTTTAGGTTAGAGGATCATTATTATCAACTAATAATGAGTCACCATCCTCAGTGACTATAAAACCATAACATTTTGGTTCTCTAACTTCTCTTGTACTTCTACATGATACTTGTGTCTCCAAAATAGTTTCTTCTTTGAAGGGGATTTGTGGAATATGTTCCTATACCAACTCTTGTGTGCCTTGAGCCTCAACTTCATCAAAGTCAGTCTCGCTCCCATTATCAGTTTTAGATATATGATTCCTCTTGAGGAATATGGAATGAATTTACACTATAAATTTTTTATAAGGGTTTGTATAGGTAATATCACCTCATTTACTTGGGGAATCCTATAAAGGTACACTTTGTGCCTCAGGGTGCAAGTTTGTTACCTGAATAGGCCTTAACAAATGTTTTTCTTCCCTGTACATGTAAATTTGATAACATCATTTTTCTTTCAATCCAAAATTCATATGGAATACCATTTATCTATTTAATTGGTACTTGGTTTAGTATATGTGTTTCTTTTTTTAATGCATATTCTCAAAAGGATAATGGAAGACTCGCATGACTCGTCATTGATCTCACCATGTCCAGCAAGGTGTGTCTCCTCCTTTCAATTACATTGTTCCACTAAAGTGTGTAAGGAGGTGTGATTTGGGATAGGATCCCAAACTTCTATAAGTAATCAATGAATACTTGATTAAGATATTCTCCACCATGGTCTGAGTGGAGTTTCTTAATATTATTACCAAGATGGTTCTCAACTTCATTCTTGTATTCCTTGAATTTATCAAAATAATTTGACTTATACCTCATTAATTAAACATATCCATATCTACTAAAATCATTAGTAGAAGTTATAAGTTAAACAAGAAGTGGTCCACACACATCAGTATGAACTAATTTAAGAATCTCTTTAGACCTTTCACCTTTCCCGCTAAATGGGGCTTTTGACATTTTTTCTTGTAAAAATATGTGACATACACTAAGTGTATTTAGTTAAAAATAATATAAATATCCATCTTGATGTAATTTATTCAAGTTATTTTCATTTACATGACCTATCTGTTGATTCCAAATTTGGGTGTGGTATGAGTCATGTGAAGTAACTTCATTATCTATTTATATTACTTGATTCATGTAATCCAACACATAAAGACCATTATTTAAATGTTTCTTACCATAAAAATTATATATTTATAAAAGAAGCACCATTTATTCCCAAATTTAAAAATAATTCCATAAGCATCAAGTTTGGATACAAAAATAATATTTTTGGTAACTGATGGAACATAATAACAACCTTTCATAACCAAGACCATCATGGTTATCAACATGAGGTGGTATTCCTCAAAAGTTATAGCAATAATTTTAGCTCTATTGGCCTCTCGTGGATCTACTTCCCCTCGTTCAAACTTTATAAATCTACTTGGCTCCTTTATTTGAATACATGTGTGAGCACCATAGTATGTATCTAATACCCAATTTTTAGAAACAAATAAATTGAAATTGATAAAAAATACACCTGAATACACCCCCCCTTAATTATTTGTATGAATTTAGTTTTTCTTATAGTGTCCCTTATTTCCACATTCAAAATAGATAACATCATGTTCCCTTAATTTCCCCTTGATATTCCTCTTCTTGGAAGGGAATGAAGAATATTTGGTCTTAAATCTATTCACTTTCCCTTCCTGTTTTTTCACTATAAGGATAGAAGGTTTTTCATGCTTCATATCCTTATCTACTTGGTGAATAAGAGTAAGAAGATATGGTAAATACTTATCAATGTTGTTCATATTAAAATTAATAGAAAATCTATAGAATCTCTAAAGGAGTGATTATGGAATGAGATCAGTGCCCAGTTCTTTAGGTATTTTAAACCCTATAACCTCTAAGAACCAAATGGAGATAATGATCTTGACTACATGAGGCCCAATTGGGGAAACCTCTCTAATATTTCTCTAAAATAGATCCATGGAAATATCAACCCATTCCTATCTAGCTCTCTCCTAGTAAATACCATGGAGGTTCTCAAGCATTCTATATGCATCTATGTTTTCATGAGACTTCATTAGTTCACTAGACATAGATGAAAGAATCAAACATTTAACATATAATGCATCATTTATATGTTTATCATAGACTAGGAACTCTTCATCACTCACCTCTTTAGCAGGTAGATTAGGAAATGATTATTCTAGCATGTAATATTTTCATTCATGGAATAGCACAACCCAAAGGCGTTTGTACCATTATTAGAAGTTACTACCAGTTAGAAGGTTTTATTTATCCAATATTGATCATAGGGATAATGTTTATGATGATCTTTCCATTTTATTCTACAATTAAAAGATCATATTATTAGTAATTTTCTTGATTAAAAATTAGATAAGATATAATAAATTAATTTATTTTATTAAATATCCCACTATTTTATCATGTTCTAATAGAACTCACCATTGAACTAGAAATATCTATTTTCTATTAAATTCTAGTGGAAACGATCCATATTCCCCTTTTCAAAACCCCAACAAGGGTTTGTCAATATACTTAAAGGTATTTATGTAGGTAGTTCCTTTACAACTATTGGCTTGTAGCTCTTTGATCCATTGAGTGGACTCTCCAATCCTGAAATCCTAACTTTTATTTCCTCAACACTTTCCACCAAATTATACCATGAATAGTAAGGGATACTCCTCTTTATGTAAAATGATTAAGTCAACCCAAAACCTTCATAATAACTCCCCTTATAAAATTAATTGTCCCAATAAGGGTTGGTCAAACACTTAGTTTTATTGAGTTTCATTCCTAATCAAGTAATGGAAGGTAAAGTATGAATTAATATTTAATTGAGGTAATTTAATTTATTATTCAAAAAATATCTTGTTTTATCCTTTACATATCTTGTTAATATTAATTAGATGTTACTTAATTAATTAACCATGTTGGATAAAACATTTATGCATAATTCATTTATTTAATTTCCATATTTTCACATTAATTCATTTATTTATGTGATTGTGGTCTTGCATCCATAAAATAAATAATTTCATAGATAGAAATAATTAATTAATTAAATGGTTGGTTTAATGATCAAACATTAAATCAACCTCTTACCTTGGGGAAATAACTCATATTTCTAGTCTTGGCATGAGTTATAGTATTTCACATGTCCACCTATGTATCACCTGAGTTGGCATCATAATGGTTCCATCTTAAACCACCTTTATGTGCCTTGGGATACTCCATTAATTAAAAATATTTATTACTCACACATGGGTAAGGGGAAATAAATAATTGGTTAAAAGGGGATTACATAAATATCCTTGGACACATAGGTCCTATATAATAATGGAGGGAGGGATGACTCATGGGACATCATTTAATTTAATATTAAATAATGGAAAAATAATACAATAAATTAAATTAAAACATCCAACACATGAATAGGTCCTAATCAATCTCATGAATGGTCATACATGCAACGAATATGTAAAAGTAACTAGCTAGCATTCATTTATTAATTAATTCTTTATTAATAATATGAATATTCTTGAATTAATTAATTGATTAATTCTATTTCATCTTAATGATCATTTGAACATAATTGTAGATACCCATTATTTATGTAATTCTTGTAAAATAACCATCAGAACAAATAATGACATATTTATTACAATAAATTAATTGAGAATTTAAAATTATTTAAAACCATTATTAAATTTTCAAAAACACAATGGTGTTCCAATCAATAAAATAAGGTTTTATTGTGGCAATTTTCAATTTAATATAATTTTTACTTATTTCAATTAATATGAGACTACATCGTATGTACATCCAACTAAAAACCATGTATCACGGTTTTTGTGTATTTGGGTCACATGCCCAAGTATATGGCGTGTACCTCAGTCAGACTACATGACATGTATAGACCAGCTACATGTCGTGTGTTCCACTTTCTATGTGTCCAGAATATATTCATGGGTTTTCTGTGTGTATCTCGGTGAACTATATGTCATGTACAATCTAGCTATATGTTGTGTATCTCTTTGAGTCGTGTGTCCATTTTTTCTCACCAAGTAGCTTATTGTGTTCTTCGAATGCAAAAATTGATGAACTATATATCATTTACACTTCATGCACATTGTTTATATCATAAATGCTCTATATTTTCAATCTCATATAGTTTTTACCATGTATAATGACTGCATGAATTATGTGATTTACACCACTAACCCATGTAGAATACATGGCATTTACACTGATACATGCCGTGTCATCTGACATCCTACATACCATCCAGGTTGGTTAACATGCAATATACACCATGTGTAATTAATGAATAGTCTGTCATGTATCTCTCAGTGCATCCAGATGCAGTGCACTAGGGTACACAGTATGTACTTCCAAGTAGATGTCATATAATCCTATCTTACCAGCCAAAATTCTAGCAATTCCTGATGGCATCTCTAATTGTTCTTTATTTTTTCTTTGACCTTTAAGAAAATGAAAAAACTTGAATGAATGGGATTAATATGTAGAATCATGTTAATTCAAATCGGATTAAAGAATGAATAACATGAAATAAAAATCAAACCATAATTGTGCATAGATCAACAATCAAATAAATAATTATAAATTTAAACATAACTTCTCTGATACCAATTGTTGGTTCTAGACATAGTAGAAGCATATAGTGGTGGGTGATATATTAAAATTTCTTTTAATAATCTTTTACCATGAGTAAGGATCTTGCACATAAATTTTATACTTAATTTATTTAATAACTGAATAAATAAATACCTAGGCTTGGGAACTTTCTCCATTGATGAATTTTGATCATCTGAAAAGACCCTTTTAGGTCTCCTTTTTTCACTTATGAGGATCCAAGAGCATAATACCTCTAGTGGTGATCCACATGTGTTCTGATGATCTCTGAGAAATGTCACTCAATCTCCAAGTGCTGATGTGGCAATTGAATTTCTTGTGTTGTTCATTCTTGATCGCTTGTTATTTGGTCTTAAATAAATCTCTCTTATGTTTCTCATTATTGAGAGGAAGAGATAAGTAGGAGTCAAGATAGAATTAATTTTACACAAAAAATTATTTATTCTCAATCTTGGATGTTATGAACAATAGTCATAAATGTATATTTATAGAGTTAGGGTTTATATTAAAATATTATTTTATTACATGTTGGCCATTAAATAATATTTAAAACCTTTAATAAACCTCATTCCACATAATAATATTATTATTATTATTATTTGGTGTGGCAACTTGTGAAAATTAATAAATAATATTTACCATCTTGTAAATAATTATTTTATCACCGAACATAGTATTGGTCTGTTTGAACTCCTCATTATATATTGAATACCCAATTAAATATTTTATTCATAAATAAATATTTAATTCACATACCAACGGATAAATATTTATTAAATATTCAATAAAATAAAAAAAAAAATATTTTTATTCACATGCCGGTGAATAAATATTTAAATAATTTATGAGATCAATATAACTTGAATAAAATTATTCCTCAATATTAAGAATAATATGTATTCCATTAATTAAATTCAAATATAATTTAATCGAGATCAACAGAAACACTTAGTGTGTTACCCTCTAGGATTATTTCTCATTGGTATTAGGTGTGATTTCTTAAAATCCAAGATTACTATTTAGCAACGAGTCAAGGCACCCAAGAGAAAGAAATTAATTTTGTAATTACAATAACCACATATGAATGATCACTATGTAATATAATCTCTTTTTCATAATATCTCATCTAGTTGGTTATATGATGGGGTCATCAACCTATTTTCTCAATACGTATTTCTTTTAATATCTGAAATAAATGCGTCGATTCTCCATGGACATGTAATTTAGGTGATGGTTATATTCCAATCAAAGGGTCGAGATATTAACTCTCATTAATATAGAAGGTAAAAATCCTTCCTCGATTTATCCATTAATGTCATGTAAATCATGACGCACCCAATGTACCCTACTTCCCACTAAAATATGGCATGACGGTTTTTGTTAATAAATCTAAGTTTGAAAGTAATGGAATGAATCGATGATAATCTTAAACTATAAGGACCACTACAGATGATCACATATAGAAATATTTGATGACACTAAAATAAGAAAAAAATCCTACTGGCTGGTCAGTTCTCATAATATCCCATCTTGGAGATTACCAAGTGTGAACTTTATGAGAAGAAGCCTCATCTGCTTATGAGTACTTTCACCTAAAGGTCTAAATACTATGTTTCCCATCATAATATGCTATCCAACCACATGAATATATTAAGAATATTTTCATAGCACTTAAAGGTGATCATCGTAGTGGGGAACTACTATGACCTTATCAATTCAACAAATACTCTACAAAATTATTACATTAATTCCATGCATAAAAATGAACAACATGTAATAATATGTTTAATTAATATTCAATACATCAAATATAAATGTAATCAAAGTAAAATCATTTTGTCCTAGGACTCAAACTCTAACATTTAACACATGTCAAAGGCATGTGGTTCTTCTTCTTTCATGAAAGAAAAGGCTCATGAGATCTCACTTCATGATAGTCATGGGCTTTGCAGTTCCTTTTCATGGCCAAGAATATTATAGAACCTGGATTATTCTTCATTATTCTTTATGGATGCATTGTTTTCACAATGAAAATGAGATCTATCAAGGTTTAATAAATCTTGACTTGACTCAATATCACTTCTTTTAAATGTGAGGATAACCACCTCTCCTTCATTCATTCACCACTTTAGATCTTCTTTTTATACCATATCAAAATTCTAAGATTTAAGTTGTGTCAAGAAAATCTTAAAACACCTGACACATTCGGCATTTCTCAAATATTTTATACTGAAAAATGTGGCATTTTTACTTATAAAAGACTAGATTCTCCCTTCATGGTGATTATCACATATACAAGAAAAAATAATCACATGTTTCACCCTTAACTCCATGAACCCACACTTCCTTGAATATTTCCCCATAAAAAAATTTATCTCAGTATAAGCTTAATATTTTCATCTCGTATGTGCATTAAAATCATAGCATGAATGGGTATCGATCATTATAATAAGTTCATTCATGCTCATTTTATTCATTGTTAATGATGATCTGTGTATGACTTGATCTTAAGTGGTGTATGTTCATCAAATCTCATAGCCAATTCATGATTCATGGAGATAGGTAGACGATGACTACATGGAGAATAGTGCAATGTTGGATCAATGAAGATCAGATAGATACCTTTTATCTATATCCTTTTTAAGCTGGTGAATATTACATGTGGTTCCCAATCCCACATATAACTCTATCATGGTCGAGTAACACTTTATAATATAATTTTTTCCACTTTCACCTCAAGCTGGTAGTAAGGTTCTAAACACAAGAAACAACACGCACCGCATGGGGAGGGTTGGCCCGATCACCCACCAGCATGCACTCTGAGGGAATTATATGTTCACCGAACTATGTTCCTCTATGTCAATATATAAATGCCTATAGGTTCTCACCTAATACCTCTTTTCATACTCAGGGATTTTTCTCTCCCGTGTGGTTGAGACTTCCTCCCATAATGTGGTTGATTGAGCTATATTCTAGTGTCTTGTAATGGTTTGACCATTTTTTTATAAAGTCCCACCATAAAAAAAGTCATAGATTAATTCTAAGTATATAATAGAAGCTCAATCCATTCTCCATCATAAAATTCCAAACCAATATACCCATTAAATATACTTCATGAAAAATATTATTTTGCATTGTATTCAAATTTTCCCCTCTTATTTTCATTTTGTAATATAAATTCCAAAGATATATTCAACATTAAATAATTTTTGTAAACAATTTTCTATCTACTATCATGTGTTATTTAATTAGGTAGACTAGTTCATTAATCATAGAAGTTATAAACTCAAATTCTTCAAAAGAACTACCTTAAGATAATAAGTCTATAGTAATTTCTTCTTCATCCATTCAACCAAGATATATTCACTTTTCTATTAATCTTGGATATCTTGTATACTTCATCAACTTATTTCTTTCTAACTTCTTTAACATATTGACATCAATGAAATCGTTTCATTTAATTGACCACCATTGAAAACCAATAACAACTATTTACATCAATACAAATCATACAGAAAGTGGGATCTTCACTTATCTCATATTATTACCTTTTATGTATGCATGCTTCTATTAATTTATTTTGGAATCTTATTCCATCCACAAAACCAATATGTTCAAACCATATTGATGTGTAACTCATTAAACAACCTACAAGTCTATGTTACTCACCCAAAAATGGAAGTCAACTATATTCATACAAATCTAAATGCATCATATGAATAAGTTATATGAACACTTCATGTATAGAAATAGAGTTATATAAAATTGAAAATCTCCACATGAGTAATCCTAGAGTGAAAGATAACCAACCCCATTAACTTTACTTTACTTGGAATAGTCCTCCAGGTGAGTAGGTCTTCAGACCCAATTCCATCTCCCTAGGGAGACTTTACTCAAGTGAGAATTCAATTCATGATATCTATAATACCTAATGTGTACAAATTATTCCCATAAACTAAATTCAACCTAATAACTTTAATTACGAATTGAGGTCAAGGTAGAACAAAAAATAAATTCCTTATGGATTCATTCTTATCATGAAAATGAAATGATTTATCCTAGAAGTACTTTATCATATAAATTTTGGCATACAGATGTTCATAATATAAACAATTTGTCACTATAAACAAAATATGAAATAAACTTTAAATAAATGAATAGTTCAAATATTTAAACATGAGATAACCATTCATGAATAATTCATAAATAAAAGAGAGCTATAAACGCTTTTTAATTATTATTATCATTATATACATTCTATAAATTTGAACATAACATCTTATATTCATTTTAGTATAAACTATTTCATATTCTTCATTATATAGAATTCTATTTGAAATATATAATATTTTGTGAATTATAAACAATTTAATAATCCAATTTCAATATGTAAAAATTTTACATAATCTAAATATCATACACTTAATATTATTTGATCCTTGATCAAATCAATCATCAAAACTCTTTTTAATATAGCCTAAATAATATTCAAAATAAGGCTCTTTAATTTGAAATATTTAAAATTATTTAGTTATGAACAATTCATTATTCAAAATATAAACTCTTATATTTTAACCTTATTTTTGTAATTTATAAACACATTATAAATTACCCTTGTTATTTATAAATAAACATATTTTTTATATTATAAGGAATGTCGTATAATATGTTAAACTGTATTTTAAATATTAAAAATTAATATTTGGAATATTTTATAAATATTTTTTTCATAAAATTTTATAAATAGTTAATTATAAATAAAATAAAATTTATTAATTTATAAATATTTTATAAATTAAAATATTCCTAAAATACCCTTTAACATGATTTATAAACATTTCATAAACCATTAAAATCATTTAAATCATTAAAATTTTTAAAAAAAATTAAAAAATATATGATTACCCTAAAAGAAACCATATTATATGTGAGGGTATAATCCTACTTCCCTTATGTAGAGAATCTACGTAAGGGTAGATCTTTTTAAACTTTAGGTAAAACTATTTGTATAAAGGTAAACCATGAATAATTTTACACAGAATGTTTCTACATAAAGGTAACCTTGGTGGCCTTTACACAGAACACTTCTGTATAAAGGTAACTCATCTTTACCTTTATGTAAATAAAATCACATAAAGGTATTTTGGAATCACCTTTAGATATATCCTTCATGTAAGGGCTATTAATCTTACAAAAAAATCATTTAGTGAAAAAATGATACTCTATTTTTCATGATTTCTTCATTTTACACATGATTACACAAATCTAAAACATGGTAATGATATGATACCATTGAAGGGATCTGTTAGGGTCTAAAAACAATTATTAATTCAAGTGTAAGTGATAAAATCCCATGTACAAGGATCACCCATGCAAGAATAAGCAAGACCGAGTAAATTTATACCATTCACCAAAGATTCTTTTGTAAACTGCCTTGATCTTCATTTGATTCACTTGATGGAGATCATAGAAGTGGTACCCAAAGGATTTCCCACCTCCAAAGTCATTGATGGGATAACTTGAATTTCTCAACATTTGAGAAGGGTCCACCAACCTCCACAATGTGCTAGCATCTCATGATGAAAAGGATTAATATGACGGGAGATTTTGGGTTAAAGGGAGCTTCATCCAAGCATCTAATGATCACAAACTATACTATCATCACATGGAATACTTATATAGGCTATTGATTATGCTTATTAATTACTTTAACATTAACTCATGTGTTATAATTCATGATTTAATTTCTCACACTACTCATGCATCACATGTATTAATAAATCAATCCTCAATTGTTTCATCTTATGAAATGGTTCTATTAATTATAGAATGTATGGGAGAATCACTAAATGATAAAAATTTATCATTTACCCACAAATGTGGGTTGTATACATCAATGTACCCTTTATGCATTAAAAACATAACTTATATACAATACAAAATAGCTTATGAATATCATATGCATATAAAGATTTAGGTAATATCTCCTTCACTTTTCATATTTAATTTAGGAATAAAAATAACATTTTATAATTCCTAACACTTATCATTTATAAAAAATTTATAAACTGCAATCAATTCTATCAAAATATTAAATTTTAACATTTTTTCTATATCGTATTGTAAAATTGATAATGGGGGTTATCAATTGTAAAATATGATTGATATCACTGCTTATGATAGATAATATCATAAATCTCATGTCTTATTTGATGATATTTACTATATTATAAATACAACCGTATGAACTATTTTATTAAAATCAGTAGTTCTATCATAGATGAGGATATCATATATCATATTCTATGTCATAAAAAATCCATGAATTTTAGATATATTATACCCTGTGATATATGGTATTCATGCACTATGAATAAGAAATATAGAATCATTTTTATATATCATCCATTATGATATATCCCCATACAGCTTATGATATACTTATTCTTTGTAAAACTAGTCAAAAAACATGTTGATCCATTGAATATCATGGTTTTTTACCACAAATGGGATTTAGGGTGTTCATCCAAATAACATATAGAAGAAACTCATATATGCCTAATCTATCAAAAATCTAGTCAACATACTAAAAACAAAGAATGAAAAAAAAAATTACCATCATCATTATGATTCCCATATTTTACTCTTTGATGCAGTATGTTTGATGGTAATTACATTAAAAATATATAAATGATTCTTTCCTTTGAGTGGATTACACTAGCCTTAGATCCTCATTCAAAATGAGAGGACCTCGAATCACTAAATGAGAGTTACTGCCTTCTTCTCAGTGAATATGAATGGTGGGAAGGGATAAAGATAGCTTCATATTATGGTAGGAAATCATTTATTCTCAAACATGAGGTATCACATACCTTTTATAAACACTCTTAATTAAATTAATAGTTTTTAAGCATTGGCTTCCATCTCATGGTAGTCGCATGTTACTTCCTATTGGAGTTTTATCATTTAAATGTTTCTAATGGTTTATCATTCCATGAATAAATCAATCTTATTGATTCATAACCAATGATATAGTGTGATAATATGTGGCATTGATCATGCACTCACGTTACTTATCAAAAAGACTATCATATGTTATGGTATAGGAAAATAGTTACTGTTGGAGTTTGTGGACTAGAACCAACTACTTTGTACTTTATGATAAATTTTTATTCATGGATTTGAATATTGATAAATACATTATCACATATTGATTGTTCTTATGCATAAAAATTCATGTGATAATATCCTAAGGATAGTTGTTGCACTAAAGGATCATAGAGTATCCCTTCTAGGATGAGAACCTAGAAGTTCTATAACACTATTCTTGAATATATATTCTATGGTATAATGATGTTATTTCAGGGACACAAATAATATAGGATATTAGGGGTGAGGACTCATAAAACTTTGAGGAACCTTCTCATAGTGTGCACCCTTGGAAATATCCAAGAGGATATTATGAGAATGATACCTGCCAGTAGGATATCCACATTTCATAGTGTCATTGGATGTTTCTATCTATGGGTGTGTGTATTGGTCCTTAGACTTTAAAATTATTATTAATGGGTATTAAAAAACATGCACTTAGATGTACTAAATAAAACTGTGATGACACACTATTCGCAGTGAGGTAGGATATGTTGGGTGTGTCATGAGTAATACTGCATTAATAGATAATGCGAGAAAGGATTTGTCCCTTATGTTTCATAATGAAAGTTGATATCATAGGCCCTTTTATGGAATTGATATAGCCTAAATAAATCCATGGATATGGTGATAAATGGGCGAGTTCAATTCTAGGAAGTCAAAGAAATAATAATCAAGCACATGGGATGATGGCACTAGCATGCTACCCGCTTGATTCGAGATATCGAGACAAAGGGATTACATTACACGGTAAGCATTCGTGGGAGGTGACACATTATTGTGGTGTTAACTTCTTTCTCTATGGCTGCCTTGGCATGTTGCTAGACGCTAACCTTGGAATTTAGGAAGGCTTCACCTAATTCTACATAGAAAGAGGCCTAGAGGTTCACAAACTAAGTGTGTCCAAGTATCTTAGTTAAATATTAATTTAACAAGATGAATAAAGATTATTCCTGATTGTGGTTTAATAATTATTCAAGGATGCCTGCTTAAATTTATTTCGACACTAGTTATTCAAGAGAATATATTTTGGGTGAAATAATATATTGATTAGCAAGTAATGTAGTGATATTTATTTAAGAAATAAATATTCATTATTCAAGGTCTAATAAATGTGGTGGAGGAAATAAAGAAAAAGAAAAAACAAAAGTACACGCCATGTATATTAATATACACACCGTGTCGTTTTTCTGGGGATTTATGAGAAATAATATTATTCATTTAATTAAATAATATTAGGTGTAATTCGTTAGGTGCATGTCAAGTGATAATAATAATAGTCAAACGTTATTATTAGCCATGGGGTATTACTAATAATTAAATAAAATAAATAAATGCCTTTGGGTAATTGATTCATTTTATTATTCTAAATAATATAAATCCCAATTACATTATTCTCATTTTAGATCAAGACATTCTTTGTGGTTGTGCACAATGGATCTGGAGAAATCTCTCAAGCCAAGAGAGAATTATTTTCCTCCAAGGATGCTCTCAAGTTACAAGAGAGATCCTCCTCCACCAGATCAAGGAGAATGCTTTAGAAGCGGCTCTCAAGGTGATCGAAGGCGGACACCGCAAGCAAAGGCTCTTCTATACTAGCACCTGGAAATTTCTTCGGTGACATCCATAGATATGTGGATCACATGTGGATCACTGCTATAGGAAGCCTACACTTGGATTCTGTGACGCAATGACGGATCACATCATATCATGACCAGAAACATCAACGGAGAGAGAATTACATAAAGGTAACTATTGTCTTTTAATTAAATTAATTATAACAAACATATGATAATACTATCCATGGTTGTGATACTTCCCTCTTTCCTTTTTGTTCTTTATTCTATTCTGAAGATCCTGCATTTTATCATCATGATAGATCTTGGACTGATTGTTATTAACAGTAAAATTAAAGTTAGATACACCCATCCACGTGCTTCCACTGCGCCTGGAACCTAAAAATGGTATCATAGTGGTCATATCGTTGATTATAATTATTTAGTTTTTCATTGATGATTTGTGCATTTAATAATTTAGTTTTTTAAATTCAAGTTAATTGTTCTACAAATTTGAATCTCAAGATCTGTTCATCCTCTTTCATTTATCATTCACCTTATAGAAATGATATTTTCTTTTAATTTTGATTAAAATAAAATAAAGGATCTCATCTGGAGGTGCCAAAGGTTCATGTCCGTACAACACCAAAACACACGGAGTGTATTTGGAAGTACATGTCATGCAGTCAAGGTTCAATACATTGGTTCTGGTCTGCCAAACCAATATGTGTCATTGGATTTTGTCTAAGTCTTAATGACGTTGTGTGTTGACCAGGAATAGGTGGCACACCGTTTCTAGATTACACACTGTGTGGTCTAATGGACATGGAATGTAGTCCCTTCAGGTTAGGGTTGGACCGTGTACCCCGTACACAGCTTTCTCAGCTTGATACCATGTAACACGGATACTACACAATGTGTGGACCAGTGGACATGTCGTGTACTCTGAATATTTCCAAATTACACTCACACATTGTATCCTTGGGCATGTGTTTCAGATGGTAAACAATAGTATACACTGTTCTATCGGAACTACACGTCATGTACTCATCCAAATTACACAGATTTATTAAAATTTATTATTATACTATACAAACCCTTGAAACCTGTTCCATGGTGATGGAGTAAAGCTAAAGAATAGCACGTGATAGGTGTTTTATATATGTGTGTTTAATTTAACATTTGCATAATATTCATTTCTACACATTGGGTAGTTATGAACAGAAATTCACCGAGTTGCCTCCAAGGTACAAGTTACATACAAAGATAATTTTAAAGGAATTTATTTATTTAAAACTATGATGGATGAGAATCTCAAGTAAATTCAGAAAAGGGTTTAAGATAAAAGGATTGATTAATTAAATATAATTAATTGATTCGGGTGTGATTTATCTTAAACAAGAATGATTAAAGAATTTAATTCTAGTTTTATTTATGCATAAAATTTGTTGCATGTATGGATGATCATGAGCTAGACTAGGACCTTTTTATGTGGATGGTTTCTTTTAAATTATTTATTTAAATTAAATTTATTTTCCTATGATCCTTATCCTCATTAATATGTAGGGTCTACCTACCCAAGGTTTATTTTATGTAAAATCCCATTTTTCCTCTCACCTATATGTGAGATAAAAGCATATGTAATGGATTGAGATCCCAATCTAGTGGAGTTAGTTTAAGTTAGGATCCAAGGTGATACCAACCCAAGAAGATACAATGGTGAAAAGTTGTAAACATTAACCCAAAAGGTTCAAGGTGTTTTATCCCCTAGGTCTTAGGTTATTTTATCAACCACTAGATAAACTAACCAATAGAACAATCTCATTATCATTCTATTTATTTTATTTCTATCGGTTTCATGGTTTATTTATTGTGGGTGTGTTGTCACGATCACACAATTAATGAATTAAACAAGAATTCAAGATGGAACTAAAATAAGATTGGATTATGCCTAAATATTATATTAGACATGGTTAATAACTTAATTATATCCCACTTAATATTAAAAATCATGTAATAAAGATAATAAAATAGAAATTTACGTATAAGTATAAAATCCCTCAAAGAAATATTAAGTCGGTATAGCCTTCCATAATCTTGGCTAGAATCAAGCCATAGTTCAAAGTGTTTGACCAACCCTAGTTGGGGTGCTTTCAATTATTATGGAATTATAATTAAATGTTTTGGGTTTACTTTACTTGGTTCACATCAAGGGTTTACTGCCATAGAAGGACTTGGTGTGAACAAGAGGCAAAGGTTGAGGAAATCCAAAAATAAAAGGATTTTAGGATTAGGGAGTCCACTCAGTGGATCAAGGAGTTGTGAGTTAATGCAGTTGGAATTTGGAATGCATACCTAAAACCTTTCAAGTTACTTGAACAACCCTAGTTGGGGTAATGAAAAGGGAAATATGGATCCTTTCCACTAGAATATTTAGGCAACAGAATATTCCAAAGTCAATGGTGAGGGCTATTGGATTTCGATAAAATAGTGGGAGACTAATAAGTATTAATTTATTTATTTTTATCAATTTTATCATGATAAAGTACTAAATCTTTTCTCATATTAATTTTTATAAATGGAAATAAAAATTACTTCAAACATATCATTTTGAACCATACTCGAGAAGGAAAACCTTCTCACTGGCACCAATTTCTAGGAGTGACAGAGGCGTTTACGCGTCATCCTATGCCACGAGAGAAAATTTTATGTGCTGGAGGAGCCTATTCCAGTTGTGCCTGGAAATGAAGCCAGTGATGAGGAAATAACTCTCTATATGAAACATTTGGATGATACCACATATGTTCAATGTTTCATACTATCAGCCATGTCTAATGAGATCTTGAAGAAACATGAAAACATGGGCGTGTATAGCATGATGTATCACCTTAAGGATCTCTATCAAGAGAAGGAAACAAAAGAGAGATATGTGTTCTCCAAATATTTATTCACAATTAATCTTGGAGAGTCTGTGCAGCTAGACCTTATGTAGTCAAGCTTATTGGCTACATTGAATTCCTGGACATCTTAGGGATTAAGTTCCCGGATGAGTTGCATACAGATCTATCCTATCATCACTACCCAAGACCTTCTCTAGATTTATTTTCAACTACAACATGAGAAATAATGATAAGAGTATATCAGAACCTCTGACCTTAATTCTCTAGGTAGATAAGAACATGGGGCATGAAAAATCCGCAGTCCTTATGGTGAATAAGAAGAGGAAGGACAAGGGAAATGGGCCAAGGATTTATAAACAGTCTGAAGCCCCCAAGCACCATACCTCCAAGAAGGGTAAGATCTAGAATCAGGGCAAGTAATGGGAGGTGGTGTGTTTTTCATGGGGCAATCCAGGCCACTGGAATAGGAATTGCACCTAGAATCATGGGGACACTAAAGGTGTATTCATTATTGAGTGTAATCTTTCCATTTCTACACATTGGATATTAGATACAGCTTGTGAAGCTCAAATCTATATTCAAATTCATAAACCAAGTGTATTTAGAAATATTTATAGAGTATAGGTGGATCTTCAAGCTACCAATGGTGCGAGGCTGGCTATGTTGGCCATTGGCAATTACAATCTATCATTGGAAACTTGGATGCTTTTGGTTTTACATAACTGTTATTATGTGCCTAGTGTTACCAAGAACATAATTTATGTATCATTTTTGGATATGGATGGATTTATTTTCAAGTTTGGAAATAAGGGTTTCTTATTTTATAGAATAACGTATGTTATGGTATGGTGAATTTAAATAACAGTTTGTGTGTATGAAATTACGAAAACCAAGTGTTGGAAATTGATAATGAAACAAACTCACATGACTCATACAACACCCAGTTATGGCATCACCATATTGGTCATGTAAATGAGAAGCGCTTGACAAATCTCTACCAAGATGGTTATTTAGACTCTACTGAGTTAAAACCACTTGATAGATGTCATGCTTGTTTACAAGGTAAAATGACTAAGCTGCCTTTCGGTGGATAGGGTGAAAGGGCCAAAGAGCTTCTAGGATTGGTTCACATGGATGTGTGTGGATCATTTCCAGTATAATATAGATGTGTATATTCTTACTTCATTACTTTTATTGATGATTTGAGTAGATATTTCTTTATCTACATAATGAGGTATAAGTAAGAGTCCTGAGAGAAATTTATGTAATTCATGAATGAAGTAGAGAATCATCTTGGAAATAAGATAAATAAGCTTCAATTGGATCAAGGTGGAGAATATCTAAACCAAGATTTCATCGAACTTTTATAAGAGTCTCTGATTCTATCTCAACTCACTCCTACTTATACACCACAGTGGAATGGTGTTGTTGAATGGAGGAACCGCACCTTGTTGGACATGGTGAGGTTGATGATGAGTCATGTAGATCTTCAATTATCCTTTTGGTGATATTCATTACAAACTGAAGCATAAAAAATAAATTGAGTACTAACTAAGGTGGAAACTGGAATTCCATCTGAGTTATGGAATGGAAAGAAACTTATTTTGTCGCACGCACGTGTATGGGGGTGTGAGGCATTTGTTAATGAATTATTAGGCAACAAACTAGAACCCCAGAGCATGAGATTTATATCTATAGTATATCCCAAGGAAACGAAATGATATTACCTATATAACCCTTCAGACAAGAAAGTGATTGTCACCAGACAAGTTGATTTTCTTGAGAGGGAGTACATCCACAAAAAGGATAGTGGGATAAATATTGACTTCGAAAAAGTTGATGCTCAAGATACACAGGAGTTGGTATAGGAACAAGTTCCACAGGTCCCTGTGGAAGAGGTTCCAGAAACACAAGTATTGTGTAGAATCTCAAGAGAGGTAAGGGAACCAAAGAGATTTGGTTTCCTAGTCACTGAGGATGGTGAATCATTATTGTTGGACAGTGATGAACCTCTCTCCTACAAGGAAGTATTAGAGAGGTCAGAAGCTACAAGATGGCTAGAAGCTATGAATTCTGAGATGGATTCCATGTATTATAACCAAGTATGGGTTCTGGTCGATGAGCCAATTGATGTAAATAATGTTGGGTGCAAATGGGTATTCAAAATAAATCTATACATGGAAGGTAAAGTTAGCACCAATAAAGCAAGGATAGTCACTAAATAATTCAGATAGTGTCAATAAATTGACTATGATGAAACCTTCTCACCAGTTTCCATGTTTAAATCCATAAGAATCATACTTTCCATAACATCTTACCATGACTACGAGATATGGAAGATGGATGTCAAAATATAATTCCTTAATGGGAACCTTCAGGAAGATGTCTATATGACACAACCAGAAGGTTTTGTGATACCAGGTGAAGCTAAATGAGTTTACAAGTTTCAAAAATCCATTTATGGATTAAAGAAATCATCCAGGTCATGGAACATTCGATTTGATGAAGTCATAAAGGAATTTGGTTTCATTAAGAACTAATGTGAACCATGTTTTTATAAGCGGTTTAATGGGAATGTGGTCATTATCCTAGTATTATATGTTGACAACATATTACTTATTGGAAATGATGTACCAGTCTTACAGTCAGTAAAGGACTAGTTGAACAAGTGTTTCTCCATGAAGGACTTAGGTGAAGCAGCCTACATTCTAGGGATCAAGATCATTCATGATAGATTCAATAGGCTACTTGAACCAAGTCAGGGTATATACATTGACTAGATACTAAAAAGATTTAGCATGGAACAATCCAAGATGGGATTGGTTCCAGTGTCACATAGCCTACATCTTTCTAATATAATGTGTCCTCGGACACAACAGGAGAAAGATAGGATGAGTAAGATCCTATATGCTTCGGATATAGGATCCATCATGTATTCCATATTATGTATTAGGCTTGATGTTACCTATGCACTAAGCATGGTAGGAAGATATCAAGAAGATCCAGGTGAACAGTATTGGACTACTATTAAGACTATCCTTAAGTATCTAAGAAGAACTAAGGATATGTTATTAGTGTATGGAGGAGATTAAGAACTTCTCATCAGAGGGTATGTTGATGCTAGTTTTCAAATAGATCAAAACAATCTGAAGTCATAATCAGAATATGTTTTTTGTCTCAACGGAGGAGCTATGAGCTGGAAGAGTTCAAAGTAACCAGTTGTCGCTAATTCTATAGTGGATTCTGAATATATAGCAGCTTATTATGAATCCAAGGAATCCATCTATATTTGGAACTTTTTCTAGGATCTTAATGTGGTGCCTAGCAGTAAAGATCCTATTAAATTGTATTGTGATAATACTACAACAGTGGCTCTTGAAAAAGAACCAAGGTCACATCAACGGGCAAAGAAAATTATTCGGAAGTATCACATATTGAGGGATTTCTATCAAAGAGGTGAAGTTGCAGTGATTAGAGTGTCCACATAAGAGAATGTGGTAGACCCCGTGACTAAAGGCATATCTTAGCAAAAGCATGAATATCATGTGAGAGCTAGCGAGTTAAAGGTTGTTAGATGTTGGCTCTAGTCCAAGTGGGATTCTGTTGGAGTTGGTGGCCTAGAACCAACTAATTTGTACTTTATGATAAATTTGTATTCATGGATTTTAATATTAATAAATACATTATCACATATTAATTTTTCTTCTGTGTAACAATGCATGTGATAATATCCTAAGAATAGTTATTACACTAAAGGGTCATAGCAGATCCCTACTATGATGAGAACTCAGAAGTGCCATAACACTATTCTTGAATATATTTTATATAGCTAGATGATGTTATTTGAGGGACACAAATAATATAGGCCATTAGGGGTGAAGACTCATAAAATGTTGAGGCACCTTATCGTGGTGTGCGTCATTGGTAATATCCAGAAGGATATTATGAGAACAATACCTGCCAGTAAGAAATCTGCATTTCATAGTATCATTGGATATTACTATCTACGGATGTGTGTATTTTTTCTTAAACATTAATATTATTATTAATGGGTATTAAAACTTGTACACTTAGATGTATTGATAGATATGTTTGGTGCATTACGAGTAATACTACATTAATAGATAATGCGAGAAAATATTGTTTCCTTCTATTCCATAACGAAAGTTGATATCTCAACCCCTTTGATGGAATTGATATAGCCTAAATCAATCCATAACCATGGTGAGGAATGGGCGATTTCAATTCCAGGAAGTCAAAGAAAGAATAATCGAGCACATGGGTTGATGGCACTAGCATGCAACCCACTTGATTTGAGATATTGAGACAAAGGGATTGCATTACACAGTAAGCCTTCATGGGAGGTGACACGTCATTGTAGTGTTAACTTCTTTCTCTATGGGTGCCTTGGCGTGTTTCTAGATGCTAACCTTGGACTTTAGGTAGGATTCGCCTAATTCCACTGAGAAAGAGGCCTAGAGGGTCACACACTAAGTGTTTCAAAGTATCTCAATTAAATATTCATTTAACAAGTTGAATAAAGATTATTTTACGATTGTGGTTTAATAATTATTCAAGGATGTTTGATCGCATTTATTTAGGCACTAGTTATTCAAGAGAATATATTATGAGAAAAATAATATATTTATTAGTGAGTAATGCAGTGATATTTATTTAATAAATAAATAGTCATTATTTTAGGTATAATAAATGTTGTGTAGGAAATAAAGAAAAAGGAAAAACAAAAGTACACGCTATGTATATTAATATACACTCCATGTAGTTTTTCTGGAGATTTGTGAGAAATAATATTATTTATTTAATTAAATAATATTAGTTGTAATTTGTTGGGCACATGTCAAGTATTAATAATAATAGTCAAATGTTATTATTATACATGGGGCATTACGAAGAAATAAATGAAATGAATAAATGACTTTGGGTAATTAATTAATTTTATTATTATAAATAATATAAATCCTAATTACATTATTCTCATTTTAGATCTAAACATTATTTGTGGTTATGAACAACGGATTTGGGGAAATCTCTCAATCCAAGAGAGAATTCTTTTCCTCCAAGAATGCTCTCAAGTTACAAGAGAGATCCTCCTCCACTAGATCAAGTAGAACACTTTGGAAGCGGATCTCAAGGTGATCGAAGATGGACACCGTAAGCGAAGGATATTCCATGCTAGCACCCGGAGATTCCTTCAACAACATCCAGAGATACATGGAGCATGTGTGGATCACTGCTAGAGGAAGCATACACTTGGCTTCTGTGATGTAATGACAAATCACATCGGATTGTGACTAGAAACATCAACGGAGATATAATTCCATCAAGGTAATTTTTGTCTTTTAATTAAATTAATTATAACCAACATATTATGATCCTCTCCATGGTTTCAAGACTTCCCTCTTTCCTTTTCATTCTTCATTATATTCTGAAGATCTGAAATTTTGTCATCGTGATAGATCTCGTATTGATCGTTGTTAACTGTAAAATTAAAGTTGGTTACACACATCTATGCACTTTCATTTTTCCCGAAACCTACAGTGACATCCAATGCCCTTTTATGATATGATATTATCATAATTTATGATATGAATCTCATTCATATCGCATCTTATGGATCTATGGATATCATTAAAGGGAATATACCCTAAATCTTTATATATATATATATATTGTATTATCATGGGTTTTGGACTCCTGGTCCTTTTTTCCACCTTGTATATAATTTAGTGGGTCATTTTATAAGGTGAAGTGTTCAATCAGTTACATTCATATGATGAATGTTCATACTGGTCGAAGCATTAACTCATGTATTGAAGTGCATGAGTTAATGCATGCACTGTTGAGGAACTTCCTCAAGGGATTTTTAAATCCTACTGTATTATGATGGCAAGTGTATATATATGCATATTTATCCTTGGATGAACCTATCTTGAACCTAAATCTCTTTTCATCTTCTTCCTTTATACCTTAGGGTCTAGCAGGTTGTGAAGGAATATAGTATCCCACTTGAATCTCAATCTATTCAAATCAGCTTGTGGATACACTTCAAAGAGGGAGTCCTTTTGGCTTCCCTTGGTGATCTTTATCGAACCCATGAAATAGTGTTTGAAGATATTGTACATTCTCTTCGGTGTAAGGTACAACATTTGAAACAATGTTATTCATTTCAGTTTTATAAGCAATTTTCATATTTCTAGCATGGGAGAGCCTTGGATAAGGGTTTAAATTGCTTCTACATGTTCTGATAATTATTATTAGACTGATTTAAAATCCTTCAGTGGTATCAAATCCAACCCATTATTTAAATTTCGGAAATATTACATTGAAATAAAGATGAAATAATAATATAAAACCATTTTTTCCTTCTGGAAATTAACTTGTTTTAACGATTTACATTTACAATGTGAACTATTTGCTTAATGGTCACCCTTGATTACCCTTATGTGAGTAAGGAAACCTGAGGCTTTCCTTTACATGAAGAATTTATGTAAAGGTAGTTTGGATTATAACCCTTATATAAATGGTTTACATAAAGGTATTGTGTAAGGGTATGATATTGATTACCCTTATGTGTAAAGGTGTCTACGGATTTTCTAAAAGAGCATAAAGGTTGTTTTGTAAAGGTTATGCAGTAGTTTCAAAGCTTTCATAAGGGTTATTTCAAGCTACCATGATGCAGTGAGGGTTTTAATGTTCATATAAAGGTATCTGATGATTTCTTAAAGCTACGTAAAGGAATTCAGTTGGTTACATTTACATGAAGTGTCTTACCTTTGTGAAGCGGTTCACATAAGGTTTATCTTAGTTTTACCATTACATGAAAGGTTCACTTAATGGTAAGAGCTCAATACCCTTACGCAATATGCGCTACATAAGGGTCATGTCTATCTACCATTACATAGACTAACTATATAAATGTAGAAGGAGTATACCCTTTGTAAAGACATAGAATTTCCATGTAAAAGTTTTTTTTAAAATAAATGGGAATTTTATGAGTCCGCAAAAATTGACGGCGCGTGATTACGAGGCCCGGTGTGCCCGAAATGAACTTCTGAACTTTTATTCAGGTATGTTCAGTAAACATACGAGTGGGTTTTTTTAACTTTAGAACCGGTGCTCGGAATTGAAATCTTAGGGCACCGTTGAACTCACAGTGCCGGTATTCGCTTAAGGAGACCTTCACCTCGATCGGAGTGGGTCGAGAGTGAAAGTTAGTTTTTGGGTTTTTTGTGAAAGAATAAAATAAAATAAAATTTGTGTAACATTTTATTTTATTTTTTCTTTGAAATTCCCCATGTGGATATTTCATAGGTGGGGACCACCTGAACTAAAACCCCCCATGAGTGGTTATGGAGGTGGGGACCACCGATCCTAACCTCCCATGAGAGGTTATGGTGGTAGGGACCACCTGATCATAAACCCCCAATTTGAATTCCAAGAGGCGGGGACCACCCGACCCCTCTTAATAGGGGAGAAACCTCTAAATCCCTCTTTAATGAGGAGGATCCTCTTGAACTTCCTCTACATTAATTTTTCTAACTTGTGTGTGTATTCCAACTTAATTTCTTCTTAAGTTAAATTATATTGGCACCGCTTTTCCTTTGGGTTGGCAAAGAAGAGAGCTCTTGGAGGATTACTTTCTTCAATGAAGAACGCCAATGAAGAAATTATTCTCTGAATGAAGAACTCCAACGAAGAACTTATTCTTCGAATGAAGAACGCCATCGAAGAAGGTTCTTCGGAATCAAGCAAGAGGACGACGCATGAACCGAAAATCGAGGAAAACGCTGATGAAACTGATGTCCATCTATTCCCAATGATTTGTCTTATTCCTCGCGACCTCATCGATGTCATCAAGCGAATGAGTTATGAATTTTAATTGTGTATGATCTTTTTTCCATGTTCCTCTCTTATAAACAAAGAGTGGATGTTTTATTTTTTTGCGGGGTAGGAATTATCATTTTCGGGGGATTTTAGGGGTTTATTTTGAGAATGATTATATTCCCATGTTCTTCCTTTTTTTCATTCTTGACGACTCTTCGTAATTCAAGAGAGATTATAGTCGCTTGCTACCTCTCTAATGTGGAGAGTGCGGGTCGAATAAACATGGCCCGTTCTCTCTGTAATTCTTGTGATGATTTGTGGTGTTCTTCGTGATGGAGAAGGACGGCTATCAACCATGACGAAGGCGGTGAGAGCGACGAAGGAAACGGCACCGCCCCGCGGCCACCATCGTTGTCGGCCACCGCCGCCCACGTCCACTGCCACCAGCGGCCTCCGCGCCTCGCGGTGCTCCGCCACCCCGCAGCCTACCGCATCGCCCCACATCCCTCCGAGCTACCCTGCGCCCTCGTGGCACCCCCGCATCCAAGCCACCCCACGGCCTCCGCCCTTCCAACAGAGCCGCCCTGCGGCCTTGTGCCCTCATGGTACCCCCCCCCCCCCCCCCCCCCCGCGGTCAAACCCCCACAGCCCTCTGCGGCCCCTCACGGCCTGCCGGACCGGGCCGCCCAGTAGGCTGGGCCATCCAGCGAGTCGGGTCGGATCGAACCAGGCCGTGTCAGCCCAGGTCGGGTCATTCCGACCATGTCAGACCAGACCCAGACCCACTCCGACCCATTTTACGCTCTTTTGGCCATTACTTTGGCACCTGATGTCCGTTTGAAAAACCGTCAGTGGCACTGAAAATATTAGAGAAAAACGGTACCTTTGAGTATACCCCACTGGTGATTTAGATTATGATGGGGTACGGTCAGGTTGGATCGAGCACGAATCTAACTGGGCCCCCAGGACTAAAAGGCTAATAACTCATAGACTGGGCGTCCGATTGACGTGTCGTCTGTTTCGTTGATACCCCTATGACATGCCGGTCCTTTGAGATACTTCTCTGTGAGACTTCATGGCAGTTGGAGTATCGAACAATGACTTGTGGAGCGGATCCTCCCAGAGACAAGTGAGCATAGTGCGGGAACCCAGCAGCTGGCTGTGATGAGAAGACTGGCTAGCGATCCTGTGTGGGTCAGCTCCTGGCCATCCTGTGTGGATCAGCTCCTAGAGATCCTATGTGGGTGAGCTCCTAGCGATCTTGTGTGGTTGAGCTCCTAGCGATCCTGTGTGGGTGTTCTCCTAGTGATCTTGTGTGGGTCAGCTTCTAGCGATCCTGTGTGGGTCAGCTCCTAGCGATCCTATGTGGGTCAGATCCTAGCGATCCGATGTGGGTCATCTCCTAGCGATCCTGTGTGGGTCAGCTCCCAGAGATCCTGTGTGGGTAATCTCCTAGAGATCCTTTGTGGGTTATCTCCTAGCGATCATGTGTGGGTCAGCTCCTAGCGATCCTGTGTGGGTAATCTCCTAGAGATCCTTTGTGGGTCAGCTCCTAGCGATCCTATGTGGGTCAACTCCAAGTGATCCTGTGTGGGTCAGCTCCTAGAGATTATGTGTGGGTCAGCAGCAGAGCCTCTTAATGGAGTAAGATTATTGGGTATTTATAACTAATCATCTCTACTACCGTACCTAAGTTATACCTGGTGTAAGATGATTTTATACCTGTGCGGTAATTTTCTTAGTGGTAATACCTTGGTGGTATTCTTCTGTGTGTCGTACCTGTGTGGTACTTGCCTTTGTGTTTTTCCTTCCTTTACGGAACAGTTGAGCTTTGGGATTTTGGGTTGGACTCTGTGTTTTCCTTATGATTGATATGGGTTTACTTGATAACTTAGGTATATGTATGGGCATATATTGTCACTGGTTTACATGCTTTGTGGTTTATCCTTTATGGATTTTGTGAGACTTTGAGGGTCTTGGGGTCCCTACTGAGTATCGTTATACTCACCCCTGCATGGGCTATGCCTGCACCTCATTGTGTTGGATGTAGATGACAGATAGCGCTGATCGAGGCTGAGAGTACCAGGACCGGATGGTGCTCAGAGGTGGACCATACGATGAGTCAGTACACGAAGGAGGTGAACGGACGTGGAGTGTTGAGGAGGCGATATGTACCTACCCTTCAGGTATGAACCTCGGAGGACCACCCAGCAATTGTCTTCCTTTTTTCTCCAGTTTACTTGTACTTTTAGTTTTTCGTAATTTCTAGTTAGGCTTGTATTCTGGCCCCTTTTACTTACTGTACTCTCTCTATTTACTATTCAGTTTACTTGAGTTTGTATCTTGTTGTGTGCTTGGTTGCGTGTTCTTACAGGTTATAAAGGAAATGCATTCCCATTTTTAGGGATTATGCCTTTCGGTGCTAGTCACTAGCCCCTGGCCTATGGAAGGCGGGCTTGGGGTGGTCAGGGAACGGTCCTCGGGGGACGATTCGTGACACCCTTACATGGAATATGGATTCTACATAAGGGTAAACATAAAAAAAATAAAAATTGTTTTTAAATTTTTAAATGATTTTGATGGTTTATAAAATGTTTATAAATCATTATAAAATGTATTTTGGGATATTTTAATTTATAAAGAATTTATAAATTAATTAATTAATTATAAATGGTTTATAATTAATTAATTAAAAGTTTATAAAACATTTTATTCCCAAATATTAAATGTTGATATTTAAAATGCCTTTTAAAAAAAATATATGGCATGTCTTATAATATATAAATAAAAAAATATTTGGAAATCATAAGAAATAATGTATAAAGTGTTATAAATTATGAAATAATTCCAAAATATATAATTTTTATATTTAAATTATGAATTATTTATAATTAATTTATTTGAATTATTCAAATTAAAGGGGCCTTATTTAGAATATTATTTAAGCCGCGTCAAAAAGTGTTTTGATTCATGATATGATCAAGGTTTAAATAATAATTAAGTATATGATATTTAGATTATGTAAAATGTTTACATAATAAAAATTTGGATTATAAATTGATTATAATTTATAAAATATCATATATTTAAAATAAAATTTCATATGATGATAAATATGAAAAGTTCATATTATAATGAATATAAATTTTTTTTTGATAATTATGTAATGTCCATAATATTAAAGTTATAATTATAAGATGTTTATAATTAGATTTTATTTATGAATTATTCATAAATGATTATCTCTTGTTTAAATATTTGAATTATTTATTTATTTAAAGGTTATTACATGTTTTATTCATAGTAATATATTATTTATATGATGAATAATGTATTCTTTAGTTTAAATGTTAAATTTATTCTTAGGATTGATCCTTGCATTTTTATGTTAGGTTTAACAATGAATTTAGTTTTTCATCTACCTTGAACTCATTTTATAATCAAAGTTATTACCTTAAATTTATCTGTTGAATATAGTTTATGCATATTAGGTGTTATAGTTATGATAAATCAAATTCTCTCTTGAGTAAAGTATCACCAAATAGAGGGAGTTAGGGTCAGACTACCTATTTACCTAGAGGAATATGCCTTGTCTAGGAAATTAAATGGGGTAAGTTATTTATCTCTTTGAGATTACTCATGTGGAAATTTTAAATATCATATAAATCTATGCCTTTACATTAATTGTTCATGTACCTTATGCATATGATGCATTTGGATATGTATGAATATACTTGACTTCTAATTTTGAGTGAGTAACCCAAACTTGTGGGTTGTGTAAAGAGTCACATATCAATATGGTTTGAACATATTGGTTTGGTGGAGAGAATAGTATTCAAAATTAAATTACTAGAAGAGTGTATACATAAAAGGGAATAACATGAGATAAGATGTTGATATTAAAATCCCCTTCAAATACTTAGTGTAAGATTCCTTCTAAAGTGACACTTTTCACGACCTCGATCATCCAACCGGATAGTTTCATGCCAAAGTGGGGTGCCTCTAGATCATCTTGTGTAAGTTAAGAAAGTAATGAGTGGTGATGGATAATCCTTGGGTAGTTTCACACCAAATTAGGGTTACTCTATATTTTTTTATGATTAAATCACTTTTTACATTTTTTCAGTTACACTAGCTAGGAAACCCCATGGGTTGGGATACCAAAGTAATAGATTTTGGTTTATCAATATAATGGATTGGATAAATAGTTGTCCATTCAACTATCCAAGAGTCATATATAATATAATTTGGATGATTCCCTACCTAAATAACTAAGCGGTGAGTTTCATGCAAAAATGGGGTCATTTTCTTAGTGAAATATGGATCTTGGCCCACTAATGGGTATGATTTTTTTAAAAGGGTTCATCATTTTAGTGGGAGAACATTTAATAAAAGTACTTATTAAGTGGTTAATAATATATTATACTCATATAATAAAATATTTTATTATAAATATTATCATCATCATCATCAAGCTAAACTTTTAGATTAATCCTTGAAATAAGAAGCTTAATGTGTGTTACTCCGAAGACTGGTAACTTAAGAAAAGTTCTTGAGTAATATTGATGATTTAAGAAAAGTTATTAAGAAAATTTATATGATTCGGAATAGTTCCTTCCTTGGTAACCAAGTTTTAAAGTTGTTCAACAAGTGAATCTAGATTCTTATGGAAGCATAGAGTGATCCATTCAGGGTTTTAAAGGAATTAGATGACAAATGATTTAATTAATTTAAATCTCATATACTCAATATGATTGGGTATGTTAAATCATATTCAATATGATTGAATATGTTTATAACTATATGAGAATAAAGGTTTCCTTAAAACTTTATTGGTTATAGAAATCAATTCTATTATTTAAATAGATATATGATATCAACTGTATTTAAAAAATTGTAAATATACAAAAGGTTGGAAAATGAAAAGAATCAAAACTTGAAGTTTTCTTTCAAGTAATGGAGTAAAGGAGTTTTTATAGTGATAAATTGGGTACTTCAATCTTGGATAAAAAATTTATAAGATGTGTATTTTAATCTCATTTAGCTCTTAAGAATAGAATTTAAACAATAGTTCTTTAAATAAAATGAGATGGTTATTTTTAATAAATGTGGTTTATGATTTGTCTAATTATATAATATGGTTTAATGGGATACTAAAAATGGCTTATAATTCTAAGGTAATTTATCCTATTTTCATATATGGAAATTTTCTAACAATATGATTGAATTCAAAGAACATTTACCCAATATTCTAAAAGTGTTGTGAATATATATAAACTAGGAATATAATGTATAGGTTCTAAAGTAATCTATAGAAATTAAAAGTAGTTAAAAGTTCAAATTGGAAGAATAAAAGTTGGTTGGAAAGTTTAACAATGTTTCTTCAAGAATCCAATCAAGGTCATTGAAAGTTGGGGTTTTCAAGAATAAAGAGTAATAATTCAATATGATTGGATTATCTAAGATATAAATGAAGGAGTTTTTGAAACTCCATGGAATTTATTTATTAGTTATGGATGTTATAGAAATTAATTCATCAATTTTGTAGGGTATGTGATATCGAATGCATATTTTACAAAGTATTGTAAATATATAGGTGTTCAAATCAAAGGATGAATTGATTGAGCTTGTAGTTTATATTCGTGAGATGAAGTAAATAGTTACTAAATTGACAATTTTAATTTAAATGATTTTATAAAGCTCAAATGAATCTAAGTAAAATATATGTATCTTCATATCATTTCTCTTATGTGATAAGAGAATATATTCAAAAAAGAGTTGTTATGAACAATATGAGATGATTAGTTGTATAAACATGGTTTATGATTCATTAGGTTCTATAACATGTTCAGAGAAAAAGATATGGATAACAGTGTTTGTCTAGGATAAAAGTGTTTATATGACTATTTATTAAAATATGATGGAATGAATTCCTAACACCGTTTAGTATTTTATTTTAACAAAGGTTTCTTATCAAAGTAAACATGATCTAAACACATATAATATAACATATGGAAACAATAGTTTGTTTGTTAAATCTTCCTAATAAAAAGTAAATAAAAGTTATTTCTTAACACAAAATGGTTTTTTGTATCTTAGAAAGATGTTCTAAAAATAATATTATGTCTAAGAGGCTAGTGGTAGTATGTTTGGACTTAAATAAGTTCAATGTTAAAAAAAGGATTACACCAATCTTAAGTTAAAGTTATTTTTACTTAATAACCTAAAATATTTAGGTTATGTTATGGTAAAGAAAAAATGTAAAGTGTTACATTTAGTTAAAATTTAGAAAGTGAATATCACTATTTCCTAAAGGATTAGTCTGGTCTAAAATTAAAGTGGTTTTTCACTCAATGTCCTGAAATAGTTTAGAATATGTGATGATAAAAAAAATTAATGAGTCGTGTTTGGTTATCATAAAAATTTAAATACATTATTCATTAAATGATTGTACCAATCAAAATGAAAATATAATTATACTTGATATCCTAACAGAGTTTAGGATATTATGGTTAAGGGAAATGTGAATATTTACCATAATAAAGTAGTTATTGTAGGTTCTAGGCACAGCGAAAGTGTGTAGAGTTGGTGTACCCAACTTTGATTTTAGCTTTAACAATGATCAATCCGAGATCCATCACGATAATAAAATTCCAGATCTTTAGAATAGAATGAAGAAATAAAAGGAAATAGGGAAGTCCTAGAACTATAGAGAGGATCATCATATGTTGGTTATAATTAATTTAATTAAAAGATAAGAATTACCTTGATTGAATTATCTCTCCATTGATGTTTCCGATCACAATCCAATGTGATATGTCATTGTGTCATAGAATCCCAGTGTAGGATTCCTCTAGAGGTGATCCACACATGTTGCATGTATCTCTGGACATCACTGAAGGGATCTCTAGGTGCTAGCGTGGAAGAGCCTTCGTTTACGATGTCCACCTTCGATCACCTTGAGAGCCTCTTCCAAAGCGCTCTCCTTGATCTGGTGGAGGAGGATATCTCTCGTATCTTGAGAGCGTTCTTGGAGAAATGAATTCTCTCTTGGATTGAGAGATTTCTCCAGATCCGTTGTGCACACCCACAAAAATTGATAGGTCTAATGAGAATAATGTAATTGGGATTTTATTACTTAGAATAATAAAATGAATTAATTTCCCAAAATAATTTATTCATTTTATTTAATTCTTAGTAATACCCAATGTCTAATAATAACAGTTGACTATTATTATCACTTGACATGCGCCCAGAAAATTAAACCTAATATTATTTAATTAAATAAATAATATTATTTCTCATAAATCCCCAGAAAAACTACACGGCGTGTATATTAATACACAGCGTGTCCTTTTGTTTTTTCCATTTTTCATTATTTCCTTCACCACATTTATTAGACCTTGAATAATGACTATTTATTTATTAAATAAATATCATTGCATTACTCGCTAATAAATATATTATTTCACCCAAAATATATTCTCTCAAATAACTAGTGTCAAAATAAATGTGATCATACATCCTTGAATAATTATTAAACCATAATCAGGAATAATATTTATTCAACTTGTTAAATGAATATTTAATTGAGATACTTGGACACACTTAGTGTGTGACCCTCTAGGCCTCTTTTTCAGTGGAATTAGGCGGAGCCTCCCTAAAGCCCAAGGTTATAACCTAGAAACACACCAAGGCACCCATAGAGAAAGAAGTTAACACCACAATGATGTGTCGCCTCTTACGAGCACTTACCATGCAATGTAGTCCCTTTCTCTTGATATCTCGAATCAAGTGGGTTGCATGCTAGTTTCATCAACCCATGTGCTTGATTACTCTTTCTTTGACTTCCCAGAATTAAACTTGCTCATTTCTCGCCATGGCTATGGATTTATTTAGGCTATATAAATTCCATCAAAGGTCCTGAGATATCAACTTTCGTTATGGAACAGAAGGGGAAAATCCTTTCTCGCATTATCTATTAATGCATTATTACTCATGACGCACCCAACATATCCTACCTCACTGCAAATAGTGTGTCGTCACAGTTTTCTTCAATACATATAAGTGCACGAGTTGTAATACCCATTAATAATAATCTTAAATTCTAAGGACCAATACACACATTCGTAGATATGAACATCCAATGATACTATGAAATGTATATTTCCTACTAGAAGGTCTCGTTCTCATAATATCTTATTGGATACTACCGAGGGAACACACTATGAGAAGGTGACTCAAATTTTTATGAGTCCTCACCCCTAATGGCCTGTATTATTTTTTTCCCTCAAATAACATCATCCGTCCATAGAATATATATTCAAGAATAGTGTTATAGAACTTCTAGGTTCTCATCATAGTAGGGATCCACTATGACTCTTTAGTGCAACATCTATCCTTAGGGCATTATCACATGCATTGTCACGCAGAAGAACAATCAAGATGTGATAAGGTATTTATTAATATTCAAATCCATGAATACAAGTTTATCATAAAGTACAAAGTAATTGGTTTTAGAACACTAACTCCAACAGTTATCACTTTATCATAAAAGATTCTAGGATAATTAAAGAGAAATGTAAGAGTTACATTATGTTACCATATTAAAGTAATTGTCACTTTATCCTAAAATAGTTTAGGAGTACTGGTAAATAATAATGTAAATAGTTACATTAATTTAAGGAAAAAAATTGATGGAATAGGGTTCTAAGGATGATGATGATGAACGTCAAAAGAGTTTTAAGTAGATAATAGAAGTTAACATCATAACATTTTTTGTTTTGAAGTTAAGAAGTTTGAATATGTTCAAAGAGTTGAACAGTATGGAATATGATTCCTAAATCTCACTATTATTCAAACTAGATTACTTTATAGATATTTATCACTAAATATTTAGTGGGATTATTTTATCATATGGTCATATAGATATGTGACAATAATTATATATGGCGTAATTAGTTAACAAAACCCAAAAAGTGTAGTAAACATAAGGATTATCTGGAATTTTATTATATATGATATGATAAACTGGAATTTATGTTGGTTTTGTCAAATATTCTTATAGGGTTTAAAAATATTAAAATGTATCATATTAAAGGAAACATTCATTTTATCATTCATTCATGTTGTCTACATAAATGTATATATAGATATATATTTCATGTTGTTCAATGATAATTGACCTCTCAAAGTATGACTTTGAGTTTATCCCTAACTAAAAATCTTCATGGATTATTATAGGTTATTACAAAATGTTAAGATTAGTGTGAAAAGGAATTTTGTATAGAGGTACTGAATATGCTCATGAGGAACAAAACAGAGAACATGATTCATTTTCATTAGATGACATGCTAAGTATACCACATGGAGTGTCATACAAATTTATTTGGTATACTAGGGGTACATGGATTATATTTGAGTCTTCATTTCCTGGGGTTGGTGAGATGCTTAGCTTGAGAACCTTCATACTTTGATAGCCTACTTACGCAAGTCTGCATATTGACTTAGCTAAAACTGGGGTTATTGGGTATGTTGTTGATCATGGCATCGGTTCGAGCTTAACTAATATGGGATTTTTACTCTCACATGATGATTATGACATCTAGGCCCTCAATTGAGATAGATTGTGGGAGTCTATAGCTACACTAAGATATAGGATATCTATCTGGATAAGATACATATGGTGTGTTTATCCATAAGGATGAATGACATGTAATTTATTCATAGATTATATTTTTCTACACTCTAAGAATCAAGAAAAGATGAGTTGCCTATATAGGATTGACATGTTCTGTGTCTTATAGTCAATTGATGCTTTGGACAAAGGGAATATGTGAGAATGCACATTTTCATATGATACAAACTTGTGGACATAGGTATAGAGATACATGTGTTTGGTGTAAATCATGCCAAATCCCTTTATAGGTTGAGTAGCATTGATGCTTTTCTAGAGGTTTCTCTTTGATTACATATATGAATCCATAGATTCATATTTTCTGCCAATGCTATAAAGGCCTTTGGGTTCATACTTTGTGGTTGACAGAATGGGGATTGAGTTTGACTCAAAGAGCTACTCTAAAAATGTTTTAGAGTTAATCCAAAAGTGTTTTGGATAGGTTTTCATGAGTAATTTCGTATTATGTGATACAAGGTGAAGTTAATGATAGATTTCCAAAAGTTTTTTGGATGACATCCAAAATAGTTTTGGATATGACTTCACAAGTTGTTGTATATGATACAGTATTAGGTGAAATGACACAAAATATTTTAGAATTTAGTGAAAGAGGGAGATTGAAGGAAATATGCCCTAAAACTTTATATATGTATATTATATATATATATATATATTATATATATATATAAACATACTGTATTATCATGGTTGTTGGACTCCTGAGTCATTTTTCCACCTTGTCTGTCATTTAGTGGGTCGTTTTATATGATGAAACATATAAGAGGAGTTGTATTCATATGATGAGTTTTTATACTGGTCAAAACATTAACTCGTGCATTGAAACACATGAGTTAATGCATGCACTGTTGTGGAGATTCCTCAAGGGATTTATAGAGCCTACTATCATAATATAGAAAGAGTATATATATACATGTTGTTGTTGGGCCGAACCTCTCTTGAACCCAAATATCTTTTCATATTTTTTCCTTTACACCTGAGGCTCTAGTAGGACATGGAGGAAGATAGGATCCCTCTCGAATGTCGAGTGATTCAGATTATCCTGTGGATAAACCTCGTAGAGGGGATGTCTTTTGGATTCTCTTAGTGATCTTTATCAAACCCATGTGATGGTGTTTGAAGATGATACAGATGCTCTTTGGTGTAAGGTATGTCACTTATAGTTGTGTTCTTCATTTCCATTTTATATGCAGTTTTCATATTTATAGCCTAAGAGATCCTCAGACAAGAGTTTAAATAGTTTCTTCATGTTCTGATAATCATTATTAGACTTTCTTGAAACCCTTTAATCATAATCTATTATGTCCCTCTTTTAGTTCATTTCCAATAAGTTTTGGAAATTATCTATTTTCTAATTTATTCATTCAAAAAAATCAATCCAAATGAAGTAGAATAGGATCTGATACCATTGATGGGTTTTGGAGAGGATAATGGTTATCTAAACACAGTAAAAAATATCAACCAAAACCTATAAAGCCATGAGATCTCTCCATTCATTTGGACTAAAAGAAATAAATGAATAATAACCTATGTCAATCTGATTTGTTTCAAGCTCTTCCACACAAGCTTGATAGTGATCACTATGAAGCGGCCAACAAACTCCTTCCTCTTAGGGTGCCCACAGGCTGTGAAAATCTCTCAAAATTGGGGAATGATTTTCTCTTATCTATAATATACTAAAACCTTAATATTAAAGGATAAAGAGAATGAGAGTTAGAGAGATTTGGTCCAAGGAGTTTCATATTATATCGACTCACCCAAGTTGAATAGTTTGGGTATGTTAATTAAAAAAAATTATAAATCTTATGACGTTTAAAACTTATGACTTCTCATTTGTGGTTAATTGTTCAATGTTTAAATAATTAAGTTGGGTATTTAAACTCCTTACATCATTATTTCATGATGAATAAACTGATTGTGATAGTGTTGTGTGGGAGAAGAAGGTTGAACCACACATTATTGTATGACATGTAAAACTGTCATGCATAGCACCATGTCATGGCGACATTCAGCACGTAGTGATCTAACCCATCAAAAACCACAATGTAGTCTAGACCACCATGTTGTGGTCTTGCCTTTAATGCATATTTCTACCACAATGGGCTAATTTCATCTCCAACCCACCGTCAAGATAGCGCAAAAAAACATTATTTTCATGTAAATAAGATCTCTAACCTAGCCCTGTTTGGTGTGCCAAAATGAAGATATGCTAAAATGCAATTCCATGTTTGGAATTACACTATATATTAATGTCATCCCACTTTTCTTTTAATTTTTTAAAATTTCTTCATTACATATATCATGCATATTTTAATCATTATATTTATTTAATGTTTATATTTGATTATTCAATTATTAGAGTTTTTTCAAAAAGATTATTAATGATCATTTTAATATATGAAAAATATTGTTATAATTCATCTTGTTTTTTAATAATTTTTAATCAAATAAATAAATTATTTATTCATGATTATTTTATTTAACTGGTTATTTATATCTATATATAATGAAATTTATATAATAATAATCATATAATTAGTGAAAAATAAATATATAATAAATTATATATTGCATTTAGGTTAATATAAATTAATAATATCTAGTTATTGAATAAACTAAAAATTAAAATAAATTATATTATTGATTTATAAAAAAAAGTATAAATTAAAATTGATAAAATACAAACATATAATTTTTTCAATATGTTGAGAGTCAAGCCCACTTTTATTAAGACAGAAAAGGAAATTACCCTTTTAAACCGGGTTGGGGGGATCCAATGCATGACGCATAAGCCCAAAGACGCAAAAAAACTAGAACATGATCTGAATGACCCAGAGACCTGAAGGCCCAAAAACGCATCTCAAGGAGTAGACCTGAAGGCCCAAGAAGAAGTAGGTAGCATGACAAGCACCAGGCAAACACCTCCCCCTGCCAGAAAAACTACACAAGTGCGTCTTGTCAAGGATGCCCCCCCCCCCCCCGTCGAGAGATACGTCGTGTTGGACTGACACATTGAGGCAGGGCACTCCTCCATCCCACATTGCAATGTGTGGGAGGATCTGACAATGGGTGTCAGCACACCCACACCTATGAGTCACCCACCTGACGAAGATTGCATGACCGCAGTAATTTCAACCTAATGCTCCATAACATCCAACTGAAACATTTTACAGAAATCCATGAGGCTGGGTGCCCATCCATTCCTCAAAGGAGAAGATAGGTGCTTGAATTATGGGTGTTAGGACACCCATCCCCCTTTCGTGGTCGCCCATTCGGCTGCACTTGCACAAAGTGTAGTACTACAAACCAAATGTGGTGAGGCATAAGTTGGAACTCATCATCAAACCAACAACACAGAAGTGGTCAGGAGGCCCAAAACCCAAAGACCCAAACAAGATGGTCCAAAGGCCCGTAGAGAAACAGAAGCCCTAATCAGGCCGCAAAGAGCAATCCCCAGCTGTCGTTGTCCACCATAACATCCACCAGCACCATGAATCCATCGTCGTCGATGCCCAGAGAAACTCTATCGATGACACCGAAAGCCACGAGTGACGCTGGCATCCCGAATGCCAACCAGCATCAAGACACAGCCTGAAGCCTCGGTTGTCATCGCCACCCATCCAGAAGTTCATCTACCCCGTTTTTTGCTTCCACCAACAACAAATGTCGCCAAAAAGAACCCCCATACCAAAGCCAAATCCACAAAACCTCGCATAGTCGTCGCCCATGGAAAGCTTCCACGCCAGTCATCGTCGCTGGCGAAACGAGATCCACCCACCACTGCCCAAAACAGTGTCGCCATTGGCACCCCAATGGCACCTCGTCCTACGAACACCACTAACAACATCGCTACATCCCATGAACCGCAACTGTGAAGATCGAATTTGATCCTTACAACGAAGTCGGGCCAAATCTGCACAAGGTGGCTGAGATCTAAGCCAAGTGAGCCCGAAGACGCAACCAGAACACAGACTATGAAGGCACGCTCAAGGACATGGAACGAATGAACAGAAAAATTAGCAGATCAAAAGCACGACATCAACATCTTCCAGAGACGAAAAGGGTGAAGGCGAACAGAGAATAACATATGCGACCGCTGAACCCAACATCACGACATCAGAGTCGTTGAAAGCCACCGATCCACTTGAAACTAGGAGAAACCCTAGATCACCTAGAGGGAGAGCCAACGAGAGAGACCGTACAATCACGGAGTCATTGTATCATGGATATACAAACATACATGCTTACACGAAGAACCCTTAGTCATAAATGATCAAAAAACTCATTGAAAACAAGAACTTCAACTTTATTAAAGGGAGAAGTGCTAACAAAGAACAAATATTAGATTAAATGAAATAACATGATGATACACATTAATCATAGCGTAACACGCCAACCACAATAGATAACACAAATTTAACATTACAACAACAGTGCTTGACTGATATACTGAAAATAAAAAAAATAAAAAAAACAATAACAATCTAATAATATGGTAAATGAGCATCGCTTCCTCCAATGTTTTTAAAATATTTAAAAAATGATGTTGAAGGTGATGAAAAAGATGACTCTGATGGTTGGTGAAATTGTCCTCTTTTCTATGTAATTCGTGCTTATTCAGCTTGAATAAAATCATAAACATTCATATCGCTGGTTTTATTCAAATCTAATGACAAAATTTTATTTTCCTCTTTAAACTCTTTGAAAGTCATTATCTTTTCTTCATTTTCCATTTTTTGTTGTCTTGGCTTCTCCAACATCTTTAAAAGTCATTGTCAAAGTTTCAATAATAGCTTGAGATTTTTCACCATTTTCCCTTTAAAATTAGCATTCTTCGCTCCAATGGGCCATGGAGGATATGAGCCACCAACATCATCATCATTTATTTGTAAAATAAAACAGTTATAGGAATGTATTGGTGAAATTTATGGTTATTTATAGGGGGTATAGAAGATAATGAAGTCAATGGTTATTTATAAGGAGTATGGTAGATAATGCATATTCGTAGGATAAGAGCCACCAACATCATCATCATTTATGATAATTGAAAATGATGAAAAGCCGGGAGATTTGAGTGGACAAGACTTGGGAGTTGGATTGTTTGGCTCTGATGATACATAGTTTTGTTTTTGAGATATTTATCTCGCAGTGGTAGCACCATCTTTAAATTTTTCAAAAAAAAATTGTTTGTGCTCCATATATGATCAAACTTGAATCTTTTCTTGATCATGGGATCTTTGATGGGTAAGATTTTTGCTCGATCTAACTAGAAAAAATTCAGTGTTAATTCTTCGAAGCTCCCAACCCTTGTTTCTTTGTTGCATTCATCTTCAATGCGAGACCAAAAACAATCTAATGTCTAGTAAACACCTGTAATAGGATTTTGGGAAGTATCCATGTACATCTCGCGTATGAGTATATCTTCACCAATAGAGTAGCTAGAAGACTGAGAAACCACTTATTTCTAAAATAAAACGATTATAAGAAGGTATTGGTGAAATCGGTGGTTATTTATAAGAGGCATGGTAAATAATGAAATTGATGGTTATTTATAGGACGTATGGTAGATAATGCATATCTGAAGTATAAAAAATAGATCGTTAGATGAATTTTATATTGATCTCAATCATTGGATATATTTTTTTCTCATCCAACTTTATCACGATTGCATCTTCATCTCAACCGTTGGTTGAATTTTATCTTTATATGTACCCCCAACCTAATTGTTGGGTGAATTTCATTTTGCCTCAATCATTAAACAAATTTCACTCACATCTAACCATATCATGATTGGCATTCAAACAGTTGGATGGATTTTATCGGATTTCACTCACGTCTAACCATATCATGATTGGTATCCAAACAGTTTGATGAATTTCATTTTGATAGAACTATTGAATAGATTTTATCTTTATACCGACTATCTAACCATATCATGATTAGCATCCAAACAGTTCGATGAATTTTATTTTGATATGAACTGTTGAATAGATTTTATTTTTATACCGACCATCTGATGGATTTCCATTGGATTTATCAACAATGTACCACTAATGAAAGCAAGGACATCAATGACCTCTTGACTAAGAAGTCCATATATGTATCAGAAAATCCAAAATCTCTTGAAACCTTAAAATTGAAGTTCTTATTTCATGGAGATAAAGGCCTTGGAAATGTCCGACTAAAGCAGCAAACTTTTATCTCTTCATCCCCCGGCAGCAGTACCCAAATGCACATTAGTGACCCCGCCATCAACAAGCAGCTAGCCTTCCTCCTCGTATCCATCGGCTTCCTCCTCGTACTCCTCGTCCGCCGTCGCATCCTGATACTGCTGGTACTCCGCCACCAGATCGTTCATGTTGCTCTCCGCCTCCGTGAACTCCATCTCGTCCATCCCCTCCCCCGTGTACCAGTGCAGGAAAGCCTTCCGGTGGAACATCGCCGTGAACTGCTCGCTCACCCGCCGGAACATCTCCTGGATCGAAGTCGAGTTCCCGATGAAGGTCGACGCCATCTTCAGCCCCGTGGGCGGGATGTCGCACACCGTCGACTTCACGTTGTTCGGGATCCACTCCACGAAGTACGACGAGTTCTTGTTCTGCACGTTGATCAACTGCTCGTCCACCTCCTTCGTGCTCATCTTCCCCCGGAACATCGCCGACGCCGTCAGGTACCGCCCGTGCCTCGGGTCCGCCGCGCACATCATGTTCTTCGCGTCCCACATCTGCTGTGTCAGCTCCGGCACCGTTAGCGCCCGGTACTGCTGCGACCCACGAGATGTGAGCGGCGCGAAGCCCACCATGAAGAAGTGCAGCCGCGGGAACGGGATGAGGTTCACCGCCAGCTTCCGGAGGTCGGAGTTGAGCTGCCCCGGGAAGCGGAGGCAGCAGGTGACGCCGCTCATGGTGGCGGAGATCAGATGGTTCAGATCCCCAACTGATCAAACAGAGAAGAGCCAATCACTCACTCCACAAAACCACAGGTCAGATCAAATCAGATGGTTCAGATCCCTAACTGATCAAACAGAAAAGAGTCAATCACTCACTCCACAAAACCAGAGGTGAGATCAGATCAGATGGTTCAGATCACCAACTGATCAAACAGAAAAAAGCCAATCACTCACTCCACAAAACCAGAGGTTAGATCAGAAACTTACAGCTCGGAGTGGTAAGCTTGAGTGTACGGAAACAGATGTCATAGAGGGCCTCGTTGTCCAGAACCATACACTCGTCCGCGTTCTCCACAAGCTGATGCACAGAGAGCGTCGCGTTGTAGGGCTCAACGACAGTGTCGGACACCTTCGGAGACGGGAAAACAGAGAAGGTCAGCATCATCCGATCCGGATACTCCTCTCTGATCTTTGAAATCAGCAGCGTTCCCATTCCCGATCCAGTGCCTCCTCCCAACGAGTGACAAACCTGAAACCCTAGATCCCAACACAAGTAACCTTAGACAAGCCTGAAACCCTGGAAGCGAAATCCACATGAAGGAGAAGAAGGAGAAGAGGATTAGGGACCTTGCAAACAGTCACAGTTCTCGGCTTCCTTCCTGACGACATCGAGGACGGAGTCGATGAGCTCCGCGCCCTCAGTATAGTGACCCTTCGCCCAGTTGTTTCCTGCGCCGGACTGGCCGAAGACGAAATTGTCCGGCCGAAAAATCTGGCCGTAAGGCCCAGATCTGACGCTGTCCATGGTACCTGGCTCCAGATCCATGAGAATCGCACGGGGAACGTAGCGGCCGCAGCTCGCCTCGTTGTAGTACACATTCAGCCGCTCCAGCTGCAGATCGGAGTCGCCATTGTACCTTCCGGTGGAATCGATCCCGTGCTCGGCGCAAACCACCTCCCAGAACTTCGCGCCGATCTGGTTCCCACACTGGCCTCCCTGGATATGCAAGATTTCCCGCATTCTGTGGAAGAAACGTGAAGAAATAGAAAGGGATTTGCAGGGAGGGGAAAAGAGAAGGGGAGCGGCTGTGGGTTTTAGGGGAAAGTGGATTTTGCAAAAAGAAATAGTGGTATATATATAGGTGGGGGCGGATATTTCCGTTGGCCGTTTAAAAAGACGGTAGTATGTAATGGCGTTATGTTTTAGTGGGAATTTGAAATTTGAATGCGGGGTGGATTTATGCCGAGGGCAGTGAATAGAAGGATATCACTCCCTTTCTTCAAGATAGGAGGGTACCCCTCCAAGTACAAGTTTTTCACCTTTTTAAAATATCAAAATTATGTTGAATTATCTCTATGATTTTTCAGGGTTCAAAGTGTAATTTGATTACAAAAGTTGTGTTCAAAGGAGTTTTTAGAATTTAATTGTTGGTATCCAAAAAAGGTAATTCATTTACCTTGGGAGACAATTGATTATATCATTGGGCAACACAAAATTTGTCTTAAAAAACAATATGAATTCATTGGGGTTAAATTTTATTTATTTACATGCCCTTTATTTTTTCTATATCTTCTTTAAGCATGATGCACTCCATGTGTAGATTTTTTTTAAAAAAAGTTGGCGTTGAATCCTATTTTTATTATGAAAACAAAGACTTTCTTCTATATGGGTAGAGGAAGACTCGTTACATAGCTCGTATGCCCAAGAAAAAATTGTCTGCATCATGTCTGCGTCACCACCTACCTACATCATATTTGTGTTACTGCATACCCGTGTCATGCTTACGTTACCCCTCCCAATGTTAGCACCTGCATCATAAATCCCCTAAGGGGATTGTCCTGATTTAAAGCTTAATCTTTTAGATGCAGAATTACGGGGTTTACCACTCAGGCGTCACCTCAACTGCATTTCGCTCCATGTGTAAATTGATTTTAGATTGCTTAATTAAAATCTTTTGTAATAGGTGTACAAATTACTTAATTAAATCCATTGAGAATGACCTTATTGCATCTCGTAGACAGATTGACAAACTCTTTGTTGTATTTAAACAGGTTAAGAAAGACCCTATAATATTTCATATATAGATCAGTAACACTTCTTTTATTGTATTTTACAAATTATGAAGAGACCACACTGCACTTTATGTGTAGATTTTTCGTCAAACATTTAATTGCATTTTGTACACAAGACACTATGTTGACAACAATTGTAAGACAAATTTTCACATTACATAAAATCATATTGATTTTGATTTATGTTTGTATAGCATAAATGTCAACATCAAATTTTGTGGTGTCACCCACCACAATGCAAACTAACAAACACTAAAGGGGAAAACCCATGAAATTATAATGGAAGATATCTCAAAAAAACAGCAACAAAAGATGTTGTTTTTCCTCACTATATTAAATTTGGTAAAGTTTCTCACTAAAGAGGCACTAGTGGTTAGTTGAGAAGAAATGAGGACAAAGAAGGTTATTGTTGTTGATGCTTGGAAACATTTTGACTTCTGATGTCGTAACTATAATCTCAATAAACTCAATTTACAAATGTCTATAGCTCTCTCAAAATAGCGGAGGAGTTATGGGAGAGTCTTTATCACAAGCACAACGTCGAAGATGCCGAACTAAAGAAATTCATCATCAATAATTTCATGGACCTCAAGAAGGGTGATCAAAAACTATAATGAGTCATGTTTTGGAACCGTAGGTCATTATGCTTGATATTCATGTTGGAATCTGGTACGCAATGAAAGCATGAAAGCGGGTAAAATTAAAAAAATCAAGTCGAATTAAACATGTCATGACTAATTCAGCACGGTCATACCAGATTCACCTTAAGGGTCATGTGTAATTCAATTCAAGTATGAAAAATGAAATCGAAACGATACATCGTTTCGATTTGAAGACTTCAGCATGTTTCACTCATCGTTGTTGGGACCGTAAATTGATTGGCCCACCGGTGCAACGATAATCACGAGATAAAATTGAAGTGAAAAAATGCAGAAATAAATGACACCAGATGTAGCGTGGAAAAACCCCCAAATGGAAGGGGTAAAAAACCACGGGCAAAATAGAAGGAAGATCACTATGGGTAAATGTGGGTACACACTCCCTCACTATTACAAGGAGAAAAATCTCGTAAAATCTCTCTTGAATAAGCGGAGAAATAAACCTCACAAAAAACCGCTTGTTGGGACCGTAAATTGATTGGCCCACCGGTGCAGCGATAATCACGAGATAAAACTGAAGTGCAAAAATGCAGAAATAAATGACACTAGATGTAACGTGGAAAACCCCCAAAATAAAAGGGGTAAAAAACCACGGGCAAAATAGAAGGATCACTATAGGTAAATGTGGGTACACACTCTCTCACTATTATAAGGAGAAAAATCTCGTAAAATCTATCTTGAATAAGTGGGGAAATAAACCTCACAAAAAACCACTCAAATATGGGATTTGCTGGTGGTGATGAGAACGGGTAAGCTGATTGATGCTGAAACCATTGGGGAAGATCCCCTTTTATAGGCTGCATCTCCTCCCTCCCGCTGCCTTCTCCCATTGGAGGTTTGGTGGGGTTTGGCTACCAACCACCTACCTAGCCCACCCCTTTGACAAAGAGGAGGCGACACTGTCCGTGGAGAAAAAATATGCTGACACATTTCTTACTTGGAGATTTGATTGAGAACCAATCACATCTCCACACATCTTTTCTATCTGTCAAACATGTTGCTCACGTATCTGTAAGGCTGCTTGAGGATCTGCACCGTCTGAACTTATCAGAGTTAATTGCCTTCGTTAAGAAATCTATCGGATTTTCTTTAGTGTGATTTTTTTGCATGTCCATGTCACGACCCGTCTCCGGGGCCCGTGCCGTGACTACCCCAAGCCCGCCTTCCATAGGTCAGTGGCTGACGACTAGCACCAAAAGCGCAATTCCTGATAAAAGGGAAGACATTGTCTTTATATAAGAAAACAAACACCACAGAGTACGCAAACCGAAGTAAACACTAAGTAAACTGAGTATAAAAGTAAGTGCTGGAAAGTAAATGGGCCAGAATACAAACTCTACTGAAAGTACAATACAACTGAAAAGAAAGTACAACAATAGTAAAGTAAATCAGCAACCACTGAGTCGTCCTCCGGCTATCCCACCTAAAGGGTGGGTACAGATGGTCTCCACAGCTCCTTGGGTCCGGTCGAACGCTCCGTGTACGTCCCGCCTGATAGTCCACATCTGGGTACCGTCCTGCTCCACAAGCCTCAACCACGATTAGCGCTGCCCGTCGTCTACAACCAACACAACGTAGTGCGGGCATAGCCCGTGCAGGGGTGAGTATACGATACTCAGTAGGGACCCTGAGACCCCTGAAGATCTCCCAGAATCCACAAAGGATAAACCACAAAGGGTACAAACACGAAGTATCAACCAACTCTACTTAGGTATATGCTCATACATATACCTAAGTTATCACTTCTAGTTCGGCTCCAACTCTCGAGCTCAAGTACCACCCAGTCCATACAGGAAATCACAACCCAATCCACACAGGAAAGCAAGTCAATCATATCGATGATAATGATTGAAAGTCAAGACTTAGCTCACACAGGTATATTACTCATGAAGAGGGGTGAATATGATAGATGTAACCTCTGAATCATCTCCCCTTCCGAACCCACGTAGGATCCAAGTACAGAAGTCATCGCCGCCAAACCCACGTATGTCACGAACCAAATCTGGTCGCCGCCAAAACTGGCACCAGACCCAGCCCATGGCAAGGCCCGAAGGGCGTTCCCTATCCCCACGGGCTGACACAAGTGCCTGGGTATCATTTATATTGGTTTGGGAACGATTTACCTGAATATGTATAGGTAAAACACCAAAAAGATTTGATAAAATGAATCTGAAAAATTCATACCAACAAGGTTTATAAAAAAAATCCAGAACTGAATACATAAGTTCAAATGAAATACAAAAGGTCCAAAGACATAATGGAACAGAAATAAAACAGCCCCATGGACTCCACATGACAAGGGGTCATCACCCCCAAGCCGTCTCCACTACTCCGCCCCAAGGATGAGGACTAATACCCTGAACTGCCATCACCCTTAGCCTTTCCTTTACCTGGGTCAAAAAAAGTCTACTTACACCCAAGGGGTGTAAGTAGGGTGTGAGCCTAAGCCCAATATGATACCACCCTATGATTCCAAGGTGCATGCAATACAAGGTGAAAAAGCAAGCAGTTTTAATATGCAATGAAAAGCCACTACCACAAAACTGGGCAAGGCCAGCGCCACCCCTTTATCAGCGCTAATGAAAAAGCGCTGATAAAGGGGGGGGGGGCTTTATCAGCGCTCAAAAAAGCGCTGATAAAAGTACCCCTTTATCAGTGCTTTTTTTAGCGCTGATAAAGGGTCGACTTCAAAAAAATAAAAATAAAAAAAATATTAATATATAAATATAGTTATACAGTTATATTGATATAAATATAATATATAATTTTTAAATATATTTTAGATAAGTATAAATGTACATTTACACTTATTATACTTAATATATAAGATATTTAGTGAAAATGGTTTATAAAAAAATTTAAAAAAATATTTTTAATTAATAATTTTCTAATTATTATGGATTAATAGTCATTTAATAACAATTTGAAGACTAAAAAATAAAAAAAAATTAAAAAAAGATCCAAAATATGTTGAAAACGCAACTCGAACTTCAAACGAACATAACTTTTGATCCGGGTGTCCGTTTTAGCTCTACCACATATCAAATCGAAGCCTGCGACGAGCTCTACGTCGCTGTGACCGGGAGGGGGGGGAATCATGGTCAAGCGTTTTTTGAGGCTAAAAGAGCCCCAGAAGGCCTCCAAAACTGAGTTTTTAGTCATGATACCCAGATTTTTTAACATTTTGTGAATTTTCAGCCTCATTTAAGGGGGTATTATTGGCTTTTTATGGTGGGGACTAAATTTATTCCAAGGTATTACATTTATATTGATATTATGTCTTTGAAATTTCATCTTTTTTTATAATGCACTGCTATTTATAATCAAATATATAACTATATGTACATATTTTTTATATATTCACACCTAAAAATTAAATTTTTTAAATAAATAATTAAACATATTTACATATAAAATATATTAGCTTTATCTAAATAATAACTAATATCCATTTTATTTAAAATACCAATATATGAATATTTATATAACTACTATATATTAATATAACTATACATATATTAATATAACTATATATATATATTAATATAACTATATGTATATATTAATATAACTATATATATATATATATCAATATAACTATATCTATATATTAATATAACTATATATATTAATATAAATATATATTACTATACGAATAAATATAACTAAATATATATATATAAATAAATAGATATATCATGAATAAGAGAACAAATCAATATAGGGTAGTGGCAAAGGCTTTAGGTGCGCAGAGGGGAGGTCTCGAGATCAAATCCGGGTGGAGGCACGGGTGCGCGCGCAAGGGTGATTTAAAGGGCTAGCGCTGATTAAGGGTGTAGGCGGTGCAGGCGGGCGATGGAGGTGCGGGAAAGCGCTGATAAAAGGGGGCTCAAGTGCTGTAAAAAGCCCCCCCGAGATTGGCAGTATTCTTTTTATTATTATTTTTTTTTATTTTTATCAGCGCTAAAAAAAAGCGCTGATAAAGTGGTCTTTTATCAGCACTGATAAAAGGGGTCTTTATCAGAACTTTTTAGAGCGCTGATAAAGGGGACCCCCCCCCCCCTTTATCTTCGCCAGCATTGATAGTGTTTTTTCTAGCGCTGTTAATGGCCATTTTTAGCGCTGATAAAAGCCATATTTGTAGTAGTGAGCGGTGACAAATTCCAAGAAATACACCTTTAAATTGAAAACATTTTCAAGATAAAACTTTCAGAATGTTAACACATTTAAATAGGAATGTTAGATACTGAAATATAATTCCAAAGACACCCAAATACATGGGAAAATACCTAAAATCCAATGAGCAACAAAATCGGGAACACCCCTAGGCACTAGATAGTCTCGGGCCCCATGTACCTCGTACCTCGGTGTAATGTAACCATAGTAAAATCCATTCTCGTGCATGAGCCACTAGTAGGGAACATACCCATAACCTAGTGGTCCCCAATCATCATCCACATAGTTTAGTTAGAGTTGTCGTTATCCAAATGCTAAGTGAAACATGGACAAAACCCATCCGGTCCACTAGTCGTACTAGTACAAATCTGCCCCACCTAGGTACCCGGGCTTCCCCCTTTGTGCTCAAACAATTTCAGGATTTAACACATATCTATTTTAATTTAAAACACCACTAATAGTCACATACACCAAATATAGTAGCTATCTCATTTTATACCACTTAAAACACACAACAAACACTTTGAATTTGAATAAATCAATTTCTCAAAATCCCGTGTTGTTTTGCACACAAAACCCTTTAAGAAACCCACTTGTACACTATGTTCACACTTGTAAGTTACCAAAACAGTAAAGGTAGACCAATACATTTCAATTAAAACAAAAAATCAATTTTCTGGCATCCCCATGTTAAACAAGAAGTGTTAACTTTGTTAAACCTTCATTTTCACACAAAAGTGGAACCAAAACTTCACTTTCTTTACAAACACAATTAAAACCCATTTTTGGAGCAATAAGCAAAGGGGATAAACATTATAAACACTATTTTATGCCTTATTACAGGTCAATAAAAACAACTAAGTATTTATAGGGCATCCCCAAATAAACAAATAAAACATTTCTTTGGAAAACCCCCAATTTCACACCAAATTGGCATTTAAAATTCAATTGCAATAGAAATATCATTAGAACCAATTTTTGCAGCAATAATAAAATGATATAAATCTGAAAATATTATAAATACAGCATTATAATACACAAATATTGCATCAACATTGGAATCACCTACCAAATCAAATGAAACCATTGAATCCTTTGTGCGAAAACACAAACGCACCACCGACGCACCTCAAGAAGGGTAGATCAAACCTAAAAATAGAAAATTGGACCAAGAAAACCCAAGGATAAACCTTAGGTTCGAACCCCTACCCACTGGTCATTTTTCACTTCAATGAAAAGCGAGGAAACCCTAAACAAATAGAATGAAACCCTAAGCAATTTGAAAGGGGAAATGAAATGGAATAACTTACTTGAAAAATCTTGAATGAATCTCCCCAAAACACCAGTATCTAAAATTAAAAACGGCCAAAACTTAGGGGATGTTCGCACAAGAATTAGTAGGTCATTTAGGAACTATAATGGAGGAAAAAAGAGTATGAATTGAGAGAGTTAGTATTGAATGAACTTACCTCATCAAATCTGACCGATTTTAGAAATCCTAAGATGTTCGTCCCTAAATCGCGATTCCTAAGAGCTTCAAAGAGGGGGTAAAGAGGCTGGGGAAGCGGATGGGTGTAAGGGGCGCATGTGAGGCTTCGAATCACCAAAAAATACTTAAAATTGAATAAGTTATTAAATAAATAAAATTAATTTTTAAAACTGGATATGGGCTTCCGGGCAGGCCCAATCCCTTAAATAAAAACCAAAATAAACCTTGGTTATGGATTTTCAAAGGCTCTAAATTTTAATTTTGGTTTTAATATATCAGGGGAGGACATTTAGGAGTTGAAATGAGTGAAAAATATTAAAAAATAAAAAAGTTATAAAAGAAACAAAATTTATTTTTAAATCTGGAATTGGGCTCACGGCTTGGCCCAATTCATGAAAACTCTCTTATTCTCCATAAAACCTTTGGAAACCCCCAAAACAAAGCATTAATAGAAATTAAAATAAAAATACATTTAAAATAATCTATGTATGTGACAATTCTCCCCACCATGAAAACTTTCTGCCCTGGAAAGTCACAACAAGGTCAAAGCAACAACCAAACCCAACTGAGAAACCAAGAGGTACTCCTTTGCTAGGTTTCTCCCCCAAAGGCCAAAACACCTCCAGTGGTCAATGAAGGAAGGAATACTCTCACAAACCTAACTTACACCACTTTCCTGAAACAATCAATCACATTCATACTTTATCCCAAAATAAAACTTCTGAAACACTATCCGAACAAGACTCAAGCAATTCACCCAAACGAACAACAACTTTGAACAATGTTACATTTATCTTACATTAAATAAACCATTGGGCTCTCTCTAGTCCCAAAGTTTACTCAAGAAAGATGTTGGTATCTAGATATCTCCGAACGAGACTATCTACACCAAGCCAAGACCATGGAAAAATCTAAGTTACTGGTACGGGGGGACACAAATACACTCCCCACCATAAGAGACAACCAATAATTTTTTTTTCCGAGACAGAATCAGGAGACTAACAGGGGGAGGCCTAAATGGAATGACAGTACAAAGGATATACTTCCATCAGAAATTTACAAAAGAACTTATATAAGACTCATAGTGGGTCTCCCCACCATAAGAACCAACCATCTTAACCAACCAGCACTGGCCGGTAAAGAAAGACCCCAAAATTTAAAGAGTTAGGGCGACCACATGGTTAGTTTGCACGGTTTGGGAAACCATACACTAACAGTGGGGATCCTTCTATCCACATGGTTTTTTGGGGCATGGTCACTATTAACCAAGTGAAAATCGTGTTCTCAAACAGTCTAGACAAACTTCAAACCTTTCTCCAAAGACTTAGTGGAAACCAAAGGGGGAGGGAATAACATTGGGCGATGACATGGGTACACATCCCTCCACCTATTTCCACCGAACATGGACAACAGAAGAAAGATTATGACACCATAGGTTTAAACTCTTCCTAAATTTCATACTAAGGATATGACTTTATACAAGGGTTTAAACGACCCTGTATTTTCCCCTGACTACGAGCCAGCTTCTCTCCGAGACATATGGCTGGAGCTCAAATGATTGAAGCATCTTCGGCCTCGCAGTTAGGCTTTGGAAACCCCATGAACAATATTTCTTCTTTCGGTGCAACCAACAACTACAATGCAATCCCCGATAAGTTTTCCAAGACATAACACATTCCAAACTCACTTTACCCTAACTCGATATTTCACTGAAACAAGACCTTAAAATATGCACACACATCACACCTTGTTTGTTCGGGTGAGAAACAATAGAAGTAAAGAAAACCTATACTCACCTTCCTCTAAAATGGAATATTTTTAAGCTTTTTTCCAAGGGATACATTCTCCCAACATAACAGAGACTCTCATATGATTTCCCAACTTTCACCTTTACGATTAATCGAGCCCATGACATCATAAGGCATCACCGAACATGACCATTGCGACTGATATAAACAATGCATGGAGAGGGACCTTATACAACATCCCCAAACAACACACAATTATAGAAAGTGGCCACAATATCCTATCGTGACCATATTTCTCACACCAGTGGTTTAACATGAATGCATGTATCAAAGAAACTTCGAAGAACCCAAAGGTCCTCTTAGACACTATCGAGACACGCATCCACACTAATAACCCTAGACCACATCCACCTTCGATGTATCAGGAAACTTAAGAAACTAAGGTCTCTTTCAACCTTCCTTGAGCACTCCCCCGTTACAAGAGGATCTAAAAATCAAAGAAAGGAAAGCGTGTAGACTCAATCTAAAAATCTCAAGAAAAAGATTCCTTATATTGATCAACTGGAGGGTCTTCAAAAGGAAAAACAATCCGGGTTGCACTTCAGTTGTGCACTAACCCTTAATGGGGCGTACCTTATCCAATGATTGAACCAAAGGACCCAACCAAGATGGTCCATTGGTTACGATATACCACAATCCAGATCCAAACACATGAAGGGAACCACCACAAAGTCATCCCAAAACATTTTTCAAAAGAGACCACTAACCGTCCCTACAACACAGCTCACCGACCAAACACAAACCCAAAACACAGTTCAAACAGGAGGGGTTCTTGGACTCAAAACATCCCACAACATCAACATTATCAGAAACCCATAATACAAACTATACCAAACTATTCATCAAGACATCATGTTTTTCTTTAAAACTATTTCTTTGAAAACAAACTGTTTAATAGTAAGCATATCCACCAATGGTACCCCATGGGCCTCACACATGCATGTTTTTGTGCCACACTGGGAACCCTCCTCATATCCGTCCCGAAACTCATCAAGTCATGCCATCAACCATCCATCATCCCATATAACCCCATGCATGTGGTTACTCACGGAAATACCAAAGGTTAAAACAAATATTATTTCCACTTTCCAAAATCAAAACGGTCAACTAACACATCCTTTTTTTTCAAAACTGCTAACCAGGAGATCAAAATCCTCATTCAAATATTACTAAAATTTTCAGAAAGACACAAACATTTATACAAGAACTCAATTTCAAGATATTAACATCAATTTCAAAACATCTCATCCCATTAAAACACCCTTTTATTGTTTAGAAAACTATATTGGAAACACTTTCCAAAACCAAAATCAATATAATTCCTGCTTTCAAAAGAGGTGTAAGCACACCATTTTCCATTTTAAAAAAATTCTGAAAATTCAGTTCCACCATTTCATTAACAAAACCATTCCCTCATTATTTGAAAATAATTTCAAAAAAAACTTTACGCTTCTTAAAACCAAGTCACTTTAAAACCAAAAGTCCAAGATTTCAAAACTAAAGAACACAAGACAATGCGAGAGGAAACTAGTTTCAGTGGGTGACTTGGACATATGGTTGGAGACCATAATCCAATCACTTCACAATCACAAAGAGTGTACTAGGGAATCTCCCTGTCTCCACATGGCTTGCCAGACCCTGCGAGCTCATTGAGACCATTAACCCAACTCTCTTTTCATTTCCCCTAACCATCATCAAACCAAGAAAACCGAAGGACTTAGATAAAACCTGACTTCCCCTGGAAATTTGAATCCTGTCATGAGGTGTGGTGATCGGGCAAACTAACCATAACTAGAATACCAATTCCCTATAATCCTAACTCCATACTATCCTGACTCTTCCCCAAATAACATGACACAAAGAGTTAACCTGAACCTCCTCTGATACCATTTTGTCACGAACCGAATCTGGTCGCCGCCAAAACCGGCACCAGACCCAGCCCGTGACAAGTCCCGAAGGGCGTTCCCTATCCCCACGGGATGGAAAAAGTGCCCGAGTATCATTTATATTGGTTTGGGAATGATTTACCTGAATATGTAAAGGTAAAACAACAAAAAGATTTGATAAAATGAATCTGAAAAATTCATACCAACAAGGTTTATAAAAAAAATCCAGAACTGAATACATAAGTTCAAATGAAATAAAAAAGATCCAAAGACACAATGGAACAGAAAAAAACAGCCCCATGGACTCCACATGACAAGGGGTCATCACCCCCAAGTCGTCTCCACTACTCCGCCCCAAGGATGAGGACTAACACCCTGAACCACCATCACCCTTAGCCTTTCCTTTACCTGGGTCAAAAAAAAGTCTACTTAAACCCAAGGGGTGTAAGTAGGGTGTGTTCCTAAGCCCAATAGGATACCACCCTATTATTCCAAGGTTCATTCAATACAAGGTGAAAAAGAAAACAGTTTTAATATGCAATGAAAAGCAGTGACAAATTCCAAGAAATGCAACTTTAAATTGAAAACATTTTTCAAGATAAAACTTTCAGAATGTTAAAAAATTTAAATAGGAATGTTAGATACTGAAATATAATTCCAAAGACACCCAAATACATGGGAAAATACAAAAAATTCAATGAGCAAAAAAATCGGGAAAACCCCTAGGCACTAGATAGTCTCGGGCCCCATGTACCTCGTACCTCGGTGTAATGTAACCATAGTAAAATCCGTTCTCGTGCACGAGCCACTAGTAGGGAACATACCCATAACCTAGTGTTCACCAATCATCATCCACATAGTTTATTTAGAGTTGTCATTATCCAAATGCTAAGTGAAATAGGGACAAAACCCATTCTGTCCACTAGCCGTACTAGTACAAATCTGCCCCCACCTAGGTACCCGGGCTTCCCCCTTTGTGCTCAAACAATTTCAGGATTTAACACATATCCATTTTAATTTAAAACACCACTAATGGTCACATACACCAAATACAGTAGCTATTTCATTTTATACCACTTAAAACACACAACAAACACTTTGAATTTGAATAATTCAATTTCTCAAAATCCCGTGTTGTTTTGCACACAAAACCCCTTAAGAAACCCACTTGTACACTATGTTCACACTTGTAAGTTACCAAATCAGTAAAGTCAGCCCAATAAATTTCAATTAAAATAAAAAATCAATTTTTGGTCATCCCCATGTTAAACAAGAAGTGTTAACTTTGTAAAACCTTCATTTTTACACAAAAGTGGAACCAAAACTTTACTTTCTTTACAAACACAATTAAAACCCATTTTTTCAGCAATAACCAAAGGGGATAAACATTATAAACGGTATTTTATGCCTTATTACAGGTAAATAAAAACAACTAAGTATTTATAGGGCATCCCCAAATAAACAAATAAAACATTTCTTTGGAAAACCCTCAATTTCACACCAAATTGGAATTTAAAATTCAATTGCAATAGAAACATCATTAGAACCAATTTTTGCAGCAATAATAAAATGATATAAATATGAAAATATGATAAATACAACATTCTAATACACAAAGATTTCATCAGCATTAGAATCACCTACCAAATCAAATGAAACCATTGAATCCTTTGTGCAAAAACACAAACGCACCACCGCCGCACCTCAAGAAGGGTAGATCAAACCTAAAAATAGAAAATTGGACCAAGAAAACCCAAAGTTAAACCATAGGTTCTAACCCATAACCACTGGTCATTTTTCAATTCAATGAAAAGGGAGGAAACCCTAAACAAATAGAATGAAACCCTAAGCAATTTGAAAGGGGAAATGAAATGGACTAACTTACTTGATAAATCTTGAATGAATCTCCCCAAAACACCATTATCTGAAATTGAAAACGGCCAAAACTCAGGTAATGTTCACAAAAGAATTCTTAGTTCATTTAGGAACTATAATGGAGGAAAAATAGTATGAATTGAGAGAGTTAGGATTGAATTAACTTACCTAATCAAATCTGGCTGATTTTAGAAACCTTAAGATGTTTGTCCCTAAATCGCGATTCCTAAGAGCTTCAAAGAGGGGGTAAAGAGGTTGGGGGAGCGTCTGGGTGTAAGGGGCGCATGTGAGACTTGGAATCACCAAAAGATACTTAAAATTGAATAAGTTATTAAATAAATAAAATTAATTTTTAAAACTGGATATGGGCTTCCGGGCAGACCCAATCCCTTAAATAAAAACCAAAATAAACCTTGGTTATGGATTTCCAAAGGCTCTAAATTTTAATTTTGGTGTTAATATATCAGGGGAGGACATTTATGAGTTGGAATGAGTAAAAAATATTAAAAAATTAAAAAGTTATAAAATAAATAAAATTTATTTTTAAATCTGGAATTAGGCTCACGGTTTGGCCCAATTCATGAAAACTCACCTATTCTCTATAAAACCTTTGGAAACCCCCAAAACAAATAATTAATGGAAATTAAAATAAAAATACATTTAAAATAATCTATTTATGTGACAATTATCCCCACCATTAAAACTTTCCACCCTGAAAGTCACAGCAAGGCCAAAGCAATAACCAAACCCAACTGAGAAACCAAGAGGTACTCCTTTGCCAGGTTTCTCCCCCAAAGGCCAAAACACCTCCAGTGATAAATAAAGGAATGAATAATCTCACAAACCTAACTTACACCAATTTCCTAAAACAATCAAGCACATTCATACTTTATCCCAAAATAAAACTTCTCAAACACTATCCGAACAAGACTCAAGCAATTCACCTAAACGAACAACAACTTTGAACAATGTTACATTTACCTTACATTAACTAAACCATTGGGTGCTCTCCAGTCCCAATGTTTACCCAAGAAAGATGTTGGTAGCTAGATAGCTCTGAACGAGACTATCTACACCAAGCCAAGACCATGGAAAAATCTAAGTTACTGGTACGGGGGGACACAAATACGCTCTCCACCATAAGAGACAACCAATAATTTTTTTTCCTGAGACAAATTCAAGAGACTAACAGGGGGAGGCCTAAATGGAATCACCGGTACAAAGGATATACTTCCATCAGAAATTTACAAAAGAACTTATATAAGACTCATAGTGGGTCTCCCAACCATAATAACCAACCATCTTAACCAACCAGCACTGGCCGATAAAGAAGGACCCCAAAATTTAAAGAGTTGGGGCGACCACATGGTTAGTTTACACGGTTTGGGAAACCATACACTAATAGTGGGGATCCTTCTATCCACATGGTTTTCTGGGGCATGGTCACTATTAACCAAGTGAAAACCGTGTTCTCAAACAGTCTAGACAAACTTCAAACCTTTCACCAAAGACTCAGTGGAAGCCAAAGGGGGAGGGAATAACATTGGGTGATGACATGGGTACACAACCCTCCACCTATTTCCACCGAACATGGATAACAGAAGAAAGATTATGACACCATAGGTTTAAACTCTTCATAAATTTCATACTGAGGATATGACTTTGTACAAGGGTTTAAATGACCCTGTGATTTCCCCTAACTACGAGCCCGCTTCTCTCCGAGACCTATGGTTGGAGCTCAAATGATTGAAGCATCTTCGACCTCACAGTTAGGCTTTGGAAACCCCATGAATGATATTTCTTCTTTCACTGCAACCAACAACTACAATGAAATCCCTGATTAGTTTTCCAAGACATAACACATTCCAAACTCACTTTACCCTAACTTGATATTTCACTGAAACAAGGCCTTAAAATATGCACACACATCACACCTTGTTTTTTCGGGTGAGAAACAATAGAAGTAAAGAAAACCTATACTCACCTTCCTCTAAAATGGAATATTTTTAAGCTTTTTTCCAAGGGATACATTCTCCCAACATAACAGAGACTCTCATATGATTTCCCAACTTTCACCTTTACGATCAATCGAGCCCATGACATCATAAGGCATCACCGAACATGACCATTGTGATTGATATAAACAATGCATGGAGATGGACCTTATACAACATCCCCAAAAAACACACAATTCTAGAAAGTGGCCACAATATCCTATCGTGACCATATTTCCCACACTGGTGGTTTAACATGAATGCATGCATCAAAGAAACTTCAAAGAACCCAAAGGTCCTCTTAGACACCATCGAGACACTCATGCACACTAACAACCCTAGACCACATCCACCTTCGACGTATCAGGAAACTTAATAAACTAAGGTCTCTTTCAACCTTCCACGAGCACTCTCCCATTACAAGAGGATCTAAAAATCAAAGAAAGGAAAGGTTGTAGACTCAATCTAAAAATATCAAGAAAAATATTCCTTATATTGATCAACTGGAGGGTCTTCAAAAGGAAAAACAATCTGGGTTGCACTTCAGTTGTGCACTAACCCTTAATGGGTCGTACCTTATCCAAAGATTGAACCAAAGGACCCAACCAAGATGGTCCATTGGTCACGATATACCACAATCCAGATCCAAACACATGAAGGGAACCACCGCAAAGGCATCCCAATTTTTTTTTCAAAAGAGACCACTAACCGTCCCTACAACACAGCTCACCGACCAAACACAAACCCAAAACACAGTTCAAACAGAAGGGGTTCTTGGACTCAAAACATCCCACAACATCAACATTATCAAAAAACCATAATACAAACTATACCAAAATATTCATCAAGACATCATGTTTTTCTTTAAAACTATTTCTTTGAAAAAAAACTGTTTAGCAGTAAGCATATCCACCAATGGTACCCCATGGGCCTCACACATTCATGTTTTTGTGCCACACCGGGCACCCTCCTCATATCCGTCCCGACACTCATCAAGTCATGCCATCAACCATCCATCATCCCATATAACCCCATGCATGTGGTTACTCATGGAAATACCAAAGGTTAAAACAAATATTATTTCCACTTTTCAAAACCAAAACAGTCAACCAACACATCCTTTTTTTTAAAAACTGCTAACCAGGAGATCAAAACCCCGATCCAAATATTACTAAAATTTTCAGAAAGACACAAAAATTTATACAAGAACTCAATTTCAAGATATTCACATCAATTTTAAAATATCTCATCCCATTAAAACACCCTTTGATTGTTTATAAAACTCTATTGGAAACACTTTCCAAAACCAAAATCAATATAGTTCCTACTTTCAAAAGAGGTGTAAGCACACCATTTTCCATTTCAAAAAAATTCTGAAAATTCAGTTCCACCATTTCATTAAAAAAACCATTCCCTCATTATTTTAAAATTGTTTCAAAAAAAACTTTACGCTTCTTAAAACCAAGTCACTTTAAAACCAAAGTCCAAGATTTCAAAACTAAAGAACACAAGACAATGCGAGAGGAAACTAGTTTCAGTGGGTGACTTGGACATATGGTTGGAAACCAAAATGAAATCACTTCATAATCACAAAGAGCGTACTAGGGAATATCCCTGGCTCCACATGTCTTTCCAGGCCCTGCAAGCTCACTAAGACCATTAACCCAACTCTCTTTTCATTTCCCCTAAAAATCATCAAACCAAAAAAACCAAAGGACTTAGATAAAACCTGACTTCCCCTGGAAACTTGAATCCTCTCATGAGGTGTGGTGATCGGGAACACGACCCATAACTAGAATACCAATTCCCTACAGTCCTAACTCCATACTATCCCAACTCTTCCCCAAATAACATGACACAAAGAGTTAACCTGAACCTCCTCTGATACCATTTTGTCACGAACAGAATCTGGTCGCCGCCAAAACTGGCACCACACCCAGCCCGTGACAAGTCCTGAAGGGCATTAACTATCCCCACGGGCTGGCACAAGTGCCCGGGTATCATTTATATTGGTTTGGGAACGATTTACTCGAACATGTATAGGTAAAACACAAAAAAGATTTGATAAAATGAATCTGAAAAATTCATACCAACAAGGTCTATAAAAAAAATCCAGAACTGAATACATAAGTTCAAATGAAATACAAAAGGTCCAAATACACAATGTAACAGAAAAAAAATACCCCCATGGACTCCACATGACAAGGGGTCATCACCCCCAAGCCGTCTCCACTACTCCGCCCCAAGGATGAGGACTAACACCCTGAACCGCCATCACCCTTAGCCTTTCCTTTACCAGGGTAAAAAAAAAGTCTACTTACACCCAAGGGGTGTAAGTATGGTGTGAGCCTAAGCCCAATAGGATAAAACCCTATGATTTCAAGGTGCATTCAATACAAGGTGAAAAAGCAAGCAGTTTTAATATGCAATGAAAAGCGGTGACAAATTCCAAGAAATGCAACTTTAAATTGAAAAATGTTTTCAAGATAAAACTTTTAGAATGTTAACACATTTAAATAGGAATGTTAGATACTGAAATATAATTCCAAAGACACCCAAATACATGGGAAAATTCCAAAAATCCAATGATCAACAAAATCGGGAACACCCCTAGGCACTAGATAGTCTCAGGCCCTATGTACCTCGTACCTCGGTGTAATGTAACCATAGTAAAATCCGTTCTCGTGAACGAGCCACTAGTAGGGAACATAACCATAACATAGTGGCCCCCAATCATCATACACATAGTTTATTTAGATTTTTTGTATCCAAATTCTAAGTGAAACAGGGAAAAAACTCATCCGGTCCACTAGCCGTACTAGTGAAAATCTGCCCCACCTAGGTATCCAGGCTTCCCCCTTTGTGCTCAAACAATTTCAGGATTTAACACATATCCATTTTAATTTAAAACACCACTAATGGTCACATACACCAAATACATTAGCTATATCATTTTATACCACTTAAAACACACAAAAAACACTTTAAATTTGAATGAATCAATTTCTCAAAATCCCGTGTTGTTTTGCACACAAAACCCCTTAAGAAACCCACTTGTACACTATGTTCACACTTGTAAGTTACAAAAACAGTAAAGGAAACCCAATACATTTCAATTAAAACAACAAATCAATTTTCGGGCATCCCCATATTAAACAAGAAGTGTTAACTTTGTAAAACCTTCATTTTCACACAAAAGTGGAACCAAAACTTCACTTTCTTTACAAACACAATTAAAACCCATTTTTGCAGCAATAACCAAAGGGGATAAACATTATAAACAGTATTGTATGCCTTATTAGAGGTCAATAAAAACAACTAAGTATTTATAGGGCATCCCCAAATAAAAAAATAAAACATTTCTTTGGAAAACCCCCAATTTCACACCAAATTGGCATTTAAAATTCAATTGCAATAGAAACATCATTAGAACCAATTTTTGCAGTAATAATAAGATGATATAAATATGAAAATATGATAAATACAGCATGATAATACACAAATATTGCATCAACATTGGAATCACCTACCAAATCAAATGAAACCGTTGAATCCTTTGTGTGAAAACACAAACACACCACCGCCGCACCTCAAGAAGGGTAGATCAAACCTAAAAATAGAAAATTGGACCAAGAAAACCCAAGGTTAAACCTTAGGTTCAAACCCCTACCCACTGGTCATTTTTCAATTCAATGAAAAAGGAGGAAACCCTAAACAAATAGAATGAAACCCTAAGCAATTTGAAAGGGGAAATGAAATGGACTAACTTACTTGAGAAATCTTGAATGAATATCCCCAAAACACCAGTATCTGAAATTTAAAACAGCCAAAACTCAGGGGATGTTCGAAAAAGAATTATTAGGTAATTTAGGAACTATAATTGAGGAAAAATAATATGAATTGAGAGAGTTAGGATTGAATGAACTTACCTCATCAAATCGGGCCGATTTTAGAAACCCTAAGATGTCCGTCCCTAAATCGTGATTTCTAAGAGCTCCAAAGAGGGTGTAAAGAGGTTGGGGGAGTGGCTAGGTGTAAGGGGCGCATGTGAGGCTTGGAATCACAAAACAATATTTAAAATTGAATAAGTTATTAAATAAATAAAATTAATTTTTAAAACTGGATATGGGCTTCCGGGCAGGCACAATCCCTTTTTATAAAAACCGAACTAAACCTTGGTTATGGATTTACAAAGGCTCTAAATTTTAATCGTGGTGTTAAAATATCAGGGGAGGAAATTTAGGAGTTGTAATGAGTGAAAAATATTAAAAAATGAAAAAGTTATAAAAGAAACAAAATTTATTTTTAAATCTGGAATTGGGCTCACGGTTTGGCCCAATTCATGAAAACTCACATATTCTCCATAAAACCTTTGGAAACCCCAAAAAAAGCATTAATGGAAATTAAAATAAAAAAAATTTAAAATAAGCTATTTATGTGACAATTCTCCCCACCATGAAAACATTTCACCCCGGAAAGTCACAGCAAGGCCAAAGCAATAACCAAACCCAACTGAGAAACCAAGAGGTACTGCTTTGCCAGGTTTCTCCCCCAATGGCCAAAACACCTCCAGTGATCAATGAAGGAAGTAATACTCTCAAAAACATAACTTACACCACTTTCCTGAAACAATCAAGCACATTTATACTTTATCCCAAAATAAAACTTATCAAACACTATCCGAACAAGACTCAAGCAATTCACCCAAACAAACAACAACTTCGAACAATGTTACATTTACCTTACATTAACTAAACCATCGGGTGCTCTCCATTCCCACATTTTACTCAAGAAAGATGTTGGTATCTAGATAGCTCTGAATGATACTATCTACACCAAGCCAAGACCATGGAAAAATCTAAGTTACTGGTACGGGGGGACACAAATACACTCCCCACCATAAGAGACAACCAATATTTTTTTTCTGAGACAGAATCAAGAGACTAACAGGGGGAGGCCTAAATGGACTCACCGGTACAAAGGATATAATTCCATCATAAATTTACAAAATAACTTATATAAGACTCATAGTGTGTCTCCCCACCATAAGAACCAACCATCTTAACCAACCAGCACTGGACGGTAAAGAAAGACCCCAAAATTTAAAGAGTTGGGGCGACCACATGGTTAGTTTGCACAGTTTGGGAAACCATACACTAACAGTGGGGATCCTTATATCCACATGGTTTTCTGGTGCATGGTCACTATTAACCAAGTGAAAATCTTGTTATCAAAAAGTCTAGACAAACTTCAAACCTTTCTCCAAAGACTCAGTGGAAACCAAAGGGGGAGGTAATAACATTGGGCGATGACATGGGTACACAGCCCTCCACTTATTTCCACCGAACATGGACAATAGAAGAAAGATTATGACACCATAGGTTTAAACTCTTACTAAATTTCATACTGAGGATATGACTTTGTACAAGGGTTTAAATGACCCTGTTATTTCCCCTGACTACGTGCGAGCTTCTCTCCAAGACCTATGGCTGGAGCTCAAATGATTGAAGCATCTTCGGCCTCACAGTTAGGCTTTGGAAACCCCATGAACGATATTTTTTCTTTCGGTGCAACCAACAACTACAATGCAATCCCCGATAAGTTTTCCAAGACATAGCACATTCCAAACTCACTTTACCCTAACTCGATATTTCACTAAAACAAGGCCTTAAAATATGCACACACATCACACCATGTTTGTTCAGGTGAGAAACAATAGAAGTAAAAAAACCTATACTCACCTTCCTCTAAAATGGAATATTTTTAAGCTTTTCTCCAAGGGATACATTCTACCAACATAACAGAGACTCTCATATGATTGCCCAACTTTCACCTTTATGATCAATCGAGCCCATGACATCATAAGGCATCACCAAACATGACCATTGCGACTGATATAAACAATGCATGGAGAGGGACCTTATACAACATCCCCAAACAACACACAATTCTAGAAAGTGTCCACAATATCCTATCATGACCATATTTCCCACACCGGTGGTTTAACATGAATACATGCATCAAGGAAACTTCGAAGAACCCAAAGGTCCTCTTAGACACCATCGAGACAATCATTCACACTAACAACCCTAGACCACATCCAACTTCGACGTATCAGGAAACTTAAGAAACTAAGGTCTCTTTCAACCTTCCATGAGCACTCTCCCATTACAAGAGGATCTAAAAATCAAAGAAAGGAAAGGGTGTAGACTCAATCTAAAAATCTCAAGAAAAATATTCCTTATATTGATCAACTGGAGGGTCTTCAAAAGGCCAAATAATCTGGGTTGCACTTCAATTGTGCACTAACCCTTAATGGGGCGTACCTTATCCAACGATTGAACCAAAGGACCCAACCAAGACGTTCCATTGGTCATGATATACCACAATCTAGATCCAAACACATGAAGGGAACCACCACAAAGGCATCCCAAAACATTTTTCAAAAGAGACCACTAACCGTCCCTACAACACAGCTCACCGACCAAACACAAACCCAAAACACAATTAAAACAGGAGGGGTTCTTGGACTCAAAACATCCCACAACATCAACATTATCAAAAACCCATAATACAAACTATACCAAACTATTCATCAAGACATCATATTTTTCTTTAAAACTATTTCTTTGAAAACAAAATGTTTAGCAGTAAGCATATCCACCAATGGTACCCCATGGGCCTCACACATGCATGTTTTTGTGCCACACTGGGCACCCTCCTCATATATATCCCAACACTCATCAAGTCATGCCATAAACCATCCATCATCCCATATAACCCCATGCATGTGGTTACTCATGGAAATACCAAAGGTTAAAAAAAATATTATTTCCACTTTTCAAAACCAAAACGGTCAACCAACACATCCTGTTTTTTTTAAAACTGCTAACCAGGAGATCAAAATCCCAATTCAAATATTACTAAAATTTTCAGAAAGACACAAAAGTTTATACAAGAACTAAATTTCAAGATATTCACATCAATTTCAAAACATCTCATCCCATTAAAACACCCTTTTATTGTTTAGAAAACTCTATTGGAAACACTTTCCAAAACCAAAATCAATATAGTTCCTGCTTTCAAAAGAGGTGTAAGCACAACATTTTCCATTTCAAAAAAATTCTGAAAAATCATTTACACCATTTCATTAACAAAACCATTCCCTCATTATTTGAAAATCATTTCAAAAAAAACTTTACACTTCTTAAAACCAAGTCACTTTAAAACCAAAGTCCAAGATTTCAAAACTAAAGAACACAAGACAATGCGAGAGGAAACTAGTTTCAGTGGGTGACTTGGACATATGGTTGGAGACCATAATCAAATCACTTAACAATAAAAAAAAGTGTACTAGGGAATATCCCTGGCTCCACATGGATTTCCAGGCCCTGCGAGCTCACTGATACCATTAACCCAAGTCTCTTTTCATTTCCCCTAATCATCATCAAACCAAGAAAACCAAAGGACTTAGATAAAACCTGACTTCCCCTGGAAACTTGAATCCTGTCATGAGGTGTGGTGATCAGGAACAATACCGATAACTAGAATACCAATTCCCTACAATCCTAACTCTATAATATCCTGACTCTTCCCCAAATAACATGACACAAAGAGTTAACCTGAACCTCCTCTGATACCATTTTGTCACGAACCGAATCTGGTCGCAGCCAAAACCGGCACCAGACCCAGCCTGTGACAAGGCCCGAAGGGTGTTACCTATCCCCATGGGCTGGAACAAGTGCCTGGGTATCATTTATATTTGTTTGGGAATGATTTACCTGAATATGTATAGGTAAAACACAAAAAAGATTTGATAAAATGAATCTGAAAAATTCATACCAACAAGGTTTATAAAAAAAATCCAGAACTGAATACATAAGTTAAAATGAAATAAAAAAGGTCCAAAGACACAATGGAATAGAAACAAAACATCCCCATGGACTCTACATGACAAGGGGTCATAACCCCCAAGCCGTCTCCACTACTCCGCCCCAAGGATGAGGACTAACACCCTGAACCGCCATCACCCTTAGCCTTTCCTTTACCTGGGTAAAAAAAAGTATACTTACACCCAAGGGGTTTAGGTAGGGTGTGATACTAAGACAAATAGATTACCACCCTATGATTCCAAGGTTCATGCAATACAAGGTGAAAAAGAAAGCAGTTTTAATATGCAATGAAAAGCGGTGACAAATTCCAAGAAATGAAACTTTAAATTGAAAAAAAATTTCAAGATAAAACTTTCAGAATGTTAACACATTTAAATAGGAATGTTAGATAGTGAAATATAATTCCAAAGACACCCAAATACATGGAAAAATACAAAAAATCCAATGAGCAACAAAATCGGGAAAACCCCTAGGCACTAGATAGTCTCGGGCCCCATGTACCTCGTACCTCGGTGTAATGTAACCATAGTAAAATTCATTCTTGTGCACGAGCCACTAGTAGGGAACATACCCATAACCTAGTGGTCTCGAATAATCATCCAAATAGTTTAGTTAGAGTTTTATTTATCCAAATTCTAAGTGAAACAGGGACAAAACCCATCCGGTCCACTAGCCGTACTAGTACAAATCTGCCCCACCTAGGTACCCGGGCTTCCCCCTTTGTGCTCAAACAATTTCAGGATTTAACACATATACATTTTAATTTAAAACACCAATACTGGTCACATACACCAAATACAGTAGCTATCTCATTTTATACCACTTAAAACACACAACAGGCACTTTGAATTTGAATAAATCAATTTCTCAAAATTCCGTGTTGTTTTGCACACAAAACCCCTTAAGAAACCCACTTTTACACTATGTTCACACTTGTAAGTTACCAAAACAGTAAAGGCATCCCAATACATTTCAATTAAAACAAAAAATCAATTTTCGGGCATCCCCATGTTAAATAAAAAGTGTTAACTTTGTAAAACCTTCATTTTCACACAAAAGTGGAACTAAAACTTCACTTTCTTTATAAACACAATTAAAACCCATTTTTGCAGCAATAACCAAAGGGGATAAACATTATAAACAGTATTTTATGCCTTATTATAGGTTAATAAAAACAACTAAGTATTTATAGGGCTTCCCCAAATAAATAAATAAAACATTTCTTTGGAAAAACTCCAATTTCATACCAAATTGGCATTTAAAATTCAATTGCAATAGAAACATCATTAGAACCAATTTTTGCAGCAATAATAAAATGATATAAATCTGAAAATATGATAAATACAGCATGATAATACACAAATATTACATCAACGTTGGAATCACCTACCAAATCAAATGAAACCATTGAATCCTTTGTGTGAAAACACAAACGCACCACCGCCGCACCTCAAGAAGGGTAGATCAAACCTAAAAATAGAAAATTGGACCAAGAAAACCCAAGGTTAAACCTTAGGTTCGATTCCCTACCCACTGGTCATTTTTCACTTCAATGAAAAGGGAGGAAACCCTAAACAAATAGAATGAAACCCTAAGCAATTTGAAAGGGGAAATGAAATGGAATAACTTATTTGAGAAATCTTGAATGAATCTCCCCAAAACACCAGTATCTGAAATTGAAAACGGCCAAAAATCATGGGAGGTTCACACAAGAATTAGTATGTCATTTAGGAACTATAAAGGAGGGAAAAGAGTATTAATTGAGGGAGTTAGGATTTAATGAACTTACCTCATCAAATATGGACGATTTTAGAAACCCTAAGATGTTCGTCCCTAAATCGCGATTCCTAAGAGCTCCAAAGAGGGGGTAAAGAGGATGGGGGAGCGACTGGGTGTAAGGGGCGAATGTGATGCTTGGAATCACTGAAAAATACTTAAAATTGAATAAGTTATTAAATAAATAATATTAATTTTTATAACTGGATATGGGCTTCCGGGCAGGCCCAATCCCTTAAATAAAAACCAAAATAAACCTTAGTTATGGATTTAAAAAGGCTATAAATTTTAATTGCGATGTTAATATATCAGGGGAGGAAATTTAGGAGTTGTAATGAGTGAAAAATACTAAAAAATGAAAAAGTTATAAAAGAAACAAAATTTATTTTTAAATATGGAATTGGGCTCACGGTTTGGCCCAATTCATGAAAACTCACCTATTCTCCATAAAACCTTTGGAAACCCCCAAAACAAAGCATTAATGGAAATTAAAATAAAAATAAATTTAAAATAATCTATTTATGTGACAACGTAGGATCCTAGTACAATAACCATCGCTGCTGAACCCATGAAGGATCCAAGTACATTCGTCCTCGCTACCGAACCCACAGAGGATCCAAGTACAGTCGTCCTCGCTACCGAACCCACATAGGATCCAAGTACAGTCGTCATCATCGTCGTAGCCATAGCCAGCTCTAGGGTTCCCCCACACAGCACGCTCGATTCTGGGAGGGTCCGATCCTCGAGTCAAATATCGATACATCAACTGTCACAAAGTCCAGAGTTGATGTATCACGTAGTTCCGTCCCACGACACAGGGGAAAAACCAAGCAAAACGTGCCCAAGTCACGGAGAACAAGACAACCAAACCATTTCCCTAAAAGTACACGACGTGTAGGTAAGCAATACATGCCGTGTCATCAGACACCGAGTACTGCCAGTGTGAAACGACCCGTGCCACAGGGCTGGTCATGTAGATAAGTAAGTACACGATGTGTGGTATGGTTACACGCTGTGTCCAAACCTCTAGGGTCGGTTCCATGTGTGCTGGACATGCCTGGACGTGTGATGGAGTACATGACCATGTACTCCACCCCATGTCCATGTATTCTCGGAATACACGTCATGTCATCACGAAGCCGCTTCTACCATGGTGAGATAGTACACGCCGTGTCCCTGGCCGTTTGGTTTTGCCCGTGTCCGTGTATCTTCCAGATTACATGCTGAGCCTCATGAAGCCGCTTCTACCATGGTGAGGTAGTACACGCCGTGCCCCTGGCCGTGTGGTTCTATCCGTGTCCGTGTATCTTCCAGATTACACGTCGAGCCTCGCGAAGCCACTTCTTCCTTTCTATGAGGAGAATACACGCCATGTTACTTGGCCGTGTATTGCTGTCCGTGTCCGTGTATTTTCCATAAATACATGCCAAGTCCCTCGAAATCTCATCTGTCAAACAGTGTGGAGAGTACACGCCATGTGACTAGAGTCACACGCCGTGTGTTACTTTTCTAGCGTCCGAAATGGAAGCCATAATACGCTAGTATTACACGGCGTGTACTCTTGGAGGACATGTCATGTATTCTGGAATTTTCCAAAAACAACGCCTCTGGACAGTACGCCTCTCGAGGTGTCCGTTCTTCGTTTCGATGATCCGAGTTCTACGAAACTTCCGCTTCTAAGTCGCTCTGATTCTCTGAGGCCTTTTACGATGTTTTCGGGCCTCCGATTGGCTCTGAAAACATATCTTGATTCACCACTCAAGAACGGCCAAAGAACTCCACATAATCACAAGAATGGTGGAGGAATCAGACCGTGTTTGTTTGGTCCAATCCCTTTTGTATTAGTCCGATAACAAGTGGTTTAAGAGTAACAACAACATGGAATGAAAACCAATCATTACTCAATCCAAACACACCCCTACCTTGAAGGAAGTTCGCGGTTGTCAAGCTCCGCAGACGATGACGTCGTTTCCTTCATCATCGTTGTCTTCTCCCTTGTCACGGGGGAAGAAGAGGATGGAGAAAAACGGAACCACCGAGTCAACGTTCTTCGTCGGAGAATTGGCGTTCTTCATTGAAGAGTGACGTTCTTCGCGGAGGATGAAGTTCTTCCAAAAAAAGGAAAGAGATCTCTTCCAAAGTCTTCACACAACAAGCCAACAAAATAAAATAAGGCCTCCCCTTATTTTATTATTTTTCCATGCATTTCAAATTACAAAATTCAAAACCGATTCACTTAATTAATTAACATGAGTTGTCTAATTAATTATGTGTTAAGTTGGAAAGCCTTAAAGAGGGAGATAGGGGAGTTACTCAAATAAAGGGGGGAGTTAGGGAGTTAGGGAATGTGAAGGGTTGGACTCGTGTGGGCCCCACCTCACCTTTATCCTCTCTTGGGTAGTTAGTAACTAGTGGGTCCCACCACAACTTCCACACCTAGGATATAACCACATAAAAAAAGAAATAAAATTGTAACACAATTTTATTTTACTTTCTATTTAATCCACATTTTTTTACAACTCCTCCCAAGCAAACGTACCTTCAGTAAAGGTCCTATTAAACAATTACCAGTGCTGCGGTTCCATCAGTGCCCTCAGATTTCAATTCCGAGCACCGGTTCAAAAGATAGAAAAACTCACTCGTTCGTTCACTGAACATACCCGAGCTAAACTTTGAAAATTGATTCCGGGCACACCGGGCCTCAGAATTAGGTGCCGTCAGAAACTGCGTACTCGTAAAATCCTAAAGAATTTAAGAAAAAATTTTCCTTGAAATTTACGGGTCTTTAAATTACTCCCACCCCAGGGATTTACGTCCTCGTAAAGCTACATCATAAACTAGGGAACAAATGAGGGTACTATGCACGCATCTGAGCCTCCCGCTCCCATGTGCTCTCATGGAGGTTCCCATGCTGCCACCTAATGCACACTAGAGGAATCGACTGTCCACATAGAAACCTCTCATGTCAATCCTCGATCTCCACTGGGACCTCCGAAAATGTCTCCCTGTCATCAATGTACAGCTCCCCATGATCAATGATATGCGTCGGGTCATGCACGTATCTCCTCAGCTGGGATACGTGGAAGGCGTTGTGCACCTGGTGCAATTGAGGTGGAAGAGCCAGACGATAAGCCACCTCGCTCATCCTACTGAGAACCTGGAATGGTTCGATGAAGCACAGAGATAACATGCCACCTAGGCCAAATCTCCGTAATCCACGTCGAGGTGAGACCGGTAAGAAAATGTGGTCCCCATCCTCGAACTCTAGTGGTCTCCGCCTCCTGTCAGCATAGGACTTCTGTCGGCTCTGAGCAGTCCTCATTCGCTCCTGAATGATCTGTACCTTCTCCGTTGTGGCCTGGACCATCTCTGGTCCTACAAGTGCTGACTCCCTAGGGTCTGTCCAACACAAAGGTGATCTGCAAGGTTGGTCGTACAATGCCTCGTATGGTGCCATCATGATGGTGGAGTGGTAGCTGTTGTTGTACGTAAACTCCACCAAGGGTTGGTGATCCTTTCAGCTGCGACCAAAGTCCAGGACACATGCACGGAGCATGTCCTCGAGAGTTTGACTGGTCCTCTCCGTCTGACCATCCTTCTAAGGGTGAAAGGCAGTGCTCAGGCATAGCTGCGTCCCAAATGCCTCCTGCAACCCCTTCCAAAGTCGGGAAGTAAAGCGAGCATCTTGATCAGAGACGATGGACGATGACACACCATGAAGCTGTATGATCTCCTGAATGTAGAGGCATCCCAATCTCTCCACTAAGCCCTGTTCTCTGATGGGTAAGAAGTGGGCCGATTTGGTGAGTCGGTCTATGATCACCCAGATGGAGTCATGTCCTCTAGAAGTACGTGGAATCCCTATTAAAAAATCCATAGATATCCTATCCCACTTCTACTCTGGGACCTCTAAGGGATGTACCAAGCCTTCTGGTACCTGGTGCTCCACCTTCACCTACTGGCAGGTGAGGCATCATGAAACGAACTCTGCCACAACCTTCTTCATACCCGGACATCAGTGTTGTCGTCTGAGGTCCTGGTACATCTTCGCTACTCCAGGATGTACCGCTAGATGGGAAGTGTGAAACTCCCTCAACACCTCCTCCTGTAATGTAGCTGGTACTATGGTACGTCCCCTGAAAAGGATAACGTGCTCTCCTCCTATAGAAAATCCATCAGGTTCCTGTCCTGAGGATATCTGTGTATGTCGCGTCTCACAGTCAACGTCCCCACGCTATGCCTCTCTGACCTGTTGAAGTAGTGGAAGAGTGATTGTGAGTGAATGTAGAAAGGCTATTCTATCTCTATCCACGAAGGATATCTGCAACACGACTAGTTGCTCCATCGCCTCTCCGAGTAGCTAAATGCCCGACCTCCTGCTGAGAGCATCAGCTACTACGTTCCCCTTCCCAGGAGTATAGACTATCTCAAAGTCATAGTCCTGGAGGAACTCAAGCCATCACCGCTGTCTCAGGTTCAGGTCCTTCTGCGAGAAGATGTACCTGAGACTCTAGTGGTCAGAGTAGACTGTAAAGCGCTCGCCCATCAGATAGTGCCGCCACATCTTCAAGGCGAAGACCACTGCTGCTAACTCTAGGTCATGGGTAGCGTAGTTCTACTCGTGCTGCCTCAACTGTCGTGAACCGTAAGTGATCACTTCCCTCTCCTACATTAGGACACACCTGAGTCCGGTCCCTGATGTATCATAGTAAACTACGTACCCTACACCCTCCTCCAATAGCCTCAAGATGGGTGCACTGGTCAATCTCTGTCTCAGCTCCTGGAAGCTCTGCTGACATCTATCCGACCACATGAAGGGTTTCCCCTTCTTCGTCAAAGCTGAAAGTGGTACTGCAACTCTGGAGAAGTCCGACACAAATCTCTGATAGTACCCAGCTAGACCTAGGAAACTCCGCACATCCGTCACGCTCCTGGGTGGATCCTAAGCTAGCACTGCCTCGATCTTCGCATGATCCACCGCAAATCCAGCCTCAAAGATGACGTGTCCCAAGAAGTGGACCTCTTGAATCCAGAACTGACACTTCGAGAGCTTACCATAAAGCTGGTGCTCTCGGAGTGTATCCAGTACAACCCGCAAGTGGTAGGCGTGCTCCTCCTCAGTAGTCGAGTAAATAAATATGTTGTCGATGAAGAATACGAAAAATCGATCGAGGTAAGACTGGAATATCCTATTCATGAGACTCATGAACACTGCTGGAGCGTTGGTTACACCGAAAGGAATAACCAAGAACTCATAGTGGCCATACTGACACCTGAAGGCTGTCTTCTGCACATCCTCGTCTTGAACTCTGAGCTGATGATAGCCCGACCTGAGGTCTATCTTCGAAAACCAGCATGCTCCCTTGAGCTGATCGAAGAGGTCGTCAATCCTCGGAAGTGGATACTTGTTCTTCACAGTCACCTGATTCAGGCGACGGTAGTCAACACACAGTCGCAAGCTCCCATCCGCCTTCTTGGCGAAAAAAATCAGGGAATCCCAGGGTGAAACACTGGGTCGAATGAATACCTTTTCCTTCAAGTCCTCTAGCTGTACCTATATCTCTCGAAGCTCAGTGGGAGCCATCCGATATTCTGGAGTAGATATCGGGGCTTTCTCGGGGTATAGGTCAATATAGAAGTCTACCTCTCTGCGAGGAGGTAGTCCTGGAACGTCGTCAGGAAAAACGTCCGCATAATGATCCACCACAATAAGAAAACTTGGAATCCGCAAATCAATTGCTCCTAGGATGAGACTAGACAACTGATGGGTGATCGTCTGTCCTCTCCTCCGCGTGAGTCCATCCTGCACTGCAAAAGCTCCCTTCTCACCGGTGAAGGTGAACTTGCTCCCATCGGTACAGACACATCGCACCTTACGCCTAATACAGTCGATCTGAGCATGGACTATAGATAACCAATCCATGAACAAGATGACGTCGTAAGGCCTCGACACCACTACAAGAAGATACCAGTCGAAGATCTCACCTCCTAAAGTAATCTCACACTGCCGGCACCAGTGCGTAATCATCGAGTCTGCTCCTGTAGGAGTCTCTAGCCATAAGGATCGAGCCAACGGCTCTGTCGGAATCTCCGAGCTCCGAATAAGGGCAACGACAATAAAATAATGACTCATTCCTATGTCTATAAGAACTACAGAAAGGATGGAGTAGACATAGATGGTACCTCAAATCATCTCAGGTGCACTGTGGTCGTAAGCCTCCACTGCCTGAAGCTGAGCCTGCCTCTGTCCGCCAGCTCCCTATGGTCGGGGTAGACCTCCTGGTGGTGGTGGTGGTAGAGCCTCAAAGCATCTCCCACCACCTGCTGCTCGGCCAGCTCCTCTGCCTCATCCACCTGCTCCCTGCGGATCACCATGGTCAAACCTCTACCTCTGCCTGGGTGGTCCCTAAACCGTCTGCTGCTCCTCTACACGGCGGGTCGGGCGGTCACGAGACATGTGGCCCTACCCGCCGCATGCATAGAACTTCCTGCCTCTCGTATGACTAGCTCTGTTGCGTGTGCCCCGCACCTCCTAACCAGTATCTTGAGGTCGACCACCTGATCATCTGGTCCTCTTGGACCTCTGCAACATCTGTCTACTGCCGGCTGCAGAAGACTCTGCTACGTTTCGCCCTACGGTAGGTCTCACTGCTAGCGTAGGCTCAGCAAGAAAGCTCTTCACAAGAAGGGCTCGCTCCAGTACTCCAGCCTGCTTCGGAATACTGAGGGAGATCATCGAAGCCCTGATCTCATTCCTCAGTCCCTGCTCGAAGGTCCGGGCTCGGAAGAATGGGTCCCGTACCATGTCCGTGGAGTAGCGCGAGAGGTTGGTAAATCTCGTTGAGTACTAGGCTACTATCATGCTGCCCTGCCGCAGCTGTAGTAACTTCTGGATGCGCACCACACGAAGGGTGGCTGGAACAAACTCCGAGAGGAAAAGGCTCTCGAAGTCTGACCAAAGTAGAGATTCCTTGTCGTGCACCTGGAGCATCAGGATCCACCATCTACCTACTGCTGCGTGCAGGAGACTCACCGCAAGGATCACCATGAGGTCAGCTGGTGTCCCTACTAATCTGAAGACTCAAACAATAGCCTCCTGCCAGTCCTCGGATGCCTGAGGGTCTGTCTCCCCGTGGAACCTGGGCAGTCTCTGACACTGAAACTCGTGCAGTGCACTCAGGCGACGTGCACTCTCAGCTGTTGGGGCTGGTGGCATCAGTGGCTCGGCAGGTAGAGGTACCACCGGTGCCTCTGCTGTAATGGGGCCCTACACCGAGGCCTCATCGCTCGGTGGACTACCATCTCTCACAAATCTCAAAACCCTAGCTGAATGCCGTCGTGGGGCCATCCTGAAAAGAAACAGGTGCACCACGGTTAATATAGTATACCTGCTGAGATGACATAAAGTAATCACAAGAAAACTTTTGAACACACATGCAATCAATGTTTTCGTGCATTGAGTCGGAAATCAGAAGTCAGGGTCCTGGTGTATGGATACGTCGGCCGCCGCACCAACACTGGACTCCCTGAACTGATAACCACACTCAATACCCTTAACACTATTGCTTCACATAGAAGAAACTATCAGAGTCCGGAGTTCTGCGGTAGAACCGACTCCTCTGATACCAATTTGTCACGACCTGTCCTCGGGGCCCCTGCCGTGACTACCCCAAACCCACCTTCCATAGACTAGGGGCTAGTGACTAGAACCAAAGACATAATTCCCAATAAAAGGGAAGTCATTGCCTTTATATAAGAAAACAAACACCACAAAGTATTCAAATCAAAGTAAACACTAAGTAAACTATGTACAAAAGTAAGTGCTGGAAAGTAAATGGGCCAGAATACAAACCCAACTGAAAGTACAGTACAACTGAAAAGAAAGTACAGCAGCAGTAAAGTAAATCAGCAACCACTGAGTCGTCCTCTGGCTATCCCACCTGAAGGGTGGGTATAGATGGTCTCCATAGCTCCTCAGGTCCGGCCGACCGCTCTGTGTACGTCCCGCCTGATAGTCCACCTCTAGGTACCGTCCCGCTCTACAAGCCTCAACCACGATTAGCGCTGTCCATCGTCTACAACCAACACAATGTAGTGCAGGCATAGCCTATGCAGGAGTGAGTATACGATACTCAGTAGGGACCCCGACACCCCTGAAGGTATCCCAGAATCCACAAAGGATAAACCAAAAAGGAAGGGTACAAACACGAAGTATCAACCAACTCTACTTAGGTATATGCTCATACATATACCTAAGTCATCATTTCCAGTTCGGCTCCAACTCTTGAGCCCAAGTACAACCCAGTCCACACAAGAAATCACAACCCAATCCACACAAGAAAGAAAGTCAATCATATCGATGATAATGATTGAAAGTCAAGACTCATCTCACATAGGTATACTACTCACGAAGAGGGGTGGAGATGATAGATGTAACCTCTGAATCATCTCCCCTTCCGAACCCATGTAGGATCCAAGTACAGAAGTCATCGCCGCCAAACCCACATAGGATCCTAGTACAGTAACCATCGCTGCCGAACCCATGAAGGATCCAAGTACAGTCTTCCTCACTGCAGAACCCACGGAGGATCCAAGTACAGTCGTCCTCACTGCCGAACCCATGTAGGATCCAAGTACAGTCATCATCGTCATTGCAGCCGCAGCCAGCTCTAGGGTTCCAGTACACAGCACGCTCGATTCCATGAGGGTCCGCTCCTCGAGTCAAAGATCGATACATCAACTTTCACAAAGTCCAGAGTTGATGTATCTCGTAGTTCCGTCCCACGACATAGGTAAAAAACAAAGAAAAATATGCCTAAGTCACGAAGAACATGACAACTAATCCATTTCCCTAAAAGTAAACGACATGTAGGTAAGCGATACACGCCGTGTCATCAGACACCGGGTACTGCCCGTGTGAAAAAACCCATGTCGCAGGGCTGGTCATGTAGATAAGTAAGTACACGGCGTGTGGTATGGTTACACGCCATGTCCAAACCTCTAGGGTCGGTTCCATGTGCGCTGGACATGCCTGGCCGTGTGATGGAGTACATGCCCGTGTACTCCACCCCGTGTCCGTGTATTCCCGGAATACACATCGTGTCATCACGAAGCTGCTTCTACCATGGTGAGGTAGTACACGCCGTGTCCCTGGACGTGTGGTTCTGCCCGTGTCCGTGTATCTTCCAGATTACACGCTGAGCCTCGCGAAGCCGCTTATGCCATGGTGAGGTAGTACATGCCGTGCTCCTGGCCGTGTGGTTCTGTCCGTATTCATGTATCTTCCAGATTACACGTCGAGCCTCGCGAAGCCGCTTCTGCCTTTATATGAAGAGAATACACGCCGTGTTACTTGGCTGTGTATTACTGTCTGTGTCCGTGTATTTTCCCTAAATACACACCAAGTCCCTAGAAATCTTCTATGTCAAACATTGTGGAGAGTACACGCCGTGTGACTAGAGTCACACACTGTGTGTTACTTTTCTGACATCCGAAACGGAAGCCACAATACGCTAGTACTACACGGCGTGTTCTCTTGGAGTACACGCCGTGTATTCTGGAATTTTCCAGAAACAATGCCTCTGACCAACACGCCTCCTGAGGTGTCCGTTCTTCGTTCCGATGATCCGAGTTCTACGAAACTTCTGCTTCTAAGTCGCTCCAATGCTCTGAGGCTGTTTACGATGTTTTCGGGCCTCCGATTGGCTCCAAAAACATAGCTTGATTCACCATTCAAGAACGGCTGAAGAACACCACATAATCGCAAGAATGGAAGAGGAATCAGACCATGTTATTTTGGTCTGGTCCCTTCCACATTAGTCCGATAACAAGTGGTTTAATAGGAACAAAAACATGGAAGGAAAACCAATCATTACTCAATCCAAACACACCCCTACCTCGAAGGAAGTTCGCGGTTGTCAAGTGCCGCAGACGATGGCATCCTTTCCATCGTCGTTGGTGTCTTCTCCCTTTTCGTGGGGGAAGAAGAGGATGGAGAAAACCAGAACCACCAAGTCAACATTCTTCGTCGGAGAATTGGCGTTCTTCGTTGAAGAGTGACGTTCTTCGCGGAGGATGAAGTTCTTCCAAAAAAAAAGGAAAGAGCTCTCTTCCAAAGTCTTCACACAACAAGACAACAAAATAAAATAAGGCCTCCCCTTATTTTATTATTTTTCCATGCATTTCAATTTACAAAATTCAAAACCAATTCACTTAATTAATTAACATGAGTTGTCTAATTAATTATGTGTTAAGTTGGTAAGCCTTAAAGAGGGAGAGAGGGGAGTTACTCAAATAAAGGGGGGGAGTTAGGGAGTTATGGAATGTGAAGGGTTGGGATCGTGTGGGCCCCACCTCACCTTTATCCTCTCTTAGGTAGTTAGTAACTAGTGGGTCCCACCCCAACTTCCTCACCTAGGATATAACCACATAAAAAAAAAGAAATAAAATTACAACACAATTTTATTTTACTTTCTATTTAATCCACATTTTTTACAACTCCTCCCAAGCAAACTCACCTTTGGTAAAGGTCCTCTTAAACAATTACCGGCGCTGCGGTTCCATCAGTGCCCTTAGATTTCAATTCCGAGAACTGGTTCAAAAGATAGAAAAACCCGCTCGTTCGTTCACTGAACGTACCCGAGCTAAACTTCAGAAATTGATTTCGGGTACACCGGGCCTCGGAATCAGGTGCTGTTAGAAATTTCGTACTCGTAAAATACCAAAGAATTTAAGAAAAAATTTTCCTTGAAATTTACGGGTCTTTACAGTCCACACTTCCTTCCTCCACCACATCTCGGAAAAAGTGATACTGTACCCCAATGTGCTTCATCCTGGAATGAAAATATGGATCCCTTGCAATGTGCATGGTGCTCTGACTATCACAAAACAATGGAATCTACTCCTGTTTATGACCGAGATCCTCTAAAAACTTTCTCATACAAATCGCCTCTTTTCAAACCTGTGTAGCTTCTATGTACTCTGCCTCTATCATGGATAAATCCACAATTGACTATAACTTTTAAATCCAACTCAAAACTCCTCCTACAAGAGTAAACACATAACCAGTAGTGGATTTCCTCCGGTCAGAATCACTTACAAAATCTGAATCAACATATCCTCTGATAGTGAAATTCGATCCTCCATAACATAATGCAACATTTGAGGTCTCCTTGATGTATCTCAGGATCCTCTTCACCGTGCTCTAATGCTCCTGTCCTGAATTCTCCATGTACCGACTAACTGATCTCACTACATGTGTAATGTATGGTCTAGTAAAAACCATAGAAAACATCAGACTTCCCACTGCTGATGTATAGGGTATTGGAGAAATTTCCATCCTCTCTGTTTCACTGTTAGGACTAATCATGGAGGATAACTTGAAATTAAAAAAAGGGGGGTAGAGATTGTCTTACAGTCTTGCATGTTGAAGCGTTTCAAGAATCTTCGTAAATAATTCTTCTTGATAGCCAAATCTTCCCATTATTTCTGTCTTGGTAAATCTGCATCCCAAGAATCTTGTTTTCTGGTCCCAAGTCCTTTATATCAAACTTCCTAGCCAATTGTGATTTCGTCTTCTGGATCTGATCTTTTTTGGGGCCTGTAACCAACATGTCATCCAAATACAACAAAAGAATGATGAAATCTGTACTATCTAAACCCCTAAAATATTCACAAGGATCTGAATGAAGTCTGTTGTATCCAAGACTCATGATATAGAAATCAAATCTCTTGTACCAACACCTCGTCACCTGCTTGAGACCATATAGAGATTTGTTCAACCTGCAAACCAAGTTCTCTTTTCCTTCTTCTGAAAAACCTTCTGGTTGGTGCATATAGATCTCTTGATCAAGATCACTATAGAGAAAAGTTGTCTTCACATACAGCTGCTCTAGATGTAATCTGTATGTAGCACACATTTCTAAAACTATCTGAACAGTTTTCAGTCTAACAACAGGAGAAAATATTTCATTGAAATCAACACCTTCCTTTTGAGCACACCCTTTGACCACCAATCTCGCACCATATATTTTCACCTGGTTCTTTCCATCCCATTTGATTATAAAGACCCATTTGTTTCTGATAGCCTTCCTTCCACAAGGTAATGGAACAAGATATCAAGTCTTGTTCCTGTACAGGGATTCAAGTTCCTCCTGCATCACTGCCATCCCTGAGGATACATCTAGACTTTGGGTTGCCTCCACAAAAAAGACGACTCTCCATCCTCTATTAATAAGAAGTATGAAATATTGCTCTCAGTCATGTAGTCTGAGTACTAAATTGGCAATCCTTTCTCTCAAGTTGACCGTAGTAGTCCAGAATCACCTGGTACTTGATCATCATGCTCTGGTAATGCCATAGAGGAAACCAGTTCTTCCTTGGATTTGTCCTCTACTTCAACTGTTTTAGTTTTTGTAGTCTACTTCTCCATGTCTTGATCAGTTGTCATTTTCATCTTGTCTTCTACAAAAATGACATCTATGCTAATGATAAGTTTGTTGGCAGTGGGGTCCCACAAACGATACCCCTTCACACCATCAACATACCCCAAGAAGATACATTTCCTGGATCTTGAATCCAACTTCGATCTTTCCTGGTCATTAAAAATTGCACATACAGGACTTCCAAAAGTATGTAACTAGGAATAGTCAGCGAGTTTACCAGTCCACATCTCCATTGGTTTCTTTAGATCAATTGACACTAAAGGAGATTAGTTGATCACATAACAGATGGTATTCACTACTTCTTCCCAAAAATTTTTGGAAATTCCTATAGTCTTAAACATTTCCCTTGTTCTATCCAACAGAGTTCTATTTAACCACTATGCCACTCCATTTTTCTGAGTAGTGTACGCCACCATGAACTATCTCTTTATTCCTTCATATTGATAAAAAGTATCAAACTCTTCACTTGTATATTATCCACCATTGTCAGTCCTCAAACACTCGATCTTCTTTCCAGATTCAAGCTCCTTACGTGCTTTGAATGTCTTGAAGACTTCAAAAACATCTGCCTTCATCTTGATTGGGTACACCCAACATCTCCTGGAATAATCATTAATGAATGATACAAAGTACCTTGCTCCTCCCAGGGATATAATTGTTGATTTCCAAACATCGGAATGGATTAAATCTAAGATCTCATGACTTCTCACTGTTGATGTCCCAAACTTTAACATGTGTTGCTTTCTCAAAATACAATGTTCACAAAATGGTAAGGATACCTTTGTAAGACCAGGCAACAACTTCTGATCTGCAAGAATATTTAGGTCTCGTTCTAATATATGGTCAAGATTTTGATTCCATAACGTCATCAATGCTTCCATCGAGTTAGTTGATGTGACAACTATCTCCACCTCCTTGTACGTTTCACCCATAAGCATGTACAGGTTCTTCGAGATCTTCTCCACCTTCATTACCACAAGCATGCCCTTCACAATTCTCATCACTTCATTCTCAGTGTGAGTCTTGCATCCGATATCATCAAATTATCCCAAAGACAATATGTTCTTCTCCAGGCCCTTCACATGACGTACTCCTTAAATAGTTCGTACTATGACATCATACATCTTTAGTTCTGATGGTACCGACTCCAATGATCTTCAGAGTGTGATCATTACCCATATACACAAGTCCTTCCCGGATAGTTTCATACTGATAAAATCATTCCCATCGAGACATCATGTGCCATGTTTCTCCTAAGTCGATAATCCATGCATCATTGAGATGTTGTCTGCTTCCAGCAGTTGTCGTTGCTTCACTGACTAGTATATCACTGTTTCCAGAAGTACTCACCACATTCCCCTGAGAACTCTTTTCACTACTCCTTTTTTTCACAACAAAAAATTATTCTTGTTGAATATCTTGATCTTGAATTTTTACACCATCTGGACACACCGTCAGTCCAGAACCTTATCCATTTCACAACGGTGTATTTAATAATCTCAGTATTTTTTTTCTGATGTGAAAGATCAATCAGAGTCGCAATCACAGAGCATACTAAAATTTATGATAATTATTAATACCTAAAAATGTGAATAGCACCAAGCCAGAACCAGCCTTTGATACCACTTTTTGGGACTGCAAATTGATTAGCCCACCGAGGCAGTGATAATCACGAGAAAAAACTAAACTGCAAAAATGTGGAAATAAATGACACCAGATATAACGTGGAAAAACCCCAAAATGGAAGGGGTAAAAAACCACGGGCAAAATAGAAGGATCACTATGGGTAAATGTGGGTACAAACTCCCTCACTATTACAAGGATAAAAATCTCATAAAATCTCTCTTGAATAAGCTGGGAAATAAACCTCACAAAAAACCGCTCAAATATGGGATCTACTGGCGGTGATGAGAACAGGTAAGCTGATTGATACTGGAACCATTGAGAGAGATCCCCTTTTATAGGCTGTATCTCCTCCCTCTTGCTGCCTTCTCCTGCTGGAGGTTTGGTGGGGTTTGGCCACCAACCACTTACCCATCCCACCCCCTTTGACAAAGTGGGGGAGACATCGTCCGTGGAGAAAACATCTACCGACAATCATGAGTGTGACATAGCTCGGAGGCTCAAATCAAGGATCCCTTTAAATTTCTCACACATGCTCCATAAGCTCCTAGTTTGTTATTCTTCATCTTATGTGTCATTACATGAAGAATAAAATCATCCTACGACATCCCTCGAATCATGGGAAGAACAATAAATTGAATAGATGGATGAAATTGATTCAATCTCCCTCTTTGATCACTTTCTCACTCTAAACTTGAGAGAGAATATAAGAGATGATTGAAATTTGATCAAGTGGTTGCCTTAGGGGTTTTTGGATGTTAAATGGGTTTTTATAGCTAGGTTGAACTTATTAGAATTATGCTTTGGTACCTAAATGTAACAACCCATGTACTGATAAAATAAATCATTTTCATGTTTATCAGTATTCATAAATTAGATAGTTATATTCATTATAAATATATTAAGTGATTTTTAAAATAAAAAAATAAATAGTTTTATTAAAATATTTTCTTATAAGATTTTATTTAAAAGTTTAATTTTTAAATTATAGAATTTGAATTTGATAAAATGAATTTCATTTTTAAATTCATCATGTCAAAATTATCTTAGGTTGAAGTTTTGAGAATTTTCTGAAAATATTGATTTTTCAATGAATAGTGAAAAAATACTGTTTTTTATTGTAAACTGTATTTTCTTTTTAGGTATTTACAAATTAAAATTGTATTTTGAATTAGTTTTAAAATTTAATTAGTTTCTTATAATAAAACATAATCCAATTATATTCTTTTTAATAAATTTTATACTTAAATTTGGTATAAAAAATATTTTTATACTTAAAAATACATTTTCTGAAAAACCGTTTTTTGAAGCGTTTTCCCAGTTTAATTTTAAATTAAATTCTAACAATTCCATGTTTTGTTTTTTGAAAAATGAATTCCATATTTTTAATTATGAGGTTCAAATTGGGTAAAAAGGTCTCTTTTATTTTCAGTCAATATGAATTTTAATCATAGTAAATTTTGTTACCATGGTAAAAGTAAAATGAGTTAATTAAGAGTAAAAATAATATGACAAAGACAAAAAAGAAACCCTAAAACTTGCCTTAATTTTATTGTATGATTATATTTCATCCATAATTATCCAAAATTCAAATATAAGACCTTTTGTTTCCATTTATCCATGATTTTGACCTTTATAATATTTTGTGTAAATAAAAGTAAAAAATTTCATTCTCTTTGTTTTATTATCTTTAAATTTTTGACATAGAGATAAAAAAGAAGGTATGTTTGGTTCTAAAAGTCATTTGAAATATAAATGATTTTTCTTTATCATAACAATTTATTTCTATTTTTTAGTGATGAAATAATTACCTTAAATGATTACGCAACGCTGACATAGTATTTGTAACGCCCCAAAAATATAAAGTAGAAACATTGTATTCGATAGTGTGCATGAAACACATGCAGCGTCTCCGACCCGATTAACCACCTGACACTACGGAAAAAATGAGCAATTGCGACGGGTTATTTGCGACGGGAATAGATCCCGTCGCAAATAGTCCTGTTAAAAACTTATTTGCGACAGAGGTATTTACCCGTCGCAAATAAGTAGGCTTTTGCGACGGGATTGCTTTCCCCGTCGCAAAAGAACTGGCGCGCGTTGCGCGCCAAATCGCGGGAAAACTATTTGCGACGGGGGAATATTCCCGTCGCAAATAACCGGCGGCGGTAAAAGGTATTTGTGACGGGAATATTCCCCCATCGCAAATAGTATGTCGGCAGGTGGTTATTTGCGACGGGACCCGTCACAAATAACTATTTACCTGTTGACCGTAATAAATGTCGGCTAAGGTATTTGCGACGGGTCCCGTCGCAAATAATACTATTTGCGACGGGAATCCCGTCGCAAATGGACCCGTCGCAAATAATCTAACCTATAAATACCCCCATCCGTTTTTTTCAAAACATTCTCAAATTCCATCTTCTTCTTCTCTCAAAGTTATATTTCTAAAGTTCAGTTTTTCTTCAGTTTAATTTTTTTCTCCGGAGCTGATATTAAAGTTTTGAAGAACGATCAGAGCAAATCAATTTTCAAGGTATTTATGTTCAATTTAATTTAATATTTATTTTTAATTTTTTATTAGTTTCAATTATTCTTAATTAGTTGTAATTTAATTATGTTTATATTGTTTTATTACTTAATAAATTTAAATTATTAGTATTGTTCATAGTTAATGGTAATTAGGAATAATTAGTAATAATTTTTAATAATTAAGAATAAATATTAATAATTAGTAATAAATACCAATAATTAGGGATAATAACATTATTACATTATTAGTCTATTTTATTATTAATATTAAAATAATATAATTTTTTATATATATACAGTTCTCTTTTCATCTGTGTGTTTGCTGTCTTCACATGTATTATTTGTATGTGGAGATAGAAAACGCACAGATGAAAGGAGAATTGTATATAAATTAGAAAATTATATTATTTTAATATTAATAATAAAATATACTAATAATGTTATTATTTGTAATTATTGGTAATTATTCCTAATTATTAGTAATTATTCATTTAATTACTAATAATTAGGAACAATTACCAATAATTATCAATAATTAGGAATAATTAGTAATAATTACCAATAATTAGTAATAATTACCAATAATTAGTAATAATTACCAATAATTAGTAATAATTACCAATAAGTAGTAATAATTATCAATAATTACCAATAATTAGTAATAATTAGTATTAATTACCAATAATTAGTATTAATTACCATTAATTAGTATTAATTACCAATAATTAGTAATAATTACCAATAATTAGTAATAATTACCAATAATTAGTAATAATTACCAATAATTAGTAATAATTACCAATAATTAGTAATAATTACCAATAATTAGTAATAATTACCAATAATTAGTAATAATTACCAATAATTAGGAATAATTACCAATAATTACCAATAATTACCGGTAAATAGTAATAAATAGTAATAATTAGTAATAATTAGGAATAATTACCAATAATTAGTAATAATTCGTAATAATTACTAATAATTAGTAATAATTAGTAATAACTAGTAATAATTACCAATAATTCGTAATAATTAGTAATAATTCGTAATAATTAGTAATAATTGCCAATAATTAGTAATAATTAGTAATAATTAGTAATAATTAGTAATAATTAGTAAAAATTAGGAATAATTACCAATAATTAGTAATAATTAGTAATAATTAGTATTAATTACCAATAATTAGTAATAATTACCAATAATTAGTAATAATTACCAATAATTATCAATAATTATCAATAATTACCAATATTTATCAATAATTACCAATATTTACCAATATTTACCAATAATTACCAATAATTACCAATAATTACCAATGATTAGTAATAATTATCAATAATTACCAATAATTGGTAATAATTAATAATAATTACTAATAATTAGTAATAATTGGTAATAATTAATAATAATTACCAATAATTAGTAATAATTATTAATAATTAGTAATAATTAAGAATAATTACCAATAATTAGTAATAATTACCAATAATTAGTAATAATTACCATGGATGTTGATGAAGGATCCATATATATTTTTGACTTTACTAATTCCAGGACATCTGAAGAAAAATATTGATGTTTATTTGCAGCCATTGATTGATGAATTAAATTTATTATGGAGTACTGGTGTCAGTATATATGATGTTGCAACGAAACAGAATTTCATACTGAGAGCAGCATTGATGTGGACAATAAGTGACTTCCCGGCTTATGGGATGTTATCTGGCTGGAGTACACATGGTCAGAAATTATGTCCTTACTGTATGGGAGAGAACAAATCATTTATGCTCATTCATGGAAAGAAACCTTGTTATTTTGACTGTCATCGCAGATTTCTTCCAACTGATCATCCTTTTCGCAGAAACAGATCTCATTTCAGAAAAGGAACAGTTGAAAGGGATGGACCTCCAAAAATGATATCAGGTTCGGAGTTAAAATCAGTTGTATTTTCATTACCCCCATCACTTTTGGTCCCACAATAAACCAACAAAAAATTTCTGGTTTTGGGAAAGAACACAATTGGATTAAACGTAGCATATTTTGGGATTTTCTATATTGGTCTGATCTATTGGTCCGACACATGTTAGATGTCATGCATATTGAGAAGAACTGTTTTGATAATTTGTTTCATACAGTTTTGGATACGCCAGGAAAGAGCAAAGACAATGTAAATGCATGTTTAGATCTTGCCCAAATTTGCAAGCGTCCAGAATTGGAACTATTTGAGAATGTCAGAACAGAAAGGTTACTGAAACCAAAAGCAGCTTATACACTGTCTAAAGAAAACCGTTTATTATTTTGTCAGTGGATTGCAGATTTAAGACTTCCAGATGGCTGTGCTTCTAATTTGGGTAGATGTGTAAAGAATGGTCATATTACTGGATTAAAAAGTCATGATTGTCATGTTATAATGGAGAGACTTCTACCCATTGGATTAAGAGGTCTGTTGAATTCTGTGATTTGAGATTCCATAACAGACATGTCTCATTTTTTTCGGGAAATTTGTGCGGCTACGGTAGATTATGATGCTCTAGGCAAACTTGAAAAAGATGTTGTTGTAATTATATGTAAACTGGAAAAAATATTTCCGCTATCTTTCTTCGACTCAATGGAACATTTGATGTTACATTTGCCATATGAAGCCAAATGTGGAGGTCCGGTACAGTTTCGATGGATGTACCCATTTGAAAGATGCATGCAAAAATTGAAAAGAAAAGTACGTAACAAAGCATCTGTTGAAGGATCTATTGCAGAAGCTTATTTGCAAGAGGAAATATCTTTTTTCTGCTCCCATTATTTTGAATCTGAGTATCCTTCAAAACACAACCGAATGGGACGGAACGAGAGGAATATTGATGAAATCGACAATCAATTATCTATTTTCAACCAGTCAGAGCTTGGTTTCGGTGGAGTTTATGAACGCTGGCTTTCAGATGATGAACATCAGAGAGCTCATACGTATGTTCTGCTCAACTGTGAAGAGATGACATCAGTTGTACTGTAAGTGTTTATATCACTTATTCTATCATTTATGTTACAGTAAATAACTTTGGTTTTTATAGGTTGTATGATAATCATATCAAGAAACAAATTCCACAAATTACAGCAGCTGCTCTCGAAGAACGTCGACTGAAAAATTTCTCTCAGTGGTTTCAAAAACTGGTAACATAAATTCTTTATCTTTTAGCAACTCATTCAATGTATAGTTTACTATATTGATAATTATTTCACAAATTTTCAGGTGTCTCGACATGCTGATAAAATTGACAAACGGCTGTGTGTATTGAGTAACCCACCTTCCAAACTTGTTAAAACTTATAATGCATATGTGGTGAATGGATTTCGATTCCACACACATGCATATGGGGAATCGAAAAAAACAATGAACAGTGGAGTTAGCTTGAGAGGATCTCATCATCGAGAAAATGAAGTTGACTTTTATGGCATACTTGATGAAATCATTGAACTCTGTTATCTTGGACAATATTACATAACCATGTTCAAATGTCGGTGGTTGGATACAGAGAGAGGCGTGCGTGTTCATCCGACTCATGGAATCATCGATATTAAATGTAAAAGTGTTCTCGCAGTAAATGAACCATTCTTATTGGATCAACAGGCATATCAAGTTTATTACGAAAAGTACTGTGCAACATCAAGAGAATTGACTGATTGGTGGAGTGTAATAAAAATCAAAATTCGAGACAATCAGTTTAGTCAAAGTGAATGTGCTTTCACTGATGTGCAAAGAATTGAAGTTTTTCAAGAGAGTACTCAAAATCAATCTTTTTTACAAAGAGACATGAGTATCGATGACGCCACCCCACATTTAAGAGTCGGTGATGACGATGATGTTAATGATGTCACATATGAATTTGAAATGGTAAGAGATGAAGCAACTGTAACTCGAATGGATATCGATGATGTTGAGGAGGAATATGAAGATGACATTGACATATATGAAGATGATGATGAAGATGAACACTGATAGCATTTCATGGTATTTATATACAATCATAATATGTATATATGTATATATAATAGTAATTATCAATTATTTGCTAACATTAATATTTTCTGTTTCAGATGGACGACGCCACATTTCGTGAGTTGACGGATGCTGACCTGACTTTCGATGCGGATGAGTTGTTGAAAGATGATCCTCAGCCTGAAGGCGCTCCAGGGAGTACGCGGAGGGGGCGCGGTCTTGCACGATTGATGATTCCTGACCCCGTCCCCGAGCGACGTCCACGTCTTGGGTTTGATCCACGCACACGGAGGTGTGATAACCTGTGTGATAACCTGTGGATTTGACTAAGATTTCATTAATCTATTCACATAATAAATGTTTATTATTTTTTCAGTTTTCCACATATAGCAGTCGGACAGGGCAGCGCTATTTTGCGCAACTATTTCTATCAGCCGTGGACCACATGAGAGCAGATTCCCATTGATGTGCAGCAGGCCATGTTCGACCATTGGTTGGTACGTACGTAAATAAATAATTTTTATTTTGAAAATTATTTCATTTTTAACTTGATATTTTGATTTATTTGTAGGGTTTATGGTATCCGATCGAGGATACCATGCGTGACGCCATCCACGAGGCATGGGAGGTGGCCATGCGTGATCGCCTTCGTCAGTTTTTTCACAATTTAAGAAAAGATGCGATGAAGAAAGCAGGAGTGTCAGATTTTGACGAGTCATGTAGAGCACACCGACTAGAGTATATTTCATCCCATGTATGAGATGGATTATGTGCGCACTGGTTGAGTGGTGCCTTTCAGAGGAGATCATCGGTGGGGAGGTAGAATCGAGGGAGACAGGAGGTGACTCATCGAGCTGGGAGTCGTTATTTCAGTACTCATAGACAGTATCTGGTACGTACATTATTTATAAATATTTTATATAACTATAAATATTAACAGTTTATTTTTTATTCTTATAGGCTGTCGAGCACCCTGATATTACAGAGTACGACGTATATCGGAGGATGTATAGTGATCCTGCTACTAGGGAGCTCAGAGGTGATCATCAGCATCACATCGTGGTCAGTATTATTTGTTTTCAAGTTTAAAAATTAACTGCATATAATATATTCACAATTTTAATTTTAAATTGCAACTATAGGAGTCATATGAGGCCGCAGCGTCACAGGCCCGGCCTGAGAGTCAGACCGAGTCATCAGATCAGACCACTGCCCGTCAGTTTGATGAAGCGGCATGGATGCAGGCCACCCAGTATGCCTTCGAGAAGGGCCGGGTAGTTGGTATCGGCTCTCGACTGACTCCCGGAGATTATTATGGCAGTGCTGCGATGTCGGCGTCCAACTCGAGAGGAGCTCGTGCATCTTCTTCTACTACACAATATGAGGATCAGTTGCGATCTCAGACTGCACAGATAGAGAGTCTCCGACAGGAGCAGGAGCAGATGCGTCAGCAGCATGAGGAGGAGCGTCGACGCTAGCAGCAGCTGTACGAGGAGCAGGCGAGTCGGTGGCAGCAGCAGCATCAGGAGCAGATGAAGTACATGCGCCGACTCACTCATGCTTTAGGGATGGAGTTTCCTCCACCACCATCTGCAGATCCCCCACCTCCCCCCCTCCTTCAGATTAGAGATTGTACTTATGTTATAAAATTTGTGAAATCAAATTATTATTTTTTTTCTATTCGTAGTTTATATCTCATTATAAAATATTAATAATATTATATTTTTAAATAACAATATTAATATGAATAATAATATTATTTATATTTTATAATATTAAATTTTATATATATATTAAAATTTTATAATATTATAATCTAATTATATTTTTTGTAATACTTGAATTATTTTAATATTTGAATGTAAAATAATTCTATTATTTTTATATTAATTAAAATAAATTATTAATTTTTTTTATTTATGAATTATAATTCTAATATTATTATATTAATTAAATCAATTATTAATATTCTATTATTTTTTATTTTTGAATTATAATTCTATTATTATTATATTAATTAAAATAATTTATTAATAATTTATTATTTTTATTTGTGAATTATAATTCTATTATTATATTAATGAAAATAATTTATTAATAATTTATTTATTTTTATTTTTTTTATAGTATTTGCGACGGGATACTATGCCCGTCGCAAATACTAGTATTATTAATAGTCTTTTATTTTTTTTAAAAAATAGTTTTTGCGACGGGTCCCGTCGCAAAAGGTATTTGCGACGGGCCCGTCGCAAAAACTATTTTAAAAGTTTTTTAGAAAAATACGGAGTATTATTTGCGACGGGGAGAATGACCGTCGCAAAAAATGGCTTTAGCGACGGGCCCGTCGCAAATAAGTGTTGTTGCGACGCCGTTTTCAGCAACGAGCTATTTGCGACGGGCCCCCGTCGCAAAAAGCCATTTGCGACGGGATCCCGTCGCAAATGCCCCGTCGCAAATACCTGTTTTTCTAGTAGTGTGAACAATGTTATTGGGCTAGGTTCCACTGGCCTTAGGCACGCCCTCCTAAACGCCAAAGGCTACCAACTAGCAGCGAGGGTGTAAAGAGTAATAGTGGGTAGACTATACCCTTAGGGAACACTACTATAAAACAGGCCTTTAACAGCATTGATATTTATCAGGGTTAGCAAAAAGTACTGATAAATTTAACCCTATGTTTTTTTAGCGTTGATAAATGGACCCTTTATCAGTTCTTTTTTTAGCACTGATAAAGGGTACCCTTTATCATTGCTTTATTTTTAGTATTGATAAAGGATACCCTCTATCAGCGCTATATTTTTAGCACTCGTAAAGGAATCCTTTATCAGTGTTTTTTAGTGGTGATAAATGTTCGAATAAATAAAATGAAATAATGAAAAAAATAAAAAATAAAAAATGATTTTATTAAAAAAATATTACAAATTTTAGTAATTAAATAATTATCGATAAAAATGAATAAATTGATTATAATATATATAAATTATAAATACTAATAAATAGTATGTATTAAATATATAGATATATGCAAAATGAAAATTAAACAAATAAAAATTAAAAATAAGTAAATTGAGAAAAATATTAAACATTTTATTAATTAGATAATTATTAATAATGTTAATAAATAGTATATATTAAATATATAGATAAATATTATTGTATATAAATATTATTTACATATTACAAAATATTTATGTGCTTTACATTAAATAGTCATATATTTAGTGAATAATGGTTTATAATTAAAAATTAATATGAATTAAAAATACAGACTAATTGCATAGAGTAATGCACATATAATTGAATGTCGTTTGATTTTTCAATTTAATATAGATCGAATGTGTGTTATATTGATTTCACATATACATAATTAATATATTTTTATATACAATACACACACACAAAACTTATCCATTTTTTCAATATTGTTAAAGTATACTTATTTTTAATTTATTCAATTCTACTCATTTTTAACACGCATGCACTTACAATTATATATTCCTTAATAATGTTAAAAATATATTTGTAAAAAAATATTTATAAATAAATATATTTATAAATTCACATTTATTATATTTATACAATTATATATTTATAATTATAAATAAATAAATATTTTCTAAAAGTATTTATACAATTATAAATAAAAAATTATCTATTTAAATAATTATTAAATTTATAATAAATTTACTTAAATAATGAATATATTTATTATATTTATATTTATATATATTTATTAAATAAATATATCTATATATATAATTATATAAATATATATAATGATATAAATATTATTTTTTAAAATATTTATATAATTATAAATAAATAATTATATATTTAAATAATTATAAAATTATAATAAATATATTTAAATAAGGAATATATTTACTATATTTATATTTATATATATTTATTAAGTATATATATATTTACAAATTTTTTATTTATAATTATAATTATAAATCCTTTATCAGTACTTAAGTAATAAGCACTGATAAAGACCTGCATTTATGAGTGAAAAAAAACACTGATAAATATTCCTTTTATCAACACTTATTACTTAAGCACTTAAGGACTATTTATCAACGCTTTTTTGGAAGCACCGATAAAAGTGTCCCGATCTATTTAAAAAAATCCTAACCAGTTGCGAACCCATTACGATATCAAAAGCATTCCACAGAAGCCACACACTATTGGTGCTCCTCTTTGGTGAATTGAAGCTCGAATCACACAAACCCACTCGACTACCTCCAGTTGATTTAACATCATCCGCCATTCAGTGTTTGTTTGCAGTTAGGGTTTCTGAAGATAACATTGAGATATGGATATGAGGGTCTCAGATTTTCTTCAACCTAGTGAGGTAGGCATGTGTTTTTCTTTATAGGTTCCAATTTTTATTATGTATTTTTCATTTCATTTTTGATTTCTTCTTCGATGATGTCATCGATTATTTATGGTCCGGTCATTGTATACTATTTTTATTTTATGATCCGTTTTTTTCTTGACTACCAATTTGGATATCTTGTTTTGGTCTTTTTAAATTGTTGTTTTGAATAAATTTTATTCACTATCTACATCTGTACCCCATCTTTCTTCACAAGCTTAATTTTGTCACTATTTTAAAATCTTAGAGAATCACCTCTAGTCCGTAGATAAACTAATTAAATAAATATTTATGCCACTGTATAAACAGTGGAGGTTTTGGATATAAAAACCTTAAATTAATGAGCAAATTGATTTAGCAAACCAATTCTCAGTCTGGTGATGGTGTGAAGTAGCAATAGAAGATGATTTTATGCAATTCATGTAAGGGAATTTATTTATTTAAATTCTGTTTTAATATTCTAGTGTAAGTATTTTTCCTTAAAAATTTAATTACTCAGAATTGTGTTGCTTTATTTTAAGAGAAATCTTAGTAAGGGTGATGCCATATTTATTTATTTTAAATGGATTTCTACTTTCAAAATTAGTATGAGGTTATATTTATTTAACTATGTTGTGATATTCTGTTGTAAGGGTTACATATAATTTTTTTTATCAATTTAAGTTTATTTTATAAAGATATATATATATATATATATATAAATATATATATCATTATATCTATTTATATTCATTTTCAGAACTTATAATTTAAGGGTGATTTTATAATTATTTATTAACAAATTATGGTTTTGGATTTCAAAATTAGGGAAAGATTATATTTATTTTCATTAAAAATTATGTTTAAATGTGAATTTGTTTTACAATTATGTGTATCATAAATTCCATGTTATATATATACATGTGTGTTTACATGTGTATGGGATAGACATTGCAAGAGTTGGTGTGTTTTCTCCCTTGTTTTTGATATATCTTGTTGATGTGTATTATTTATTTATGCCAAATTTTTTATGGACCTCCCTAGAATCTCAAGGATGGGTCAATGTGTATTAGATATCCTCCCTAGAATATTTCAGATGGGTAGGTATGATGTGACTATCTCTTTATAATCCTTGGGATAGGTCGGTGTGGTGATATGACATCCCAAGAGTCTTGAAATGTTTTCAAATATTTGATATTTTATTAATTTTAAATGTAATAATTCCTTAGGTTGCTACATCACTTGTTCCAGAAAATAGAATGGAAGTTATCAAATTCTATATATTAGAAATTATTTTTAGGTATTCATCATTTTAGGTCTACATGAATTGGTACCACCCCTAGGAATCTCTGATTACTATCCATGTATATGAAATAACCCTTTATTTATTAAAATGTTTTATCAATACATTTTTATATCTTCTAGTTGATTGAATGAGAGTTTATTATATTTAGGTTTCTTATTAATCCTTAATTTCCTATATTATATTTTCATTTGTTTATGGGATTTAAAAAATACTTGATCTGTGTCAAACAATAGTTATTATTGCAATTTGTTGCTTGAGACTCATCCCCTATCTCTTTTATAGACAACTATCATCCTCATCAACTTCATCTCCCAAATAGTCATTATTGCAATTTGTTGCTTGAAACTCATCCCCCATATCTTTTATGTTGATTTTACTACTCTAAGAATTAGTTATACCATGGACTACTACTGCTTAGAGTATTTCAAGAAACATAGGTTCATGTCCACAAGAGTTGAAGGATGTGTTAAACAACAAAATGCAATGATAAATGTTCGGAAGATGAATTAATGAAGATGAGTTGTCTATAACTTTTACCTTTTAATGAATTCATAGGATAACACCTTCTATAGTGGAGTAATTCTTTTCTTAAATTCAATTACCCATTTTTTTCAACATACTGAAATTATTTGAAATAATTAAATGTTGAGTTTCCCTTATTAAAATTGTCTATAATTTCCACCTTTGATAATAAATATCTTATGTGTATTTATTTATTTTTTGTAAAAAATTAATCTTTTATAAACCTAATAGGATGGATATGAATCTAAAATGTAGGCATTCTAATCATTTGAAAAAATAGTATGAAGATGGAGTTAAATTTTTTTATCAATTTTGGAAGTGAGCATGCATACAACCCTTCTCAAATCCTCTGTCCATGTTTACATTGTTGTTATTCAAGACAAATTAGTCTGAAAGAGTTGGAAGAACATTTGATTTGTCCTGAAATAGATCAGAGCTATAAATGTTGGACTAAACATGAGGAAAAATAAATGTGGACACTGATTGGGATGATACAGTAGTTTATGAATCATTTGATATGAATACCAGTGTAAATGACGATGGAGATCGCATGGAAGAAATGAAAATGGTAATTAAAGATGAACTTTTTGATTATCCAAAGTTGTTTGAGTAGTTAAATAGTTGTTCCAATAAACCATTGTATACCAATTGTACTAAATACACAACATTGTTAGCTGTATTGAAGTTATATAGTTTGAAAACTGGCAGTGGATGGAGTGACACCAGCTTTACAGAACTACTTGGTCCCCTGAATGATATGCTACTAGAAGAAAATGAACTACCATTCCGATCATATAATGCTAAAAAAATGTTATGTTCAATGGGAATGATCTCTAAAAAAATACATGTTTGTATAAATGATTACATATTGTTTCTCAAGGACCATGAATCACTCATAAAATTCCATAAGTGTAGCGCAAATCAATACAAGAAAAATGAATCAATTCCTTAAAAATCTGTATGGTACTTTCCTATCATTCCATAGTTTAGAAGACTATATGAATGTCAGGAAACTAGGAGACAATTGACATGGAATGAAAATACAAGAACTAAATATGAGAACCTACGTCATCCAGCTGATTCTCCTCAGTGAAAGAAAATTGATTACAAGTATACTGAATTTGGAAATGATCCAAGAAACTTTCATCTTGTGTTATCTATAGATGGGATAAATCCTTTTGATGTACAGAGTAGTACTCACAATACATGACCCATCGCATTGGTAAATTATAAATTTTCACCATGGTTATGCATGAATCAAAAATACATTATGTTGTCTCTACTTATATCTGGACCAAAGCAACCTGATAATGATATTGATATCTATTTGGCTCCATTGATCGAACATCTGAAATTGATGAGGGATACAAGTGTTACATTGTATGATGCTCATAGAAGTGAAGAATTCACATTGAGCTCCATGTTGTATAGAATGATAAGTGAATTCTATGATTATGAAAATTTATTAGGCTATAACATTAAAGGAATGTTGGGGTGTTCCATTTTTGAAAATGCATATACTCAATTCGGTTGAAACATTCCTCGAAGACTGTGTTTTTAGGGCATCAATTTTTTTAACCTCGATGACATAAATACCAATCCTGGATGATAGTATTCCATGGGAATATCAAACAAGGTACAACACCATATCTAGTAATGGGCAATCAACTGTACAATAAAGTAAAAGATATTGACACCATTTTCAGTAAACCATTTTTGAAAAACCTTACAAAATTAGGTTGGAAGAAGAGATCAATTTTCTTTGAATTATCGTATTGGAATTTTTTGTATGTCATAATTTTTTTGATTTCATTCATGTAGAAAAAATGTATTTTATATTGTTATCGACACATTACTAAATGTTCCTAAAAAAAAGAAAGATGGCATCAAGGAAAGGTTGGACTTGATTGAAATGGGGATAAGGGAAGAGTTAGAACCGATGAAATGTAAAAGGTGGACTTTTCTTCCTCCAATAGCTTACACTCTATCCAGATAGGAAAAATTTCAATTTTACCTTTTCCTTAATAGTGTAAAAGTTCCACATGGATATTCATCAAATATAAAGAATGTCATGTCAATGACTAATTTTAAGTTACAAGGACTAAAATCACACGACTGCCATGTTTTGATGCAAGATTTAATGCCTGTTGTTTTCCATTACATTATGCCTCATAATGTACGACATACATTAACTGAACTCTACTTATTTTTCAAAGCCATATGCAGTAAATTTATAAACTCGATGAAGTTTCCCATCATGAATAAGGAGGTTGCAGTCATATTATGTGAATTTTAGATGTTTTTCCCACCACCATTATTTGATATAATGTTCCACCTGATGGTTCACTTGGTTAGAGAGGTTCAACTATGTGGTCTTGTCTATTACAGATGGATGTACCCCATTGAATGATATATAAATATTTTAATGGTTATGTCAAGAATCAAAGTCATTCAGAAGGTTTTATTGAATAACAACATATTTTTGAAGAAGCTAGTGAATTTTGTACCAATTAACTATTAGTTGTTGACATCATCAGTCTCCCAAAGTCTCATCATAGTGAATTCCTTATGGGAAAAGGGTTTTTTTAAAGAGATGTTGTTACAATTACATTGACAAAGTAGAAGCAAGAACACCTTTAAATTTTACATAATATTGAAGATGTTGATCCATAAATTGAATCCTACAAAAAAATTCTTAGATATTTGAATCCATCAAGGGATAAAGGATGGATATCAAATACACATAATCAATAGTTTATAGGATGGTTCTGAGATCAAATTTATAAGGAGTTATCTAAAAATATGAATTCAATTGCTGAACAAATTTAATGGCTAGCCAGGGGACCGAATGAAAATATTATATCTTACACTGGTTTTGTAATCAATGGTTATACATTCTATAAAAAAGAACACGATGACTACAGTACAATGAAAAATAGTAGTGTTATGCTTGTGGCTAAAGCGAAAAACATACCCGGTTCCAAGGATAGAAATCCAATTTATGAAAATATGTCATATTTTTTCACTATTCAATAGATATACAAGTTGGATTATACAACATTTAAAGTGCCAATTTTCCATTAAAAATGGGTTGATAATATCAATGCAGTGAAATTTTATGAAATGGGATTCATGAAGGTGAATTTCAGTGTGGAAGGGGAAAAAGACGAGCCATTCATAATGGTATCACAAGTAGTGAAAGTATTTTATGTCTCTGACCCAACAAAAAAGAATTGGTCGATTTTCCTACTAGATACTAAAAAAAATGTCGGGTTAGATGAAAATTCAATCAAGGATGACCCTTTCACTGGGATATCACAATCAGTTCATGTTGTTCCCAATGTAGATAATGTCTTGTACGCTATAGGGGGCCAAAAAGAGGGGATTTGGATTCTCTATAGAGGAACTAAATCCCTGAAACCTTTAAAAAAAGAAAGATAATTCAATTAGAAGGTAAAAGTTTTTTTAATATACTATGTTTTTCCTTATAATATTATATGTTCTCTACTGCATTAACATAATCTGAATTAAATTTAACATTAATTTTAGTAAAAAAGACAAATGACATACTCAAAACCAATCAAACATATTTAGATTGATTTTATACTTTAAGACAATTATCCATAAGTCATTTGTGATGTGTAAGAATTATCCTCACTTTAATCTGATACATGATGTGCCCGATATGACTCAATATGTCTGTTATCATTTTAAAATCGATATTTTAGTTCAAAAAGTGTCACTCATTGAAAACTGAGAAAATGTGCTCATATTTTATTGATAATTTGCAACATTGATTCATAATTCATTTTTGACATGTAAAAATTGGTCTCACATCAAACTAATACATGATTTGACCAGTATGAGTCAAAGTGTGTGTTTCAATTTTAAAATGACATTTTAGTAAAAAAGAAAAGTGATGTACTCAAAACTAAGAAGAAATATTCTGATTCTTTTTATACTTTAGTACAATGATCCATAAGTCATTTGAGACATGTAGGAATCAATTTTACCTCAATCCAATGCATGGTGTGATCAGTATGACTCAAAGTGCATCTTTTTTATTTAAAATTGAAATCAATTTTAGTAAAATGGACAACTAATCTACTCAAAACCAAAAAAAACACATTTGTATTGTTTTTACACTTTATGAAAATGATCCATAAGTAATTTTTGACGTGTAGGGATCAACCTCACCTTAATCTGATACATGATATGCCCAATATGACTCAAAGTCTCTGTTATCAGTTTAAAATTGGCATTTTAGTTCAAAAGGTGTCACTCACTAAAAATAAATCAAACACACTCAAGTTTTCGTGATAAGTTATCAAAATTATTCATAATTAATTTTTTATGTATAGGAATTTGTCTCACATGAAACTGATACCTGATGTGATTGGAATGATTCAAAATGCGTGTTTTCAGTTTAAAGTGATATTTTAGTAAAAAATACAATTAATTCACTCAAAACCAAGAAAACACATTAATATTATTTTTATACTTTAGGAAAATGATCCATAAGTCATTTGAGATGTATAGGAATTAGCCACACCTCAATCCTACTCATGGTGTGACCAATATGACTCAAAGTGTATATTTTTATTTAAAATTGACACCATTTTTAGTAAAATGGACAACTGACCTACTCAAAATTGAAAAAAACACTTTTATATTGTTTTGATACTTTATTAAAACTATCCATAAGTTATTTTTGACATATAGGAATCATCCACACCTCAATCCAATACATGATATGACCAGTATGACTCAAAATGTCTGTTATCTATTTAAAATTGACATTTTAGTTCAAAAAGTGTCACTCACTGAAAACCGATCAAAAACGCTTGTATTTTCTTGTATTTTTGTTGAAAATTTCATTTCATTTTTTTTATTGGTACATGTTTTTATTGATATTTGGTGTGTTTTTTGGTTTTGCAGTGTGCTGTTACAACACATTACACTGGTGCTGTAGTACATTGTTGCAACACACTACAGTATGGCCCTTTATCAGTGCTTTTAAAAGCACTGATAAAGTCCCCATTTATCAGTGCTTTTTTTAGTGCTGATAAAGGACCCCTTTATTAGTGCTTTTTTAGTGCTGATAAAAGACCGGGGTTTTCATTCTTGCTCATGTAATCAGTGCTTTTCTAGCACTGATAAAAACAATTTCTAACACTGTTAAAGACCTATTTTGTAGTAGTGGAAGATATAATAATGGTTTGAGTATGTATATATAACATGAATAAAAAAAATAAGGACTCAACAGACTCAAACCAGACATGCCAAAGGCAGAATCATAATCAATATAAATAAACAATAGTAGAATATTAATAACAGAAGCAACTGAAAATATATAAACATGCCAACATACCACTTGTAACAACTAAACAAACATGCATACATAACAGGTCAGACATTTCAATATAAAAAATAGGGTATCCCATGGATAACCTTAGTATAATACATACATATAAGGCATGATGATATAATAAATAAAAATAAAACAGAAACTCCAGCTAAGGCAAATACCTCAAGGTCCCTTACCAACATCTTAATCCAAACAACTACTAAGATCAAGATCCCTAAGCTGATACCTTACCTGAACGTAAATACATAAAGTCTACACGCATCGTGAAGGGCCTGTTTAGGGTGTGAGAATGTGTCTTAGTAGGATACCACCCAAGTTTGCATACCCAACACGAGTTTTTAAGAAGGTGTGATATAATAAAATAAACAAGCAGTACATGCATAAAATAAACGAAGACTTCCCTAATGCTCAATAGCCATCAGGAAGTCATCACCTTCCTCGAACAACATCAGAATCCTTGAATAGGAGTAGATACATGGCCCATAGACTGAGGTATCCCCTAATGTCACGTATCCTAGGTGAACCCTCAGGTTCCACCTCAATCAAGTAACTCGACACTATGTGCCTCCTCACACCTCGTGTCTCAACAGAGTGCCATGTCCCAAAGGAATTCCCAAATCATACAAATTGGTCCCTCAGACCCCTTCTCCAAAGAAAACGTTGGCCCAAAGTCTCAACATCTGGAGGGACAATGATATTTTTCCTCAAATAAAGTCATTATCGTCTCATACCACGATGTCCCAAGGAACAGTGATATCCATCCTCCAATATAAATTCATGCCCAACAACCTCAATATGAAGAGCCCCATCCCTTAACTAATAGCCTCATTACTTTCAAATTAAGGCTCCTCACCTTCCCCATGACTTTCTATGAAAATCAACACCAACAAAAATTCCTAATCCGCACTACCGGGGGCCTCTACCCACTCAAGTGGTCAAAACCACCTCATCATCTGAGTCAAACTGTGTGTACACGACTCCAATTGGCACTTTTTCCATCATAGGTGAGTGATAATCACCAAATAAATACCTAATTCACACCATCTCTAACACCTTATGCCCCTACGACCATGTCACTTAAATTTGATGTCCATGCCGTCCAAATATCCTGGGCCATGCCCACAACCTGACAACCTCACTGCCTCAATCCGACGTCCATGATGCCCAATCGGTGATCAATATCACCCAAGTAATTCGAGTTAAGCCCAACCAGATGACCATGTTATGTCAATCCTGATGGCCATTCCATCCCAACCTAATGCTAATCCCATCATGACCCCTTAGGTCTCATCTCGTACCAATCAATAATTTCATATATTTAAGCCAATTTAAATAAGATTAAAAAATCAAAGTAAACAATTAATTCAATTTAATATAATTGATTAACTTAATTTCAATGAAACAAATAAAATTAAAAAAAACACACCCCGACCTAACTACCCAAGGTGATCAACAACCTTTAACCTAGCCTCACACAAGAGAATATGGTTTGTGCATGCCCAACGTCACCCCACAAGGTTATAAAGTCACTTTAATATCAAGAAAACGGGGTCTCACTCAACTACCCAATGACATGCTAAAATAAGAACCCTCGAAACAACCGTAAAAACAAAAAGAATGGTATGCACCACCTATCTTGGACTCTTAGACGTAGACATCTGGTATTATCCTCTAACTCAAAGTGGTTTGGAAGAAATTGAATATTTCGTTGAACACCCTGAAAATAGGGTAAAATGGGTAAAATGGATTTAGAAATATGTGATGTGAAATAAAAATAAAAGAGAAGCATGGGTGTGATAAGCCTTACCAATGTGGTTCTATCTCTACCAATGGATCGAAGAATAGACCACCGATGGAGGATATGGATCAAAATGAATAGAGGAGGGAAAATGAGGAACTCCCTTGTTGTATGCATGAACCATGAGGAGAAAAGGGGAAGAAAATATAAATATAAAGGGAGGGAAAAAATGTAAATTTTCCTCTTTAATGAGGCTCACAACAATCTTGCTCGGTTTGGAAAATTGCGCGCCAACTGTGTGACACCCATTGTCCAAAGCTCCAGGTATACACAGTTTCCCCGCACGGTTTGAAAAACCATACATGATCCCTCTATAAAAAACTATAGAGATATCCAAATGGACCAACACCTCACCCCACATAGTTTTACAAACTGTGTATTGGTTCAAAAATAGGGTGCACAATTAACTGGAAGAGGCCGTACATTTTACCCTAAATCATGCGCCTTGACCTAAAACTCCAAAACTAGGCCTTTAGGCCTCTGATTCTCCCGAATACCTTCCAAAATCCCGAGGAACTTTCAAAGCCTCTAAAACCATCCAAAAACACGATACAAGGTTGATTATACTCTCGAAATTTGGTTCTGATCAACGAAAAAGAAAATAGAATGGACACTAATTCAACAATTGATCAAAAGGCAGAGGTTTTTGATCGTATTCAAAAACCTAGGATGTTACAATCTCCCCACCTTATCATATATCATCCCAGAGATATTAAAAAACATGAAGATGGTAACGAACATAAACATCCTATTAAAAAAAACCCGGACTACACCAGTCTCAAGGGCACAGGTCAACTACCTCAAGTGGGGGGGGGATCCCCACCTTAGGAGAAACCCACCCCAGTCCATTATGACCAAAAATAAAATCAATCAATGGTCCATAGACCAATTATTAGACTCAAAAGTCCTACCATGATGCATTGTCAATCCTACACCTCATTAGGCACTCTTGTGACATTCTAAACACCCATCATAATCCCGCACCGCATAGGTTCCCACCTCATTCCCATGTCACACATGGAAACAATGGGGTCCTGCATCTCAACAGATACTCAAAATAGTCCCCATTACCCACACCTCAATCAAGTACTGCATCTCACAATTCCCAGATGCCAACGTACCTCAAGTAACCGCATCTCCTCTATGCCCTGATACCAAATCACCTCAATAATCACACACCCAATTGTGCTCACATACAAAACCCGGTGCCACACACCTCATATATATATATATATGTCATACACCCGAGCTAGTGCCAAACTACTAACCAACATCTAGTTAGTCTATATATACAACCCGTACACCTCATGCACCAAAGTAGTCATGCCTCAACAGGCCATGCCAAAAAATGTAAGAAAAATAGTTATGTCCACGACATAACTCTGATTATCGTCAGATCACCAGCCTTCTCAGACCTTGACACCTCTATGACATGCACCTAGCCTGAAGCTTGACTGCCTAAATTTTGGCCTCCCTATTGTGATACAACATCCACTGGACACTAACCCCACTACTGGGTCCCGATGTCTTTGCCACAACCACTACGTGAAGCTGAAACTCAACTACCCTCACATGGTACTAATCCTCAACCGATCTTAGAAGCCTGAGTTTTCCCCAGACCCTGATTTCTGGCTATCCGAGAAGGCTTCTTGTAGAACCTATCGAGATGCATGACCTTCCCACATGCCCGACACTCCTTTGGAGGCCACTCACACTGAGTACGGACATGTCCTGACTACTTACACTAAAATAAAGTTGTTAAAGACCCACTGTGAAGTGGTCTAGATGAGTCCTTGTCCTGACCGTCCTGTTGGAACTCGTCTCTACCTCGCTTCCTGCTATCTGAAGAATCTCCACTGAAATCACCTAAATTCACTGCCTGGATCGAGTACGACCTATCCATCAAGTTTCCCTTTTCCATGAGTGCATGGTTCACTACCTTTGAGAATGAGGCCGACCTAAATATATTTACTTACACCTGAATGGCATGCCATAAACCATCCTTAAAGAATCACAACCTTGATGTGTCATCGCTCACCATGATAGGTGCAAAGTGAGACAATTCAGTGAATGTAGTTTCATAGTCCATGAAAGACATGTTACTTTGCTGAAGGCTCAAGAACTCTCTAGCCCTTTCTTCCCTCAACATATCCAGAAAGAAATGCTCAGAGAACCTAGCCTCAAAGTCCTTCAAGGACAACCCCTCACACCTTCCTGATCACACCCGCATGTCCCACTAATGCTTTGCTAGTCCTATGAGAATATAGGTTTCTAGTTTTACCCTTTGACCTAGAGGCATCTCTAGCTGCTCAAAAATCATATACATGGACTCAATCCAATTCTCAGCTACTTATAAACCACAATAACTTGAAAAAATTGGTGGGTGTTATGACTGAAAATCTCGAGTAATATACACCATAGATGGATCTGCACCCCGAGCACCCTGGTCGATCCCCTGTAACACATGTACCAGGCTTGCTTTGAACTGCTCATTAAGCCACAACCCAAATGCTGTAAGATCTAGCAGCTACCCCACCTATAATGGAACCTGTGTCTAAAACTTCCCTGATCTTGTACCATCTCTTCCTAACCATCAGGGGTCTCAACCTACTCGTACACTAGCTACACCCATCCTCTCCTGCCCAACACTCCATCTGATCCATCTAGGAAGCAACCCACTAAATACCATCACCATGGTTAGACATCCCAATAACATATATATAAAATACATACAAGTAAAGAATTAACCGACAGTGCATACTCACTACCCTTAACCTTCCCTACCACAACCATGCCACATGATATCCCGACCTCCTGGCCTCCTTACCCACCCTCAACAGAGCCAAGTATCAAAATTAACCCAGGCCTTTCCTATCCTGACAACCAATGTTTCCTCAATCTGACAACCTCGTTGCCCAACCTAGTGATAAACATCACCCCATGTCATAATACCCACCCGGTCTTATAAGAGATAGACCCATTTCACATATCATAGGCAATATATATATATAACACATGGCATAAGCAATTTTATACCATGACATATCACATTCAACAAGAATTTTTTATCAAATATCACATGGAATTTAATCATGGAACAATAATATGTATATATATATATATATTAAAACATATACACAGATGAATTTCAAATTTTATAAGGAATTTTCACAGGTGCATGATGATACATAATTAAACATCCTAATATGTGCCTAAACAAAAGCATAAACAGGAATAATAATTTCATCTTACCTCACTGGTCCAAGATCCTATATCTCATTCCTTTCTATATTAGCCCAAGGATCACATATCATAAAAATTAATAATTCACATTTCCAATAAGACACTCTAGGTGGAAATCAAACCAACTGTAGGATGAGAAAAAAAGAACAACAATTCCCTCCCATGATAACTTGGTTCATCCTTCATATATGGGGCTATAGACACATAATCACAATCTCTAAAATTAGTCCCTAAAAGACATAATCTCCATTCTACCATATCACAAATAGTTTGAACAATATAAAAGAAAAGAAAAATAATTCTCAATCTCATTAGTAGCTAGTAAGACACTGGTACTGAACCCCAGTCAAGAATTGCTATGATACCACTTGTAGCATCCTCAACCCGATTAGCCACTCGAATAGTGCTATTGGGTTGGGTGCCACTAGCCTTAGGTGTGCCTCCCCGAATTCCAAAGGCTTATGACTAACAATGAGGGTGTAAATAGTAATAGTGAGAAGACTATACCCTCAAGAAAGATATAATAATCACCCAAGTACATATATATAACATGTAGCAGAAAATAAGGACTCAACATACTCAAACCATACCCGCCAAATGCACAATCACAATCAATATCAACAAACAATAGTGGAAGATTAATAACATAAGCAGTGAGAAATAAATAAAAATGCCAGCGTACCAATTATAGCAACTAAACAAACAAGCATACATAACAAGTCATACATGTCAATGTACAAAATAGGGTTGCCCATGGATGGAATTAGTAAAATACATACATATAATTCATACTAATACAATAAAGAACAATAAAATAGAAACACCAACTAATGAAAATACCTCAAGGTCCCTTGCCAACTAACCAAGCCAAAAAACTATTAATATTCCACTCCTAAAGTCGATCCCTTACCTGAACCTAAAGAAATAAATTCTACCATGTCCTAAAGGTCCTGTGTAGAGTGTGATAATGTTTCTTAGTAGGATACCATCCAAGTATGCATACTCAACATGAGTGTTTACACATGTGTGATATAATAAAATAATCAAGAATAACATGTATAAAATAAACAAGAAGAACATGTGTAAAATAAACAAAGACTTCCCTAGTTCTCAATAGCCACTGGGAAGTCATCACATCCCTCAGACAATTATAGAATCCCTGAATAGGAGTGTATCCTTGGCCCATGACCCAAGGTATCCCCTGATGTCACATAGCCTAGGTGAACCTTCAGGTTCCACCTCAATCAAGTAACCTGGCACCATGTGCCTCATGACACCTCATGTATCAATAAAGTACCGGCATTCCAAAGGCACGCCCAAACCATACAATATGGTACCTAGGATACCTATTATAAAGCACATGTTGACTAAAAGGCCTGACATCCAGAGGCACATCGATATCTATCCTTGAATAAAATCACTATCCACTCACAACATGACATCCCGATGAATGATGATATCTGTCCTCTAATATAAATTCAGGCCTAATGGACTCAATACAACGAACCTTAGCCCACAACCAATAGCCTCTTCTCTATCAACCAAAGGATCCTCACCTTCCCCATGGATTTCTATAACAAGCACCCCTAACACAAATTCCTAAACCGTACTACTGGGGGCCTCTACCCACTCGAGTGGTCAAAACAACCTCATCATCTGAGCCAACCTGTATGCACACGACTCTAATTGGTGATTTGACTATCACATGTGAGTGGTAATCACCAAATAAATACCTAAGACACACCATCTCTGTAACCTCATTCCCCTGCGACCATGTCACTCAAATATTATGGCCATTCTATCCAAATATATCGGGCCATTCCCACAACCTGATGGCCTTACCATCTCAATCTGACATCTATGTCACCCAACCAGTGATCAACATCACCCAAGTAATCCAGGAAAATCCCAAATAGATGACCACATCACCACAATCCTAATGGCCATGCCATCCCAACCTTGGGTTAATCCTATCATGACCCCTTGGGACTCATCTCATTCCAATCAAGCATTTCATATATATATATAATCCAATTCAAATAAGATTAAAAAATCACAGTAAACAATCAATTAAATTCAATTGAATTGAATAAATTAATTTAAATGAAACAAATAAAATTAAACAAAAAACACCATAAAATAACCATCCAAGGTGGCCAATAACCTCTAACCCAACCTCGCATGAGAAAATATGGTTTGGGAATGCCTAAAAGAATCTCACAGGGTCATATGGTCAATTTAATATCAAGTAAAGGGGGTCTCGTTCAACTACCCAATGACACGCTAAAAGTCACACCCTAAAAACAACTATGAAAACATAAAGAAATGTATACACCACCTACCTTGGATTCATAGACGTAGGCATGCATGATATTAGCCTCTAAATTGAAGCGGTTTTAAATAAATTAGATATTCCATCAAACGCCCTGAAAATATGGTAAAACGACTCAAATGGATTTAGTAATCCGTGAGGAGAAATAAAAATAAAAGAGAAGAATGGGTTTGATAAGACTTATCGATGCGGTTCTATCGCAACCAATGGATCGAATAAGAGACCACCGATGGAGGAGATGGATCAAAATTCAAGGAATAGGGAAAGGGAGGAACTCACTTACTGTACATGCATCCCATGAGGAGAAAAGGGGGAAGAAAACCTAAATATAAATGGAGGGAGAAATTGTAATTTTTACTCTTTAATGAGGCACATGGTTGGCTCACACAGTTTGAAAAACCATATGCTAACCATGCAACACCCAATGTTTGAAGCTCCAGGTATGCATGGTTGCCCCGCACGGTTTGACAAATTGTGTGCAAACCATGCGGGAGACCTCTGTCAAAAACTATAGAGATGGATGCAAAACCGTGTGCCTCACCCTGAATGATTTTACAAACCATGTGGTAGTTCAAAAATAGTGTGCACAGTTATCTCAAAGAGTCCGCATGGTTTTCCCTAAACCGTGCGCCTTGACCTGCAACTCCAAAACCAGGCCTTCAAGCCTCCAATGCTCCTGAAGCCCTTCCAAATTTCTAAGGCACTCTCCAAGACTATAAAACCATAAAAAAACATTTTATAAGGATAAAGGAACTCACTAAACTCGATTCAAATCAATAAAAAAGAAAATAGAATAACCACTAATTCAACAATTCAAAAAGGGATAGATTTTCAACTTGATTCAAAAACCCGGGACGTTACAATGCAACACCAAGAACGTAAGGGAATATAATATCCAGATAATTTATAAAATATTTATCATTTTAAATAAATTCAAACTATAATTTAGTCTATGATACATGCGATACTGAGTTAGCATGTGACACATGCAACAACGAGTTTCTAAAATGGATTGCATTACATGCAAGACCGAGTTTTACCAAACAACAATATATTATTAAAATATTATTATTTAATATAATAAGACTTAACCTAGATATTAAATTAGTGGTTGTGAATATTATTAACTATCTTATAAAAATATATGGTTTACACAAATATAAAATGAATTCATTGGTTACAAATTGATTAGAAATTAATATAAGAACCGATTGAATATAAAGAGAATATTTCTATTTTTATGCTCACAAAGCTATTTTATGCTAATAAATTAAATTAATTATAATTAGTGAGTGATATTAATTTAATATATATATATATATATATATTATATTCAATCAAATATTTTTTAAATCATCCAATAGATTTTATAGATATAAGATAAGAACAAACCCAATATTACACATAAAAACCTATATTTTTATTAAGGCATTTTTTCCGCCTTTTAATGACGAACCTATTTTAAATAATTTTTTGGATATTTTATAAATATTATATGTAAAAATAAGCTTAATATTTTAAATAAAAACATAAAAATTAGTTTAGGGTGAATTTTTTGTATTTTTCTTTGAAGTTTCATTTTTTAATAAATAGTGAAAAATACTGAATTTTAACTCAAAACTCTTTTTTCATCTAATTTATTTATAAGGTTAAATTATATTTTAAATTGTTTTAAAAGTTTAATTAGATAATTTTATTATTAATTATTCCAATTTAGGTCATTGGAATCAATTTTATATTTAAATTTGATATAAAAACTTATCAAACTTTTGAATGTTTTTACTTTATAAACACGCATTGTTGTCCTGTCTGTGGGATTAAACTTAAATTAATTTCTGCAATTATGTGATTGAAATTTTAAAAAATGGATTCAATATTTGGATTAAAAAAATATATAATGTATAATATGGTCAAATTAGTTTTTGACCAAAAATTTTAGTGAAAGTAATTAAAATTAATTACAACGATTAAGAGAAAAATTAGCTTAACAAAGGACTAAACAATAAACTTAAGAGCCATAATGACCTAGAAAATTGTAAAACATCCATTGTATGGATATATTTAGAACCTATAATACTTTTTATATACTTTTTACATTATTTTGTCCACTTTAAATGGGAAAAACTTGGATGGAATTACCTTTTCTAAAATTTACAAGAGTGTCACTCCTCCACTATAAAAAGGTCTCCTCTCCTCCCACTTCCTCACACCACTCAAGACACTTTGAATCAAAAAATATATACCCAAATAAATACTCAAAATACCTCCCCACATCCTAGTAGCCTCCCTTTGAGAATAAATCCATCCAAGTAAGCCCTTTGCTGCAAACCAAAATGAGTTACCCAAAGAAGAGGCAACATCTTTCCTAAAGCTCTTTAGTTTTATTTCTATTATACACCCCCTAAACTCTAATTATTCCATGATTATATAAAAAAATTATTCTCAATATAATAATATGTTTTTATGTTAAGGGTTTTACCTTCACTTATACACACTTCCATCAATGGGTGATGAACATACAGTTTATGTGTGCAACGAACTACCGCCTCACGAAATGATGATTGTTTTTTTCCTTAACCACCTATCATGGTTGGTAATTACTATGAACATACTATTCATATATGATATTTATTATGTATTTATTATTATTTAATTATTTTATAACATATACCTTTATAAATTCCATTTTATGTAAATACGATAACATCGTTTGGGGAAGTGTGGAGTACCGCCCCCTCAAAGCAATGTGATTCATTCACACTATACATGAAATGTATAAAATATGGTTTTAATAAAACAATTTAATATACAGGATATATATATATATATATATATTATACTATAATTATAATATACACATATATAATTTTATTTTCTTTCTTTTAATACAACAAAGAAATGAAAGTTGCGCTCATGTATATGTACGACCTACCGTCTCCATGAATGGTGAATTTCATTTCTTATATATAAATATTATAAAATATTATAAATACATATATACTAAATATATATAATTAAATCATGTTTAACATCATATAGATGATGAAATCATGATATATTTAATAAGTACAACAATTAACAAGTCAATACATACTCGAAAGTCTTGGAAATTAACACCCGAAATAGTGAAAATAATGAAAGATTGTTATCAAACAGGTAATAAGATATTATAAGAAGATAATATATGATATTATCAAAAATAAATATGGTTATTTAATAAGTTAGTAACACTCTTAAAACCATTATACAAGAATTTAAAGGCCATTCACACAAAAGGAAACACAAGGTAAGAGATTTCGTCTCAATTTACATTATATTGAAACTTATTTGTTTTTATGCTACAATTCACTTTTATATAGTGTATATAATGCCCTTTGACATGTTATATCATGAATATAATTATTATAATGATGTTTTAAGGTTCATTTAATGTTATTTATTCATGAATATTATGATGAAAATGTTTCAAAGTGGCATGAGACACTTTGGAATGTTTAAAGATTATTCTCCTTGAGAACATTTTAATGATTATCTTTGAAATATCACTTATTTTTTTGATTGTTAACTTTCTCTTAAAATGATCAATTTATTTTTTTGAACCTAATTTATTATATATGATACTCATACTTCTAAATTATCATATAATATCTTGATTCATTCATTATTCATGATATTTTGAGTTTCAATTTGAATTATTTCATCTAAGGGGATTCATGTTAAAAGTTACCAAGTGGAAAATAATTTAATAAACCAATTTCATTTCATTAGGTTATATTACTTCCTAATTTTCATTAATATTCTATGATAATGTGTATAATTAATTTTACTATCTATTGATTTATTTCTACTTCTATATGTAGATTTGTAGTTGATACACATAATATACTCATTGATTTATTCTCACTCCAACATTATAATCTTTTCAAGGTTTTACTTTAAAACCTCATTTTGTTTGGGATTATTTACACTTGAATTTCCATCAAAGGAAATTATTTTATTATTGTCTAATAAACCCTTTAATTTTATTCTCCTCTAGTTATTCATTACCTTTTTCAAGTATTAGTACCATTTTCAAATCTTTGGTATTCAAAATTTTTTATAAAATGTTTTTAAGAAAACCCGACTTCATTTCTCTCTTTAGTTGGAGAACCTATTTTCTTCTAAAAACCCTATTTTCTAAAAAGGTTTTCAATTTTTTTTAAACTTTACAAAATGATTTTAATAAATAAATTTTTACCCTTTTTTGTGTTTTTACCAATGTTTTCAAAGGAATATTCTTGTCACTTTCTAAATAAGTCATTTTTCTAACCTTTTACTGTGCAAAAATAATGTTCCTTTTTTACCTCGTATGGTATGTACGGATTTACCCACTACCATTTATTTGAAGCTTAATTTTCATATTTTAAAGGTTGCTTTTTAAATAAAATGATTTAAAAAGTTATTTTAAAAGAAATTTTTTTTCAAAAGGGTTTTCAAAACAAAAGGATATTTTCCTCAAGAATGTTTTTAAAAGATATTTTTATAATATTTCTATTCATCAATGGAAATAATCCTTTATTTTTACTCTACTTGGGATATGTTGTATTAATACCATCCTTATTTTTTCTCTAGATGGTTTATGATTAATTTGGCCAAGGATAGTATTCAAATTCACTTCCTTGATTCCTTTTAGTCTCCTTAAAATATTCAATTTACTATGATCATTTTACATTGAATTTTCCCTAAATATCCATATCATTTTTATATATATGATTATTGCCTAAACCATATACCATTTTCATGTGATGTTTACTTTGAAAGTAATTTGATTATTTTAGGAAATATGTATAAATCCGTATCATTTATTCAATACATATATTTGATTAGGAATATTGTTTATTCAGTATGAGGAATTATTGGGACATGAAAGACATGAGTTGGGGACCATTTAAGGTAAGCCCTACGGGTTGGGGACTGGTTAAATAAATCCTCTCGATGCATCTATAATCTCATGAGACAAATTAGTTGCATAAATTAGATGAATTTATACTTAATATGCTAAATCGTCTTGTGAAAAATCTTGACAGTGATAGTTTCATGTACCTAGGAAACATGCCATCTAATAATTAAGAATTTACCTCATTTAGTTTCATTTATTATTCATCCATGAGATTTTTCATCGACATATATATGGATACATTTCATTTTAATTTCATTGATGAAATTTCATTTGTTTCATTTTCTTACCTTTCCATATTGATTTTTCCTTATCTTGTTATTTGAATGACATATGTTTCTAATTATTACCTTTCTATATTGCTTATTCACTCCCTTATCAATTTATTGATTATATGTTATGTGTGTTTAGTTATTACCTTCCCATATTTATTATGCTTAATGATTCATTATTGCTTCCACTGTAATTTACCCTTACTGGGCATTTGAAATCACCCTTATTTTATTTCCTTTCCCTAGGAATCCAAGAAGATAAATATAAAATATATGAAGGGATATACTAGATTTAATAAATTTATCCTCAAAATAAAAAAATTATGTTGTAATTAGTGTATTCATTTATAATACATGACTCGTGTATGTATCTGGTTTACCAAGACTACTAAGATTTTTGATCATTCAGGATTTGATTCCTTATCATCACGCCAATGTAATGGTATTACACACTAGCTCCGAGCTCTCTGGGGTCAGGTTGATACAGTTGGTATTAAAGTAAGTTTAGTAGCAACATCAGGAACTATATTTAGGAAAAAACAGATTAGATAACATATCCCTAAGGTAAAATTTGAGGATAAGTATTAAAGAACACCCGAGAATTTTGGTAAAGAAGAAATTAAGTGGGTCTTCCTAGAAATACATCCTTGTCTAGATTGTACAAGTGGACATGGTTTTGGCACATATGTACCTAATGGTAACAATTATGACAAGGTTCTTTGGGCCTGACTAGACATAACCTAGTATACAACATCGGGCCTTACTGCACACCTAGTTTTACACTCTCAGGGGATATGCTCAGGATAATTCATATTTTATTTAAAAGCCATTATAAAGGATTTGAATATATGAAGAAAATGAATATCATAGGTTAAAACTTAGGTGTATTATATTGAAAATAATGTTTCAACATTCTGACATACTAGAAATAATTATATATATTTTCCAATATGATAATTGATTCTCATAATATGGTTTTTGGTTTTAGGAAATTCCCTCCTCTAGGATAAAATCTAGACCAAAAAAGGAACAATGTTGAAATAAATGGGTGAAGTATTTATGTATTAGGTTTGTATTAAAAAATCTAGGCTATTTAATGATTAGATTTCAAGGATGACCATCATATTTATTTTGTTTTAGAAAAGGAAAAAATGTATTCCAGTTGAAAAAAAATCAAGTTCTGAAAGGCCATAGGTTTTGAACCCATGACCGAAGGATGATAAGGGTTTCACACCAACCACTGACCTATGTAATGTCCTAGTTAATATGTCATTGTTTTTAGTTAAAAAATTTAATGAATAGATATTAATAATAAAATAGTATTGTTACTTTTTATGTTTAGTGATTAATGTATTGACTATATTGACTTTATAGAATATTTAAATACAAATAGTTAGACTTGTCACTCTTTTATGGGCCTTACGATCCATTAAAAGTGTTTTTAATTCTTTAGGTATCAAAGTTAATTTTCGGATATCTATGTATTGAAGTAAGGGATGATCTATAATTTGATCTAATCACAACCAAAATATGAAATTTTTCATAAGAAATTGAAACATATTGAGTAATTAAATTATTAGATAACAAAAGAATTACTTAACATTAGAAAAATGATCTTCAAGTAATTTTTTTTCCTAATAACTTATTTTTTGTTGAACCGTTGGTCTTCTAAATCATCACAGATTTATATATTTGAGGCCCTTAACTTTACATTGATCATTTACTTGTTTGTGATTGATAAAAACAATAACTCCCTATAAATATTTATGCTCTTCTTCTAAGTACATATATCTACTTTCCACTAATGTTCTCCTACTTAGAGACTTAGTTATATGTTATTCCATGTGACCGTTGTACTTTACATTCTCTCTTTGAATAGGATTTATTATGAACCATTCTCATGATGTAAGATTTAAAACATAGTAAATATCAAACAATATATCACTAAGATCAATTTTAAATTGTGAGGATGCAATTTAATTAAGGCTGGGAGAATGTAACGCCCAAAAAATATAGAGTAGGAACATTGTATTCGATAGCGTATATGACACACAACACCAAGATCATAAGGGAATATAATCTCAAGAGACTTTACAATATATTTAATATTTTATATAAATTAAAACTATAATTTAGTCTCTGATACATTAAATACTGAGTTAGTATGCAACACACGCAACAACGAGTTTCTCCAATGGATTGCGTTACACGTAAGACCGAGTTTTACCAAACAATATATTATTAAAATATTATTATTTAATATAATAATAATTGACCTTGGTTATGAATAATATTAAATAACTTTTGAAAAACTATGATTTACATAAATATAAAATTAATTCATTGGTTACAAATTGATTATAAATGAATATAAGAACCAATTGAATATAAAGGGAATATTTCTATTTTTATGCTCACAAAGCTGTTTTATCCAAATAAATTAAATTAATTACAATTAGTGAGTGATATCAATGTAATATATATATATATATTACATTTAATAAAATATTTTTTATAATCATCCAATATATTTTATAGACATAAGATAAGAATAAACCTAATATTACACATAAAAACCTAAATTTTTATTTAGGCACTTTTACTGCCTTTTAATGGAGAATCTATTTTAAATATAATTTTTGGAACTTTTATAAATATTATATGTCAAAATAAACTTAATATTTAAAATAAAAACATAAAAAATTAGATTATGGTGATTTTTTGTATTTTTCTGTGAAGTTTCATTTTTTAATGAATAGTGAAAAATACTGAATTTTAACTCAAAACTAATTTTTCATCTAATTTATTTATAATAATATATTATATTTTAAATTATTTTTAAATTTTTATTAGATGAATATTTTATTAATAAATCCAATTTAGGTTATTGGAATCAATTTCACATTGAAATTTAATAAAAAAATTTAGCAAACTTTTGAACGTTTTTACTTTAAAGACCTGCATTATCATCCAATCTGTGGGATTAAATTTAAATTAATTTATTTCACTTATATGATTTTAGTTTTGGAAAAATGGATTAAATATTTTGAATCATAATAATTTATAATTTATAATAAGTTTAACTTAGTTTTTGACCAAAAATATTAGTGAAAGTAATTAAAATTAATTACAATGATTAAGAGAAAAATTAGCTTAACAAAGGACTAAACCTTAAAATTAAGAGAAAAAATGGACTATAAAATTTTCAAAATTACATTTTATGCATATATTTTGAACCTATAATAATTTAAATATACTTTTTTTCCATTATTGAATCTAATTTCAATGGAAAAAACATGGGTGGAATTCACTTTTCCAAAATTTACAGGAGTGCCACCCCCTCCACTATAAAGGCCTCCTCTCCCCCCACTTCCTCACACCACTCAAGAAACTTTTTATTGACCAATATATATCCAAATATATCCTAAAAATCCTTCAAATCATCCTAGAATCCTCCCTTTTTACAGAAATACATCCAAAGAATCTCTTTGGTGCAAACCAAAAGGAGTTACCCAAAGAAGATGTAACATCTTTCCTCAAGATCTTTAGTTTTATTTCCATTATCCACACCTAAACTCTAATTATTACATGATTATATATATAAAAAATTATACTAAATATACTGATATGTTTTTAGGTTAAGGTTTTGAACTAAACTTACACACACTTCCATCTAATGGATAATGAACATACAGTTTATGTGTATAGTGAACTATCGCCTCACGAAAAAATGATTGTTTATTTTTACTTTACCACCTATAATGGTTGGTAATTATGATGAAAACAAAGTTTTTATTTTATATTTAATATGTATTTATTCTTATGTAATTATTTTATAGCATATACCTTTATACTTTCCATTTTGTGTAAATACAATAACATCGTTTGTGGAAGTTTGGACTACTACCCCCTAAAAGCGATGTGCTTCATTCACACTATAAATGAAATGTATAAAGGATAGTTTTAATAAACCTATGTAAAATATATGACATAGATATTATACTTTAATTATAATACAAATATATACCATTTTATTTTCATTCTTTTAATATGAAAAAAATGAAAGTAGCGTTCATGCATACGTACGACCTACCGTCTCCATGAATGATGCATTTCATTTCTCATCTCCAAATATTATAGATTATTATATATATATATATATACTGAATATATATAATTAAATCATAGTTTAAAACCTTTATATGATGAAATCATGATCTATTTAAGAAGAACAACAAGTAGCAAGTCAAAACATACTCGAAAGTCTAGGCAATTAACACCCAAAATAGTGAAAATAATGAAATATTGTTATCAAACGGGTAATAAGATATTATAAGAAGATAATATATGATATTATAAACATGAATATGGTTATTTAATAAGTTACTAACACTATTAAAACAACTATATAGGAATTTAAAGTCCATTCACACAAAATGAAACACAAGGTAAGTGATTTTGTCTCAATTTACATTCCATTGAGACTTATTTGTTATTATGCACCAATTCACTTTTATATGGTGTATATAATACCATTTGACATGTTATATCAGGAATATACTTATTATAATGATATTTTAAGTTTCATTTAATGTTTTTCCTTTATGAGGATTATGATTCAAATGTTGCAAAGTGGTATGAGACACTTTAGAATGTTTAAAGATTATTCATCTCAAGAACGTTTTTAATGATTATATTTTCAATATAACTTCCCTTTTTGATTGTTAAATTACTCTTGAAAAAATCACTGTATTGTTATGCACCTAATTTATTATATATGGTGTACATACTGAAACTTTGTCATATAATATCACGATTCATTCATTTTTCATGATATTTTGAGTTTCAATTTGAATTATTTAATCTAAGGGGATTCGAGTTAAAAGTTACCAAGTGGAAAAGAATTTCATAACCCAATTTCCTTTCATTGGGTTATATTACTTCCTCGTTGTTGTTAAGATTCTACTATTATGTTTATAATGACTTTGACTAACTATTGATGTATTTACACTTCTATATGTGGATTTATAATTGATACACATAATCTACTCATTATTTTATTCTCACTCGAACATTATAATCTTTTAAAGGTTTTACTTTACAATCTCATTTTGTTTAGGATTTTTTACACTTGAATTTCCATCAGAGGAAATTATTTGATCATTATCTAATAAACCCTTTAATTTTATTCTTATCTAGTTATTCATGACCTTTTTCAAGTATTGGTACCATTTTCCACTATTTGGTACTCAATTTTTTTTAGAAAATGTTTTTAAGAAAGCTCGACTTCATTTCTATCTTTAGTTAGAGAACCTATTTTCTTCTAAAAAAACCTATTTCTGAAAATGTTTTAATTTTTTGTAACCTTTCCAGAATTATTTTATTAAATAATTTTTACCCTTTTTTTCTTTTACTAATATTTTCAGAGGAATATTATTGTCACTTTCTAAATAAGTCATTTTTTTTAACCTTTTACCATGAAAAAATAATGTTATTTTTACCTCACATGACATGTATGGATTTACCCACATTCATTTATTTAAATATTTCTTTTCATTTTTAAAGGGTTAATTTTTAAATAAAAAGTTTTCAATAGTTATTTTCAAAGAAAAGGTTTTTCAAAAAAAAAATAATATTTTCCTCAATAATGTTTTTAAAATATATTTTTATAATATTTCCATTCATCAATGAAAAAACCCTTTATTTTTACTCCACTTGGGATATTTTTTATTGATACCATCCTTATTTTTCCTCTGGATGGTTTATGATTGATTTTTCCAAGTATAGTATTCACATTCACTTTCTCGATTACCTATAGTCCCCTTGAAATATTCAATTTTCTATGATCATTTTATATTGAATTTCCCCTAAATATCGATATCATTTTTCATGGATATGATTATTTCCTAAATCATATACCATTTTCATATGGTTTTTACTTTGAAAGTTATTTGATTATTTGGGAAAATACTGATAAATACATATCATTTATTCAATATGGATATTTGATAAGGCATATTATTTATCTGATACGAGGAATGATTGGGACATGAAAGATAAAGGTTGGGGACCATTTAAGGTAAACCCTACGGGTTGGGTACCAGTTAATGAAATCCCTTCAATGCATCAGTAGTCTCATGAGATGATTTAGTTCCACAAATTAGATGAGTTTCTACCTAATACGCTAAATCATCTTATGAAAGGCATTGATGGTAATGGTTCCATGCACCTAGGAAACATGGTGTCTAATAATTAAGCATTTCCCTCATTTAGTTTTAGTTATTATTCATCCATGAGATTTTGTGTCAACATACCTATTGATAATTTTCATTTTTTGTTCATTGATAGAATGTGTTTAACTTTCTTAACTTTCCATATTTTTTTCCTTATCTAGTTATTTGAATGAAAAGTGTTTCCATTTATCACCTTTCTATATTTTTATTCACTTCCTTCTCATTTTATTGATTATATGGCATGTGTGTTCAATTATTACCTTACTATATTGATTATGCTCATTAATTCATTATTTATTCCACTGTACTTTACCCTTACTGAGTATTTTATCTCATCCTTATTTTATTTACTTTCCCAAATAATACAAGAAGTGTACTATAAAAGATATGTAGGGATATACTAGATAGAATAAAATTATCCTTGAAATAAAAAAATATGCTGTAATTAGTGTATTCATTTGTAATAAAAGACTCATGTATATATCTCATTTACCAAGACTACTAGACTCTTTGGTCCTTCTGGATTTTATTCCCTATAATCATGCTAATTTAATGGTATTAGACATCGTATCCAAGCTCTCTAGGGTTGGTTCACTAAAATTTTTATGTAATTAAAAGGAAAATAAAATAAATGATTTTAAAAATATTAAAAGGCATATAATTTGAATTAATTATTGTGTTACATGAATTTTACAGATAAATATAATATTTTAGGGATGCATGAAAGGAATATATTTTAATTTTTTTTCATGATATTTTCAAAGTCAAATTAAATGAATAGGCTCAAAAATGGAATTAATGATATTTTATAATAAATGATATTTTATTAAATGATTTAAAATTTATAAAAATGATATATTCATCCAATTGAATGGGATATGGTTAAAAATATCAACCATAGTCCATTTATGGGACACTGTTTCTTTTATAATAACTATTTTAACCCCTAAAGAGTAAAACATTGATATCACCATAATTACCAAAAGGAGTAACGGGGGGTTAAAACAAAAAGACAAGGGTAAAAGTATAATTTAAACTTGTCCAAATTTTATTTTATGAGAGGATTTTGAATCATACTCATCGTATCTTAAACTATTATAAATTTTGATCTATTTTAATATAAAAAATAATTTATATTAATTTCATACTTTAAGAAATTCCAAAAGTTCCCTTCCCCTCTCTTATAAAAGAGAACCTCCTCTACTCTTTTTTTCACACTTCAAAAACATTTTAGTTCAGAAAATACCAACCCAAATTCCTTACTTACATCCTTTCCCTCTTCCTAGAGGATTTTTTTGATCATAAAACTAACCTAGGAAATATTTTTCTATAAACCTTAAAAGGTTTTTTGATGAAGAGGTATAGTTCTTAATCAGGAATTTTTGTTTTATTTCTTCTTCTTCCTCATTAAAAATTTCTTCAAACATTTTGAAATAATAACATAAGTATATTCCATATACTTATATGTTTTTATGTTGATGTCATGACCTATATCTATACCCTCTTCCATCAAATGGGAAACAAAACCATCGTTCGTGTGTACAATGGACTACTGTCTCAAGAACCAATGTAATTCATATTCCATCACTACCTCTCACGGTATTTTTTAATAATATATTTAATATATATATATATGATATTAATATCATATTTATCATTATATATAAATAATATATAATCTATTTTTTTTAACTTTTCATTCACTAAAAAATTATAAAATCATTCATGCGTACGTGTGGACAACCAACTCCACGAAGTGATATGATTCATTTTTCATCACCACATCGCATAAATGATATATATAAGTGTAGCTAAAATAAATAATATGGAATTTATGAAATGATTATTATTATATAAATATAAAATAATACTATAGTTTTTTCCATAATTATCTTTGAAAAATGGAAATGTTAATCATGTATACGTATGGCCTATCGTCTTCATGATTGTAAAGTAGTTCATTATTCATAACCATCTTTAATGATTAGTTTTAGAAGTATAATTTATATATAAAAATTATAATTATGTCATGATTATTATTCTTTCTATAATTAATCAATTAAATCTTTGACCATAATCAACTTATTTATTTCATTTTGGACATACGATCCAAATATCGTCGAAACATTTTATGTGAACTTAATTAATTAAGTAATTGAATATAACATGGTACTAAATAAAATAAAAGGAATAATGAAATTGAAAAAGGTTCTTAATCAATTAAGTAATTAAAATAGTTCTATTATTTAGGAAGATAAATAATGTACATGATGATTTAGACTCTAGGTAAGGGACACTTTACTTTAAAAACCTCATTTCAAATATTTTAAAGATTTATTTTATAAATCATTTTCTTCCACATCTATATTTTTAAAATTATTTTATAGATGTGTTTATATTCACATGAATTAATTATAAAGAAAATTTTATGTCTCCTTTAACTTTCTTTGAAAGGTTTTCAAAATGAATATTTTTATGTATTTTATATAGAACTTTTTGACAAAAAGACAAAATAAATGTTTTATTTTAACATATATGACATTAACATTTTTTAACATTTCCATAAACATTATTTAATGTTTGGATTCATTTGTAATATTCCATGTTTTCTTAAAATAAAAACCATCCTTCCTCATGTTCTGGATATTTTCAAAAATTTGTTTCAATGGAATGGATATTTCAATATTCATAAATGTTTCTTTATGGGTGAAAAGAATATTTTTATTAGTGTAATGATGAAAATGAAAGATTTCATGTTTTATGATTATGTTATGGTTCTTGGGAATTGTTTATGATAACATATGGTTATATTATAAATCAAGTATGGGTGGTTAAATTATTTACCAAGGATGGGTGGTTCCGTTATAAACCATAGATGGGTGGTTCTGTTATAAACCAAGGATGGGTGGGTTTGTTATAAACCTCTAATGCATTGGGTTCTCTAGATAATTATGGAAGCTGAATTTATTGGTTATTACATTTGTATAAGTGATATGGAAAATTATTTCCCAAGATACCAACATGATTTATTTATGATTTCTATGGTTTTTACAAAAACCTCATGATTTTACAAGGTAAGATAATGAGCATATATTTAAAAGAAAATATTTTCTACTTTATAAGGGTGAAAAGTATAACATTGTGAAAAAGATTTCATGAGTTGTTAATGATTGAAAATAAAACTTTATAAGTTTTATTTTTCCTTTAATATTTCTTATGAATTTTTTTATGAAAATATTTGGGTAGATAATTTTCTTTCCTCGGTAAGAAAATGTTTATTTTAAACCCAAGGTTTGTTCTAAAAAATTATTTTTTATAAGTATTCATGGACTAATGAGTTTATTTCTTTTTATATTATTTACTGAGTTTTTTCCAATCATACCATGTTTTAATTTTTTTTATAAGGTTTTAAGGATGAGTAGGGACAAATATGAGGTCAATATTAAAATTGTAAAGATGTGTCATGAAAAGAAAACTTTTTATATCATAAAAGTATTATTTTGTGGAAAAAATGGATACTAAGTGGAAGTATCCACTTTGTGATATAATATTAATTTTTGTAAGGGGGATGGCATAATTATCTAAAACATTAAACCTAAATGATATTTGGGAATGTAAGAAAATGAATTATTGTATAAAGACACTAAAATAATTTTTGTTTAAGGCAATGTGATCATATTTGGTATCAGAGGCAAGGTTTAGATAATTTTAGAGATTAAGATAAATTAACAAAGTAACATTAAGAGATTATAATTTATAGTTATCTTGATATATCATTTTAATATTTCCATGTTGCCTTGTCTAAAATATGTTTATTCAGAATGGATTTCCATAGAATAAATAGGGAATATGTAGTAGGAAGGAACCGAGAGGAAAATATCCTTCCAAATTAGTAACCTAGAATGGTTAGAATTAGAACTAAGTAGTTTTTTGGTGTGATGGATTAGTTTACACATTCTATAAATGGTGGTGGTATCCATGCTTGTGAGAAACCATATTTACCACATAGGAACATGATGATAGTTGATCATTTTCTAAGACAACACCCTCTGAAATTCAATGGATCTTATGACCTAGTGGTATCTTAAGGATGTATTAAATCCCTAGAAAAGTTTTCAATGTCATGGGTTATTTGAATAATTAAAAGGAAACTCTTTCTATCTACCATTTTGAAGGTGAAGATGACTAGTTGTGGTCAATGGTTAAGAATATTAGAGATAGGGAAGATATTTATGCCTTGGAATGTGATGAATATAAAAATATTTTCCTTGAGAAATATTTTCCTAAGGTGGTTTGACTTTGGATGGAAAAGAAAGTATTGGAATTGAGACAAAAGAAGAAATATTCAGTGGCTATGTAGGAAGAAAAATTAACCTGATTAGTAAGGAACACACTAAATTTTATCTGGGATCTTGATAGTAAAATTAATTGGTTTTACTCAAGATTGAAGATAAGATATCAAAGAGCATTGAATTCCCATGAATTCAAAAGTTATAAGAAACTTTTTTGATGTACTGAGAAGGTAGAAATAGAGTTTGCTGATGACCATGTATTCTAGGACAACAAGCATAAGAAAAGGACCAAATGGTAAGAAATTAGATAAAATAAATCTAAGAAATATGAATGTAATAAAATCAAGTTTTTATTTTTCAATAATCATGGTAGAATAACCTTAGGGAATGTCTTATGAAATTTGGGAAGTGATTCCATTGTGATAAGTTTGGGTATATGGATCTTGACTGAAAATAAAATCATCTTGGTATTAGTAAGACCAATTTTGATAAGTAGGAATTAAAGTGTTTTAAATGTAACGAGATGGGTAATTATTAAAATACATGTCTAAGTAAGAGCACAAATTATGGGAAGAAACAAGACTATAAGCAAAAAGGTGTGGCGAAATCCTTTACAACTACTTCAGTAGATTTTGGGCCATCAAACTAAGTGGTAACAAGTATATTACATGTTTATTTAGATTATGATAATGTATTATTTGATTTTGGGTCTACAAATTATTTTATTTATGAGATTTTTTTTGATAAATTGGAAATTTCACCTCATCAAATGAAGTTAGAACTTATGGTAAAAATACCCAGTGGAATTATTAAGTAAAAAAGAAATTATAATAATCTTTAGATTGTTTTATATAGAAATACTTTACCTACAAATTTTTTTGTATTTACCTTAGTAGAGTTTGATGTTATTCTAGTTATGAATTGACTCTCCATTTACCACGATAAGATAGATTATAGATTAAAAGAAGTTATTTTTCAAAAATAGTTTCAATTTTTATACAAGAATGTGATCATACCTTTTTTATCATATCAAGAATATGAGATATTATTAAAATATAGAAATGAAAATTTCCTTGCTTATATTGTCAAAATAAGGGAATTGTTCAGATTAACGATGTGCCGGTAGTAAAAGAATACCTAGATTATTTTCCCAATGAGTTTTTTAGTGTTATAACTGACTATAAAGTTGAATTTACTATTGACTTATTTCCTGATTCTAATCCAATTTCAAAACCCCATTATCAAATAACTCAAGTAGAACTTATGAAATTAAAAAACTAGTTGCAATAATTTCTTGATAAAGGTTTCATTCACTGTAAACCTTCACCATGATGTGTCCATATTTTGTTTGTTAAAAATAAATATGGTTCCATGAGGCTTTTCATTGATTATAGAGAATTGAATAACATTAATTCTAATAATAAGTATATGTTGCCTCATATAGATGACTTGTTTGATCATATCTAGCGAGATCAGTATTTTTCAAAGGTTGATCTCAGGTTCAGGTACCATCAAATAAATTTTAAGGAAGATGAAATTCCAAAAACAACATTTCATACTAGGTACGGGCATTATGAGTTTGTGGTTATGACATTTGGGTTGAATAAATCTTGGGTTCTATTTATGGATTTTATGAATAGAGTTTTCAATGAATATTTGGATAAGTTTGTGGTCATTTTTATTGATGATATATTGATTTATACAAAAATCTATGAGGATCATGAAAAACATCTAAGGATTTTTCTATAAACCCCAAAAGAAAACAACTTATATAGAAAATATATAAAATGTGATTTTTGGTTAAAGAAGATTTAATTCCTTGGATACATCATAAATAAACATGGAATAAAATTTGATTCTACTAAAACTAAAGTGGTTTATGAATGACCAAAACTTATAAATTTTATTGATATTCATAGTTTTCTTGTATTATAAGGATATTACTGGTGATATATTGAAAAATTTACATAGTTATCTATCCCACCATCTAAGTTAACATGAAAGGGAGTTAGGTTCTTAGATAAAGGAATGTGATGAATATTTCCAGGAATTGAAATGAATATTACTAAATGCTTCATTTTTGGACCTGACATAAAAAATGGTGACTTTTTTATCTACAATGATACTTCATTAAAGGTAATAAGTTTTTTAATGCATAATGATCAAGTAATTGCTTATGATCCACATAAAAAAATAATTATTAGTTATATTATCCTACAAATTATCTAGAATTAGCTGCTATGGTTTTTAATTTAAAAATCTAGAGGCATCATTTATATAGAGTGAAGTGTGAAATATATACCAATCATAAAAGTTTGAAGTATATATTCAATTAAAAATAGTTGAACATGAGGTAGAGAAGATAAATAGAACTAATTAAGGATTATAATTACTTTATTTAATTCTATCATGGAAAAAAAAATTATCCAATGATTTGATTTGGGAAAAAATTTCTACATTAACCATGTTTCATTTGTAATAATACCCTTTGATTAATAATTCAATGAATTTTGGCCAATAATTTGTGGATGTCGGAACTTCCTCTATTTTTTTTCAGGTGTTAGTACAATCATCTCTTTTAGAAAGAATTAAGAAATATTAGAAGGAAGATCACATTTTATAGGAAAGGATAAAATCTATTTAGAATGGTAAGTTGATATATTTTAATATTGATGAAGAAGGTGTTATAAAATTTGGAAAGATATTATATATGTTTTGTGATTCCTAGTTGAAGATATAATTCTTGAATAAATCTCATAGTTCCCAATTTTCCATTATTACTAGAAGAACTAAGATATACAGAGTCCTTCAAAATTATTACTAGTGGGATGGAATGAAAATAGATATTATTGACTTTACTATGAAATGTTTGAATTTTCAACAGGTTCAAGTAGAATGAAAATTACCAAAGGGAATGCTTCAACTTTTTCTAGCATTGGAGTGGAAATGGGTAAATATATCCATGTATTTCATTATGATATTACCAAACACATCTCTAGGTAATAATGTGATTTGGGTTATTATTTATTGATAAACTAAATATATATATTTCCTTCCTATTCAAGATACTATGTCTTTAGATAAATATTCTTAACTAAACCTCAATGATATAGTCAGGTTACATAAAGTTAATCAATACATTATATCTAATCGTGACCCCAGATTCACTTCTAATTTTTGGAAAGGACTTCAAAAGTCATTGGGTATTGAATTACATTTCAACACAACTTTTTATCCTCAATCTAATGAATAGTCATAGTGAACAATTCAAACATTGGAATTAATTATTCATGCTTATTCAATGGATTACTGAAGAAGTTGGGATCATCAATTTTTTTTGTCGAGTTTTCTTATAATAATAGTTTTAATTTCAGTATATATATGGCACTGTTTGAGGCTTTGTATAGAAAGTGGTGTCAAACTATAGAATGTAGGGATGAAGTAGGTGAAAGGAAGTTATTGGGACCATAATTGGAAGAATAAATGGTTGAGAAAGTGAATATAATTCATCATTACTTGAGGATGGACCAGAGCATTCAGAAAATTTGTATAAATAACTAGAGAAAAGATATTTCTTTCAAGGTAGAAGATCATGTTTTATTAAAGTTTCTCCATGGAAAAGTGTTATGAGTTTTGGTGAAAAAGTAAATTCAAGCCCATAGTTCATTAGATAATATGAAATCCTGGAGAAATATGGATCAGTTTCTTACTGAGTGGCCTTACCACTGATATTATCTCAGGTTCATAACGTATTTTATGTTTCAAAGTTAAGAAAATATGTTCCGGATGAATCTCATGTTTTGAGTCCTAAATTAGTTCAGTTGGAAGATAACATTTATTATGAGGGAAATCTAGTTAATATTATTGAACATAGATAGAAATTAATGTGGAATAATTTTATTTAAAAAGTTAAGATTTTTTGGAAAAAACCATATGGTTGAGGAAGCAAAATGATAATCTAAAAATTATATGAGGGAAATATATCCCCACTTGTTCAATAAGTGAATAAAATTGAGAGGACACAATTTCTAAAAGGGGGGAATAATGTAAAATATCATTTAATTATAGAATAAATGTAATGGCCCAGACCCTCCAGGTCTACTACTCTGCCATTTTTTTAGTGTTTGGGACACCTTGAACCCATCAGGTCCGGATCCAAAGGAAGGCATATCAGTGTCACAATGTCATCGTGGTGTCACCCATCGGTGACACCGATCGGTGCCAGAGGGGATTTTCAGATTTTCTTTCCCCCAGTTTTCCCGTAACGCCACTTTTATCTCTTTTAAGATTTTGAATTGGTTTAAAGCCATTTTAGCCCCATAATCAATGTTTTAAATCCCTCAATAGTGGGGAAACCCTCAACGGACCATTTCTCTCTCTTTAAATGAATTCCTTTAGCAGACAGCTGTTATGGTCACCCCTGTGACGTGAATTATTAAATAATAATTAATTACATCGTGTGTAACCGTACAACCGCATGGTGAAACCACGATCCACCTTTAATGCCATTCAAAATTCATAACCCATAACTCTAGGATCTTTCCTTTTTATCACATGATAATTCTTTCTTTCCTTCTTCTTCTTGGCTGGTTTCTTTCTTCTCCTCGATGCGTTTAGAATTCCCATTTCCCCAAGGATAGTGGTGCACATGTGCTGGAGACTTTCCTGCTCGTTCTTGGAGTCCTCCGAGTTCCTCCCCTTCAAGTCTCACATCCCCAGTTATTGGCATCCAGAGAAAAAATTCGATCATTGATCATCCAGGTAGGGTTTTTCCTTTATCTCTCTTAACTATGTATCATGTGGGGTGGGTATGATAATGATTTCTATGGGGATGGATGAAACCAAACCTTAATGAAGATAATAAATGGATTTAAAGAATGAAGGGGTGTGTTTGATAATGTTTTTGTACTCTTTTATCTTTTCCTATATGTTGTGAATTGAGTGGGCTTATGTCCACTAAAAATCATGGCCGTTGGTGGTCCTTCCTTGCGCACTAATGTACCTCTGTTTTCTGGATATTTATGTGATTGAATGGATATAACATGGAAACTGGTAAATCACGTAAACTCAGTTGATTAAATGGATGCCCAATAAATAAGAATCCTTATGTGATCACCCCGATTAACCAAACAAAAAAAATGGAACTAAATGAATGGAATATTCAAATTTGAAAACTCCCTTGCTCTGTTCTGGTGATGTGGGTGGTTGTTCTACTTGATTCTTGTGAGGTGATGTGGATGGGGATGAGATCCCCTATTGAGAAGTCATTGGTTTTTGGACCTAAGGCCATGTGGGGATGTATGTTGGGGCTTGGTTTGGTTCCAGTACATTGAGGGATCTCACAGACCCCTTTTTGTTGTTGTGACTTTATAAGGGAACTGAGTGTGAATTCTTATATTGCTTCTTGGCTATTTTTCCTTCCTTGGCTTGTGGCTATGTCTATTAATTTCCTAGTAGTGAAGAATTATATAAATGGAATCACTTGAATATGATAAAAAGGATGGGTTTAATGGGTAATTGTTTTCTAGGAATGAGTTGTGACTTGGTTGTGGTTGTGGTGCTTTTTATGAATGAATAGTAACAAGGGTGTTTGTGTGTGGGCTGGTTTTAGAACCCCTAGGTTGGGAAGAGTGCTTGTTTACCTATATGTATAATTTTAGTTCTTATGTTTCTTATTCACACCCCACCCAAGTTGAGCACTTCATGTCGAACACCCCCATTTTATGGGGGAGGGTATTTTTCCCAACACTCCTATGAGTGGCTGGTTATTAGTTCCTTTTATGATCCCTTTCCCGAGTAGCCCAAGATTCTTCGGGCAGGCTGTGATGGAATGAGGTCTATTATAGCCCAAGATTCTTCAGGCATGACATGTTTTGGTGGTTGACCCAGGTGTGTGTGGGCAGGTTGTTTCCCAAGTGTCTTCGAGATGAGGCCCAGGTGTCTTCAAGCATGGCGGTAGTTGTTATGGACTAGGTGTGAGCGGGTGTGGTTATATTTGGTTGTTGTGGCCTAAGTGTTTGCGTGTGGGATGTGTGGTTGTGGCCCATTTGTTTGTAGGCAGAATGTGTGGTTGTGGTAGCCTAGGTGTGTGCGGGCGGGGTATGGTAGTGGGACTGTGGTGAGAATTGCGGGAGAGGTCTGATGCATAGGATGTATTCAATAACCAGTGGTAAAGTGGTGCGGGGTATGAAAACATCGATGTGTTATTACTATTACTTTACATGACTTGCGTTATTTAGGGAGTGTTCCTTGGTGAGGTTGGGTGGATAGTTTCCTTTCTAGGTGCTTTAGTTAGCTCTTTTTTCATGGGGAATTAGTATGCCTCCCCACTTGTGCATGAGAGATTTTGGTTTTTCCTACTGAGTATACCTATATACTCACCCTACATATAAAAAACTGCTTTCAGGTTTCCAGGAGGACTACGGGAATCATGTAGGACCGTACTAGTTCAGGCTTTGGGACGGTTTTTATTGCTATTTTTTTTTCTTTTCTTTGGTACTTTCCTTTGAAGTTTTGTTGTACTTCGTAGCAATTACCTTTGGAACATGCATATGGGAATGGTTTGTTTTGGATTTACTTTTACCTCCAGTTTTTGTGTTGTTTGGGATTTACTATCTTATCTCCTGATCCTACTAAATAAAAAGGGTAATTCCTTCCATTTTGTGTGTGATTATATACCCTTGGTGCTAGTCGCCACTACGAGACCTATTGAAGGCAGGTTTCGAGGGTCATTATATCTCCTTCAACTTGAGGAAGGAAGGGTCTAGAAATCCGCTGTCCCTTCCCTCATCTTGGTGAAGGAGGGTAATGAAAGAATGGTATCAGAGGCAGAGGGTTGAGAGATAGGATGGAGCTCGGGGTTAGGCACAGTTAGGATTTCATGGGATGGTAGGAAAACAATGTTAGGCAATCTTGGTGCATGAAATAGGCCAGGTAAGACCGACTAGGACATGATATTTTAGGCCCCCCTGTGATCCGATGAAAGGAATCTAGACCTACTGAACAACCAAGTGAGGCTACACTGATTGTAGGGTAGAGACCCTAGGAAAGGTATATGCATCATAATGACTTTTGTTCTTATGTGTTCTGGGGATTTAAATAAATAAAAAGCTTAAGAAAAATTTAAAAGAAATCTTCTATTCTACTCGGGCTTAGACATTCCTTGTTTAACTTGAAGCTATAACACTAGGACGAAAACCACGAGTAGTGTGAGAGATCGAGGTCTAGGAGGCTGATTTGGCTGATTAGCATAGGGCTGATCAAGAGGAGTAGGATGAATAGTGGAAGAGGACGCTTTGTTTCTTTCAGCGGAATACCCTCGGGAAGTACGAGGGCAGCGTCTCAAACATGGAGATAGAGAGCTGGCTCGAGGAACTGGTGATAGCTTTTAGCTTGATCCGAGCTCTGACGGAGCACTGGGTTCCTCTGGCTATGATCTAGATGCAGGGAGCAGTGCGTTATTGGTGGATACTCTATCTTGGGGAGAATAGAGAGGCTGAGGTTACATGGGCTAACTTCGAGAGGGAGTTCTGGGTGTGATTTTTCTCTTCCACGATGAAGGTTGAGAAGAGGCAAGAGTTTCTCTCCCTTCAGCATGGGATCATGTCAGTAAGGGAGTTTGGGATCAAGTTAAAGGATCTCCTTCTCTTTGCTCTGGACCTATTTCTGGATAAGGAGTCTTGGGTAAGATGTTTAGAAGAGTCACTCCGACCTTCTCTTTAGTATCTTGTTACTCCCTTCACTCTACCGACGTACTTGGAGGTCCAAAAGAAGGCTGAAGTGGTAGAAAGGATGTACACACTTGGAGGTGTTCCACGAGAGGGGAGCCGGTTGGGATCATCAAAGGGGAAGGCCATCAGTAGCAGAACTCTAGCATCAGGTCCTTCTAGGTTTCGACCAGTGGGGAGAAGCCCCCAGCAGTTCCAGTTTCGATATCCCAGTCCTCGCCCTTTCCTTGCAAGCTCAGGACCGAGGTGCTTCATCTGTGAAAGCCATGAGAACCTTTATAATCAATGCCTAGATAGAGTGAAGTATAGTGGGTATGGGAAGGTTCAACTCCCACCTCAACAACAGCATTTTTCAGCTAGTCCCTCTCAGCAGCAACAGCAGGGACAACGAGCTCCCACTCCTCTGAGAGCAGACGTGGCAGGAGAAGGCTGACCCCAGGGTGCCCCTCAAGGACCTCGACCAGGGCATGGTCGGGGAGGCGACCGACAGCCGATAGGTAGAGGATCTGGGCTTGGGCAGTTACACGCCATAGAGGCAGTAGTTCCAGTAGGGCCAGAAGTTGTTCGAGGTACAATCAGCTTTTTTAGCACTCTTGCATGCGCCTTGTTTGATTCAGGAGCTTCACACTCCTTTGTTACACCAAATATTTCCAATTACTTGGTCCTAAAAATAGAGAGATTATCCATTCCCATGGTGACAAGTATGCCATTTGGGGGTCATACCAGCCTGTTTGATGTTTGTCAAGGATGAAGACTGATGTTAGGGCTGCATAAGTCTAGTGGTGATCTTCTTCTCCTGCAAATGTGGCCATATGATGTTATCCTAGGCATTGACTGGCTGTTTTATGTGCATGCTGTTATCGACTGATTTCGGAGAAGATTCACGTTATACAATGAGGATGGCCAATGTGTGGCTTTTTTTAGAGAACAGAGTTTTCAGGTGGGAAGATGGTGTGTGGATCCTCTTCTTTTTTAAGTTGGCCGAGCTTTCAGCAGAATTAGTGGATTCTGAGATGATGGATGTTCTGGGAGTTTTCAGAGAGTTCCTAGATGTTTTTGATGAGGATGTTGCGACTATATCCCCTCAACGTGATGTTGAGTTTGAGATAGACTTACAACCTGGTGCTCATCCGATTTCCATGGCTCTTTATCAGATGGCGCCTTCTGAGTTGCGGGAGTTACAGATTCAGATTGATGATCTGATGAAGAAGGGTTTTTTCTGACCAAGCGTGTCGCCATGGGGTGCTCCGATCTTGTTCATGAAGAAGGAAGATGGTGGTCTCAAACTATGCATAGACTACCGGAGACTAAATCAGGTAATGGTCAAGAACCGTTACCCTCTCCCAAGGATAGATGATCTCTTTGACCAGTTGAGGGGAGCAGGTTGGTTCTCTAAGATTTATCTGCAGTCTGGGTATCACCAGTTAAGGGTGAAGGAAAGTGATACCACGAATACTGCCTTCAGGTGAAGATATGGACACTTTGAGTTCGTATTCATGCCGTTCGGTATTACAAACGCACATGCTATGTTCATGGGGGATCATGAACTCTTTTTTCCATGAGTTTATGGACCAGTTCATCATTGTGTTCATCGATGACATTTTGATCAACTCAAGATCAGAATAGGAACATACTAAGCACCTCAGGATGGTCTTGGAGGTCCTTCGACATCACCAGCTCTATGGGAAGTTGTCCAAGTGCAAGTTCTTGACACGAGAAGTTCATTTTCTTGGACACGTGGTGTTTCAGAAAAGGGTAGAAATTGATTATTCAAAGGTTTAAGCAGTTGTTTATTGGGAAGCACCTAAGAATGTGATGGAGGTTCATAGTTTTCTAGGTCTGGAAGGCTATTATTGGAGGTTTGTACCCGACTTCTCTCGAGTTGCATCTCCTTTGAAAGCTTTGACCAGAAAGGACCAAGCCTTCGTGTGGAGTGAGCAGTGCCAGGAATCCTTCAGTTATTTGAAGGGGAAGTTTGTTAGTGCCCCAGTGCTGAGGTTACCAGAAGAAGGGCTATTGTTTGAGTTGTTTTGTGATGCTTCTAGACTTGGCTTGGGATGTGTGCTGATGCAGCAGCAGGGAGTGATATCTTATGGGTCTAGGCAGTTACCTCCCCATGAGTGTAGCTATGCCACTCATGACCTAGAGCTTACAGAAGTAGTGTTAATGTTGAAGTTGTGGTGGAATTACCTAATCAGGGAGCACTTTGTGGTCTTCACAGATCACAAGAGTTTGAGGCATATCTTTACTTAGCAAGACCTGAACTTGCGACAATAAAGGTGGGTGGAGTTTCTTAAGGACTAAAACTTTGAGATCTCTTACACTGAAGGTAAGGGGAATGTTGTGGCTGATGCCTTGAGTAAGAAGTCACAGATGTAACACCCCAAGCTTCCATGGTACGTTTCCCTTTGAATAATACAATGGCTTGTGTTGTACGCAACTTCGAGTTCAAACACACCACAACCAATCAAACTAGCCTTTATGAATTGTAATACCCACAATTTGAAATTATATAAATTTTATCTTTCAAAATGAACTTCATTTTTGGGTTCAGAATATCGAATATAGCTTAGGGTGAATTTTTGGTATTTTTATGAAAACTTTCAATTTTTGATGAATAGTGAAAACACTGAGTTATTGTTCAAAACCAACTTTTTATTTAAATAATTATTTATTTTATTTAAATTTATTTTAGGTAAAAATAGATACATAATACCTATATAAGTTCAATTTAATTCATTGGAGTCAGTTTATAATAATTTTAGATATATAAAAATTTCATTGAACTTTTTACCGTCTTTTACCCACCTCCTAGGAGAATTTGAAAATTTACATAAAACTTAATTTTACCACTTCTGTGAGTTGAATTTTGAAAATCCAAGTGACATGATTGATATCAGTATGTAAACTGTGGTTCAATGAGATGAAAATATTTTTTGGTGAATAGTAACTTTTGACTTTTATTTACCACAGTTAAAAGTAAATAGGGTAATTAAAGATAAAAATGATATTATTATTACCCTAAAACATGTCCTAATTCTATTTTATAAGTTTAATTAGACAAAAAAAAACCTTAGGAATAAAATATGATCCTTTAGGTCCACTTGGATTAGATTAAGACATTTATTAATATTTAATTCAAAGAAAAGTTAAAAGTATTAAATTCAAAGTTTAATAACTAAACCATTTTTAATATAGGTTTAAACATAAGATAAATTAGACTATAAATATTCATTATAAAGATAAAAAAATTTCCTACATAATGGTATTTTATTTATATTTTTTAGACATTATATAATTTAATTTATTTGTGACACAATTATGATGCAATAATTACATTATTAATGAAATATTAAAGTAATTGATATTATAAATATCCACATAAATGTAATTTGAGACTTTTTATGAATTCAAATAATTTTCTAGGTTAATATGATATGTTAGGGTTGATTAAATGAATTTTTTTCTAAGTAATAATGTTGTTATAAATTAAAAAAAAACAAAATAGAAAATAGTGTCAAAATTGACATAAAAGAGTTTTCAAAACAAATATTATATTATTAATTGATATTCTATTCCTAAAAATCTAATGTTCAGAAAACGGTCTTAAATAATATTATATATGTCATCAATGAACCACTTGTGGTTCAATTGGAAGTTTATAGTAATTTTATTAACCATATAATATAAAAATACAAAAAGACATGGTAAATGTCAAACTAATTAACTAAGAGTTAAATCGAAAAGATAAGGTTAATATAGTGACCCAAACCTGTCTAAAACATATTGGTTGAGTAGTGTTCAACCCACCCCCACCTTATACTTGAAATAAATCATTTTTGATCCATTATAAACTAAAAATTATTTTATTATAAAATAATATTTCAATCTTTTCCTAAGGTGCCCCTCACCCCTCTTATAAAAGGGAACTTCCCCTTCTCTCAAATTACCACCTTCAAATCCATTTGGATCGGCCAAAACATACCCAAATATCCTCTCAACTGTCCTACCTTCATCGTATAGGCCTTCCTTTAGTCAGAAAGCCAACCTAAAAACCCCGTTTGATCAAATGAAAAGGAAGAACCCGAAGAAGAGGTAAATATTTCATCACCTCTTTCAGGTTCCTTTCTTCTCCCACTTCCTCTTTCTTTGTTGTTTCCATTCTAAAATAATAACTCCAGTATCTTATATATACTTTTATGTTATTATAAATATGGTACAACCATATTCATTATTATATCAATCCTTTTAATGACATGTCAACATACGTGTGTACGTACGGCTTACCGTCTCTACGTCGTGGTGTAGTTGTTATTCAATACATTATTATTTGTATGGGTATAATAATGATGTATAATTTATTTAAATAATAAATATAACATGATAATGATTCTATATATATGATATAGCAGCCAATTATATATTATTTTAATATCAAAAGAATGATATTGTCGCTCGTGCGTATGTACGGATTACTGTCTCCACGAACGCGATGAGATTCATTCCCCATCGTATCCAGTCAAGACTATTTTTAATTTGATGATTAAAAATAATTTTTAAAGACTTAATATCATTCGGAATATGAATAAGATATATCATATCCACAACAAACATTACTTACGTAATAAATCATATAAAGGAAAAAAAATCAGTTAACACCCGAAACAATGATACTACTGAAATATCATTAACAGAGCAATATTAGAAGATCATGTATGATATCATATTAATGTATATGGTTATTTTATAATTTAATAAAAATTATTTCACCATTATACAGGAGGTTAACCTACCCTCAACCAAGTAAAATAACAAGGTAAGGGTTAATTTCACAATCTCTTTATTATCCGAGGTTATTTTTACATACGTATCTACTGGGACCTCTTTATCATCCACATCCCTATTTTTTAAAAATGTATTCCAATTTTTTTTAATATTTACTAGACTATGGTTAAAAGTTATTTATACCCTTGTTTGACTTTTTATAAAATGGTTTGAAAGTAATCTTTCTGTAGTTTTCCAAACAAGGTACCTTATGACCTTTTCGACAAAATTAAGGTAAGAATATTTTTTAACTTATACGGCGGGTGTGGCTATTTTACACTATTATAAAATCTTCAAATCTTCCCTTACAATCTTATAAGAATATTTTTAAAATAAATGTTTTCTTTTATAATTATGTAACTTTAAATGATTTTAAAAAAATAATGAGATATTTCTCTCAAACAGTTTTGATTTCATCTATGTCAACATCCTCTAATGGATTTTAATCTTGTTTTATGTTGATTTATTATGATACAAATCTTCCATTTTGTATTTAAGGCTTTGTGATATGTTTGAATGTGGATGTGTTATTTTCCTACCATTCATGGTTTATGGATAAAGTATTGACATTTCGTATGCTATTTTTAATATTAATGTTTACGTTATGTTTAAAACTTTTCATATGAGGAATGCATTAGACTTAGTAAGTGACAGGTGGAGCCCACAATAGCTCCTAGATGCATTAGTAGGTCTCATGAGACAAACTAGTGTCTTGGAACAAGGCCTTAATAAAATCTTATTTGTAGTCTTGGCACAAGGCCTTGACTATGTGGTTATGAAGTCTGGCATTATGCATTCCATCATTATGAAAGTGGCTATTGATATTGCATGTGATTATTTGACTAGTAGAATATCAATGTGAATAAGTAAATGGAATTATTTAATTTTACCTTTTACATATTATGATGAAGTTAATGTTTAAAAGGCTTTTGTTTTAGTCTTATACATTGCCTTAAATTTTTATGCTTATTTATGAAAGTTTCCGCTATATTGTTATCCTTAATGAGAATCTGAGCTCACCCCTTTCTATGTTTTATTTTTCCCAGGATGTGAAGAAGTATTTTATGACGGACCTGTAGAGATAGATTGAGGGGATATGAGTGTGGTCTATGGAAACAATGTTGTTTTAGTTTTTCATTTTATAATGTAATGTAAAACTTATGAATATATCTAGTATTTCCAAGGCTACTAAACTGATCAGTCTTTAGAGACATGATTTCCTTGTATCAAGCCAATGTTATGTAATAATGCACCGACTCTGGGTAACTAGGGTTGGGGTGTTATAGTTGGTATCATAGGAAGTTTAGTACAAACCTTGGAAACTAGATTTAGATAAACTCTGATTAGAGCACATTACCCTAAGATAGAATTTGAGGATTAATATAGAATAACTTTTTAGAATTTTGGTACTGTATAGATTTTGTGAGTTTTTCAATAAATATATCCCTGTTTAGATACGAGAAGGTAGAGGCGGCTCTGACACAAATGTACTTAGGGGTAAAACCCGAAAACACCACTTTAAGCTAGACTCGAACGAGAACTGGTGCACGACAATGGGCCTTGCTGCACTCTTGGTTACGAAACTCCTGTGGGATATGCTTAGGATAATTCTCATTTTCTTTAAAAACCATTATTAAGGGTTTATGAATATATACTTCCTCAAAGAATTTTTTTTTATTATGGATTATATCCATAAACTGTTCAATTTATGTTAACTGTTTTACAAGTTTGGAATTATGTATTGCGATTCATAAACTAATCTAGTGTATTCCATTGTTTATAAATGGCGCCTAGTGGAATGAATGGAAACCGTATCAATTCACATAATCCAGGTAGGGATTTCCATCCTACTCAAGATAATTATAGTGGAGATGGTGAAGCAACTAGTGCTGATCAGCTTATCACCATACTGGGACAACTCACTCAGGTTATGAATAATAACCTTACCCGTATGGAGCACCCTGATCCACAACATGGATGATCAATGTTAGATATATTAATGAGGAAATAACCACTAACATTCAATGGGAGTAAAAATCCATTAGTAGCTAAACAATGAATAAATTCCTTAGAGAAAATATTCCACACCTTGGGGAGTAGCGAAAGGGAAAAAGTTGTCATAGCAGTTTACTACCTCACTGGAGATGCTGATCAATGGTGGTCATTAATTCGAAACAAAAAGAAAGACGAGGAAGTATCAAATATGGAATAGAGGGAGTTTAAATAGATTTTATTAGAAAAATACTTTCCTCGTGACCATCGAGCAGATATGGAAAGACAATTTCTGAGTCTGAGGAAAATGGAGGATGAGAATGTCACAAATTATGAAGCTAACTTTACAAGGTTAGCGAGGCATGCTGAAGATTATATACATAACCCAAGAATTAAGATTGATTATTTCTTTGATGGGTTAAAACCATTTCTTTGTCGAGAATTAGTCTCATAATGCTTCTCATCATACAAAGACATTGTCTCATGTGCTATCAAGACAGAAAAGGATTTCTCTAAGTATTACAACTTTAAAGCAAAGCAAGAAAAGAAGAGATCTACTGAACACTCTGGAAATGGAAATAAGGGGAAGAATGAAAAATTTGAATATCCATCCTGTAGTAAATGTGGTAAGAAAAACTTCGATACTTTCCTGAAGGGAATGAGAGTCTGTTACAAGTGTGGTGAAAAAGGCCACCAAGCTTGTGATTGTAAGGGGAAGAAAGAGGCTATCAATGTTGAATGATAAAATTTTAGAGAAAGGGGGAATTTTGAAAATGAATGTCCTAAGAGGCAAGGAAACTTACCTTAGAAAAGGACAAGAGATCAAGTCCAATATTATTCTATCACTACTGCTGGGGTTAAATCTCCGAAATATGTGGTGGAAAGTAATTTAATGGTTTCCTCAAGTTTATAAAATTCTTTATTTGATTCTGGATCATTGCATTGTTTTGTATCTTCCCAGTTTTCTAAGAAAATTAGATATTTCCAATTTTATTTAACAAGGGAGTTGTCAGTCAAAAATCCTAAGAGAAGTATCATTGCAACAAAGTTTTGTGAATCAGTCCCCATTAGGGCATATAAATTTTCTCTATCTGCTAATCTCATCTTCATACCTATGATTGAATTTAATATAATCCTCGATATGTATTGGCTTTAGGACCATGATGCAAAAATTTATTTTAAGAAGAATGAGGTTACAATTCTCGATGATGATAAGGAGTACCTTATCTTTAGAGAAGAAACGTCACCACCTAATTCTTATCTAGATCCACTCCTAGTAGCTCAACTAAATTCAATTATTGGGGAGGAAGATAATGAAATAACTGTGGGTAAGGAAAGGAATGTTCAATAGAGGACATACATATCGTGCAAGAATATGTTGATGTGTTTCCAGAAGATTTACCTGGACATCCTCCAGAATGAGAAATTGAGTTTTCTATTGATTTAATTCCTGGTTTAAGGCCCATATCGAAGACCCCTTATAGAATGGACACTGTGGAATTAGTGGAACTAAAGAAACAACTAGAGGAATTGAGGAACAATGGATTTATTCGCCCTATTGTTTCTCCATGGGGAGCTCCTGCCTTTGTTTTAAGAAGAAAGATGGATCTATGAGGTTGTGCATTGACTACAGGGAGATCAATGCTATAACAATAAAGAACAAGTATCCCCTACCTCGTATTGATGATTTATTTGACCAACTTCACGAAGATCAATATTTTTCAAAGATTGACCTTCGATCTGGATACCATCAGTTGTGCATGAAGAAGGAAGACATTATGAAGACTGCATTTCGAACCAGGTATGGGCATTAAGAGTTTATAGTTATGCCTTTTGGATTGAAAAATTCACCCTCTGTCTTCATGGATCTAATGAATAAGGTTTTCAAGGAATATCTTGATGAATTTTTAGTGGTATTTATTGATTATATCTTGGTATACTTCAAAAGCTACAAAGATCATGAGAATCACTTGCGCATTATCATGAAGACTCTTAGAAGAAATGAATTATTTGGGAAGTTTAACAAGTGTGAATTCTGGCTTCAAGATATTTAATTTCTTGGCAATATCGTCTCTAAGGATGGAATATATGTTGATCCTTCAAAGACCAAGGAAATCCAAGAATGTCCACCACCGACGAGTATAACTGAGGTACACAGTTTTATTGGTTTAGTAGGTTATTATCGACATTTCGTCCAGAATTTTTCCCAATTGGAAAACCCATTAACCAAGCTCACACATAAAGCGGTTAAATTTGTTTGGACAAAAGAGTGTGAAGAATGTTTTGAAGAACTTAAGAGAAGATTAGTCAATGCTCCTATATTAAATCTATCATCAGGTAATGATGGGTTTGTTATTTATAGTGATGCTTCAAAGAAAGGACTTGGTTGTGTCCTTATGAAAAATGATAGGGTTATTGCCTATGCATCACGAGAGCTAAAAATTCATGAGAAAAAATATCCTACGCATGATCTTGAGTTAGTAGTTGTAATATTTTCTTTGAAGATATGGAGACATTATCTCTATGGTGAAAAATGTGAGATTTATACTGATCACAAGAGTTTGAAGTATATTGTCTCACAAAAAGAACTCAACACGAGGAAAAGGAGATGACTTGAACTACTCAAGGATTATGATTTCACTATACACTACCACCTGGGGAAGGAAAATAAGGTGGCAGATGCTTTGAGTAGAAAGAATCATGGAGTTTTGAACAAGATGAGAGTTGAAAAGGATCCTATATACATGGATCTAGTAAAGATGGATATGGGAATAACCACGAAAGGTGAAACGTCAATGATTTTTCAAATGGTTGCCAAACCATATTTACTAGAAATGATAAAAAGTTCTCAGGCTGATGATGAGGAGTTTCTAAAGAAGATTAAAGCTTTGAATGATGGGAGATTGAGTGAATTTGTATATGAAGATGGGATTTTAAAATTTGGGAAGAGACTTTGTGTTCCTGATATACCAGATCTAAAAAGAGAATTATTGGATGATTCTAATAGATCCAATTTCTCTATACACCCTGGGAGCACCAAAATGTATAGAGATTTGAAGTAACATTTTTGGTGGGACAACATGAAGATGTAGATTTCTGATTTTGTGTCAAGATGTATGGTTTGTCAATAAGTGAAATCTGGAAGGCAATAGCCTGAAGGAGTCATGCAACCTCTTCCCATACCTGAATGGAAATAGGATAATATTACAATGGACTTTGTCATGGGGATACCAGGGATTCCTATAAGGAATGATGCAATATGAGTCATTGTTGATCGTCTTACCAAGTCAGCACATTTTCTTGCTATAAGAGAAGATTTACCACTAGAATGTTTAGCAAGAATGTATATTAATGAAGTTGTAAGACTTCATGGATTACCCCTATCGATTGTTTCTGATCATGATCCCCATTTTACATCAAGATTCTGGAAAATTCTTCAGAAATCCCTGGATACTAAACTTCATTTGAGCACTACCTATCACCTTCAAACTAATAGACAATCAGAACAGACTATTAAAACCTTAGAAGACATGTTGAGATCTTGCTCACTTTAATTTCAAGGTATGTGGGATCAATATTTACCTATGGTAGAATTTTTCTATAACAATAGCTTCTATTCAAGTATTCAGATGGAACCATATGAAGAGTTATATGGCAAGAGATGTTGCACACCAACTTGTTGGGATGATGTTGGTGAAAGAAAACTCGTAGGCCCAGAACTTATTGAGGAAACAATAGAAAAGGTGAAGGTTATCCAAACCCACATCAAAACAGAACAAAGTAGGTAAAAGAGCTATGCCGATAACCGAAGGAAGGATTTGGAATTTCAGGTAGGAAATCATGTTTTCTTAAAGGTATCTCCATGGAAGGGAGTTATACAATTCGGTTAGAAGGGTAAACTAAGTCCCAGGTACATCATAACTTTCTAAATTCTAGAACGAATTGGGGTTGTAGCTTACCAGTTGGAAATGCTGCCAAGTATCTCCAAAGTTCATGATGTGTTCCACGTATCACTGTTGAGAAAATACATGCCTGACCCAACGCATGTATTCACCTATGAGGAAATTGAACTGGAACCTGATATGTCTTATTGTGAAGAGTCTATCAAAATTCTTGATACCAGAGAACAAGTTCTGAGAAACCAGACTACTCATTTGGTAAAAGTTCTATGGAGAAACCATAAGATGGAAGAGGCAACATGGGAAGCTGAGGAACTTATGATGAAGAACCACCCAAATCTTTTTATGCAGTAATATTCTAGAAATTTCTAGGATGAAATTATTTGAAGTAGGGGAGAATGTAACACCCCAAGCTTCCACGGTACGTTTCCCTTTGAATAATACAATGGCTTGTGTTGTACGCAACTTCGAGTTCAAACACACCACAACCAATCAAACTAGCCATTATGAATAGTAATACAATTTTTTTGAAATCTTATCAATTTTATCTTTCAAAATGGACTTCATTTTTGGGTTCGGAATATCGAAATTAGCTCAGGGTGAATTTTTGATATTTTTTCTAAAAACTTTCAATTTTTGATGAATAGTGAAAGACATTGAGTTATTGTTCAAAACCGACTTTTTATTTAAATAATTATTTATTTTATTTAAATTTATTTTAGGTCAAAATATATACATAATATCTATACAAGTTCAATTTAATTCATTGGAGTCATTTTATAATAATTTTAGATATATAAAAATTTCATTGAACTTTTTACCTTCTTTTACCCACCTCCTAGGAGCATTTTCAAATTTACATAAAATTTAATTTTACCACTTCTATGAGTTGAATTTCGAAAACCTGAAAGACAAGGTTGATATCAGTAAGTAAAATGTGGTTCAATGAGATGAAAATAATTTTTGGTGAATAGTAACTTTTGACTTTTATTTACCACGGTTAAAAGTAAATAGTGTAATTAAAGGTAAAAATGATATTATTATTACCCTAACACATGTCCTAATTCTATTGGATAAGTTTAATTCGACCAAAAACAACCTTAGGAATAAAATATGACCCTTTAGGTCCACTTGGATTAGATTAGGACATTTATTATTATTTAATTCAAAGAAAAAGTTAAAAGTGTTATATTCATAGTTTAATAACTAAACCATTTTTAATATAGGGTTAGAAATAATAGAAATTCAACTATAAATATTCATTAGAAAGATAAAAATATTTCCTATATAATGGTATTTTATTTATATTTTTTATACATTAAATAATTTAATTTTTTTATGACACAATGATGATGCAATAATTACCTTATTAATGATATATTAAAATAATTGATATTATAAATATACAAATAAATGTAATTTGAGACTTTTTAGGAATTACACTAATTTTATAGGTTAATATGACATGTAAGGGTTTATTAAATGAATTTTTTTCGAAGTAATAATGCTGTTATGAATTTAACAAAAACAAAATAGCAAATAGTGTCAGAATTGACATAAAAGAGTTTTTAAAAAAAATATTATATTATTAATTGATATTATATTCCTAAAAATCTATGTTTTGTCCAAATGTATTAAATAATATTATATATTTCATCAATGAACCACTTTAGGTTCTCTTGTAAGTTTATAGTAAGTTTATTAACCCTATAATATAAAAATACAAAGAGACATGGTAAATGTCAAACTAATTAACTAAGAGTTAAATCGAAAAGATAAGGTTAATATAGTGACCCAAACCTATATAAACCCTATTGGTTGAGTAGTTGTTGACCCATACCGACCTTATCCTTGAAATAAATCATTTTTTATCCATTAGAAACTGAAAATGATTTTATTATAAAATAATATTTCAATCTTTTCCTAAGGTGCCCCTCACCCCTCTTATAAAAGGGAACTTACCCATCTCTCAAATTCACACCTTCAAAGCTATTTGGATCGGTCAAACCCTACCCAAATATCCTCTAAACTATCTTACCTTCACCCTAGAGGCCTTTTTTAGTCATAAAGCCAACCTAATAATCCCTTTTGATCAAATCAAAAGAAAGAACCCGAAGAAGAGGTAAATATTTCATCACCTCTTTCAAGTTATTTTCTTCTCCCATTTCTTTGTTGTTTATATTCTAAAATAATAACTCCAATATCTTATATATACTTTGATGTTATTATAAATATGGTACAACCATATTCATTATTCTATCCATCCTTTGAATGACATGTCACCATACGTGCGTACGTACGGATTACCGTCTCCACGTCGCGGTGTAGTTGTTATTCAATACATTATTATTTGGATGGGTATAATAATGATGTATAATTTATGTAAATAATAAATATAACATGATAATAATTCTGTATATATGATATAACACCCAATTATATATTATTTTAATATCAAAAGAATGATATTGTCGCTCGTGCCTACGCACGGATTACCGTCTCCAAGAACGCGATGAGATTCATTCCCCATCGTATCCATTCAAGACTAATTTTCATTTGATGATTAAAAATAATTTTTAAAGACTTAATATCATTCATAATATGAATAATATACATCATATCCACAATAAACATTACTTACGTAACAAATCATATAAAGGAAAACGAATCAGTTAACACCTGAAACAATGATACTACTGAAATATCATTAACAGAGCAATATTAGAAGACCATATATGATATCATATTAATGTATATGGTTCTTGTATAATTTAATAACAATTATTTCACCATTATACAAGAGGTTAACCTACCCTCAACCAAGGAAAAGAATAAGGTAAGGGTTAATTTCACAATCTCTTTATTATCCGAGGCTGTTTTTAAGTACGTATCTACTGGGACCTCTTTATCATCCACATCCATGTTTCTTAAAAATGTATTCCAAAATATTTTTAATATTTACTATAATATGGGTAAAATTCATTTATACCCTTGTTTTACTTTTTATAAAATGATTTGAAAGGAATCTTTCCTTCGTTTTCCAAACAAGGTACCTTATGACATTTTCGACAAAATTAAGGTAAGAATGTTTTTTAACTGATACGGTGGGTGTAAATATTTTCCACTGTTATAACATCATATAATCTTCCCTTACAAGCTTATAAGAATATTTTCAAAATAAATTTTTTCTTTTATAATTACGTAACTTTAAATGATTTCAAAAAAAGAATGAAATATTTCTCTCAAACAGTTTTGATTTTATCTATGTCAACATCCTTTAATGGATTTTAATCTTTTTTGATGTTGATTTATTATGATACAAATATTCCATTTTGCATTGAAGGATTTGTGATATGTTTGACAGTGGATGTGTTATTTTTCTACCATTCATGGTTTATGGATAAAGTATTGACATTTCGTATGATAGTTTTAATATGAATGTTTACGTTATGTTTAAATCTTTTCATATGAGGAATGCATTGGACTTAGTAAGTGATGGGTGGAGCCCGCTATAGCTTCTCGATGTATCAGTAGGTCTCATGAGACAAACTAGTGTCTTTGCACAAGGCCTTGACATAATCTTATTTGTAGTCTTGGCACAAGGCCTTGATTATGTGGTTATGAAGTCTGGCATTATGCATTCCATCATTTTGAAAGTGGCTATTGATATTGCATGTGATTATTAAACTAGTATAATATCCATGTGAATAAGTAAATGGCATTATTTAATTTTACCTTTTCCATATTATGATGATGTTCAACTTTAAAAGGTTTTTGTTTTAGTCTTATACATTTCCTTAAATGTTTATGCTTATTTATGAAAGTTTCCTCTATATTGTTATCCTTAATGAGCATCTGAGCTCACCCCTTTATATGTTTTATTTTTCCCTGGATGTGAAGAAGTATTTTATGACTGACCTGTAGGGATAGACTGAGGGGATATGAGTGTGGTATATGGAAACAATGTTGTTGTACTTTTTCATTTTATAATGTAATGTAAAACTTATGAATGTATCTAGTATTTCCAAGGCTACTAAACTGATTGGTCTTTTGAGACATGATTTCCTTGTATCATGCCAATGTTATGTAATAATGCACCGACTATGGGTAACTAGGTTCGGGGTGTTACAACAGAGGGAAGTTGTTTAGGAATCTGTGGATGCTTGGAAGGCAATGGAGTATTTTTCTTCCCTACACCTAGATGCAAGGGTGGATGGTGGTAGATGTTGTCTGTTTCAGATGACAATGTAGTCCTCTCTGTTGCGGTAGGTGGAGGAGTCTCAATGGAGAGACTTAGAGAGTAAAGTGATGCGTGATCGGGTTAACCAAGGCAATACTCTAGAAGGGTGGTTAGAGGATGGTCAAAATCATATGATTTTCCCAGGGAATCTATTTTTTCTAGAGGCGATGCATGGGGGATTTCTCCGTGAGTTCCATAACTCACTCATAGCGGTACACCCTAGAGTTTCCAAGATGTACTGAGGCCTGAGGGAACAGCTTTGGTGGCCTGGGGTGAAACTGTAAGTGGAAGAGTTTATGGCAAGGTGCCTAGTGTGTCAGCAAGTAAAGGCTGAAAACTACGTCCTAGGAGGTTTGTTTCAGCCTTTATATGTCCCCGAGTGGAAGTGGGATGATATCTCTATGGATTTCATCATAGGACTACCCATGGTTCAAGGAGGCTGTGATGCTATCTGGGTAGTGGTAGACCGGTTGATGAAATCAGCTCACTTCCTGGCGATCAAGGAGTCGAGTGTGGTGGATGCCTTAGCACAGAATTACATGGATGAGGTGGTGCAGTTGCATGGCATTCCAAGGTCCATAGTCTTGGATAGGGATTCATGGTTTACCTCCTGAGTCTGGAAGGGATTACAACATGATTTTGGCACCCAGCTACGCCTTAGCACTAATTTCTACCCCCAGATAGATGGGCAGACAAATTGAACCATTCAGACATTGGAGGATATTCTACGAGTATGTGTTTTGGACTTTGGAGGATCATGGGAACAACATTTTCCCTTAGTATAGTTTTCCTACAATAATAGATATCACTCTAATATTGGCATGATTCCATTTAAAGCCTTGTACAAGAGGCTGTGTCGTTCTCCCATGTGCTAGACCGAGGTTGGGGAGGCCGGAGTTCTTGGCCCATAGGTAGTGTAGATCACAACAGAGAAGGTTTAACTTGTGCGTGAGAGGATGAAGGCAGCCTAGGACCGGCAGAAGTCGTATGCCGATCATAGGAGGAGGCCCTTGGAGTTCGAGGTTGGAGACCATGTGTTCTTGAAGGTTTTCCCTCGACGTGGGAAGCGAAGGTTCGAAAAGGGGAGTAAGCTCTCTCCTAGGTTCATCAGACCTTTCGAAGTGTTTGGGAAAGTAGGTGAGGTGGAATATCATCTAGAATTGTCACCTTAGTTTGAAAGGATCCACGATGTTTTCCATGTCTCACATCTTCGTCGATATCTACATGATGACTCCCATGTCATTGACTGGGGAGAGTTGGATATAGGGGACAATGCTACGTTCTTGGAGAGACCAGTTAGGATCAATGATCAAAAGAAGAAAGTGCTTCAGGGATAAACCATCCCTTTGGTTTGTGTGTTGTAGAGGCACGGTGGCCTTGAGGAGAGTACTTGGGAGAGAGAAGCTCAAATGCGTGCCCAGTACCCAAAGCTGTTTTGAGTTGCTTTTCCGAGACTTCCTTGATGTTCTTGTTTTTGTGACCTGCTGTGATGTAATGCTGACCTTGTTGGTTTATGAGATGATTTTGTTTCCTTACCTTGTGAATGTTTATGAATAGTCCCAATATGTGGGGAGAGGAGAACCTGATTCCTAATCAAGATGCATTAGTGCAGATGTGATTAAACCCGTGCGGGCGAGTCAGTGCCGCCCAAAGTGGATAGTATCTTGACAAGGAGGAAGGGACTCCCTGATCCATGTGTCGAGACAATGTGATCTTAGGGTTTTGTATGGATGTTTGGGGTGGTTTTTCCCTGAGAGGTATCTTCTGGAGTGGTTGTTCAGGTTTTGTTCGATTCTCAAGGACGAGAATAGTTTGAGAGGTATCTAATGTAATGGCCCAGACCCTCCTGGTCCATTACTCTGCCATTTTCTGGTGTTTGGGAAGCCCTGGACCCATCAGGTCTGGATACTAAGGGTGTCGTATCAGTGGCACGATGTCATTGTGGTGTCACCCATCGGTGACACTGATCGGTGTGTCACCGATCAGGGCCAGAGGGGCCTTTTGGGTTTTCTTTCCCCCAGTTTTCCCGTAACTCCACTTTTACCTCTTTTAAGATTTTGAAGTGGTTTAAATCCATTTTTATCCCCATAATCAATGTTTTAAATCCCCCAAGAGTGGGAAGACCCTCAACAGACCGTTTTTATCTCTTTAAATGAAATCATTTAGCATACAACTATTATGGCCACCCCTCAGATGTGAATTATTTAATAATAATTAATTACATCATGTGTAACCATCCAATCGTGTGGTGAAACCATGATCCGACTTTAATTCCATTCAAAATTCATAACCAGTAACTCCAGGATATCGCCCTTTTATCACACATGAATTCTTTCTTTTCTTCTTCTTCTTGGATGGTTTCTTTCTTCTCCTCAGTGCATTTGGAGTTCCCCTTTTCTCAAGGCTAGTGGTTCACATGTTCTGGAGCCTTTCCTGCTCATTCTTGGAGTCCTCCAAGTTCTTCCCCTGAAAGTCGCACATCATCAGTTGTTGGTGCCAGGAGAAAAACATCGATCGTTGATCATCTAGGTAGGGTTTTTACTTCGTCTCTCTTAACTGTGTATCATGCGGGGTGAGTATGATAATGATTCCTATAGGGATGGATGAAACCAAACCTTAATGAAGATAATAAATGGATTTAAATAATTAAGGGGTGTGTTTGATAATTCTACTTTACTCTTTTATCTCTTCCTATATGTTGTGAATTGAGTGGTCTTATGTCCACTGAAAATCGTGGCCGTTGGTGGTCCTTCATTGCACACTAATGAACCTATGTTTTCTGAATATTTATGTGATTGAATGGATGTAACATAGAAAATGGTAAATCACATAAAATCATTTGATTGAATGGATGACCAATGAATAAGAATCCTTGTGTGATCACCCCAGTTAACCAAACAAAAAAAATGGAACTAAATAAATGACATATTCAAATTTGAAAACTCCCTTGCTCTGTTCTGGTGATGTGGGTGGTTGTTCTGCTTGATGCTTGTGAGGTGACGTGGATGGGGATGGGATCCCCTATTGACCAGTCATTGGTTTTTGGACCTAAGGCCATGTGGGGGCATATGTTGAGGCTTGGTTTGGTTCCAGTACTTTGAGGGATCTCACAGATCCCTTTTTGTTGTTGTGACTTTACAAGGGAACTAGGTGTGAATGCTTAAATTGCTACTTGGATGTTTTTCTTTCCTTGGCTTGTGGCTATGCCTGTTAGTTTACCAGTAGTGGATAATTATCTAAATGGAATCACTTGAATATGATAAAAAGGATGGGTTCAATGGGGAATTGTTTTCTGTGAATGAGTTGTGACTTGGTTGTTGTTGTGGTGCTTCTTATGAATGAATAGTAACGAGGGTGTTTGTGTGTGGGATGGTTTTGGAACCCCTAGGTTGGGAAGAGTTCTTATTTACCTATATATATAATTTTAGTTATTATGTTTCTTATTCTCACCCAACCCAAGTTGAGCACTTCATGCTGAACACCCCCATTTTATGGGGGAGGGTGTTTTTCTCAACACTCCTATGAGTGGCTGGTTATTAGCTCATTTTTTGATCCCTTTCCCAAGTAGCCCAAGATTCTTCAGGTAGACTATGACGGCCTAGGTCTATTTTGGCCCAATATTCTTCGGGTAGGGTACATTATGGTGGTTGGCCCAGGTGTGTAAGGGCATGGTTACATTTGGTTCTTGTGGACTAGGTGTTTGTGGGAAGGATGTGTGGCTGTGGCCCAGGTTTTTACGGGCAGAATGTGCGGTTTTGGTAGACCAGGTGTGTGCGGGTGGGGTATGGCAGTGGGATTGTGGTGAGAATGGTGGGAGAGGTCTGATGCGTAGGATGTCTTCAATAACCAATGGGAAAGTGGTGCGGGGTACCCAAACATAGATGTGTTATTACTATTATTTTACTTGACTTGTGTTATTTAGGGAGTGTGCCTTGGTGAGGTTGGTTGGATAGTTTCCTTAATAGGTGCTTTGGTTACCTCCTTTTTCACGGAGCATTAGTATGCCTCCCCATTTGTGCATGAGATCTTTTGGTTTTCCCTACTGAGTATACCTGTATACTCACCCAATGTATATAAAACTGATTTCAAATTTCTAGGAGGACTATGGGGATTGTGCAGGACCGTACTAGTTTGGGTTTTGGGACAGTTTCTGTTGTTGTTTTTTTCTTTTCTTTGGCACTTTCTTTTAGAGTTTTCTTGTACTTTGTAGCACTTTCCTTTAGAACATGCATATGGGAATGGTTTGTTTTGGCTCTACTTTTACCTCCAGTTTTTGTGTTGTTTGGGATTTTCTATCTTATCTCCCGATCCTACTAAATAAAAAGGGTAATGCCTTCCGTTTTATGTGTGATTCTATAACCTTGGTGCTAGTCGCCACTCTAGGACCTATTGAAGGTGAGTTTAGGGGGTCATTATCTCTCCTTCAACTTGAGGAAAGAAGGTCCTGGCAATCCGCTATCCCTTCCCTCATCTTGGTGAAGGCGAGTCATGACAATAAATCATTTTAATTTTTATTAGTATTCATAAATTATATATTTATATTCATTATAAATATATTATGTAATTTATAAAATAAAAAAGAAAGTAGTTTTATTAAACTATTTTCTTATAAGGTTTTATTTAAAAGTTTAATTTTGAAATTATTGACTTTGAATTTTAAAAATATTAAGATAATTTTTGAATTCATCATGTAAAAATTATCTTGATATGTAGTTTTTATAATTTTTTGAAAAGATTTATTTTTCAATGAATAGTAAAAAATACCATTTTTCATTGAAAATTATATTTTCTTTTCGAGTATTTAAAAATTAAAATTCAATTTTGGATTATTTTCAAAATTTAATTAGTTCCTTTTGGAAAAAATAATTCAATTATTGCTTTTTAATGTATTTTATACTTGAATCTTGTATAAAAATATTTTTATACTTAAAAAGGAATTTTCTGAAAATTATATTTTCATCACATTTTTCCAGTTTAATTTTAAATTAAATTATAGCACTTATGTGTTTTGATTATTGAAAAATGGGTTCTATATTTTTAATTATGAGTTCCAAATTTCATAAATAGCCCCCTTTTGTTTTTATTCAATATGAATAGTAACTAGGATAAATTTTGTTACCATAGTAAGGTAAAATGAGGTAATTAAGGAAAAAAATAATTTGATAAAGACTAAAAGGTAACCCTAGAACTTGACTTAATTTTATTGTATGAGTATATTTCATCCATAATCATCCAAACTTATAATATATGACCTTTTTCCCATTTTTACTTGATTTTTACCTTTATAATATTTTATGTTAAGAAAAGTAAAAAATATCACTCTCTTTGATTTATTAACTTTAAATTTTTGAGATAGGGATAAAAAGAAGGTATGTTTAGTTATAAATAGTCATTTAAAATAAAAATTATCTTTATTTATCATGGTATTTTTTTTTAATTTTTAGTTATGAAATAATTACATTAAACGCTTATGCCATGCTGACACAATATTTATTTAATTAAAAGGAAAATAAAATAAATGATATTAAAAATATTAAAAGTAATATAATTTGTATTAATTATTATATTCCAAAAGTTTTATATATAAATATAATATTTTACAGATGTGTTTAAGGATTATATTTTAATTCCTTTGCTATCTTGATATTTTCTATGTTAAATTAAATGAATAGTTTCAAAAAGGACATTAATGATATTTTATAATAAATGATATTTTATTAAATGATTTAAAATTCTTAAAAAATCCAATATTTAGAAACTTTATTGAGATATGTTTTAAAATATCAACCATAGTTCATTTATGGTCCACTTTTTATTTTATAGTAACTATTTTAAACCCTAAAAAGTAAAACACATTAACATCATCATAATTGTCAAAAGGGTTAACGAGTGGTTAAAAAAAGATAAAGGTAAAAATATAATATAAATTTATCCAAATATTATTGTATGATAGGATTTATACTCATTATCATCTTATATTTTAGTCTTATCAATTTGGATCCATTTTAATATGAAAATTAAGTTATATAAATTTAATACTTTATGAAATTCCAAGAGTTCCCCTTCCCCTCACTTATAAAAGGGAACCCACTCTCCAATTTTATTCAAAAACATTTTGGTTCATCCAATACATACCCAAATAACTTTATTAAATCCCTCCCCACATTTTAGAGTCCTTGGTTTGATCATAAAACTCACCTATGAAGGTTTTTGATGTAAACCTTAAGAGGTTGTTCGACGAATAAGTATAGTTCTTAATCAAGATTTTTTGTTTTATTTATTTTTAAACCTCATTAAAATTTTATTAAAACATGAATAAATAATAAAATAATTATCTTCCATATATTTAGTTGTTTTTATGTTTATTTCCTAACCCATATTAATCTTTTATTCCATCAAATTGGAAACAAAACCATCATTCGTGTGTACGATGGACTACCGCCTTGCGAACTGATGTAATTCATTTTCAATAAACACCTCTCATGGTTGGTTATAATTATTGATTTAATGAATATATATGCTATTAATGAAATATTTTTCATTTTATATAATTAATATATCATCTATTTTTTTAAATTTTCATTCACTGAAAAATGATAACATCGTTCATGCGTACGCGTGGACTACCACTCCCACGAAGCAATGTGATTCATTTTTCATCACCACATCACATAGATGTTATATATTATTATGTTTAAAAGTAATAATATGATATTTATGATATTATTATCAATCTATAAAGATAAAATAATACTTACCTTATTTCCATAATGATCATTAAAAAATGGAAACGTCACTCATGCGTACGTATGACCTACCGTCTCCATGATTGTAATGTAGTTCATTTTTCATAACCGTATTTCATGATTGATTTTAGAAGTATAATTTATGTATAAAAATGATAATTATTTCATTATTATTATTTTTTAGATGATGAAATAATGAACTCTTTGACCATAGTAAACCTACCAAAGTCATTTTGGACATATGAGCCGAATATCGTCGAAACATTCAATATGAACTTAATTAATTAAGTAATTAAATATAACATGGTGTTAAATAAAATAAAAGTGATAATGAACTTGAAAAATGTTCTTAATCAAGTAATTAATTAACTTATGTCTATTATTAAGTAATATTAATAATGCATGTGATGAGTCAGACTCGAGGTAAGATACACTTTACTTTTAAAATATCATTTTAAATATTTTAAAGATTTATTTTCTATATATTTTTATTCCATGTACATATTTTTAAAATTATTTTTTGGATATATTTATATGTACATGGATGAATCATAAATAAAATTTTATATATCTTTCTACTTTCTTTCAAAGTTTTTCAAAAGGAATCTTTTTTTTTGTATTTTATACGGAACATTTTGACAAAAAGACAAAAGGAATGTTCTATTTTAATGTATACAACATCAATGATTTCCCCCAATTCCATTAATGTTATTTTATGTTTGGATTAATTTATAATCTTTCATGTTTTCTTTAAATATAAACCCTCATTACCTATGTTCTGGATATTTTCAAAAAGGGTTTTTAATGAAATGGATATTGAAATATCCCAAAATGTTTCTTTATGGGTGTAAAGAATATTTTTATGAGTGTAATGATGAAAATATAAGATTTAATGTTTTATGATTATGTTATGGTTCTTGGGAATTTTTTATGATGATGGGTGGTTCCATTATAAACTAATTATGGGTGGTTACATTATTAACCAAGGACAGGTGGTTCCGTTATAAACCAATGATGGGTGAATCTGTTATAAACCAATGCCGAGTGGGTCCATTATAGCCCTCCATTACATCAGGTTCTCCAAAGAATTATGGAAGTTGACCATACTGGTTATTCTATTTGTAAGAGTGATATAGAAGATGATATACTAAATTACCTACAAAATTTATTCATTATTTCTATGGGTTTTACAGAAACCTCATTTTTTTCACAATGTAAGCTAATGAGCTTATGTTTAAAGGAAAGTATTTGATTCTTCTTAAGGGTGAAAAGTAAAACATTGTGAAAATGTTTTTATGAGTTTTTCATGATTGAAAAGAAAACTTTATGTGTTTTATTTTTTCCATTAATATTTATTATGAAATGTTTTATGAAAATATTTGTACATAGAAGTTAAATTCTTGGGTAAGAAAATGTTTATTCTGAACCCAAAGTTTATTTTTAGAAAGGAATATTTTTATAAGTATTGATGGACTAATGGGTTTCTTTATTTCTTTATTTTTTATGACCCTTACTGATATTTTTGAGCTCGTCACACATTTTAAAATATTTTTCACAGGGTTTTAAGGATGAGTATTGATAAATATGAGGTAAATATATGAAAATTATAAAGACGTGTCATGTAAAGAAAATATATTATATCATAAAAGTCTTTTTTTGGAAAAAATGGATATTAAGTGGAAGTGTCCACTTTTTTCATGAACCAACCAGGGTCCACCCTAGACCGGTCACCCAAGACGGACCACGATAAGGCCTAAAAGGCATTCCCAATCATCATGGGTTGGAAACTAGTGTTGATCATAAAAGATCATAAACTTTGGAATGATTTATCCAAAAATAAACTGATATAAATGAAGTAAGATAGAGTACACAACGTAAAACTATAGAAAATAGATAAATACATAACATATTCAGATACAACTAAAGCATAACAAAATGAAAAACAAAACCAAAACTGAAAACTAAATTAGAACTAACACAATCTCTATGTGATCTTTTAGTCACCACTATCTATAAAACCATCCTGCTCCATAGGAAAACCTGAAAAAAATATGAACCTATAAAATAGATTGTGTCTATTAACACTAAGTGGCACAAGTAGAGTGTGAGTATAAAACAAACCAGTAGGTAAGAACCATATAATCCATATATTTCCTTTCCCAAAATATTCCATAAACTCTAGTTTGAAATTCATTTATTAAAATACGGTTTTATCCTTAAAAAATCAACACTACTTTCCTGAAATCCCATTTTGAAAAGAAAACATGGTTTTCCAATTTAAAAGAAATTATCATTTTAAAACCGAGTTTGAAAACCAATTGATAATTAAGAAACACAACCCAACTAATTCATAAAATAAATGAGAATTTGAACTAAGAATAAGTAGTAGTGTCTATAAAAAAAAGATATAAATAAAGAGAAACAATAAAAGTTCAAGCAGAAAAGTATCAAAGGATCAAGTAACCAAAGTTTTAAAAAATAAAATAGGAACATAAACATATGTAATCATGGTAATTTCCTAAATATTCCTAGAAGTAATCCCTATACACACTCTGTTTGGACCCACTTGATGACATATGGTGAACCTACATAGTCAATAACCAACTTGGATTCCCTAAACTAGCCTCACCAGTAGAAAACCCCAAAATGCCTATCCACTTACCATGGGGTTCTAATCCATCTAATTTGGACTAGAAAGAAATTTCCACTCAAACCTCTAGATTAAATCCAAGAAACCCATGATAATAGTACGAGGGGGGGGGGGATGAGGAGTCCATCACACACCTAACATTAACCAAAACCCATAGATGCCACCGTGAATTACTTAACCAAACCCCTTCACCAACTATATAAAGGAACTATCATCGGAAGGATAACCATAGGGGTTCCCATCACTCATAAAACCAATCAAAGTTCTAACTGGGCCAACATTTCACATGATTTTTAAAATTAATTTCCCAAACATCCTAAGATACCAACCATGCCTTTAATAATTTCAAAACCATAAACCATTTCCCAAATCATTTCCAAAACTAAGATGAAAACATAAAACATGCTCTAAATGTTCCAAACGATCCTTTAAGTCATGGATTTTCCAAATTTTACTTCAAGGTTCCAAACGGGTGAAAATTTTGGAAACACATTTTTAAACCACATTTGAGATCATTTGGGAACCAATGATCTATTTAGGAGACATTAGGGTTTTAGAAGAACAATTTGAAAGGAGGACGACTAAGGAAGAGAATAAAAAAGAGAGAAATGTATTTTTAATTCCAGGAAGACATTATAATTTGTGATCCTATCCATATGTGCACCCTATGCACATATAGATATGCCCAAATCCAGTGGCACACATATTGAAATCCATAAAAATACCACATGTTCCAATTAAAGAATCAAAAGAGCTTTAAAACCATTAAAGGACACATAAAACACACACCAAAATCAATTTTATATGTCAAAAAAACCACAAAGACCTAACCAAGGTAAAAAAAATCCAAAAATACCCAATTTTATTTTAAAATACCAATAGGAATTTCATCAAACACCTTGAAAGCATATATATAGGCATAATTAAAGAAATCATTTGAGTACCAATTTTCACCAAATTTTTAAAATGAAAACACCACAAAAATTAACATAAACACATCACAATCATGAATAACACATTTTAATTTTAATTATAAATACCCAAGCAACGAAGAAATTTTTTCATAAAGAAATGGATGGAAACACCTACCTCAATGGTGTGAGAATGTGAAAAAAATCTGGGAGAAGGAAGTTTTGGGCCCAAGAGACAATCCACACACCCTAACATCAAAGAAATTTACCAACATTTTCCAAACCTCACTCTAGGGTTCAACCAAGAGAGAAACAATCCAAGAGAAACAAATAGAACAAGGGAGGAATAGAATAAGAGAAGAAAATTAATCAAAAATCCAAAGGAAATCACCTTAGAAAATTGAATAAGAATCAACCATGGGAGAATAAGCAAGGGAGGAAGAGTTTGGGAGCCCTTTTATGAATCAAAATCTACCAAGAGGGAGAGGGGATTGAATGGGGTTAAAAACATAAGAGGGAAAATTTTTAATTTCAAATTTTCAAGATTCTAGGTAAGTTTCATGGTTTGGCCACACAGTTTTCCAAACCATGCGCCAACTATTCACACCCTACTAGAGAGAAGGGGAACATGAATGGGATGGACACATGATCTAGGAAATAGTTCACCAACCATATAATTTGGATCTGTAAAAATTTCAAAGTCTCCTGCATGATTGCTGCATGGTTTCTCCTAACTGTGGGAAAACCGTGCACCTTGTCCCAGACACCACCTAAGTGTTAGATTATTACTCCTTTTCCTTGCATAGTTTGGACCAAACCATCTGCAGGTTATAAAATTAAAACCGTGTAAGAAAAAAATGAACTAAAAACACCCTATAAATTAAGTAGTCACATGGTTACTCCCCAAACTGTGCACTAGGACAAAAACAACCTGAAACCTCCAAAACTAAAAAATTATCACTAAGAAATCAACCCTACTATAAATAAAAAGATATAACATAAATAAATAAATAAAAATAAAATAAAACTGGTGTCAGGGTGTGATTATTATCCCCACCCAAAAACAATTTCTTCTTCTAAGAAGTCACTAAGCCAAATTAAGAACAAGACCCAAGCCTGAAACTAAACAAAGACAAAAAAAACCAAGATCCTTGGTGTGAAATCTCAACCCACAAGTCACACCCAACCAACTGTAGAAAAACCTAAACCACGAAAACAATAGAGAAAAAGGAGGGGTATTCCCACTATAGAAATCAACTAGTAAAACAAACCACCACCGAAACTTCCAACACAAGGAGAAACCCAAATAAAAAGATAAAGACACAAACATATCCAAAATAATAACAAACCAAAACCAAAACTATTCCACAAGAAGGATAACTATTCAAGGTTTCAAATCAATAAGGAATGAATAAAAATATTTCTAGTAATACAAGTTTACTGAGATCCTTAGAGTAAGATGGATTTTAAAAATAAGAAAAACTATAAAAATAATATCTTAAACCATCCCCACTCTGACATCAGAGTCACAATTTGGAACAACAAACCACACACCCATCAATTCTCGACCATGTGAAAATATTCACTCCTAGGCCTATGGATGGAGCCCTAGTGCCCTAAAGTATATTCTAGCCCACATTCAGAAACGAGAAACTTTCAGCCGAGACTCTTTCTGGGAACACTGATCATAAAACTTCTCCAGATGACCCATACAACCACATCATCAACAAGCCTTTAGAGGACTAGATAAGATGGATTTAAATTCCCAAACTGAACAAACTAGAAGTACATGAGTGAATAGTCTGATGAATGAAATAAGGAACCTTCAAAGTATACTTCTCAGGAATAGGTTCCTCTAGTACACACCTCTCACTATATGGATAATCTTTACAATCACCAAGATAATCCGGATTTCCAACTTCTATAGACCGAACTCTAGGAACCAACTCGACTAGAAATTACTTATCCACAAGCTTCCTAAATAGAACTTCCCTCGATGATAAAACTTGATCTTTAGATGAAAACCCCAAACAAAGAGATGATATTTCAACTAATCCTTTGAAGCTATCTATATAGAAAAAGAAACAAACTCTTTGAAGTTTTCAACATAGGCCTTCACCATTCACTGACTTTGATGAATGCCCAAGAGCTTTGACACTTTCCTCTCCTTAACCTCCTTAGGTATGAACCATCAAATAAAAGTTTTCTTAAAAACTTCCCAAGACATTCCAACTTACAATGATGATAGGATGATCACCTTCCACTGATCCAAATATGGAACCACAAAAAAACATAGAACATCTTGAACCCTCACAACTTTAGGAGTCCCCAAGGACCTGAAAACACTTTTGACTTTCTAAATCCACTCCAAAACCTCTAATAAACCCTAACATGCATGTAAAATTAGAAAAAAATGAAAAGAAATTGGCTCTTCCACCCCACTAAGAGTCTGAGAAGGGCCAACAACTAGAAGAGACTCATTGGAAACCTTTGGGATCCTTCTAGAAGCATAATCTATATAACACAAAAACACAAAACCAAATCAACATCAAACCAAGAATCCAACCAAAAAGGGACATTCCAAGATAAAACAAAAAACTCATAAATCAAAACATCATACAAAAAACCAAAATCCTCTTTCAAAATCACCATTTCCATTCAAAATTCAAAAATCACCTTACTCCAAGGTCAATTTCCCAAAATACCAAACTCATTTTCAAATCCAACTCAAACAACCAAGACCACTTTCAAAACAAATCCATGTCTCAAAAATAATTTTACTTTTGAAAACCTATTTTTCAAAAACCATTTTTCATTCCAAAACCATCTCACATTGAGAAAAACTAAACTCAAAACATAAATCAGGATGAAACTCCAAAAATGGTGAATTAGTGTCCATGCATGACCTAACCACATGGTTTAGAAAACTATAAACATAGCAAGCACCAACCACTAAAATTATTTTAAACCATGAACTTGGGATCCACATGGGCCCCTACTCCATGTAAGACCACAATATAACACCGCCTCACTTACATTATCATTCCCTAACTACACAAACCAAACAAGCACTTATGACTTAAACCCAAAAACCAAAAAAAAAATGAATCAAATCATGTACTACCCCTGATAACTCAAGGATTAGAATGAGCAAGAGTCCATGATTCTATTCCAGCACCTACCTCTTGAGTCTTGAAAATCCTATCTCCAAACTACCTAACTACCAAAAATAAAAAAGAGATGTTATGATACCATTTTTTCATGAACCAACCAGAGTCAACCCTAGGCCGGTCACCTGATCCAGACTACGATAAGGCCCTAGAGGTGTTCTCGATTATCCCTAGTTGAAAAATAGTTCCAGTCATCAGAGATCATAAAATTAAGAATTATTCAGCCCAAAATAAATAGATATAATTGAATCAAGACATATCAGGAAACATAAGACCATAAAAAACAAATAAATATATAATAGATCCAGATAAAACTGAAGCAGAACAAAATAGAAAACAAAACCAAAATTGAAAACCAAAATAGAACTAACATGATCTCAATGAAACCTCTTAGTCACCACTATCCATAAAAATAGCCCACTCCATAGGAAAACCTAAACAAAAGATGAACCTACAAAATAGCTCAGGTTTACTGATGCTGGGTGGCACAAGTAGGATGTGAGCATAAAATAGCTTAGTAGGTAAGAGGCACATAACCCATAAATTTTCTTTCCCAAAATAGTCCATAAATGATAGTTTGAAATTAATTTAAGAAAATATGGGTTTTATCCTTAAAAAAATCAAAATTTATTTCTCGAAATCCCATTTTAAAAAGAAAACATGGTTTGACACTTTAAAAAAAATTATCATTTTAAAACACCAAGTAAGAAACACAACAAAACTAACACATAAAATAAAGGAGAATCTGAACTGAAAATAAGTAGCAGGTTATATCAAAAAAATCAATAAATAAAGAGAAAAAATAAAAGTGAAAGTAGAAAAGTATCAAAGGATCAAGTAACCAAAGTGATGAAAAATAAAATAGTAACATACAAATATGTAATCATGGGAATTTTCTAAATATCCCTAGAATAAATCCCTGAATACACTCGATTGAGACCCACCAGTAGATATATGGTGCACCTCTATAGTCAATAACCAACCTAGTTTCCCTAAACATTCCTCACCAATGCCAAATATCACATAACATATCCTCTTACTAGTGGGTTCTAATCTATATAATTGAGAATAGAAATCAATCATCACTTGACCCACTAGATGAAGTCCTAGAAACCCATGATAACAGTACAAGGGGGGGGGGGGTGGATGAGGAGGTCATCACACACCTTCCATTAACCATAACCCATATATTAAAGCTTTCATGCTTTACCCAAACCCCAAAAACAACTATGTGAATCCCCTCTTATTGAAAGGATGGCCACAGGGATGACCATCACTCATAGAACCTCTCAAAGTTCCAATTGGTCCAACATGTTACATGAGTTTTAAAACTAATTTCCCAAACATCATAAGATACCAACTGGGTATTTAATAATTTCAAAACCATAAACCATTTCCAAAACTAATATAAAAACATAAAACATGAACAAAAGGTTACAAATGGTCTTTTAAGTAATGGTGTTTAAAAATTTCACTTCAAGGTTCCAAACAGGTTGAAATTTAGGAAACACATTTGGAAGAAACATGTGAAATCATTTGGGAACAAAAGATCCATTTAGGAAATATTAGGGTTTTAGAAGAACCATTTTAAAGGAGGGGGGATAAGGAAGAGAATAATGAAGAGAGGAAGGCATTTTGAAGTCTAGGAATACATTATCATTTATGTTCCTATCCATACATTCATCTTGTGCACATATGGATATCCCCACATCCAATGGAACACATATTGAAATCCATAAAAACACCACATGTTCCAATAAAATAATCACAAGAGCATTAAAACCATGAAAGGACACCTAAAACACACACCAAACTCAATTTCACATATCAACCAAACCACCAAGACCGAACCAATTCCAAACACAATCCAAAAATACCCAATTTCATTTTAAAAGACCAATAATAATTTCATCAAACACCTTGAAATCATATATATATAGGCATAATTAAAGAAACCATTTGAGAACCAATTTCACCACATTTACAACATGAAAACACCACAACAATTCACAAAAACACATCACAATCATAAAAAAACACATTTTAAGATTAATTATAAATACCCAAGAATTAAACAGAATATTATGGAAAGGAAATGGATAGAAACACATACCATAATTGTGACGCCCCAGGTTTTATGAACTGGCCCAAGTGAACAATGTTATGTTTTTAATGATGTCTCTTGTTTTATTTGTTGTGTTTTGTGTGCTAATAAGGAATTTGAAACGAAATAAAACATGGAGAATAAGGTAAACTATTATATATTAAAATATTACATTGAAACAAGACCCAATTAATTGAAAATACCATGCACAAGACCCAACACAGCCACAACAAGACTACTAAGAATAACAACTCGAGTAATCGGATAGTCGTCGTCTTCAGGGTCCATCAGTGTGAAGAATATAACAGCCAGAGCCACGACACACATACTTAACACCAATGGTATGAGGAGATCCATCCTTTCTGGTTCAAGTGTTTTGATTTTGTAAAATTCCCCTGCTTTTATAATGGTCCTTAGAGATATGACCGTTAAATATATATAACTGTTGGGTTTCAAAACAACTTTTGGGTTTTGGTTGATAAAGTTTATCTTTATATAAAAGCTTATTTTTTTATGCTCTTATAATTTATGATATTATTATAATCATAGTTTTAAAATAAAAAGAGTATTCTTGGAAATAAATCCTTTTGTTTTCACAAAATCCCAATGGATACTTATATATTGAAAAATTAGTATCCTTTTTATAAAAGATATGTTTAAAGGGTATCTATAATAATAAAATCTTTTGATCTCTAAAATTATGAATTGGGGGAAAACTTTTTGTCTTTTAAAACTTATGAAACAAATAGTAGTGTATTTTAAATATCCAAATAATTATGATGGTTTTTCATGTAAAATATGAAAAATATATCTTTTAAAAGATTTATATATGAAATACTTTACATAAGCTAAAAGGGATTTAGAGTTTTAGTTAAAACTAATTATTTTTATATTAACTCATTTTGAACAAATACTTATACTACACTTTTTTTAAAGCATACTTATTCTGGTTATGTTGTAAATTTAAACAAGTTTTTAATAAAAAAATTAGGTTGGGGCCCGGACAAGCCAAGGGAATCCCATTGGGACAAGCCCTCTAGGTCGAGACCAGGCCCCAAGGAACCCGAGGTGCTGACCATCGGGGTCCCAAAAGAGTTAGGGGGTGTCCAAACTGCGTCCCGAGCCGTGCATAGGTGTTCTAGGTCATGCGCAGGCCCGTGTTTAAGGCCGCGACGTGCGCTGCGTGGGGTTGGGACGAAGCCCGCATGGGGCCCGTGTATAAGGCCCCAGTGTGTGTGTTCGTGTTATTGCACCGGAGGCGGCAGTCTTTGATTTATAAACCTGGCCTCAACCGCATTCCGTTTTGATGTGGGATGTGCTCCACGTGATGAGGACCGTCCGATCGACTTTCGTGTCGATCTCGTCTGTCCAAACCTTTTAACTGTTCGATCTCTCCCATGGGTATTCCTGAGCTATCCGATCCCTCCCGAAGATCTAACCCTCGATCCCTTTAAATTTCCCGCGCCATCTCCATCCATGCAATATTCCCCTTCGTGAATCCTAGTCGTCCATTTTCTTACGCGTCGACCCATCATCTTCTCCCTCGCAACAGGACCCAACCAGTAGGCCTGTGCAAGGACGCCTAGACCTCTCCTCCCCCGCACTGATCCCCTTGACTTCCGAACACCCCCCTCCTAGGGCTCTGTTTCTTCATCTTCCCCACGTCGGCCTACCCATTGGCCGAGGCACCGAGGCCTTTATAAAACCCCTGCTTCGTTGAAGCCCGGACAACTTCTTCTTCCCCGGAGCTCCTCCCGAACCCTCCAGCAAGGCCAACGAGCTCCCGGTTGATCCGAGATTCTTCCTAAAAGCTAGGTAAGGGTTCTTGAATATTGCTTCCCTTGGGTTGGGAATCTATTTTTTTATATATACTCCCGGTATATATACAGATTTTATTTATATATATATAAACTCCTCGGGTTCTAAGTTTTTCAAAAGAGACTTGCAGCCGTGTTTCCAGTGGGGTGAAAGTAAGGAGGTTTTATAATCTTCCCTTATAATTAATTACTACTCTTATTTGTTTTAGTATATACAGTTTATAAATATATTTAATTATGTATATTTACATAATAAAAATCCATCGGTTTTTATATTGTGTATATATAGTTTCATATGTATATAGACGGTGTATATACAGTTTATATGTGTACATTTATATAATGAAAATCCCTTGGGTTGTATATTGTTTTTACAAACGGTATATACGATTTATTATACAGTTTTCCAAAACCTCAAACTTATAATTAATGTATATGGTATGTATATATATAGTTTCATGAATGTTTTCTCATAACCTAACCCGGACTATTTTGGGGTATCAATCTTTAAATAAACTTTTTTTTTTATATGCAACTATGTTTAAGAGGAGTTATGTTTGTAAAACCTTAGTTTTTAGACATATGGTTACATTTATAACAAACCTTATATGGATTTAGTTTTCAACCATGTAATTGATTTATGGTTGGAAACCTTCAGTACCTAATGAATTCATTAGAATTTGTTATGAATTGTGTCAAACCCATATATATACACTTCGGGTATATATGGGTATGTGTAAATGTATTTATAGGAATGAATTCCAAACCCTATTATATCCTTTTATAAATAGCAGGACTTAACTTATTCTTTGATGCATGCAAGATTTAATTAGGATATAATTTGTGTGACCAACATGTATTTAAAATACACACAAATGGGCATGTTTTATTAAAGAAATTATCTAACATTGTCCCTGATGCATTTTATGATAAAGTGTGTATTTCAGTTTGATTTAAATATATGGGAGGATTTAAGATTTAATGGATCATGATATCATGTTGAGTTCACTTATTATCTAAAGACAAAATTAACTCACTTTGGTGAATGCATTAATTAATCAAGTTATGATTTAGTTTATTTACAAGTTCAAGGCACTATTTATCACCATAACTGATAGTGTTTTCCTTAAGCCCCCCTTTTCCGTGGATTAATAATGACAATGATTCATCATTTAATATATCATTATTTTATATGCTTTAGTGAAAAGGATGTTTTACTAAACTATGTATGACTTTGATTAGTTATTGAAACATTTTGTAAAGTTAACTATCATACCTTATATTAGAAAAATTTTTGGTGGTTCATTATTTATTTTAGTTATTGTTTTACATAATGCATGCTTATGACATATCACTAAATGAACTAAGAAATTAGATTACCCAAAGTGGTATGGGACACCTTGGGTAAAATGGAAATGAATGAGATATTCAAGGTGGTATGAGATATCTTGAATATAAAAACCGTTTAAGTAATCATGAACAATGTCGATCACATGATAATAAAGGAAAATTTAAGGGTGCGCCCTGATAGCGCTCCAATGCATTGGGTAAAGACTTAATCTCTAGAGATGACCATTTAGACTGATACCTTGGTGAATAACCTTGGTAATTTTTATTGACACCTTGGGGATGGACCTTGGTGATACAGAAATGATTTTCTAAGTTAAATGTTGATGACACATAATTCAAGTTATGTAACAAGTTCTTTCCAAGATAAAGTTCTTTCACGACTAATGCCTTTAAGTTTTCATAAAGTTCTTATTTCACTGGTATAAGCTTGGAGCATGATTGGTGTTTATCACTTAATAGAATAGTAACCAGCATATGAAAAATTAGTTGTTTCCTTTATGCACAACTCTGATTATGCATTACTTTTAAATGTTTAATTTATGCTTAAGTAAGTCACATGTCATACTTGTTTATGATAACCATTGTTACTACTTCGAGAATTGACATAATTGTTTCATGTTCTTCTTGAAAACCTTGACTGAGCATTGTTATATTATGTGTTACAATATTCCTTTAGTTAATGTTCAAATTCATTTAAAAGAATGTTTTCAAATGTTACACTGTTTTCATTTTTTTTAAAACCCCTTACTGAGTATTTCAATGCTCACCCTACGTTTTGATTTAAAATTTTTAGGTATCAGCTCTTAAAAGATAAACTATTTCAGAAGTTTCCGGTTTCCCAGAACCCGAACTGCACACGATTCTCTGTATGGGACATGATGTGTTGTTAACAAAGTATGTTTTATTTTAAGATAACACATCATATTCAGAAGGCACTGACTCCTGGGTTTCTGGGGTCGGGGTCTCTACAATAATGGTGTGTGAATGTGACAAAACTCTAGGAGAAGGAAGATCTAGGACCAAGAGACAAACCACCCACCCTAACATCAATTTTTTTTTACCAACATTAGCCAAACCTCACTCTAGGGTTCGTCCAAGAGAGAACAATTCTAAGAGAAACAAGGAGAATAATATAGGAAGTTAATAAGGGGAGAAAATTGGCCAAAAATCCAAAGGAACTCACCTTATAAACTTGAAGGAGAATCAATCATGGGAGGATAAGAAAGGGAATAATGGTTTGGGAGCCCTTTCATGAAGAAAAATCAACCAAGAGGGTGAGGGAGTTGAATGGGGTTAAAAACATAAGAGGAAAAAATTAGAATTTCAACTTTACAAGATTCTGGGTAAGTCACATGGTTTGGATACAGAGTTTCCAAACCATTCACCAACCATGTGCACCCTACTGGAGAGAAGGGTCACATGCACAATCTGGACACATGGTATGGGAAACCATGCACCAACCATGCAATTTGGATCTATCAAAATTGAAGAGTCTCCCATATAATGGACGCGTGGTTTCTCTTAATCATACACAAGCTATGCATTTTGTCCCTGACACCACCCAAGAGCTGTATAGTTACTCTTTTTTCTCACATGGTTTGGACCAAACTGTGTGCATGCTATAAAAGTCAAACTGTTCAAGAATAAAATGAACTGAAAAAACCCTCTTCCTTAATTAGCCACATGCTTTCTCCCTAAACCATGCATACAAACTATGCATAGGGAAAAAACCCAAAACCTACAAAACTAAAAAATTCTCACTAGGAACTCAACCCAAACCTAAACCAAAAGATCCAACATCAAGAAATAAATAAAAATAGAAGAAAACCGGGGTTAGGGTGTGACAACATTGAGATGTAATATTTATTTATGTAAGGGTGATAACCTAATTCTCTAAAACACTAAACCTAAAAGTTCTCTTGGAATGAAAGAAAATTAATTATTGTCTAAAGATTCTAGAATATTTTTTAAGGAATATTCCTTATACTAAAGAAGTTTAACCTCTTAAAACAACCCAATATATCAAAAATTACTTAATTAACTTATCACATCTACAATGAAAGCTATAAAACTAAAATATAACATTATAAACTATTATATAATGAATCACAATCTATTAACTCAGTTCATTCCTCCCATATACATTTACTAAAACTTGTATAATAAAATATATATTTGAAAAAATGTGTAACTCTTATTCACTTATTTTAACTTAAATAACTTGTGAACACATTGAGTATTAAATTTAATTTTTATTATTTCAAATTTGAATAACATAAAAGTGAGTTTATTTGTTTAATTAATTGTGATTATTCACACTTGATTGTTCAATGACCCATTCATTCAGAGCCCAACTCATTATAAACTTTAATTAATCTAAATTGGGGGAAATTTTGGCTAAAAATTTCATGTGAAAATCTAGGTAATTATCTTGATAACATTGAGTCATACTCATAGAACAAGAGTGGTATATAGTAACACATCATGATCCCAAAGAGATAAGGTTATTTCATAGTAATGAAAATATCCTACAAACACTTATTGTGTAATCTAATCCTATTTGTCTTGTGATATCTCATCAACCATGATGCATACTTTGTGTTATCATACTTTAATGATTTATTTTTCTTTGTTTGATTTAATTAGAATGGAATTAACTTCATCTACCATGGTTATGGATTTAGTTAAGGAACCTCCATCTAAATAAATTTTCCAAATACATCTTCTTACTAAATGTAAAAGTGATAAATCCTATCTTGATTATTCAATGAATTTAATACCAATAATGACACAATTAACATGGGATATCTCTCCACAAACATAAATTTCATGTTTTTTTATCAGCAATTAAAGTACATGATTGAATTATATTCATTAAAAATGATCTCAATTCAATAGATTAATACACATATTCATAAAAAAGAATATCCAATATCACTCAAAACTTATGGTGTTCTTATTGGTAGTTCAATCCTCATGTTTTATAATATATGAGATCATCAAGAAAGAATATCATGAGAATAAGTATTAATGCTTATGATCCCACAACACTTGACAGTTAATCATAATTTGTGTCCCATAAAAATATTGTATCTAGACTATACAACATATGTTTAAGATTACTATTATAGTATTGTGAGGTTCTCATTATAGTTATTTATTTTTATAACTTTTTGATACAACATATGATCCAAGGACATTGAAATATATAGTATATGGAGAAGTAATATTATTATAATGGTAAGTTAAATACTTTTATATATCAAGATATATACACGGAATGGTAATAAAAAGTATATATTCATGTTGGGTCTATGGAACCCACTCTCACAACATTTCCACTTTAAATAGAGCTAACTACTAACCAATATCAATCCACTAGTTCTCACATGAGTATTATGATTATACTGTGATACTATAAGTCTTGGGGTGGAATCTATTTTCTAGATTAGAGTTGTAACTTATAGAAAGGAGAAACTTTTTAAAGCATGATGTAGTACTAGATGAAGTGATATAAGAGAATCATAGTCTGGAACCAAAAGTAGTAAAATTTTCTGGAAGTGCATAGATGGGAGGATGATTTATGATGTATACACTTCTCACTAGATTCATCAGTAGAGTTGGTGGTATTAAATGGTCTATTGATAGTGACCATGATCAAGGTAATGTTTTCCACAAATATTAGATGGCAGTGGAATCTATGAAACTATTTGGATCATATATAAAATTATGGGTGGGTCAACTTGCACTGATTATACTATTAGAGTGATTAAGATTTTGTTAATTTTTTACCTTATAGTGATTATAATATCCAATTTCATTTCTCCTAAGTAGTTAACCTTTTTCTAGGAACTTTTAACTTAATTTAGTGTTTTTTATTATCTTCTATTTAAGGTACCTATTTCTCATGGAGTAGGATTTGTTACTAACTATGTATATCCATGTGATCTATTTTGAGTGCTTTATTTCCATTTTATTGGTTATGTTTTGGTTGTTTACTATGATTAACCCACATCCAATAAAACTTGTAGATAATTCATAAATGGGGTGCAATGATTCTTAGTTCCATATACATTGATTTATGGTATCATGTGTTTTAGACATTCTAATTTACCTTTATCCTCATTTGATATTATATAGGATATATCATTCAAATTATTGGTTCGAGTAAAACATGTAGTATTAGAGATTCTTGGGTTTTTTTGGGAAGCTCAAACATCTACTTATATAAATTTTGAGTTTCATGTCCTTTATACCTTTCTATTTTAGTGGGATTTTTCTGTTTCAGAATGATGATGTTAGAAGAAGAAAAAATGTGTATAGTAAAGTATCATAAAAATAATTTTAGATTCTAAATAATGAAAATTGAAGATTACTTATTCTAGATATATTTGGAGCTTATTTTATCAGGGTTCAAGCTATTAGGAATGTAAAAGGAAGAATGGTAAAAGCTCGACAGTAATAAAATGGGTGTGAACCAGATAATTTTGTCCTAGAACATGGCCTTCAGCATTGGTGTGGTGAAGGAAACTGCTAAGTTGATGTCTACATTTGCAAATATGTATGAGAATACTTCCTTAATGAATAAGGTGTTTCTAATATAGTGTCTTTTTAGTATAAATATTTCCTAAGGAATATTTGTGGTTGATCATGTGAATGATTTCAATGTGATCCATAGTCAATTGAGGTCCATTGGGGTGAAGTTTGTTAGAGGTTTGTGGGAACCAATACTTATATCATTTCTTAAAGAATATTGGGATATGATGTTTACTATTTTGAACTTTGGTGGTAAGGATAACTAAGTATTAGAGGAGATCCGTTATCTATTTTAGAATAAAGAGATCCAGAAGAAATAATTCTCATGTGCTATGAAAATTTCTTTTAGTACATAATTCATGGGAGTTATAATCGAAAAAGTCAGAATAAGAATGGAGGAATCAAAAGATAAAGGAGGCATGAAAAATTAGTTAGTCCCATTGACTTGACATTATATCACTATAGAAATAAGGGACACCTACAAAAAACAATTGGTAAAGACAAGTTAACTCCAAAAAATATGTTTTTGTTTTATCCACAAACATTAAAAGTAAAATAGAGGTTGACACTTTGTTCTTAAGTGTCATAAGTTTGATAGATTCACGAATTATTGACATTGAATATTCATTACACTCAATATACATAAAGGGTGAATGTGGAATTATATATCTAGAATCTTTGAAAAGGTTCACCTTTAAGATGGGTACATGCTTGAGATTATCAGAAATGATGATTTTAATGTTTATATAAATAACACACACTTATTTCACTTAAAAGGAATTTGTCACATCCCAAGTTTATAGAATAATTTAATTTCTTTTGTTCAATTTGATGATGAATGCTTTTTTTATTGTACTAAGAACCCACATTTCAGAACACCTTTTATAACCTCACTTTTGGAACAAGGTTAGAATATATATAACTGTAATCACTTTATTTAAACATTTGGTAAATGGAACTAGGTCTCAACGTATCATATCTAATTTCTTTGATCACCTATATAAATTTAAGAACACACAGAAGTGGAATCACAAAAGAACTCACACATATAACACAGAATAAACACAAGGCATTTACATGTTTTGGAACTTAATCCCATTCCATAGGGGAAGCAATAATTCTATTTATTACAAAATGAAGACGATGATTACAGGATTGTGATACTCAATAAGAGATACCACTAGTCCTATTTATAGACTAGACCAGCTGGTAGATATAGTACCATAACCATCCAATCTATGCACACAATCTCCACTACCTTTAGATCTATGTGGGTGTCCCTCCATCCGATCAAATCCACTGACTAATGCACCACATCAACTTTCCAAAAACCTTGATGAATAATACAAGCCACTCTTTAATATCTCTATGATTATTCTTACATAGCCTTTCCAAACCACCATGTTATCCTTATACAACCATCATGGTTAATCCTATGTGAACTAGATATCCTTCCACACTTCATTATCTGTATCTAGTATCCATGATACTGATATCAATTGCTTTATATTGTACATTTAGACTCCCTAGTTCTACTACCCATTGCTTCATCCAGTTCCTATAACATAGTTATAGAATCATGCCTTTTGAAAGATATGTTGACTTCTTCAGAAAATGTTTTTCACAACTTAAAAATATACCACTTGAGAATAATTTTCTTGGCTTCATCACCAAGTCCATTGGATCAATTAATCATTCCACCCACTCATGAAAATAGTAATTGAGTCTCTATATTTTTCTTCTTGGTCACCCAAGTCCCAGTGAGGCACAACACTACCTCAAACTTTTGTGGACCATTCCCTTAGTTAATATATTAGTTGGATCATTAATTCATTCTACCTTTTATGGCTCCAAAAGTCCTTCCTCCATGAGCTTCTGAATGAAGTGATATTTTAGTTGAATTTTTTTTGTCCATGAGTAAAACACTATATTATTTAGGAGATGAATTAAACTCTAACTATCATATAATAACACTACATTCCATTAATTCCTTTTAAGATCCTCAAAAATGCCCATCGACTATATCATATCCTTCCTTTATTTTGTTGTGACAACATACTCTTCTTTTATGGTTGATAGAGCAACTACCGATTATAGTATTGAAATCCAACTTATGAAATTTCCTATTTAGGAAAATAAAAATCTCATGGTTATACTATAAGCATCAATATCCCCTCAAAATTTCGCATCAATATACCCTTACATAGGATCATCTATTATGAAACATAGGGTCAATGATTTTAGACCTTTGAGATACTAGAGTGTCCACTTCACTGCTTCTAGTACTCCTTTTCTATATTTTCTATGAATCTACTATCTACTGTCATTCCTTGAGAAATGTAAGGCCTTTTACAAATCATGAAAAATATAAAACTTATAACTACTAATGCATAATGAAATTTCTTTATATAATTGGCCTCATATTCCATTTATGTTACATTTTATTAAGATAAATTAAAGTATCAAACTAATAGTATAAATATAGGTTTGGATCCAAACTTTTTAAACCTTTCCACTATTGTAACACCCTGACCCTAGTTACCCAGAGTCGGTGCATTATTACATAACATTGGAATGATCACAAAAGATAAAGTCTCAAAAGACCAATTAGTTTAGTAGCCTTGGAATAACTAGATACATTCATAAAGTTTAAATTACATCATAAAGTGAAAAAATACAACAACATCTTGTCTCCATAGACCACACTCATATCCCCTCATACTATCCCTGCAGGTCATTCATAAAATAATTCTTCACATCCTGGGAAAAATAAAACATATAAAGGGGTGAGCTCAGATGCTTAGTAAGGATAATAATATATCGGAAACTTTCATAAAAAATCTAAAACATTTAAGGCAATGTATAACTAAAACAAAAGCCTTTTAAACATAAACTTCAGCATAATATGGAAGAAATAAAATTAAATAATTCCATTTACTTATTCACATGGATATTATACTAGTCGAATAATCACATGCAATATCAATAACCACTTTCATAATGATGGAATGCATAATCCCAGACTATCATAACCACATAGTCAAGACCTTGTTCCAAGACTACAAATAAGATTTTGCCAAGGCCTTATGCCAAGACACTAGTTTGTCTCATGACACCTACCGATGCATCGAGGAGCTATAGCGGGCTCCACCTGTCACTTACTAAGTCCAATGCATTCCTCATATGAACAGGTTTAAACATAACATAAACATTCGTATTAAAACTAGCATACGAAATGGCAATACTTTCTCCACAAACCATGAGTGGTATAAAAATAACACATCCAAAGTCAAAAATATCACAAAACCTTCAATACTATATATAAGTTTTTTATCATAATAAATCAACTTCAAAAAGCTTAAAATCCATCAAAGGATGTTGACATAGATGAAATCAAAACTATTTGAGAGAAATATCTCTTTTTTTTTGAAATCATTTAAAAGTCACATAATTATAAAATAAAACATTTACTTTGAAAATATCCTTATAATTTTTTAAGGGAAACTTAGAAAATTTTATAATGGTGGAAAATAGCCGCACCCTCCGTATAAGTTAAAAAAAGACATTATTACCTTACTTCTATCAAAAAGGTTAAAAAGGACCTTGTTTGGAAAATGACAGAAAGATTCCTTTATAAACTTCTTATAAAAAGTAAAACAAGGGTATAAATTATTTTAACCCATAGTCTGTGAAATAGTAAGAATTATTTGAAATTCATTTTTAAGAAACATGGATGTGGATGATAAAGAGGTCCTAGTAGATAATTACGTATAAACAACCTCAGATAATGGAGAGATTTTGAAATAAACCCTTACCTTGTAATTTTCCTTGGTCGAGGGTTGGTTAACCTCTTTTATGATGGTGAAATAATTGTTATTAAATTATACAATAATGATATACATTAATATGATATCATATATGATCTTTTAACATTGCTTTGTTAATAATATCTTAGTATTATCGTTGTTTCGGGTGTTAACTGATTCGTTTCCCTTTATATGATTTGTTATGTAAGCCGTGTTTGTTATGAATAGGTTGTATCTTATTCATATCCAGAATTATATAAACTCCTTAAACATTACTTTTAATCATTAAATGAGAATTAGTCTTGAATGGATACGATGGATAATGAATCTCATTGCGTTCGTGGAGACGGTAGTCCGTACGTACGCACGAGCGACAATATCATTCTTTTGATATTAAAATCATATATAATTGGATGGTATATTATATATATAGAATAATTATAAAGTTATATTTATTATTTACTTCAATTACACATCATTATCATACCCATCCAAATAATAATGTTTTGAATAACAATTACACCACGACATGGAGATGGTAAGCCGTACGTACGCACGTATGGTGACATGTCATTATAAGGATGGATAGAATAATGAATATGGTTGTACCATATTTATAATAACATAAAATTATATATAATATACTAGAGTTATTATTTTATAATGGAAATAACAAAGAAAGAATAAGTGGAAGAAGAAAAGAACTTGAAAGATGGTGGTGAAAACATTACCTGTTCTTTGGGTTCTTCCTTTTGATTTGATCAAAAAGTGTCCTTAGGTTGGCTTTCTGATCAAAATAAGGCCTTTAAGTTGAAGTTAGGAAAGTTGAGAGAATATTTGGGCAGGTTTTGGCCGAGCCAAAAGGATTTGAAGGTGTAAATTAGAGAGAAGGGGGAGTTCCCTTTTATAAGAGGGGTGAGGGGAACCTTAGGAAAAACTTAAAATATTATTTTATAATAAATTCATATTCAGTTTATAATGGCTCAAAAGTGACTTATTTCAAGGATAAGGTTGGGATGGGTTGAAATAATTTCAAAAAATATATTTTAGACAGGTTTGGGTCACTATATTAACCTTATCATTTATATTTAACTCTTAGTTAAATAGTTTAACATTTACCTTGTCTCTTTGTATTTTTATATTATATGGTTAATAAACTTACTATAATAAGAAAATAGAACCCCAAGTGGTTCATTATTAATATATATAACATTATATAAGTTATTTGGCTGAACCATAGATTTTTAGGAATAGAATATCAATTAATAATATAATATTTATTTTAAATACTCCTTTATGTCAATTTTGACACTATTTAATAATTGATTTTTGTTAAAGTCTTAAAAACTTTATTAATTATAAATAAATTCATTTAATCAATCCTAAAATTTCATATTAACCTATAAATTTAGTTTAATTAAAAAAAAGTCTGAAATTACATTTATTTGGTTATTTATAATATCAATTATTTTAATATTTCATTAATTAGGTTATTACTGCATCACCATTGTGTCATAAATAAATTAAATTATTTAATTTCTAAAAAATATAAATAAAATACCATTATGTAGGAAATATTTTTATATTTCTAATGAATATTTATAATCGAATTTATCTTATGTATAACCCTATATTAATTTTTTTAGTTATTAAACTTTGATTTTAACTCTTTTAACTCTCCTTTGAATTAAATAATAATAAATGTTCTAATCTAATCCAAGTGGACCAAAGAGGTTCATATTTTATTCCTAAGGTGGGTTTTGGTCGAACTATACTTATCTAATATAATTAGGACAAGTGTTAGGGTAATAATAATATCATTTTTACCCTCAATTACCCTATTTACTTTTAACCGTGGTAAATAAAAGTAAAAAGTTACTATTCACCAAAAATTATTTTTATCTTATTGAACCAAATTTTACTCCTTGATATTAATCGTGTCTCTCTGATTTTCAAAATTACACTCACAGAAATGGTAAAATTATGTTTTATGTGAATTTGCAAACTATCCTAGGAGGTCGGTAAAAGACGGTGAAAAGTTCAATAAAATTTTTATATATCTAAAACTATTATAAACTAACTCCAATGAATTAAATTGAAATTATATAGGTATTATGTATCTATTTTGACCTTAATAAAATATATAATTATTTAAATAAAAATTTTATTTTAAACTATAACTCAGTGTTTTTTCACTATTCATCAAAAATTGAATATTTTCAGAAAAATACCAAAAATTCACCCTAAGCTAATTTTGATATTACGAATCAAAAAATGAAGTCCATTTTGAAAGATAAAATATATAAAATTTCAAAAAGTTGGTATTACTATTCATAACGGCTAGTTTGATTGGTTTTGGTGTGTGTTAGAACTCAAAGTTGCGTACAACACACACTACTGTATTATTCAAAGAGAAGTGTACCGTAGAAGCTTGGGGTGTTACATTCTCCCATACTTCAAATAATTTCATCCTCAAAATTTCTAGAATATTACTACATAAAAAGACTCGGGTGGTTCTTCATCATAAGTTCCTCGGGTTTCCACATTGCCTCTTCTATCTTATGGTTTCTCCATAGAACTTTTACCAGATGAGTCGTCCGGTTTCTCAGCACTTGTTCTCTTGTATCTAAAACCATGACAAGCTCTTATCAATAAGACAGACCGGGTTCCAGTTCTAATTCCTTATAGGTGAGTACATGCGTTGGGTCAGGCATGTATTTTCTCAATAGTTATACGTGGAACACATCGTGAACTTTGGAGAGATTTGGTTGCATTGCCAAACGATAAGCTACAGCCCCAATTCGTTCTAGAATTTCAAAAGGTATGATGTACCTAGGACTCAATTTTCCATTCTTACCGAAACATATAACACCCTTCCATGGAGATACCTTCAAGAAAACATGATCTCCTACCTGAAATTCCAAATCCTTCCTTCGGTTATCAGCATAGCTATTCTGCCTACTTTGAGCTGCTTTGATGTGGTATTGGATTACCTCCACCTTTTCCATCATTTCCTCCACTAGTTCTGGGCCTACAAGTTTATTTTCACCAACACCATCCCAACAGGTTGGTGTGCGACATCTCTTTCCATATAACGCTTCATATGGTGCCATCTGAATACTTGAATGGAAGCTATTGTTATAGGAACATTCTACCAGAGGTAAGTATTGATCCCACATACCCTGAAAGTCAAGTGAGCAAGATCTCAACATGTCTTCTAAGGTTTGAATAGTCTGTTCTGATTGTCCATCTGTTTGAGGGTGGTAGGCAGTGCTCAAATGAAGTTCAGTATCCAATGCCTTCTGAAGACTCTTCTAGAATCTTGAAGTAAAACAAGGATCATGATCAGAAACAATCGATAGGGGTACTCCATGAAGTCTCACAACTTCATTAATATATATCCTTGCTAGACGTTCAAGTGGTAGATCTTCTCTTATAGGAAGAAAATGTGCTGACTTGGTAAGACGATCAACAATGACCCATATTGCATCGTTCCTTCTAGGAGTCTTTGGTAGTCCCATGACAAAGTACATCGTGATATTATCCCATTTACACTCAGGTATGGGAAGAGGTTGCATGACTCCTCCAGGTTGTTTACTTCTAGATTTCACTTGTTGACAAACCATACATCTTGACACAAAATCAGCAATTTCCCTCTTCATGTTGTCCCACCAAAAATGTTCCTTCAAATATCTATACATTTTGGTGCTCCCAGGGTGTATAGAGAAATTAGAGCTATGAGCAGCATCTAACAATTCCCTTTTTGGATCTGGTATATGAGAAACACAAAGTCTCTTCCCAAATTTCAAAATTCCATCTTGATACACAAAGTCACTCAATCTCCCATCATTCACAGCTTTAATATTCTTTTGAAACTCTTTATCATCGGTCTGAGAACTCTTAATCCTTTCTAGTAAAGAATGTTTGGAAACCATTTGAAAAATTATCGATGTTTCACCTTCCATGGTTATTCCCATATCCAACTTTACTAGATCCATGAAAATTGGATCCCTTTAAACTCTCATTTTGTTCAAAACTCCATGATCCTTTCTGCTCAAAGCATCTGCCACCTTATTTTCCTTCCCTGGGTGGTAGTGTATCGTGAAATCATAATCCTTGAGTAGTTTAAGCCATCGCCTTTGCCTCATGTTGAGTTCTTTCTGTGAGAAAATATACTTCAAACTCTTGTGATCAGTGTATATCTCAAAATTTTCACCATAGAGATAATGTTTCCATATATTCAAAGAAAATATTACAGTATCTAACTCAAGAACATGAGTAAGATAGTTTTTCTCATGAATTTTCAGCTGTCGTGATGCATAGGCAATAACCCTATCATTCTGCATAAGAACACAACCAAGTCCTTTATTTGAAGCATCACTATAAATAACAAAACCATCATTCCCCGATGGTAGAGTCAATATAGGATCATTGACTAATATTCTCTTCAGTTCTTCAAAACATTCTTCACACTCTTTTTTCTAAATAAATTTAACCCCATTTACGTGTGAGCTTCATTAATGGGTTATCTAATCAGGCAAAATTCTGGACAAAACTTCGATAATAACCTGCTAAACCAATAAAACTGCATACCTCGGTCATACTAGTCAGTGCTAGCCATTCTTGGATTGCCTTAGTCTTATAAGGATCAACAGAGATTCCATAATTAGAGATAATATGGCCAAGAAAAGAATTCTCCTGAATCCAAAATTCACACTTGCTAAACTTCCCATATAATTAATGTCTTCTAAGAGTCTTCAATATAATGCGCAAGTGATTTTCATGATCTTCATAGCTTTTAAAGTATACCAAGATATCATCGATAAATACCACTAAAAATTCATCAAGATATTCCTTGAAAACTCTATTAATTAGATCCATGAAAATAGAGGGTGCATCAGTCAACCCAAAAGGCATTACTGTAAACTCGTAATGCCCATACCTAGTTCAAAATGCTGTCTTCAGAATGTATTCCTTCTTCACACACAACTGATGAAAACCAGATCAAAGGTCAATCTTAGAAAAGTATTGAGATCCATGCAGTTGGTCAAATAAATCATCAATGCGAGGTAGGAGATAATTGTTCTTTATTTTTATAGCATTGATCTCCCTGTAGTCGATACATAACCTCATAGATCCATATTTATTCTTAATAAAAAGGACATGGTCTCCCCATGGAGAAACACTTGGGGTGAATAAATACCTTATTACTCAATTCCTATAGTTGTTTCTTTAGTTCCACTAATTCTATAGCGGTCATTCTATAAGGGGTCTTCGATATGGGCCTTGATCCAGGAATTAAATCAATGGAAAACTCAATTTCTCATTCTGGAGGATATCCAGGTAAATCCTTTGGAAAAACATCAACATATTATTTCATAATAGGTACATCCTATATTTGAACATTCCTTTCCTCACCCACAATTATTTCATTCTCTTCCTCCCCAATAGTTGAATTTAGTTGAGCTACTGGGGGTGGATCTAGATAAGAATTAGGTGGTGATGATTCTGCTATAAAGATAATGTGTTCCTTATCGTCATCATCAAAAATCAAAACCTCCTTCTTCTTACAATAAATATTTTCATAATAGTCTGAAAGCCAATCCATACCGAGGATTATATAAAACTCAATCCTATCAGATAAAGAACATTTATATGCTCTAATGTGAACTGATTCATAGAACTCTGTAACAATGATACTTCCCTTAGGAGTTTTAACTGACAACTCCCTTGTTAAATCAAATTGGAAATATCTAATTTTCTTAGAAAACTGGGAAGATATGAAATAATGTGATGATCCAGAATCAAATAAAGCATTGGTTAAAGTTGAGGAAACCATTAAATTACCTGCCACCATGTCTTTCGGAGCTTCAACCTCAGCAGTAGTGATCACATAATCTTGGCCTTGATCCCTTGGACTTTTTTGAGGTAAGTTTCCCTAACTCTTAGGAAATTCATTTGCATAATGTCCCATCTCCCTGCAATTGTAGTATTGAACATCGGTAGCTTATTTCTTCCCCTTGAAATCACGAGCTTAGTGTTTTTTTTCACCACACTTGTAAAAGACTCTCATTCCTTTTAAGTAAGTACCGGGGTATTTCTTCCAACATTTAATGCAGGATGGATATTCAACTTTTACCTTCTTCCACTTATTTCCATTTCTAGATTGATCAGTAGATATCTTCTTCTCTTGATTTGCTTTAAAGTCATAAGACTTATAGAATTATTTTTCTGTCTTGATAGCACATGAGACAATATCTTCGTACGACGAGAAGGATTGTGAGACTAATGCTTGATGGAGAAACGGTTTTAACCCATCAAAGAAACGATCAATATTAATTCTTGGGTTACATATATAATCTTCATCATGCCTCGCTAACCTTGTAAAGTTAGCCTCATACTTTGCGACATTCTCATCCTCCTTTTGCCTCAGACTCAAAAATTGCCTTTCCATATCTGCTCGATGGTCAGGAGGAAAGTATTTTTTCTAAAAAAAGCTCTTTAAACTCCCTCCATTACATATTTGATACTTCATCATATTCCTTTGTGTTCTGAATCAATGACCACCATTGATCAACATCTCCAGTGAGGCGATAAACTGCCATGACAACTTTTTACCTTTCGCTACTCCCCAAGGCATGGAATATTTTTTCTCTAAGGAATTTATCCATTGCTCAGCTATTAGTGGATTTTTACCCCCATTGAATGTTGGTGGTTATTCCATCATAAATCTATCTAACATTGATCCTCCAAACTGTGGATCATGGTGCTCCATACAGGTAAGGTTATTATTCATAACCAGAGTGAGTTGTCCCAGTATAGTGATAAGCTGATCAGCACCAGTTGTATCACCAACTCCACTATAATTATCTTGAGTAAGAGGGAAATCCCTACATGGAGTGTGTGCATTGATACATTTTCCATTTCTTCCACTAGGAAAAATTTCTAATCAATGGCATACACTAGATTAGTTTATAAATCGTAATATATAAATCCAAACTTGTAAAAAACTTAACATAAATTGAACAGTTTATGGATATAATCCATAATCATAAAAAAAATGTTTTCTTTGAGGAAGTATATACTCATAAAACCTTCATAATTGTTTGTAAAGAAAATGAGAATTATCCTAAGAATATCCCCTAGGAGTTTCATAACCAAGAGTGCAGAAAGGCCCATTGTTGTGCACCAGTTCCCGTTCGATTCTAGCTCAAAGCGGTGTTTTCGGGTTTACCCGTAGGTACATATATGCCAGAGCCACCTCTACCTGCTCGTATCCAGACAAGTATGTATTTCTTGGAAAACTCACAAAATATCTACAATACCAAAATTCTAGGAAGTTCTTCTATACTAATCCTCAAAGTCAATCTTAGGTCAATGTGCTCTAATCAGAGTTTATCTAAATCTAGCTTCCAAGGTTTATACTAAAATTCCTCTGATACCAACTGCAACACCCCAACCCCAGTTACCCAGAGTCGGTGAATTATTACATAACATTGGCATGATAACAAAAGATCAAGTCTCGAAAGAACGATTAGTTTAGTAGACTGGGAATCACTAGATACATTCATAAAGTTTACATTACATCATAAAGTGAAAAACTACAAAAAAATCTTGTCTCCATAGACCAAACTCATATACCCTCATACTATCCCTGTAGGTCATTCATAAAATACTTCTTCACATCATGGGAAAAATAAAACATAGAAAGGGGTGAGCTCAGATGCTCAGTAAGGATAACAATATAGCAGAAACTTTTATAAATAAGCTTAAACATTTAAGACAATGTATAACTAAAAAAAGCCTTTTACACATAAACATCAGCATAATATGGAAGAAATAAAATGAAATAATTCCATTTACTTATTCACATGGATATTCTACTAGTCGAATAATCACATGCAATATCAATAACCACTTTCATAATGATGGAAAGCATAATTCCAGACTATCATAACCACATAGTCAAGGCCTTGTGCCAAGACTACAAATAAGATTTTTCCAAGGCCTTATGCCAAGACACTAGTTTGTATCATGAGACCTATCGATGCATCGAGGAGCTATAGCGGGCTCTACCCATCACTTACTAATTCTAATGCATTCCTCATATGAACAGGTTTAAACATAACATAAACATTCGTATTAAAACTGGCATACGAAATGTCAATACTTTCTCCATAAACCATGAATGGTATAAAAATAACACATCCACAGTCAAAAATATCACAAAACCTTCAATACTATATGGAAGTTTTGTATCATAATAAATCAACTTCAAATAAGCTTAAAATCCATCAAATGATGTTGACATAGATGAAATCAAAACTATTTGATAGAAATATCTCTTTTTTTTGAAATCATTTAAAAGTCACATAATTATAAAAAAAAATTTACTTTGAAAATATCCTTATAAGATTGTAAGGGAAGCTTCGAAGATTTTATAATGGCAGAAAATAGCTGCACCCACCGTATAAGTTAAAAAAAATACATTCTTACCTTAATTCTGTCGAAAAAGGTTAAGAAGGACCTTGTTTGGAAAACAACAGAAAGATTCATTTATAAACTTATTATAAAAAGTAAAACAAGGGTATAAATGAATTTAACCCATAGTCTGTAAAATAGTAAGAATTATTTGAAATTAATTTTTAAGAAACATGGATGTGGATGATAAAGAGGTCCCAATAGATAATTACGTATGAAGAACCTCAGATAATGAAGAGATTGTGAAATAAACCCTTACCTTGTACTTTTACTTGGTTGAGGGTTGGTTAAACTCATTTATAATGGTTAAATAATTGTTATTAAATTATACAAGAATCATATAAATTAATATGATATCATATATGATCTTTTAACATTGCTTTGTTAATAATATCTTAGTATTATCGTTGTTTCGGGTGTTAACTGATTTATTTTCCTTTATATGATTTGTTACGTAAGTCGTGTTTTTTATGGATAGGTTGTATCTTATTAATATCTATAATTATATCAAGTCCTTAAACATTAATTTTAATCATCAAATGCGAATTATTCTTGAATGGATACGATGGAGAATGAATCTCATCGCGTTCGTGGAGACGGTAGTCCGTACGTACGCACGAGCGACAATATAATTATTTTGATATTAAAATCGTATATAATTGGATGTTATATCATATATATAGAATCATTATAATGTTATAATTATTATTTACTTCAATTACACATCATTATCATACCCATCCAAATAACAATGTTTTGAATAACAATTACACCACGACATGGAGACGGTAAGTCATACGCATGCACGTATGGTGACATGTCATTATAAGGATGGATAGAATACTGAATATGGTTTTACCATATTTATAATAACATCACAATATATATAATATACTGTATTTATTATTTTAGAATGGAAATAACAAATAAAGAAGAAGTGGAAGAAAAAAATAACTTGAAAGAGGGTAGTGAAAACATTACCTCTTCTTCGGGTTCTTCCTTTTGATTTGATCAAAAGGGATACTTAGGTTGGCTTTATGATCAAACTAATGAATCTAGGTTTAAGTGAGGGAAGTTGAGAGAATATTTGGGCAGGGTTTGGCCGAGCCAAAAGGCTTTGAAGGTGAAAATTAGAGGAAGGGGGAGTTCCCTTTTATAAGAGGGGTGAGGGGCACCTTAGGAAAAACTTAAAATATTATTTTATAATAAATTCATATTCGACTTATAATGGATCTAAAGTGACTTATTTCGAGGATAAGGTGGGTATGGGTCGAAATAATTTCAACCAATATATTTTAGACAGGTTTGGGTCACTATATTAACCTTATCATTTATATTTAACTCTTAGTTAAATAGTTTAACATCTACCTTGTCTCTTTTTATTTTTATATTATATGGTTAATAAACTTACTATGACAAGCCAAGAGAACCCCAAGTGGTTAATTATTAATATATATAACCTTATATAAGTTTTTTGGCTGAACCTTAGATTTTTAGGAATAGAATATCAATTGATAATATAATATTATTTTTAAATACTCCCTTATGTCAATTTTGACACTATTTAATAATTGATTTTTATTAAAGTCTTAACAAATTTATTAATTAGAACTAAATTCATTTAATCAATCCTAACATGTCACTTTAATCGAGAAAATTATTGGAATTCATAAAAAGTCTAAAATTACATTTATTTGGATATTTATAATATTAATTATTTTAATATTTCATTAATTAGGTAATTATTGCATCACCATTGTGTCATAAATAAATTAAATTATTTAATGTCTAAAAAATATAAATAAAATACCATTATGTAGTAAATATTTTTAAATTTATAATGAATATTTATAATTTAATTTATCTTATGTATAACCCTATATTAAAAATATTTTAGTTATTAAACTTTGATTTTAACTCTTTTAACTCTCCTTTGAATCAAATAATAATAAATGTCCTAATCTAATCCAAGTCGACCAAAGAGGTTCATATTTTATTCATAAGGTTGTTTTTGGTCGAACTATACTTATCCAATAGAATTAGGACATGTTTTAGGGTAATAATAATATCATTTTTACCCTTAATTACCCTATTTACTTTTAACCGTGGTAAATAAAAGTAAAAAGTTACTATTCAAAAAAAATTATTTTTATCTTATTGAACCAAATTTTACTCCTTGATATTAACCGTGTCTCTTGGATTTTATAAATTCCACTCATAGAAGCGGTAAAATTAAGTTTTATGTGAATTTGAAAATTCTCCTTGGAGGTGGGTAAAATACGGTGAAAAGTTCAATAAAATTTTTATATTTCTAAAATTATTCTAAACTAACTCCAATGAATTAAATTGAACTTATATAGGTATTATGTATCTATTTTGACCTTAATAAAATAAATAATTATTTAAATAAAAATTCGGTTTTAAACTATAACTCAGTGTTTTTTCACTATTCATCAGAAATTGAATGTTTTTAGAAAAATACAAAAAATTTACCCTAAGAAAATTTTGATATTCCAAATCCAAAAATGAAGTCCATTTGGAAAGATAAAATTTATAAAATTTCAAAAAGTGGGTATTACTATTCATAACGGCTAGTTTGATTGGTTGCGGTGTGTGTTAGAACTTGAAGTTGCGTACAACACACACTACTGTATTATTCAAAGAGAAGCGTACCGTAGAAGATTGGGGTGTTACAACTATATTCTACATGTACCATGATTGAGACAATATCAAATTTTTAGGCTTCCATTCCCTTTGAATCTTCATCCCAAATATTTTTTTTGGATTCTTTGAGATCCTTTTTCTTGAAACTTCTAGATAAATAATCCTTTAACTCTTTAATCTATTTATTATTTGGACCAACCAAGTGTGTGTCATCCACATACAATATAAGTGTGATGAATCTATTTTACTAAATAAGGAAAGATTATGACATCTTAAAGTGTGTGTGTGTGTGTGGGGGGGGTGGGGATGAATTGAAGCCAAAAAACTGACTTACATTTTTTTTCACACTTTTGTGAGTGAGTTGTCTAAAATGTATAACATATAAACAAAAAATGTTTATGAAATTAAAAAATATAATGGAAAATATAAATATTTGAATTTATAAACTTAAGACATGCAATGAAAACTATAAAATCTAAAATAAAAATAAAAATTAATATGAAATAATCACAGAGTATTGGATAAAAATAAAAATACTCTTATAAATGATATTTATTACCAAATAGTTCCTATCGAGGGAACTCTTTGATTTTATCCCAAGGAGATAGAAGTTTTGATAACTAAAACCAAGGTATCTAAGTTTCACACTAGGAAATTCATCGACTAAACTTGTCATAAGGTATAATTTATACACTAGGAACTTATTTGATAGAATGTCAGCAATGTGAAGGTCTATCCCCATGCTCCTCTTTGATTAAAATGATCAATGAAAAGTCTAATACTAGAACACGTCAAAAAAAAAAAAATCCAAAGCAACTGTTTACATATATATAATCTCATCAATCTAAACAATTAATAGAAAAAATTACAAGAAGAAAATTTTAGGTATTTTATAATAAATCTCACATAATCGGAAGTTTTAAGAAAAATAAACTGAAAAATTACAAATGATAATTCTCAATGCATTTAGAAAATTAACAAATCAATATAATGTATTTTAGCATAATGTAATCACTCATCACATCATATATTATATTCCTTAAAGATCAATCTTCTTTTATATACAACATTTTAACTAACTTTTCAAAGATATTATGGTCCAATTATAATAACATCGGAATCCATTCAAAATATTTTGATGAAAATTTTAGTGAAACTTCACGATTCTATGAAAATTAAATGATTCAGTTTAGTTTATCAAAACATAGAATCATAATGTATAAATTATACAAATAGAACTTAATAAAAAATATTTATGTCAAATCAAATTTAAATTAAAGTGTATTGTGATACTCAAAGTAAGGATATATAAAGTCATTTGACTTAATAATCTTACCCTTTATGATAATAAAAAAACATATAAGAATGGTAATTTTGATTGAAATTTTAAAATAAAAGCTTCCTATAACTTCTAATAAAACTTATTTTGAGTTTAACATCCAAAAGAATTACATTATTCAATCTATTCAATATCACTTCCTTTCATTATTCATAATTCAACTCAACAAACATGTTAGTATATTAGATCCCCCCTTAATTAAAGGAAAACTTACTCTTATTAAATTTCCTCAAATGCCATAGGAAAACATACTATTCTTAAAACCCCTTGTGATTTTCAAAGAGAGAAACAAAAAAATAATAAAAATATGTAACTTGAAGATTTATTTAATAAGAAAAATTTATAAATTCAAAATATGTATAAGTAGAAATGTCCCTATAACTTTCATATATTTTACTCCTTCTAGAGATATGAAATGAATATTCATGATTAATCTTCTTCACTTGTAATTTCTAGTTTCTCACCCTAGGATGTACTTCTGCCCCTTAATGAAAAATCATAAGAAAAAATAAACCTATATATCCCATTTGGGATTAATTAAAAAATAAAATTGAGTTAGTTATTCTAGTAAATAGATGATAATAACAAAATAAATAAACCTTTTAGAACTTATATTTTAATGATCACAGATGATCTTATTCATTTTAATATGGTTCTGAAAAATGTTCTAAAGGATTTATCATATCTTTCATTGAATTAATTTGAAAAATTAATTATTTATATTAATGTATAAACAAAAAAACTCTCCCTTTATAAAGGGTTAATCAAAATGAGAAACATAATTTTATAAAGTATGAAATTCTACATAAAATTAAAAATTAAAATAAGACTGTCCAAAAATATAAGTAACCTTCATGATACATAAAGTTAAAATCATCAATATTTAAAAGTAAATTTAGCATAAAGTTATTATAAATAAAATTAAACACTATAAAAAATAAGAGAAAATAATAAGAGGTGTTATTCATGTAAGAGTAAAAAAATTAAGTAAATGACACCTTCCAAAAGTTAATTATCCTTAAATATATAGGAAACATAACTTTTTTTAGGTATAGTTCCAAAATATGTTTTTAAAACATATTATAATTTTCATTCAATAAAATTATAGAAAATATGAAGTACCTTCATAAAATGTTAGTACAGTTATAAATAAAGAATATCCCCCCTTTCTTGATGAGTTTTTCAATGTCAGTAGATAGTGAAATAAGAATAAAAACTTATGATCATTTAATATTTATCATACAAATATTCTATGTAATATATTCAAATATATCAAAATTTAAAGGTTTAATAAAAATATCAGCAAGATGATCTTTATTTTCTATAAACTTGATAATAATGTCACCTTTTAGTGTGTGAACCCAAATGATATAGTGTCTTATATCTATATGTTTAGCTCATGAATGATGTTTTGGGTTTTTATACATATAAATAACACCTTTTCTATCATGAAGAATCATATTTTTAGAAAATATCAAAAAAAAAAGAATCAATGGGTGTGTATTGAATCTATAAAAATTGAGAAAAACAACTTCCAACTGCTACATATTTTGCTTTAGAAGTGGAAAGTAAAATTGAATATTGGTTTTTGCTAGACCAAGAGTCTAAAGCTTCAATAAAAAAGTAAAAATTTCTATAATAAATCTTATAATATATTCTATAAACTTAGAAATCAATATTTTAATAACTATTAAGTTTAAACTACGATCTAGAAGAATAAACAATACCAAGTTTTTAAGTTAATTTAAGATAACATAAGGTCCATTTAACTACATTAAGATGGTATTATTTTTGTGTAACAACCCCAAATATAGTAACCCAGAGCTAGTGTCTACTTTATTCATTGGTACAAGATATAAAATATCACATCCCAAAAGACTGATCAATTTATTAGTCTTGAATAATTAGAAACATACATGATTCTCATATTACATTGGAAGTATAAAATACCTAGAATAAAAACATTATTTTATTCTTAATATTATTCATATCATGGGGAAAAGAAAACAAATAAAGGGTGAGATCAGATTCTCAATAAGAGTTATGTACAACAGAAGCTATCATGAATCAATAAGGAATAATCAATATGAAAAAAATAAATAATTGAAAACAAATCCCATTTAATTAATAACTTGAGAAAGGAATTCATCCATGGATAATATCAAATGAAATAATATCATTGATAATAATAAATAGATTATTAATTAAAGAAATTCATACTATTGGACATCATGATCTCATACATCATAATATCTATACCATCAATGCCTTTCACTAAGACAATTTAAACTATGGGTAGACATACACCCAAAACCCATTTAAAATATGTCTAGCCAACTAGTTTGTCTCATGAGACCTTTCGATGTATCGAGGGTCTATCTATAACTAGGCCCTACCTATAATTTCATTTCCAATACATTTCTTATATATCAAATGATCAATTTAATTCATAAAAATTATGCCTTATCAACAAATATCCATATTGAGTAAGGAATATGATTTTTTCACAGTTTTCCCCAGTTAATTAGATAACTTTAATAGTAAAACACTATATTTAGAAATGATATATGATTTAGGAAATAATAATATCTATGATAAAAATAATATGTATATTTAATAGAAATGTAATGTTCCAATAATCATAAGAAAATGAATGTTTAAAGATAAATTCAATGACTAAAAAATTAATCAAGAGATGATATATAACCATAAGATCATTAGAAAAGTAGTTTTTATATTAAAAGCATCTATTTTCTAGAATAGAAGAAAATAGAAAAAAATTAAAATAAGTTTTCATAAAAAATTATATTTTTAAAATCATTTAAAACTTTTTGAAGAAGCTAATGGGTGTAAAACGGTTATGGCAGTGGGAAAGTCTGTTAACACCATATACGTTAAAAATAAAACATTCCCTTTGAATTTTTATAAAGAAAGTTGAAAATGAAACTTTTGTGAAAACATTAAAAATATTATTTCAAACCATGTAAAAATTCAAGGATAACTTAAAATTTACTTAATAAAAAATTTGAGTAATAAAAAGTTTTTTTTAAAACAATTTTGAAAATTATGGACATGGAAGTAAAATATACCCAATCAAAAAGGGAAATAAGATTTCATTTTCTTTTAAAAATTTCTCTTATTGATTTAATTACAAAATATAGGAATTTTTGGAATAAAACATGAAAAATCCTTAAATTTTTAGAGGATAAGAAAATATATTGAGTTTTAGAATGCTAGATTATAATATTCCTTCAAATAAAATAAGAGAAATCCCAAAAATGATATTGTAAAATAAATTCTTACCACTTTGGTAACTTTAAAATTGTAATACCTTGAAAGAGTAAAATTTAATTGAAACATTAATCATCATGAATAAATTTATATTATTTTTAAATAAATCAAATGGGCAGTACATACACCATAAAAAATAAATAGGTGCATAATACCAAATATGTCTTAATAGAGTACAAATTAAGAATAAATCCCTTACCTATGGTCCGACTCATCACCTATGTTCTTCATCTTACTAAAAAAATAAACTTATGTTATTTATTTACTTACTTAATAACCCTTTTCAAGTTTATTATTAATTTAATTTTATTTTTTTACCATTCTATATTTAATTACATAATCAACTAAGTTCACATCAGACGTTTTGATGATATTCGGTTTATATGTCTAAAATGACTTTAGTAGGTTGAATATGGTAATATTGGTATTTTTTCCATAATATCGATAATAATAATGAAACTATTATCATTTTTATACATAATTATACTTTTAAAACCAATAAATAAATATGGTTATGAAAAATGAACTACATTACAATCATGGTGACAGTAGACCATACATACACATGAGTAACATTTCCATTGTTCAAAAATCATGATGGAAATATGGTAAGTATTATTTTATCTTTATATAATTATAATTATATAATAAATACCATATTATTTGTTTAAATAAACTTATATATATCATTCATGTGATGCAGTGGTAAAAAATAAATCACATCGCTCCATGGAGGTGGTAGTCTACACGTACGTACAAAAGAAGTTATCATTTTTCAATGAATGAAAAGGTAAGAAAATATGTAATATATTAATTTCAAATAGGTATAAATATGTAATTAATATCTTATATATACATTAAATCCATCATTATAACCAACCATGAGATTTGGTGAATGAAAACGAATTACATTAGTTCGCGAGGTTGTAGTCCTCAGTACACATAAACAATAATTTTGTTTCCCATTTGATGGAAGAGGAGATAGATACATGTTATTAAATTAACATAATAAAATCTAAATATATGTAAAATAATAGTTTTATTATTTTATCATGGTTGAAGAATAGTTTAAAGATGTGGAAGAAGAAATAAATTGAAAACCCATGTTTAAGAATTATACCTATTCTTAGGAAAACCTTTTTAGGTTTATACCCAAAGCCTTACTAGGATGATTTTATGATCATACCATAGACTCTAGGTTATGTAAAGGTATGTAAGGAAGGTATTTGGGTAGGTAATTTCTAAAATAAAAAGATATTTTAGTGTGGATAGGAGAGGATATGGGGTTTCCTTTTATAAGTGGGGGAAATGACACACTCAGAATTTTTTAAAAGAATAAAATTGTAACATCCCCAACCCAGATGCCACCAACCAGTGTTTTGATTTTGGTCACCACATAAACTAAAGCATTACTTACAATATTCTAGAGGTTTCTAAATAGCAGTAAGGGTCTAATGGATCATATGGGGAGACTATACCCTATTTACCACAGTAATCCACATCAAATAACATATGAAATAAAGGAAACACTAAGAAATAAACCAGAAACATGAATTTCTAACCATTATCCAAATATGGTATAAACCACAAACAAATAATAAACATGTCATGTCAAGCTAACCATGTTAAAAGTGAAGAAAATAAAAAATAAGGACAACAAAAAAATCCCCAAAACAGGTCCTGAATCCATCTCCGGATCCTCCACCATACACATCCTGAGCCAAAATAAACTTTATAACATAGGGCCCTTGAACTTTTTCTAACATATAACCATGAAATATTCTTAGGCACCGAATGGTGGCCTGAGTAGGGCGTGAGTACAAATAAGTAGGCCACCACCAACAATGTTTGTAAAATAACCAGTCTAAAAAGATAGTGCATGAAAGTAAAAATTATGAGACAAAATAAACACAAGATAACTCAGGTGACATTAGTTAATAATATTCACTTATATTCATTTTCATCATTCATTCTATGGTTTATTCATTTCCATCATTTACACAATGGCCTAATCTGGCCAAATCATCATGCATAAGGGTATAAGTCATGTTCCCTATCTCACTAGGGGTAAAAATTTCATAAATAATTATAACACACTTACCTTGAAGCCTAGTCTAGGTAGTCTCATCCAATGCAACCATTAGGGTCTTAGAGCATTAGTCTAACTCCACAACCCATGAATTCTAGAGAGGGGTTTAGATCCTCATTCCAAACCAACCTACGAGAGGAGCCTTAATCCTTTATCCCACACCACCAATCCATGTTCACATGCTTATTTAACCATTTACCACATTTACCATATCACAAAACAAACATAATCAATACACAAAACATTTACATATCACAATTTACTCAACACATGAAACATCATCAAGAACTAACCATTTAACATATTTACCATTTGTTTAGAGTATCCCATTTAACCCATTTCCCTTTCCATACCTTAAACCCTTTACTATAATCTACAACTCTCATGCATTAGCCCATTTAACACATTCATCAATTCATATGACTTAATCCAATTACGCATTCCCATTAAAATTTCATTATTCATTTGACACATTCATATTGATCCATTTCACCCTTTTTCACATTTTTTAAAACAATCCATTATGACGTTTCAAATGACTAGACACAACTATCATCAGTGCCTCCTCATAATTCAAACTAACATGTAAATATATTTATCATGGGATCTACTCACACAAAAATCAACCCTATACTTAGAATTACAATTTTCCATGTTTGGGAAGGTCGAAACACCCCATGGGTTGCCCTAAATCGGTATAGTTGACCTCAAAGAATCTCATGGGAATAATTAGGGGTCTGATTTATCATTTAGACAACCATTTTTCCAAAACTTACTAAGGGTATCAAATTTACATCTCGAGGGAAGAAATATCATAATCGAACATAAAAAAATCAACAATAAAACTATGGGATATAAACTATAGACCACCTACCTTGAATCTAAAGATGAACACATGATAAAACTTAGCATTAGATTTGGTTTCAAGCACCCTTTTAATCCCCAAACTTGAGCTTTGATCCGAACCCAACAACAATCCAAGTGGCCTTGAATCGAAGGATATCCACCCTTGGGATGCTTGAGTCAAAATGGTTCATCACTAGGTTTGATATAGGAGAAATGGGGAAAAAAATTGGGTGAGATACATAAAATACCAAGGGGAAAATGGTAATTTTTCACTTTTCAATGGGGTGAACAGTTTAGACATACAATTTTCTAAACCATACACAACCCGTGTTCCTACCTCTATCCAAGGGGGGTTAAGTCGCACGATTACCTGGGGAGGTCTGCATGGTTTGAAAAACTATACACCAATTGTATAGAATGCCTCTATCCAAGGTCACATAGTTTGGATTCCACCCTCACATGATTTACCCTAATTATGTGAAAACCATGAAACATACACATAATAGATCAATTTACCTTTCTCTCATGTCCCAAACCCCAAAAACACCCCGAGCCTCCTCAAACACCCAATAAACATACAATTAACCAAAATTAAGAGATTTAAACCAAAATTTAAACAAGTAAATACCTCCATGCAGTCTGAGATCTTACAACCTCCCCACCTTATAAAAAATCGTCCTTGAGCCTCAATCCTAAGCATCACTAAGATTTTGAAGAAAAGAGATTGAGCCACTGAGACCGCATGTCTGTCTCCGTCTCCCAAGTTTCTTCTTGGAAATTACTACGCCACCAAAAAACTAAAACTAGAGGCATAGTATTTCTACACAAGACTTTATCACTACGATCCATGATAAAAACCAGATGATCCTTAAAGGACGCATCAGCCTCAAGCTCAATATCCTCATCATCGACCACATGAGATGGGTTAGGGTGATACTGCTGAAGATGAGACACCTGGAAAACATCATGCATACCACTATACCACTATAGAAGAGACAATCTGTATGCCACCAATCTGATCCTCTCCATAATATCAACGGTCCCACATACATAGGTACCAAATTACCCTACTTTCAAATCTGATGGTAGCCCAACATTGGTGACACCCAAAGAAACACACGATCACCCACCAAAAACTCGAGAGGTCTACGATGCCAATCCATAAAATACTTTTTCCCACTCTGAGCCATTTATGCATGTTTCCAAATCAACTAAATCTATTCCGACATCTCCTATACAAGACTCAACCCTAAAAAAATTTATTCTCCAACTTCCATCTAATATAACGAAGATCGACAGGTTCTACCATAGAGTGCCTCATACGGTGCCATCTGAATAGTATATTGGTAACTATTGTCATAGGGAAACTCAAAAAGTGCTATATTTTTTCCCCAAAATCCACCAAAATTTAGGACGTAAGACCTTGAAATGTCCTCTAGTACCCGAACAATATGCTCTGACTACCCATCCGTCTATAGGTGGAATACCAAACTCAAAAACACATGGGTACCAAGTGACTTCTGCAATCCTTTCCATAAGCACGATGTAAAATGTGGGTCATGATCCAAAACTATAGTACACTTCACCTCATGAAACCATACTATATTCTGTACATATAACTCACCCAATTGGTCCATGGTGAAAGTATCTCGAATCTACAATAAATGTTTTACCTTAGTTAGCCGATAGACAACCACCTGAATTGAATCATTATTTTGAGGAGTCCTAGAAATACCTACCATGAAATCCATCATCACATCATCCCATTTCCATTTCATAATTGGAAATGGCTACAAAAAACCACTCGAACATTGATTATCATCCTTCACCTGTTGAAAGGTAAGGCATATCACCATGAAACCTGCAACCTCTTTCCTCATCCCTAGACACCAACACTACCTACAAAGATCATGATACATTTTGGTTAAACCAGGATTCAGTTCCCACCTTGATGCATGAAACTCGTGCATCGAAACTTCTTGCATACATGTTGGAACAATAACATGGACATGAACATAAATGATTCTATCATCTCTAATAGTCCAACAAGATGGTGAATTCCCACTTTTAAGAATTTTCCTTAAATCCAAACATTATGAATCCTCATGTTGCTTCTATTTGAACTGGCTCAGAAGCTCATAATAAATTACCAAGGATGTGAGGTTCATCTATTCTTTTCCATCTTGAAACCCTAGATGCATATCAATGAACAACACCATCATTCTCCACTCAAAACTAGATTTTTGAACTGCTTGGTTTTGAGATTCCAACTCAAGGAATATGAAACACTGTTTGCATTTTATGACATGTAAACCAAATCAAAATCGAAGGACTATATGTACTCAACCCATATTCACTGCCAGAAATTCAAATAATGTTGGGATAAAATGTACTTAAGGATCTTATGATCAGTATACACTATAAACCATTGTCTCAACAAGTAGTTCTGCCAATAATTTAAGGCATACACTACTGCATCCAATTAAAGATCATGGGTAGGTTATTTCATTCATGAGGTATCAATTGTCATGAACTATATTCCACAACACGATCATCCTTCATCAACACCTCCCCAATACCAACACTAGATGCATCACACAACAAGGTATACATCTTACCTAGCTTGAGTAAGATCAGAATCTGTGTGGTAGTAAACCGTTTGTTTAACTCCTGAAAGGAACTCTTACACTCCACATAACACTCAAACTTGATACCCTTCTTGGTTAATACTGAAAGTGGTGATGCTAAATGGGAGAATTATTTAATAAACCTTTGGTAATAACCCTCCAATACCAAAAAAATTCAGGCATTAGAAACATTATTGGGATTCTACCAAGTCACAATTGCCTGCACTTTCTTCGGGTCCACTGAAACGCCTTCTTCAGAGATGTTGTAACCTAATAAATGTACCCTATCAATCTAGAAATTAAACTTGGATAGATTGGATTATAACCTATGCTCTCTTAGTTCACTAAATATGATGTTAAAATGTTTTTCATGATCATTATGATTCTTTGAGTACACCAAGATGTCATCAATAAATAAAACTAAGAACTGATCTAGTTAAGGGTGAAATATTTGGTTCATTAGGGACATAAAAACTATCGGCACATTGGTCAATCCAAAAAACATCACAAAAAACTCATACAACCCATACCTACTTCTGAATGTCGTTGAAGGTATATCAGGTCTCACCCTTAGCTAATGATACCCCGATCTCAGATCAATTTTAGAAAACACTAAAGCACCTATCAGCTGGTCAACAAGATCATAAATTCTTGGAAGAGGGTATCATTTATTAACCACAATTTTATTTAGCTTCCTATAATCAATGCACAACCACATTGATCCATCAATTTTCTTAGGAAAAACATTATAGATCCCCAAGGTGACGTACTAGGATGAATAAACCCCTTATTCTCTAATTCCTTCAACTGATCCTTAAGCTCCCGAGTTCTGCTGATGCCATTCTATATAGAGGAAAGGAAATTGGTTCTTTTCCCAATGAAAAATTTATTGAAAAATTAACATATCACTTAAGCGGAAGTCCTGATAAGTCCTTAGGAAACACATCCTAAAACCGATCCACCACAGGAGGAAAGATAAGCTGCTCTACTCCCCCATCATCAAGCATTAGATAGGACAATTGGGCTGTGATTTCACCTAACTACTAACAAACTGGACCTTCACATCCTGCTCAAACATCCTAGTCACCATGATGGACATACATGTCCCCTTCAATAGATATGTACATTACCCTATGATGGTAACAATCAACATGGTATTGGTACAATACCAGCCAATCCATACCCAAAATCAGATCAAAACTTTACATCTAAAGAAAAAATAAATCCCATAGGAAATGGTACCAACTAAATTCAAGGAACACCCCTTGAATTTACTAATATTTTACACTCACACTCCTAATGGTGTATAGATTGACATAACCCCACTCATATGTTCAACTGATAAGCCCAACATAACCAAAAACTGAGTAGAAATAAAAGAATATGAGGCACCTATATCGAATAAAGTACTAGAAAGTGTGGAAACCACAAGGATCGTACCTTGAACTGTCGATGGTCCAACCTCGCCACCTCCAGGTGCAGGTTAAACTTTGAAAAGCTGACCTGACCCTCCACCCTGGGCCCTGGTCTAAATTCCTAGAGTTGTACTACCCTACTGATATGAACTCTCTCTCCCCAGAGTACCTTGCCCACCACCTCTACCTGTATGACCAGTATAACCCCAACTGCCTACCTGATATAAGGTAACCGATCCCCTGCCTATACTCTTTATTGGCCTCAGGCCTCCCTCATTACCCACCTAATGAAGGTTCCTACATAACCTTTTCACATACCCCATTATGCCACATGCTCGACACTCAACTAGTGGTTGGGGGAACAGACTGCGCACGTGTCCTGACCTTCCGCACTGATAACAGAAAACTCGATCAATACTTTGAGGGGATGGTTCTCTCTTCAGAATACTCTATCCACCACCGCCTTGGTGTAAAATATCAAAATAGTGCTTCTTACCATTGGAAGATGCACCACTGGATCGCTCAACTAAAACTACATGCCTACCATTCGAAGCCTCCTTAAGGTTCCCTTATGAAATAAGGGACTGATCTACTACCTCAACAAACCTATTAAAATAGAAGATTTTCACCTGTGACTTGATCTCATGTCTTATTTCATCCTTGAAACGTCTTATAGTAGCTTCCTCATCACCAACCAATTCCATAACAAAGCATTAAAAATTAGTTAAGTGTCCATAATACTCTATCATTGACATAGATCCTTGGTTAAACTTCATAAATTACATATCCTTTTCCTACATAAAAGTATCTAGATAGAAATGTTCCATAAACTTTTCCTGAAAATATTTTCATGTCATACCATCAGCCTACCGATTCTGGACCAAAACATCCCACCAACACTTTTCCTAACCCCATAGCATGTAAACCTCTAGCATGAATCTCTTTTCAGGAGGATTATTTAAGTGAGAAAGAATCATCTAGATGGACTCTATCCAAAACTTAGCTACATCCGGTCCACCCTCTCCTACAAAATTTGGAGGGTGTTGTAGTTGGAACTCCCTAGTCAACTCAAACATACTTGACACAACCCTCCCTAGGCCCCATTATATCTTCTGCATAAAATGAGAAAAGTTATCATGAAACTACTCTTCTCCCCTATAACACTGAATCATCGAGTTCCCTTGCTCCACCTCTGGAAGAGAATTCTCGAAGACATACTCTTGTCACCCAACTAGAACACATTTTTGAGGTAGCATCTTCCTATAATTACAAGCACAAATCTCAGAATAAATAACATGAAACATCCTCAATTTTCACAAAATAAGGATCTCTACTAGCCTCATACAACCCATTCCACATACATTATCCCAAAAGATGTCACTGCATCTAAAACACTACCCTCAACCATCCCTACCAAAATTCATGGATAACATGGGGTAAACCAATATACATAGTCATGAGTATTTCATTAGACACCCCCTTTTAAACCATTTCCACTTCCAAAGCAAAAATCTCTCTACTTTAGACATCTTTACCACTTCACAAATTGTTACAACAAACATTTTAACTCATTTACAACTTTCATTAATCACAATTATTTAACCATTATTTAACTTTATTTTTATTTAACCATTTTGACCATCTTTATTTGACATAATTTTCTTCAAATTTTTGAGGAAGTGAAATGCATTATACTCTTTATGCCCCGCATGCATCCTATGTGTACCTATTATGATACATGCCACCTATATACCTAAGTGCCTAAAATGATGTTGGAATAAAAAACCTCATGCCATTCTATCCATGAGAAAAATATCAAAAAATATTCACATCACAAAAAAAAATGCATCACCCGATGGTGAAATATCATTCAACTGTAATGAAACATATCAAGAACAACAATTCCCACCCTGGGTACTTGGGTTTTCCATCATACTTGGGTTAGATACTCCCATGATTGAGATTATTTCCAAGGCTTGACACATCCTAATCTCCTTTATACCATCCCAAACAGTAAGTCATAGAAAATACATTCCCTGATACCACTTTGTAACATCTACAAACTGAATACCACTAACCGGTGCTCTGATTCGGGTCGCCACATGACCTCAAGCATGTCTCCCCATACACCAAGGTTTACGACTAGAAGTGAGGGTTTAATGAATCACATGGAGAGACTATACCTTCTTTACTAGAGTAATACACAACATATAACATATGAAATAAAGTAAACACTAAGAAATAAACCAAAAATAGAAATTTACAACCATTACCCAAATAGGGTACAAAGTATAACCAAATGATTAATATGTTTTGTCAAGCTGACTGTTCTAAAAGTGAGGAAAACCCAAAATAAGGAAAACTAGAAAAAATTCACAAAATGGGTCCTGACTCCAACTCCAGATCTTTCACCATGAAAATCTCGAGCCAAATTAAAATTCCTAGCACAAAGACCTTGGCTTTTCCTGACCCGCAACCATGAAATCTGCTCAGGTACCAAATGGAGGCCTGAGAAGGGTGTGGGTACAACTCATTAGGATACCTCCAATGGTGTCTATAAAATAACTAGTCTAAAAAGATAGTGCATAAAAATAAAAAGTATGATACAAAATATACTCAAGATAACTTAGGTTCCATCAGTTAAAAATATACACTTTATCCATTTTCATCATTCAGTCTATGGTTTAAGCGTTTCCATCATTTATGAAATGACCTAATATGGAAAAATCATCATGCATAAGGGTATAAATTGCATTCCCTATCTCACTAGGGGTAAAATGTTCATAAAAAATTACAACACACTTACCTTGGAGCCTCAGTCTAGGTAGTCTTATCCAATGCAACCATTAGGGGTCTAGAGCATCAGTCTAACTCCTAACCCATACATTATAGAGAGGGGTTTAGATCCTTAGTCCAACCTGAACCATGGGAGGATCCTCAATCCTTTATCCCACACCACCAATCCATGTAAACATTCTTATTTAACCATTTACCACATTTAACATATCACAAAAAAAAACATTATCAATACACATAACATTCATATATCACAATTCATTCAACACATGAAACATCATCAATCCTTAACCATTTAACACATTTACCATTTTCTTAGAATAACCCATTTAACCCATTTCCCTTTTTATATCTTAACCCCTTTATCATAATAGACAACCATTTTTCCAAAACATACTAAGGGAATCAAATTCACATCAATAGGGAAGCAATATCATGACTTCACATGAAAAAATCGTCAATAAAACTATGGGATATAACTTGTAGACTATCTACCTATAATTTGAAGATGAATACATGATCAACCTTAGCCTTATATTCAGATTCAATCACCCTTTAAAGCCCCAAATCGGAGCTTCGATCCCCACCCAATGGCACTCCAAAGGACCTTAAATCAAAGGATATCCACCCTTTGGAATCTTGGGTTGAAATGGTTTGTCACTGGGGTTAATAGAGGAGAAATGCGGGAAGAAATCAGGTGATATACTTAAAATTTCAAGGGAAAAAATGATAATTTTTCATTTTTTAATGGGGAACACGGTTTTCCTGTACAATTTTCCAAACCGTGTGAAAACCACGCACCTACCTCTATCCAAGGGTGGTTAAGTCAGACGGTTACCTGGGGAGGCCTACATGGTTTGAAAAATCATGTTCCAATTGTGTGGAATTCCTCTATCCAAGGTCACATGGTTTGGCTTCCCCCCTCACACGGTTTCCCCTAACCATGCAAAAACCGTGAAACATGAACAGAATGACCCAATTTTCCTTTATTTCATGTCCAGGACCCTCAGAACACCCCATATATTCCTCAAACACCTGATAAACATCCCATTAACTATAATTAAGATATTTAAACAAAAACTTAAACAAGGGCATACCTCCATGAAGTTTGAGATCTTTCAAAAATATATTAATTTTTTTACTCAATCCAAACAGATAAAAAATATACCATTTCTAAATATTATATGATATAGAGTCGAAATATTTACATAAAATAGAAATTAGACAAGTTTTTAATTCATTTAAACCCTTATCTCATTAGTTTAACCCCCGATAAATCGATTTTAACATTAATTGTGGTAATGAATTTTTACTATTCATTATGAACAAAAATTAAGTTGACCTTATTAACTAATTTTAATTATGTTAATTAAAAATATAGAATCCATTTTATTGAATTCAATTTGAAAATTTAGAATAATTTAATTTAAAATTAAACCTGAAAAACGTGATGAAAAACAGTTTTTCAGAAAAATGTATTATTAAGTATAAAAATGTTTTTAAACCAAATTCAAGATTGCAATTATTTATCAAGACCATAATTATATTATTAATAATAACATTGAATAAATTTTTCTTTTAAACCATTTAAAAATAAAAATAAAATTTGAAAATTCTTGAAATGAAAAAATATTTTTCAATAAAAATCAGTATTTTTTACTATTAATTAAAAAATAAAACTTTCCATAAAAATCCCAAAAAATCACCTAAAGATAATTATGACATGATAAATTCAAAAATTATATTAATTTTTTTAAAAAAAATTATATAATTTATAAATCAATATTTTAAATAAAATCATATAATGTATGAAAATCCAATCTGGTTAGAAATAAGCTTTTTTCCTTTTCACTGAAAAAATACCTAATATTATGTTAACTCTATAATATAATTATTGAATATTAATAAGACATGAAAATAATTTATTATAATGTTACCAGTATTTTTACATTCTTTTCTCTTAAAAAAATTGAAGCCTTGAAATTTTCATGGATATTATTTTCTAAACAAATGAAGGTGGTTTTTCTTCATAACATCCTCTAGTTCCCACACTACCTCCTCTTTTTTTTGATTTCTCTAAAGTAACTTTACCATTAAATTAATTAAATTCCTCAACACTTACTCTCTTGTTTCAAGAATATAGATATGCTCTTAATAGTATGATATATCAAGTTCGAGTTCTATTTCTTTAGAGGTGAGAACACACGTTGGGTCTAGAATATACTTCCTCAACAAAAAGATATATAACACATCATGTAATTTAGAGAGGCTTGTTGAAATTGATAATTGGTAATCCATAGCTCCAATTATTTTTATAATTTAAAAAGTTTTGATGTAATTGGGGCTCAATTTTCTCTTCTTATCAAACATTATAACACCTTTCCATGGGGATACTTTCAAGAAAATATAGTATCCCACTTGAAATTAAAAATATTTCTTTTTGTTATCAAAATAACTCTTTTTAATACTTTGAGATACTTTAATATGAGTTTGAATAGTCTTTACCTTTATTATTGTATCCTCAATAATTATGTTCCTATAAGATTCCTTTCACTAACTTCATCCCAACAAGTTGGAGTGTGACATCTCTTTCCATATAATGCTTCATATATCTCCATTTGAATACTTGAATGAAAGATATTATTATAGGAAAACTCTATCAAAAGTAAATATTTATCCCATGTACCTTGAAAATAAAGTGATCATAACCTAAAAATATCTTTTAATGTTTGAATAGTACTTTCAAACTTCCCATTATTTTGAGGATTATAGGTGGTTCTCAAATGAATATCAGTATCAAGATCTTTCTAAAGAATTTTCTTCTAGAATTAAGATGTAAAGTGTGCATCATGATGAGAAAAAATTGAAAGAAGTGAAACATGAAGTCTTAAACCTCTATTAATATAGAGCCATGTAAGACTCTCAAGAGGTAAATATTCTCTTATAGAAAATAAATGTGAATATTTGGTAAGGAGATCAATAATAACCCATAGTGTATCATTATTTCTTGGAGTATTTGGTAATACATTTACAAATTCCATATTAATGTCATCCCATTTCCACATTGGAATGTGTAAAGGTTTCATGACTCCTCTAGGATCTTATATAATAGCCTTTATATGTTGAAAAACCAAGCATCTTGATACATAATTAGAAATTTCCCACTTTATGTTATCCCACCAAATTTTTTTCTTCAAATACCTATACGTCTTGGTGCTACCATGGAGTATAGAGAAATTCAAGCTATGAGTATCATCTAATAATTTCATTTTTAACTCAGGTATATACGGAACACATATATTATTTCCAAATTTTAGATCCCATTTTCATATATGAAGTCTTCCAATTTCCCATCATTCACAACTTTAATTTTCTTTTGAAAATTCTCATTATCAGGCTAAGAACGTTTTATCTTTTATAATAAAAATGGTTTAGTAATCATTTAAAAATGGGGTGATATTTCTGCTTCCTTAATAATCCTCAAATCCATCTTTAATAAATCCATGAACATAGGATCCCTATCAATCCTCATTTTTTCTATAACTCCAATATATTTCCTTATCAATGGATCCACTACCTTATTTTCTTTAATTTGTTGGTTGTGTATTGATAAATCATAATCCTTGAGTAGCTTAAGTTATCATCTTTGCCTCATGTGGATCTCTTTATGTGTAAATATGCACTTAAAAATCTCATGATATGTGTATATCTCACATATTTCACCATATATATAATGTCCCTATAATTTTAAAGAAAATATTACAGATAAAAAATCAAGATCAAGAGTTGGATAGTTCTATTCACGATTCTTTAACTACATCCATGTATAAAAATTAAATTTATCATTCTGTTTAAAGACACAACCATGTAACTTCTTCGATGCATCACTATATATCAAAAATATTTCATTTCCTATTAGTAGAGTCTAAATCAAATCATCGAACCATATCCTCTTCAATTCTTTAAAAAATTATTTACAATCCCCTTTCCATGTAAACTTAACCCCTTTACATGTAAGATTGGTTAATGGTTTATCCAATCAATATTTTTTTTGAACAAAACTCTGATAGTTTCCTTACAAACCAATGGAACTATGTATCTTAATTATGTTTATTGGTGTTTTAACACCTTTTTCTTTGTAGGAGAAACTGGCATTCCATATTTAGAGACAATATGGACAAAATGAAACCTTCTAAAGCTAGAATTCACACTTTCTAAATTTTCTATATAATTATTTTACTCTAAGAGTCCCAATAATGATATGCAATTGATTCTCATGGTCCTCATATATTTTAGAATATACCATGATATCATTGATAAATAACACAAAAAAATTATTAAGATATTCCTTGAATACTCTATTCATTTGATCCATAAAGATAGAGGGTTAATCAGTCAATCCAATTGGAATTACTGTAAATTATTAATTTCCATGCCTCATACAAAATGTTGCCTTCATAATATCTTCTTTATCTACTCAAAATTAATAATACCCAGAATGAGTGTTAGTATTTAAAAAATATTAATCTCTTTTAATTTGATATAATAAGTCATCAATTCAAGGTATAAGATAGTTGTTATTTATCATAATAGCATTTATTTCCATATAATCAATAAAAAAACTCATATGTCCATATTTATTCTTAACAAAAAGAACATGGGATCCCTAAGTTGAAAGACTAGGGAATATATATCCCTTACCATTTAACTCCTAAACTTGTTTCTTTAACTACTCTAATTAAATAGTGGCCACTCTATATGGATTCTTTGATATAGGCCTTTCATTAGGTATTAAATCAATAAAAAACTGAACTTTATGTTCTGGTTGATGTCTAGGTAATTCCTTAGGAAATACAACAATGTATTCCTAAAAACATGTACATTCTCAATTTTATGATTACCTTTTATATCCCCATGCTGTGTTGGATCTTCTTACCTAAGAATATCATTCATAAGAGCAATTGAGGGTGGATTTTGACATGATTCAAATGATGAAATCTCTCCTCTAAAGATAAGGAATTCCACATCTTCACCAAGAATAATAATTTTCTTCTCTTTGAAATACATTTTTACATTGTATTTTGAAAGTCAATATATACCAATTATTATATAAAATCAACCATAGGTATAAAAATAAAGTTTGTAAATAGTTCATATTTATGTTTCATAATAGGATCTCACGGAAACATCATTATTGCAGTGAGATTTTTACTAGGAGTTTTGATTGACAACTCCCTTACTAATGTGTTAAGGAAATATCTAATTTTCTTAGAAAACATATAATATATAAAATAGTGAGAAGATCCATAACCAAATAAAGAATTAGCTAAAGGCTATAATTAGATTACCTTACACAACATCTTTCGTAACTTCAACCTTAGTTGTCGTGATCACATAATCTTGGCCTCCTCCCCCTATCCTCTTACATGGTAGATTACCTTGATTCTAGAGACATTGGTTTGAATAATGAACCATTTTTTTATAGTTGAAGCACTAGATAGTAGTGCTATATTTCTTTTACTTATAGTCATTATCTAGATAACCCTTGTATCTACACTTGTAAAAAACCCCCATTCCATTCAATAATTTTCTTAGATGTTTATTTTCAAAAAATTTACATGATAGAAATTGATTTTTTCTCTTATTCTTCTTTGAACCTTTCCATTTTTGTTGTTGTTTAATCATCCTCTTATTTTCTTGAATTCCCTTGATATTATTCATAATATTCCAAGGAAAAAAAATTCACTACTAGAAAACAGGGCTATAACAACAGACCTATAACCAAAGTTTTATAGGTCCATGACTATAGCCTTGTTTATAGCCATAGTTATATTAAAACTATGTCTATATCATGATTTATAGCCACAATTAAAAAAATCCATGGCTATGTTTTATTTTCTTTTGACCACCTATCAGGATCCTCCTCCCCACTTTCTGTGATGCTATCCTCCTATCCTCCCCCGATCCGTGACTCCTCGAACCCTTAACCTATAATTTCTCTCCACTCACTCCTCCCCGACGTCGCTACTACACTTCCTGGCCAACGATGTTTCATAGTGGCCTCCCCACCCTCGTGCTCGAATTTCCCCTCCCACCCTCGATCCTCTGCCCAAACAAATACTCCTCATCCCACACCATTCCTCCTCCCCCACTTCCTCCACTCATGATTAATCCTCCCCCTTCAACTCCAGCGTATCCAGCACACATCCCCACTGACTTGGCTCCGAAACGGCTCTGAAACCACCCTACAGATGTTGCTTTGGCACTACCATCCCACCTCCCTGACGAATCATCTCTGACGCCTTCCTGCGTACACTGATCTAGTGCTAACAGCCCACCTCCCCACAGACATGACCTCCCTATCTCCATACCGACATATCTCTGAACCCCCCCATGCCTCACCACGACCCTACTCTGATGTAGCTCACTGTCGTTCGATGCCACTCTGACATGGCCACACCACCTTCTACGATTCTCCTCTGACGTGTCTACCCCAACACCAGGAGACCCTTCTCCTCCGATATGGACACCCACCTCCCTGATTTCTCACTCGAACCCAGCCCTACCCTTGTAATCCACTCATGTGATTTCTCACTAAACCCATTCGCGGACACTAGGTAAATCCTCCCTTCAGTTTTTGGTTGGTATGTTATGCTTCATGATTATTCATTAATGTTGTTTACTTGATTTAGATGATTGATTATTAATTATATTTAAAAACTCCCACTTTGGTGTGAGGATCTTGTTAGTAATGATATGTCGATACGTTAAAAATATCTAACTTTAGTGTGGGTAGTTTTTTGGTATTTAGAAGGTAAGTTGTTGGTGGTATGCGGTCCACTTCTGAGTTGGTTATACCCATTCTTGGTTGTTTAACAGTGCATGATGGATCCCTTGTTTTTTCTACTGAGTAAAATTGTGTGGGTTTTTGAAACATTGAAATTACGATTGAAATATTTATAATAGTCTTATTTTATGTAATATTTGTTTATAATTAATAATGTTGTGCAATTACCATTTTTATATAAATTTTTCAATTAATTAATTTTATGTTTTATTTTTGTTTTTCTTTTTAAATTATAATATGTAAGTGGGATGGATCTTGGGATGTAAACTATAGTGTCCAGCCCAAGATCCATCCCACTTCCCTATCACTTGTAAGGATATTATTTACCAATAAGGGAACATCTAAACATGAAAAGACACAGTTTAATATATAAAGTGATGCAAAAAAACACAATAATTAAATTGTACATCATACGTAACATTCATTGATGATGAAACACTTATAGTGTTGGTGTTCTTTCTCAAGAACAAGTTTGAGGTATTCAAAATCTTCTTCAGATGGATATCGATGATGGGAAATGATATTAGTTGAAAGATTAAGAGCATAGGGTCTGATATTGGTGGGGATTATATAATCTTATAATTTCAAAGGATCTATTTGTGGAAATAAATATAGTTTAAAAAGACTATACTATAAACTATGAAACATAATGGAGTATCAGAGAGGATTAACTATCCATTGGTTTAAAAATAATGGATTTTGATAATTTACATGGGATTCCCCAAGGTGATTTGGGATAAAGTGGTAATTTCACAACATACACAATAAACTAGAGTCCTTACTCCCTATTCGGGTAGAAACTACCAAAATCCTATTAGTCCAAAAGGATGGTTCAATTTACCCATCTCAAAGTATTTTTTTCACTCACCTATATCAATGTTGATGCTAAGGAATGGGAAAATCTTGATTCTAAGTCATGTATATGTTACTTTTTGGGATATAGAGATGAATAGATTGGTTTTCAAATATAGGAAAAACCCCTTTAGAAGGTGGTAAGAAGTAAAAATATGATCATAAATAAAGAGATCATATTAAAGGATCAAACATTATATGGGGTTTTATATGATATAAAAGTATAATCAAATACTTTAGTTCAAATTAATGGATGTCCAGACATTTAATATGTTCTAGAGAGTCATGGAAGCATGATAGTATCAGAAACAATAAACTTTACAGAGGATTTCCCTAAAAGTGTCCATGTTTTGATAATGTTTCTAATTCATGAAGTACTAGAAATATCAATGACTATTGAATATTGAGAAAAGGGTCTATAAGATAAAACATTGTAAGTTTCAATATTGGAAGGAGGATGAACATAAGGACAACTAATGAGATCCACCAAAGAGAGTTTCCAAGTGTATAGGTGTGGTTGTGATATGAACTACTTTATTTTAATGGATTATAGGGATTTTGAGTTACTAAAAATGATAGAAGTTTAAAAGACTTGAATTTGTGGAAGCTAACCATGAGGGATGAGATTGATTACTTCCATGTGTCCTAAAAAATGGAGATGATAGAGTGGTAAACTCAAGAAAAAATCATTAAAGAATGGGTGTATTAGTTTAAGTAATATGTGTATAAAATTTGGAGGTACAAGTCAATTCTAGTTGTAAATGGGTTTCAAAAATCAAAAAGTATGGATTCCTTAGAGATCTTTTCACCAGTAGTTAAACATATGACTATTCATAAGGTATTGAGGATCATTTCCAAATTGAATTTATATTTGGAGCAGTTATATGTGAAGAAAATATTCCTCCATAGGGAATTAGATGAGGATATATACATAGAGAATGTGGTTGTAATCAAGGACAATAAAAACTAAGATCTTATGTGCATGCTCGACTAAAGGCTTTATGGGTTAATGTACGTTCCAAGGAATTGTAATCATAAGTTTAAATACTAAATGATTATGTGGAAGTTCATCCAAAGAAGTGATAACTATTTTTATTATCAGAAGTTGTTTGATGAAGGGAGTTTCATCATCATACTTCAATATATTGATGAAATGTTGTGTATAAGTTTATTAAATGAATAAATTAATTAAATTATGGATAAATTGTATAGGATCTTCGAGATAAATGATCTTGGTATAGTGAAAAGGATTTTGGGTATGAGTATCATGAGAGAATTAGGTTCTAGTACTTTATCCTAGAGCTAGTTGTATTATGTCTATTAGGAGGTGGATCACATCCACATAAGAGAGGAGAAAATCAATAACCAGACCCCTGGTTAGAAACTTCAATATATGAAAGGAGAAGTAATAGAAAATGAGAGATGAGGCAGAGTAAAAGAAAAATATTCCATGGAATTAGTAATCATAAGAATGATGTACACCATGATTTTTACTCATCCTAACATTATGAAAGAAATGAGAGTTATTAGCAAGTACTTGTTTAATCATGGAAGAGAACATTAAGAGGATGTGAAGTTGATTATCCAATAATTAAAAGGTTATGAAATAATGACTGTTTACTTCATAATAGACGAGTCATTACTAGGGTTTGCAGACTTTGAAAATGATGTAGATGGTGACAATTAGAAAATAATGACCAGCTATGTGTTTACATTTATAGAAATGATAATTATATGGGTATCAAAAGATTAATTAGTAGTTTCACTCTCAATAATAGAATTAGATTATTCCACATTGATGGATTTTGGGAAGGATCTAATCTAGCTGCAAGGGGGCGGGGGGGGGGGTGGATGTTCTCAAAAGGAAAAAAGATGATTAAATTCTATTCATTGATTCACAAAGAGGGATTCATTTTAAAAAAAATATAATGTTTCATCCTAGTAAAAATAATATTCCTCTAAATTATCAATTAATTCAGAAGTTTTTACAGGAAAAACTATTGGATCTATGGAATATAGAAGAGACCCAATGTTCAGTTGACATGTTAACAAAGGTCACAATCTAGGATTTGCTAAGGTGACTTTATGCTTTGATTGGGTTAGGATAATCTGAAGGAATATTGGGGAACCATACTAGCTATAATGGAATATTCAAGAGTGAAAGGAAGTCCATGTAATATTATAGAGGACTTGGTGGGGAATCTTGGAGAATGATTCTCAATTGGAAGTTTATAAGTCTTGGCTGTGAAAACTATTTTCTGAAAAAAAATAAATTAGTCAATAAGATGGAGGAAATTTGGGAATCTAATGTATAACGGTTTGGATGGTGATGGTGGATTGGTAGTGACCAAGGTCTAAAATTCTCAAAAGTTTAGAAACTAAAATTCATTCATACTTATAGGAAGAATGATTCCATCAAATGATACAACTATATGACATTGGTTGGATAGTATATTTAGAAAACTTGATTGGATGATATACCTAAAAGTTTTTAATGGTTTTTACCCTTAATCATTTCTCATGAAGTTAATTCCATTTTTTGGAAAATAACAAATGAGTAATTATCTTATTGTGAAATAAACTTTTTTGAAAATAAAGTTATCTATTCACCCTAATGTTCCTCCAAGGCATAATTTTTTCTTAGTGAATTTATTGAGAGAATATTTATATATAAAGGACCTTATAAAACATGATTCATATAAGATTAATTATTTCCCTTTTATCTAAAACCAATTTTTATAAAAATGATCATTTTATTCCATTATTTTCATAAGATTTTCCTTTTTAATCCCATTAAAACTTCCACCTATCTTTTACAAATATTTTCCTTTTCATCCCACATTATTCTTACAACTTATTTTTGAAAATAAATTTATATTTTGGTTTCTATATAAGGTTCAACCTTTCATAAAAATATTTTCCTTCATGAAAATATTTTCATTCAAGAAATATTTTCCTTTATGAAAATATTTTTCTTCATGAAATGTTTTCTTTTTGAAAAAATTTCATTTGAAAAATATTTCATTTGAAAAATTTATTTCTTTGATATGAAATCTTCTTTTACTCTAATTTTTTCTAGAAAACCTCTCTGTCAACTCCAAACTTTCAAATTCATCACAAAACCAAGTCCACACACTTCTAGAAAATCTCTCCATAAATGTATCATGATTTACCCTTTCTGAAATCTTTTAACTTGAATTATTAAAAAACACGATCCAAATACTTCAAAAATAAACATGATGGGTTTTATATAAAATAGTTATCAAAATTTTTTGAATTGAAAGTTTTTATGTAACGTGATTAGTTAGATTTGACTTATTATGTTATGATTATTTGAAGGGAGTGATTCCAGATATTTTCTTTTATTTTTGAAAATTTTAATATTTAATGATATATTCTGTGCTATTTTTTTTTTGAAATTATGACACTTATAAAACTAGTTGATTAGCCTCATGAGAAGGATCTTAAGACTAGGTGTTATGGTGAGGGAAATATGGAATTAGAATCTGATCATGTCCCACTAATGGGTGAGTACGAGACTAAAGTAGTGAAAAAGATCACTAAGAGTATTTTTAAGCTGATTTAAAATATGGAAGGGAGACCAAATTTGGAATTAGTAATTATTCTGGATATATTTTTAGATTTTTAAGTTAGAATTGTGTTGTTTTTAGAAGATATTTTAGGTCTCACAGAGCATAAGAATGGATGGAGGGGATGAATAGAATCTTTTATCTGATTGATTTTCAAGAAGAGAAGAGAGAGAAGATTTACATATTTATACTTTATGAACTATATCAACACTAGAGGGATATCTTAGTCCAAGTAAAGAGGACTGAGGGGGTGTCATGGAAAAATTTCTCGATTCAATTTTTTGAGCATTTCTACCCATAGACATATATGATGTATAAGGTTCTTTTGTTCATGGAATTGAAACAAGGGAATATGTATATTATTGATTACACCTCTATGTTTATGGTATTTATCCCATTTTCTCAAAACATGGGAAGAGATTATACTTTTAAGGCTCTTTAATTCATGTATGGGATGATGTTAGAGGTTTGATCAAATTTTATCTATTTTTCTGACCCACTTTCATGAAATTAGTAATCAAGGATCTTATGGTAATGAAGGATCTTAGGGAATGTAAGAGGTATTCAATGGGATATGGTTGATCTGATATTGATAAGAATAGAAAAGATGAAAAAAATAATAGTGATATAGAGTGTTTATAAACTTAGAAGAATAATTTTTATTCTCCTCCATCCAACTGAAAAATTTCATTAGAGTACTCTCAGTGTGGATAAAGAGGCTATAACTATCCTATTTTTCCTAATAGGTTTACAGAGTGTCACAATTAGGAAAACCATTCTATTAAATATTTCTTGGATTAGTTTATTACACTAAAAATTGATCTTAATCCACTTAGGTTGATGCACTCCTCTAATAAATAGTTCTAGATAAATCTATTTAAATCCAATAAAATTTATGATTTGATAGTGAATATATTTATGGTTATGATTAATCATATTCTATTAATTATGTATATGATCATATGATGAAATTAAATAAAATAAAATTTCTAATTTGATAGTGAATTTGATTGTGGTTATGATTAATCACATTCTTATGATTACAATTAGGCTTATACAAATACTAAAATACATAGATAATTTCAAATATTATAATATATATAGCCTGACAAGTATAGTTTCTTTAGCTTATTCTTATAAAAAACCCATGTTACTTAAATACTTAAATAAATACACAATTTTCAACCCTATAGTGAAAATTCTTATGGTGCTGCTTATTTTTATGGATACACTATAATACATATACATTTTCAAAATTAAGGTGCTTATCATCAAAGGATTTATCATAAAAACTTTTAGAAAACATCTTGGGTATAGTGCTTTCATATTTATACATTTAATATCTTCTCAAAGTATACTTGTTTCCTTCTTTCATTATCGAGGGCTTCATTATTGATTTGGATTTTAAACATACACAATTGAATTAGTAAATCATTTATCCCTCCTTTGACCACATTTATTACAATTTCAACAGATGGCCTTTGTGTTTTCAAAATTCCAGAGGCTAGACTTCTCAGAACATCATCCTGAATATAAAAATAATTGAAAAAGGTATGATTATCCTCTCTTTATTAATTTTAGTATGAAATTTATAAATTATTTTCAATCTTTTTCCAGACTTGCAGAAATCAAAGTGGGTTTCCATAAGAGAATTAAGTTTCTACATCAAAATGAAATAGTCTAGATTTCTCAGAACATCATCCTGAATATAACCATTATTGAAAAAGGTATGAATCTACTCTCTTATTATTTAGTATAAAAGGCATGAATTATTCCTGAAACATTGATTTTTCTATCACTCTTTGATATTAAGATTCTACAATAGGTTTTGTTTTGGTTCTCCTCAACTCTCTTATATACTTCTAAAATATTTAGTAGCATGTATATGGGGAGTGTGTAAGGTGGGGGGTTTGTCCAGGAGGGGGGGGGGTGTTAGGGTGGGTCTGTCTAGTGAGGGGGTGTGTAGGGTGTGTGTGTGTGTGTGTGGGGGGGGGGGGGTATGTCTAGTGAGGTGGTGTGTGTAAGGAGGGGGGGGGGATGTCCAGAGGGTGTGGAGGGGGAGGGGGAGGGATTTACAGAGGGTAAAGGGGGCTGTGCAAAGGGAAGGGGGGATATAGGGGGAGGGCATCTACCTGTTCGGGGGGGGGGGGGGGCTTTCCAAAGGTGGGGGTATGGAGTGAAAATTTTTTGAGGGTAGGGGGTATGAAGTGAAACCTATATAGTTAAACAAAAAAAACTAAACCAAAATACATTGAATAAAACCAAATATAATAAATTTGAGTGAAACCAAACCATACCAAATTGATAACTAAATCAAATTGAACATAATAAAAACAATACCAAATCATTATTTTTCATGTACCATGATTTTTTCCTAAAAAAATAGCTACATCCAAAGTTAACTTCAACTATTAAGACTAATATTATAATTGATTTTTTATTTTTTAATTTCATAATATATTATTTGTTTACATTTTCAGATATCATAAATACATTTCTAATGTATTTATTCATTTAAAATATTGTTAATGAAATCACGAGCATGGTGATTATCCACTAAGGGAACCGAGTTGGTTATGACATAGGCTGGAGTCTACGAGCCAAGAATGTAAAGTCTCTAAAAGCTATTAATGGGGATATAGTCACTGCTATCACAGACCTTTCCAACTAAGGTATATGGCACTTTTTCTTTCAATTCAGTTTCATGTGATGTGTTTGGCCTACTTTGAGTTGGATGTTTCTCTGATTCATTTTACTTTTCTAATTTATTGTCTCCATCTATTTTGTTAGTTACATTTCAAGAGTTTCTATTTAAGATAAGTTGTATTGGGTATCTATTTTTTATGATAAATACTATACATGGTACATTACCTAGAATTTTATTAATATTACCTAGTCACCACCCATGAAATAGTTAGGGAATTATTTGGATAGGTATTAGAAAAAATAAAATAATCAACCTATATAATATAGAAGTGGTTTCATCTATCTCTAATGTATCTAGAAAATAATGATGTTTTATAAACTATGTTTTGTTTGTCTTAATACTTGTTTACTATTTTAGAAACCATAATGTGATGTACATGTATTACATATTCTTAAGAAGTTGGGGGGATGTGAATGGGGTAGGTGGGAGGAATTGAGTTTTTTTTATGAAATCTAGTGGGGGGATGTGCATGGGGGGGCTATGCAGGGGATAGGTGGGGTTTGTAGGGGGGCTATCCAGGGGGAGGTGGGGGGTATCCAAGGGGAGGGGGTGTAGAGTGGGGGGGGGGGGGGGTACATCCAAGAAGGAGGGGGTTTATAGTGGGGGGGTTGGGGATGTGTAGGGTAGGGAGGGGGTATGTTCTATTATTGTGTTTGTGTTTCCCCTATTCCTTGTAGATTCCCTCGATGAACACTCATTGAAATGAAGCCCTATATTTCTATTATGTATGTATTATATTTGTTCAAATCCAATAATGTATTGGTCCTAATTTTATGAATTTATAATAGATAATAGATATGTATTTTTTACATGAATCTATACTAAAAAACCGATCCTCAGCTGCATGACATGTTGTCCATACCCCATGGATGAAGTAGTCCTTTTAGTGCCATTATTTTATTCTTTATTTATTTTATGTTTTCAATGAAGAGAAGTCATGGTATTGTGGTGTGTTGGACATATTATAAAAATTAATTTTTGTCAATGATGGCTCCGGATGAGTTCTATGGGATATATTCTCAGACAGTCTCCTCATCGTTGAATCCATCAGTAGTGAAGCATCACATGACTAGACAACACAGTCATGAGTCCTCAACCTACAAGCATGAGGACAGTGAAGATGAAATAGTGATGATAGTGAAGCACCACATGACTGGTATATCCTATGAACCTGAGGGTATGAGTCCTTCTAAAAGTTAATCATAAGGTCCGACTCCTTGGTTCAGTTTGGTTCAGGTTAGGTTTTCTTAGTTATTTTTTATTTGGTTCATTTTTTTTTGGTTTATGTCAATTTTAATAGGTTCATTTTTTTTGGTTTATGTCAATTTTAATAGGTTCATTTTGTTCGATTTGGGGCTATTCAGTTCAATTAAATTAATTTTAGATTCAATTAGGTATGTTTCATTAGTTTCATTTTTGGATCGCTCAATTACGCTTTATTGAAATTAGTTTTGATTGGTTTCAGTTAGTTTGGTTACATTATTTTTAGTTTGGTTCAATTTCATATTTTTCAAAACCATTTGGTTTGGTTACACTCTAATCAATTTGGATTGATGATGTTTGATTTAGTTCTATTCATATTAGCATGTCTTTGGTTAGTTTAGTTCATTTGACTAGATTTTTTTTATAATAGCCATATTAGCATGTTTTTGGTTTGTGCAATTCAATCGACTGGTGTGTAGGGCGGGTTGGGGGGGGGGTGTAAGGTGGGGGGCCTATCCATGGGGGGGGGGGTCTGCTATAGGGGGTCTGTGTAGTGGTGTGGGGGGAGGGGTGTCCAGGGGGGAGTGGAGGGGGGTATTTTTAGGGGAAAAGGGGGGTTGTGTAGTGGGGAGGGGGGTTTATCTAGGAAGGAGGGTGGGGGTGTAGGGTGTGTGTGTGTGGGGTGGGGGGTCTACCCAGGAAGGAGGGTGGGTGGGGTGGGGGGGTTCCAAAGAGTGGGGGTGTGGGTCTATCCAGAGAATGGGTGGTGGTTTTCCAGGGGGGGAGGGTGGGGTGGGGGGGCTTTGTAGGGGAAGGGGGCTGTAGGGGGAGTGGTGGGGTGGGGTGGGGGTGTCCAGGAAAAGGGAGGGGGGGGGGGTGCAGGGGGAGTGGTGGTGGTGTGTGTGTGTGTGTGTGGGGGGGGGGGGGGGTTGTCTAGGGGGACAGAGTGGGGGTTGCAGGAGGAGTGTTGGATGGGTGTCTAGGGGTAGGGAAAGGGGGGTGTCTAGGGGGTGGTAGTGGGGATGTAGGGGGAGTGGGTTGTCCAGGTAAAGGTAGGGGGGTTGCAGGGGGAGTGGTGGGGGGTTGTCCAGGGAGGGGGGATCCAAGGGGAGTGGGGGGGGGGATGTCCAGGGGGAGGGAGGGGTTGTAGGTGGAGTGGTGGGGGTGGGGGGTGGGGGGGGGGGGCTGTCTAGGGGGAGAGAGGGGGGTTGTCCAGGGGGGCTGTGTAGGGTGGGGTGGGGGGTGTCTAGGGGGAGGGAGGGGGGTTGTAGGTGTGTGTGTGTGTGCGGGGGGGGGGGGGGGGGTGCTGTCCAAGGGGTGGGAGGGGGATGTAGGGGGAGGGGGGAGGGGTTGTCCATGTAAAGGGAGGGGTGGGGGCTGTAGGGGGGAGTGGTGGTGGCGGTGGGTGTCCAAGGAAAGGGAGGGGGGTTGTCCAGGGAAAGGGAGTGGGGCTGCAGGGGGGAGGGGGTTGTCCAGGGGGTGGGAGGGGGGCTATAGGTGGAGTGGTGGTGGTGGTGGTGGGGGGGGGGGGTGTCCAGGGGGACAGAGGTGCTGTCTAGGGGGTGTAGGGTTGGTGGGGGGGGGGGCTGTCTGGGGGGTATATCCCAAGGGGAGTGGGTGGAGGGGGGGGGGGGGTGGAGGAGGGGCTTTGCATGGGAGAGGGGAGACTTGGGGGGGGGGGAGGGGTTTTCCCAGTAGGGTGGGGGATGTGTAGGGTTATAGGGTGTCCAAGGGGGCTACCCTAGGAGGAGTGGTGGGGGGGGGTGTCCAGTGGGGGGTGGGAGCTACTTTAAGGGGAGTGGGGGGGGGGGTCTATGTAGGGGATAGGGTGGGGGATATTTTTTTTAATGTATTTCTAGACCCTATTTCTATGGTTTTTAACCATGCATATAGGTCTAATGCCATAGTTAGAAACCGTGGTAATAGAGTGTGTCCATTCTGTGGTATAACCACAGTTCAAAACCATTGCTATAGTGATATTACCATGGTTTAAACTATGGTTGTATACTTATATCCACAGTTCAAACCATTTATATAGACCTATATCCATGCCAAAATTATCCACAGTTCCTCAAACCATGGCTATTACCTATAGCCATGGTTTGAGGCCCTATAGCCACAGTTTTAAACTGTGGCTATAACCTGAATTTATAATAGTGAGTCCTAGATCAGATACTTAATAAGAGTTATTTATAATAGAAGTTATAATAAGTCAATTAGGTATAATCAATATGAAAAGGTAAATAACTAAAAACACATTTTATTTAATCAATAACTTGAGCATGAAATTAATACATGGATAATATCAAATTTAATAGTCTCATTGATAATATCAACTAAATTCTCAATGAAGGAAACATATACTATTGGATGTCATGATCTCAGAAATCGTGATATCTTTACCATCAAGGAATTATGAAAAGATAGTTTAAACTATGCCCAGGAATACACCCAAAACCCATTTAAAATAAGGCTATCCAACTTGTTTTTATCATGAGACCAGTCGATGCATCAAGGGGCTATTTATAACTAATCCCCACCCATCACTGCATGTCTAATGCATTCATCAAATATTGAATGATCAATTCAATTTATAAATAATATTCCTTATAAAAAAATATCTATATTGATTAAAGAATACAAATTTATCAAGGTTTTCTATAGTCAATTAAATAAATTTCATAGTAAAACATCATATGTAGAAATGATATATGGTTTTGGAAATAATCATATCCATAATGTAAAAAATTTGTATATTTAAGAGAAATGTAATGTTCTAATGAACCCATGAAATTTAATATTTCAAGAGAAAGTAAATGAATAAAAAATTAATCAAGAGATAAGAAATTACCATCAATTCATTATAAAAGTATATTTTGTAGTAAAAAAATATAACCACCGAGGACCCACACTTCCAAATATGGTGCTGAAATCCATAAATTCACATTTAAATATATGATTATGATATTTATAAACCAAATTTTACATCCAAACCTTATACCATAAAAAGGAAAAATTAGATCACTTATACTCCCAAGTACCTTTTAGGTTTATAGTTTTATAGAATTAGGGAAAACTTCTACATAAAAAAATTCACGATTCGTCAAATGATTATTTATCCCATTTCACCCAGCTTTTTTTATTTCACATTAGGTCATGAACATTATCCTTGTTAAATAATTTTTAGAAATAAACTATTCAAACTCATTATTTATAACTAGGGGAAAATGATACATAAGAAGGTTGATTTGAAATGATCAGTAAGGGTAAACATAATAATTAATAATTGAATGTCATCAATGAGCATAAGAGTGCATAAGGGCATGATAACATAATCAAAGGGCATAAGTGAATCATAAAATAACTAATACCCATAAATACCTGGATCATAAAATAAGAAATCTTGTAAAAGGAATGATTCATCATAATCAATAATAAACAACCATGTGATATAAATCTAGATCATTGGAAACATTATAAACTCATAACAGGACAATAAAACACTTTTTGGTAACTTGGAGAATCAATTTCATTAAACCCTTTCAAAAAAAAATTAATTGGAATAACCATACATATGACTTATAACATCATCATTACCCAATGCATTGGAGATCTATAATGGGATCACCCTTTGTATAAGATATATCAGACTCACATGTGAGCTATAATGGAGTTCAACCCTTCTTATAAGGTATATCAGGATCACCCATTTATCATGAGCTATAATGGGGATCAAACATTCATATAAGCTATATAGGGATCACTCGTGAGCTATAATGGGGTTCAAACCTTCATATAAGCTATATCGATTTCACCTGTTTCATATAATTCTCAAGTACCATATCAAGAATAAAACACATTCACCATAAAATTCATAGAAACAATCATTAGTATTTTATAACTTGATAAAACCATAGAAACTAAATGATTTTAATGTAAATCTCTTTGAAACATGATTAACCCATGGAAAATAAATGGTTTCCATAAAAATCTCTTTGAAACATGATTAACCCGAGGAAAAGAAACAGGTTCCTTAACAATCTCTTCAAAAAATGGTTAACCCATAAAAAAACGAGTTCGATAACAATATCATTGAAAACATCTTAATATATCCAGAGAATTTTTTTGGATGTTATAAATAAAAAATATCTCTAATGGAGGATAATTAAAAATAAGGTTTGTTGATGTTGATGAATGTAAATACCACTAAAAGATCATTAAGAAAATGCTTGAGGAAGATAGTCTCTAAACATTCCAATGTGTCCCATACCACTTTAAAAGATTTGAATCATAAGCCCCATGAAGGAATAAAATTTAATAGAAAAATAAATAACACGATAATAAATAAATTCATGATATTATATGTCAAAGGGGTTGTATATTCACCTTATAAAAGAAGGTGGATGTATAACATAAAAAAATGCGTCAATGAAAGGAGATTGAGACGATGTCCCATACCACTTTAGTAACTTTGAAACCGTAAACCCCATGAAAAAGAGATACTCAAATGAATATGTAAAACACCATAAATTTAAGGATAATAATCATCAAATAAATTCATGTGAATTATATAAACCACACAAAAAAGTGGTGAATATGGAATATATCTCATATAAATAAAAGTGAGATGAGAAAAACCCTTACTACTTGAGTAAGTTTTTGAATTGTGAGACACATGAAAGAATAAAATCAATTGAAACTTTTAATATCATTAAATTAATTAAATTTATTACATAAAATTTAATAGGTTAGTATATACACCATATAAAATTAATTATGTTCATAATAACAAATAAGACTCAATGGAATGTAAATTGAGATGGAACCCCTTACCTTGAATCCGATTCGGCATGCTTGTTATTTATATTCTTGAATAATAAACTTATGTTAAATATTTAATTACTTTATAAAATTTTAAATATTTATTATTAATTTTATTTAAATTATAACCAAGTTATATATAATTACTTAATCAATTAGGTTTAAGTTGGATATTTTTACCATATTCATCTTATGTGTCAAAAATGAATTTAGTAGGCCAACTAAGGTCAATGATATCATTATCTAAACATATCCATAATAATAATCATGAAATAATCATAATATTTTTATATAAATTATTCTTGTAAAACAAATCATGGAAGATGGATATGAAAAATGAACAAACATTACAATCATGGAGATGACATGCTGTACGTACACATGAACAACGTTCCCATTTTTCAGTGATCATTATAGAAAGAAGGTAAGTAACATTTATATTTCCATAATAACCATTATATCATAAATACCATGTTATTTAATTGTACATAATTATATATATAATTATTTTTATTTTGTGGTGAAAAAAGGATAATCACATCACTTTGAGGAGGCGGTAGTCCACACATCTACAAACGACGTTATCACTTTTTTATTATGTGAAAAGGTAAGAAAGAAAGTGATATATTATATTTTTGTAAATATAATTATTTAATTAATATCATATATATTTCATTATATCACATATTATTATTAAAACCATCCTAAATACATTCCAAGAAAATTGTGAATGTATCACATCGCTTTGAGGAGGCTATAGTCCACACATCCAAAAAAGACATTATCATTTTACCACAAAATGGAAAACACGAAGGTATGTGTTATATAAAAATTAAAAAAGTATAAATAAATCATAAATATCATACATATCATATAAAAAAATTATTTCCATCATAATTCCCAACCATGAGAGGTGGTAAAAGAAAGATGAACAACATCGTTTCATGTGGTGGTAGTCCTCCGTACATAGGAACAATGAATTCATTACCAATTTTATTAAAGTGTGTGTAGGTGTAGGAAGAAAATTTAACATAAAAAAATCTTAGTATATTTATGACACTTATTTTATTATATAATCCTATAATAAGAATAATTTAATTGGTGTATAGAGAGATAAAACAAAAGTGCTCGTTGAATAATGTTATCGCTTCTTTGGGTAACTTCTTTTAGTTTGAACCAAAGGACTTACTTGGTTTAATTTATGCCCAAAGTGAAAATTTTAGGATGATAGGAGAGATATTGGGAGATTATTTTTGTAGGTTTTGTATGAACCAAAAGTGTAAGGGTCTAGATCCATGTGGATTGACCCTTTGCATGTTCCTGAGGCTTGCAAAGCTCGAAGGAAGTCCAGAGGGACTCGAGTGTTGAGAACTGGAAGCAGATAACTTTTAAAGCATGAAAGTGGGTTTCACACTATGTAGAATTATTTCAAAATGTGAAAGTGGTATTCACTTCATGTAATATTTTGGGGTTTGAAAAATAAAATAAATGCAAAAGGTGATGGTTTTTTGGTGGAAAATGACCTCGAAGAATTACACCACATGAAAGGGGATTACACATCATGTAATCCACTAATTTTATAAAGTTTTAAAACATTATACCCACTTGGGTTGTCAAACCATAATAATGTAAGTTCCCTCTATCTCATCCCAATAAACCCAACAGTCCCCTCTTTGGAATTTTGAAGATCCCTTTGACGAGAATCGATCTTGGGTTTCCATCTTCAATCCGTGGTGACTCGACTTGATCCAAGGTGTGTTTTTCCTAAATTTTCTAGCATTTTCTCCTAGTTTTGATATCGTTTCCTCTCATATATTATTTTAATGCTATGGAGTTTTCTTACCCATGGTTCTAATGGGATTTCTCTCAGTTTTTGTTGGTGTGGTGGTGCCACAGCGTCCTCGGTTGGATGTAGTCCTTATGAGAGAGGTGACCGAAGATCTGTTTCATGGTCTGTTATCATGCGATGAACATCGATAAACTTTTAAGGTAGGAGATTCATTTATTTCTATTTAATTATGTGAAATAATAGATATAGTATGGTTCATCACCTTGGATCACAATTATATAGACCCAATTAAATACTTGAACCAGATTAAAGAATTAGTATCGATTATATAACGATGTTGTTTCTTTATACCGTGATAACATTTTTCCTATTGATTTTCTAGATAGTGTGATATCTATACCTTCATTGGTTTATCATGTTGTTATTGATTGAAATTGGTAAAGAATGTAAATTCAAAATTAATTGATAATTAATTGGCTAAAATATAAAGAGCCATGTTTAAGGAATCCAGTTGTTGTTGTAATTTTATGTTAATCAAATTGATGCAAGTATGCATGTTTAATTTAATTAGTTAATAAACCTGAAGCATGTTGATGCTTGTTGATAAAGATAATGCCTTGTAGGGTTAGAGTTTCTTGATTTCTTATAAATTCCAAGTGCCTTATGCTTTAGATCCATGATATCTCATTGTGTGTGAAGGCTGAATTCCTTTCTTAAGGGCCAAGAGCCTAATTGCTATGTTTGTTTCCTTCTTCTTGAGATATGGATGATCCTGGAGGGATGTTGTGGTTGTGGGGGTAGGAGGGACCCGATGTGACGTGAGCATGGGATGTCTGATTCTGGATGGATTTTGTGGTATGAGGGGTAGTAAGGCACTATTATTTTAGAATCATTTAACACATGGAGTGTATAGATGCATCAATTTATACATATGAGTGTCGGGGAGGACATAAGAGACGTTAGAACAGATTAGAGCTAGGCTTACCCATTGTTATGAAAGCTATATGCTTGTTGAATATGTTGTTTGGTTGGTGACCAATTTGTTGTTTATCTAATTTCCTTTCCCCACTACTTGAGGTAGACAAATGTGTTTGGTTACTCTCTTTCCATGGTAGGAAAAGATGCATGGGGTATGCTATATTCTTTCTATGTTCATCTCCTCATGGTTGAACAAGTTTACTCTCATGATATAGGTGGAAAAGTATTGATAGGTAGTTTATCTAATCACCGCGTTGAGACCCTTGTGTTTGGGGAGTTTACAATTTTTTCCTAGATCACATAGAAATATATAAAGTGGTAATGTTTCTAACTAAATGAATAATGTTTAACCCATGGGGCTGGAGCTTACTAGGATGCAATGCTGAGGTTGAAATTATAAGAAGTATTAGACTCGGTTTTCTTATGACTGGAGGACATGGATCTTTTTTGAAATGGTAATGTGACATGATATGGAAACGATAATGGTTAATTAAAGGATATGAACTAATTATCATAGATTGAAACTAATAAAAAGGGATAAAGTAAATTAATATAGCCATTTAAATGGTTGTGTGCTTATAGGATATCCGGTATTAGTAGTGGTATCCAGGAGTCTAAGAGACATTAGCTTCAGTTATTTCTGAGACTAGGATACTCCCATAGTGTGGTTGTGATCTATATTATATCATGTAATTTTTGTGTTTTTATATTCTAATCCACCCTGTTGGTTAGGGAAAATAACTCCCCGGGGATTCTGAGCCTTGGGGGGGGGGGGTGTTTTCCCCAACATCCTAGTGGGAGGATAGATGAGTGATTACCCCCTTTGGTCCACTCTATTCTCTTGGTAGTTACTTGTGCTGGTATGTATGATGGTTATTTTTCCCAATATATGTGTGTAGAGGGATGTAATGGCTTGTGGTTATTTCACACACATGTAGTCTAGATATAGTATCGTAAGGACTACTATAGGTATAATGTGTATAGGCTGTGATGTCTTGAGGATCCTTACTCAGTGTATGGGCTATGATGGATTGAGGTATAATACATGACATATGATACACGTTATGAAAGCTGTTGTGGCTCTTGGATACTACCTAGTTACTTTTGGTTATGTTGACGTGGGGGTGTGTGTTGCATGAGGTGCATGTTGTGGTGCTTCACCTAGGTGTCTGTGGGCTAGCCTTTTTGGAGAGAGATGCTTTGGACGTGCGATGTTGGGGAAAAGTAGAAAACCAGTGGGGAGGTATTATCGAGGTACCCTTGATATTATTTATTATATTATATGATCTTGTATGTGATACTTAGTGAGAGTAGCCATTCTGAGGATGGGAACTTAGTATACCTCTTTAGGTGATGATTTAGTTTCACTTGCTGTTCACTATGCTTTAGCATGATTCCTTTACTTTTTCATGAGAGGATCTGGGGAGGATCCTACTGAGTATACTTTTATACTCACCCTATGTATATATAAACTATTTTTCAGGTTATTTGGAGAAGGTTGGAGATCAATCTAGTTACTATTAGATTGTGGGTTGTAGGAGATGTTTAGGATTCATGGTCACTACCGTCCTTACTTTCTTTTGGTACTTGTAGTTTTCCTTTTCAATTGTAGTAGTTCTTTCATGACATTACATTTGTGTACTCATGATTTCTTCAATATTGTAGTCTGATCAGGAGATGGTTGGTTTCTATCTTATCAATTTATTTCACATGTGTTTCTATTAGAGGATGATGCATCCCATCTATGTGTTTACTATACCCTTGGTGCTAGTCACCAACCTGGGTCCTACTGGAGGTGGAACTTGGGGGTCACTATCTCTCTTCTCCCATTTCTGGCCTAAGAGGGGTACAATCTGTAAGGAAGGGGTCATGAAAGAGTGTTATTAAAGGAAGTTAGAGGGATAAGATGGAGTTTGAAGTTAGTAATAGGTGAGGTTGCATGGGTTGGTAGGGAATTTTTTTTAGCTAAGTTAACAAGCACTGTAAACACGAGAGACCGGATGAGACACGTGTATTTAGGGCCCCCTGTGATCTAATGAATGGAAATTTAAGCTTATAGTAGCTACTAAATAAAGTGATGCTGGTTTCAGAGTAGAGAACTAGAAAAGGATCATGCATCATTCTTCTTTATGCCTGTATTTTAATGGGTAGACCTTGGGGTAGGTTAACCTAAAATGAAATTAATTAATGTTAAATTCATACATATTCTAGGTTTAGGATCACTAATTATTTATTATTTTTCAGGTATGGATCTAGGACAACTTCTTCATCAGGTTCGCGTAGAATATGTTCAGTAGGTTGCACTTGCAGATCACCATAGAGTATAGGTCGATGATGAATACACTTGGGAGAAACTACGAGTGTTTTAGTGCCAAAATTTGTAGAGGTAAGAGGTATTTGTTTCAGATACATTCATAAAATATTTTTTGGAGGAGGTTGATATATCTTTTAGTTTGATCCGTGCTCAAAAAAAAGTATTGGGTATCGTTGGATGTGACGATGCTGCATGGGGAAGCAAGGCAGTGTTGGTTCTTGTTCCTCAGAGATCGTAAGGAGTTGATAGTCTCGTGGGAGGAGTTCTATGACTAGTTGAGAGCCAAGTTTCTTTCTTCTACCCTAAAGGTGGCCAATATCTAGGAGTTTCTTACCCTTTGTTAAGGTATCTACAGTGTGAAAGAGTTTGGAATCCATTTTAGAAACCTTCTATGATATGCTTTAGACCTATTGTCGGATGAGGAGGACATGGTGAGGCATTTTGATGAGGCTTTGCATCCGGAGATCCAACACCTTGTCACCCTATTTATGTTGAAGATGTATCTTGAGGAGCTAGAAAGAGAAGAGGTCATCGAGAGGATTTTAGTTAGAACCAGATCGTCATGAGAGGGGAGTCATCAAGATTCCTCATGAAGTAGAGCTATGGTATGGGGTTCCCAGTTGTCCGGACAGAAGAACTTTTGATCAGGTGAGGGTAGGTCCTAGCCCTAAATGTCACGTTTCTCTGGGGTGGTGGCTCTCATAACTATGCTAAGGTACTAGAAACATATTTTTCTTGTGGAGTCCAACGTTATCAGTGAAGAGAGTGCCTGAAATTTATAAGAAGTCAGTGTGCACCAGTTTTTTTGCTTCAAGTTCCTCTGTTGAGGCAGTTCCGGCTGAGGTAGTAGCATCATGTTGCTCCAGTTTGGGATTAGTAGAGAGAATATGGGGTAGGCATAGAACGAACCCAATATGCTCCCCATCCTCATATAGTAGATCACAACCATATAAGTGGTCATCATCATGGTGTAAGAGGTCATAGATCAGGTCGTGGCCAGCTTCACACTTTAGCGTTGCTAGCGCCAGGTGAGATAGACATCATTCGAGGTACCCTTTCCTTGTTTTCTACTTTGGTGAATGATTTGTTTGATCCAGTAGTGACACACTTATTTATATCACCTTACCTTGTCCATGCTTTGGGATTTGAGTTAGAGAGGCTTCTAGTGCCCTTGGTGTTGACTACTCTAGTTGGAGGTTGAGCTAACTTGTTTTAATTATGTAGAAATTGTGATCTAGTGCTAGGTTAGAAAAACTCTTGGGGAGATTTACTTTTTTTACAGATACAACCATATGAAATCATCCTCAGTGTGGATTGGTTGTATTTGATTCAGGCTATCATGGATTTCTTTAGGACATAAGTTGTGTTCTTCGATGCTGATGGAGAGACAGCCATGTTTTTTGGCGAGCAAGACCCTTGGATGGGTCAGAGATGTGTTCTATCCTTATCATCCTTGATGGATGGGATGATTCTAAGTTCATTAGAGGTTCAGAAGTTGGTGTTTCCCAGGGTCATAGAAGAGTACCCTGATGTCTTTCTATAGAAGGTTGTAGTGTTTCCCCCTCGACGAGAGATCGAGTTCAGGATTGAACTATTTCCAGGTGTGTCTCCTTTCTTGATGTCTCCATATAGGATGACTCCTTCTGAGTTGTGAGAGATATGTATATAGTTTGATGGTCTATTGTAGTGTGATTTTTTTCACCAAGTTCTTCACCGTGGGGTGCACCATTTTTGTTCATAAAGAAGGATGGCAATAGTTTGTGGTTCTGTATCGATTATCATCTCTTGAACAAAGTGAAAATGAAGAACCAATATCCTCTTTCATGGATTGATGCTTTATTCAATCAAATGAAGGGTTAAAGTTGGTTATATAAGATTGAATTGTGGTTATGATATCATGAAATGTGTGTAAAGGATGAAGATAGTCCAAATACTTCTTTATATTATCTTCATGGGAATTACGAGTTTGTTGTGATGCCGCTCGATGTGATGAATGATCTAGAAATGTTCATGGGGTTAATGAATGCTGTGTTTTGTGAGTTATTGGATAAGTTTATGGTGGTTTTCATCGATGAAATACTTGAGTAATCCAGTTCTGAGGAGGATCATGCAAAGAATATTCATGACATCTTGGGAGTTCTTTTCCATGAAAAGTTGTTTGGGATGTTTTTGAAGTGCAAGTTTTTGGATCAAGAAGTCTGTTTTTTGGGGCATGTTGTATCCCAGTATTGAGAATTTTTGAATCTGTTGAAGATAAAAGTGGTTGTGTCTTGGAAATCCCTCAAGACAGTAGCAAAAGTAAAAAGTTTCATTGGTATTTTAGGTTATTATAGTAGGTTTATAGATGATTTATATTAGGCTGTAACTCATATGATAGTATTGACTAGAAAGGATCATGAATTATTGGGGAATGATCAGTTCCATACATCTTTTGATTATTTGAAGGATAATTTGGTTAGTACTTCAGTTCTTTGTTTTCCTAAAATATGAGTTCACTTTGAAGTTTTCTATGAAACTTTGTGTCATGGGTAGGGATGTGTTCTGATTCAGTAGAGATCATTCATTTCTTATGGGTTTTGGAAGTTAAATCCCCACGAAAATAACTATTCCAACCACAATCTTGAGTTAGCGGCGATGATGTTTTCCTTGAAGTTTTTGATACATTACCTCATCTGAGAGCGTTTTGTCATACTCCCTAATCATAAGATCCTAAGGTAGTTTTCTCCCAATGTGACTTGAAATTACACCAGCGTCAGTGGATGGAGTTCTTACAGGATTATGAATTCAAGATCTTGTATACACCTAGAAAGGAAAATGTTGTGGCTGATGCATCAAGAAGGAAGTCACATAGTAATGTGGTGTATGAATCTAGTGATTCATGGAGAGTGATGGAATAAATTTAAACATTGAATCTAGATATGGGAAAATTTAGGGGTAGTGGTTGTCTTTTTCAGATGGCGGTAAAATCATATTTGGTGCAGCAAGTGGAGGAATCCCAATGGTGAGGCCCCTGATGGTTGGTCTAAGGATGAACAACATTAAGTGTTGTTTTAGGGAAGGATTTTCATTCCCTTGGTGATATATGAGATGGTTCTCAAAGGTTATATAACTCGCCCTTATCTATACATCCTGGCATGACAGAGATGTACTGAGCTTTGAGAGGTTAGTTTTGGTGGCCTAAGTTAAAGTGTATAGTTGTGGAGTTTGTGTCTTGATGTTTGGTATTCTAGATTGTGAATTCCAAGCACCATATTCCCAGTGGTTTTCTCTAGTCATTATATGTTCCTTAGTGGAAGTGGGAGGACATCTCGATGGACTTTGTTACCATTTTAATTTGATCTCAGGGAGGCTATGATGCTATATGGGTGACAGTGGATCATTTGAAAAAATTAGTTCACTTTATAGTGATCAAGGAGTCGAGCTTAGTGAAGGTTCTATCAAGGAAGTATCTGGAGTAGGTGGTGAAACTCCGCGGGGTCCCGATGATGATAATTTATGATCAACATACTCATTTTACCTTCAAGGTGTGGAGAGTTTGACAACATGATTTTGGTTATTATCTATACCTTAGAACTACTTTTCATCTGCGGACAGATGGTAAGACAGAGCATACCATCTAGACTCTTGAAGACATGTTACACTCTTATGTCTTGGATTTTGGAGGTTTATAGATGAGGCACTTTCCCTTGGTAGAGTTCATGTATAATAATAGTTTTCACTCCACCATCAGTATGGTGATGTTTTAAGGCTTGTATGGCTGACCTTACCATTATTCATTGTGCTAGACAGGGGCTGGAGAGTCAGTAATTCTTAGACCAAAATTGGTACATAAATCAACAAAGATGGTTCAGGTGATTCAAGAGAGGATGAAGGAATCATAGGATCATCATAAATACTATGCTGATCATAGGAGGATAACTTTGGAGTTTTATGTTGGGGATCATGTGTCCCTAAATGTGGTTCCCCGTCATGGGAAGTAAAGGTTTGGTTATTGGAGTAAGCTTTTTTACTAGTTTGTTAGTCCTTTTGAGTTGTTGGATCGTGTTAGATCCATGGCATATCATATAGTGATTCCCCCATAGATGAGATGAATAAATGATTCTTTTCATGTGTCACAGATCTGTCATTATCTTCATGAAGACTCTCATGTCATTGATTAGGGTGAGATCGATGTTTACGATGATGTGAACTTTGAGGAGAAACCTGTAGAGATCCAGGAATTCAAGGAAAAGGTGTTTCATGGGAGTTCTATCCCCTTGGTTCGTATCTTATGGTTTCATGATGGAAAGTAAGAGAGTATCTAGGAATTTAAGTTGTAAATACATGCTTAGTACCCCAAGCTATTTTATGTTTAGTTATTCTCATGTAACATTGTTTGTTTTATGGTTGTATACCTTTCTGATTGTGAGAAGGATTTCTCTTGTTTCTTGTTTTATCTTGATCTATTTTGAGAGGTATCTCCCCTGGGAGAGGTTTTAGGAGTTGTTTGTGGTTGTTTTGTGGTTTTACTCTTGTTCCTCTAATGAGTTGGTGAGATCCTATGGCGACGAGGGCCTTGAGAGGTATATCATGGGGTGACTATTCAGATAACCCCTTTATGTTTCCTCTCTAGGTTGGTTTTGGATTCTCAAGGATGAGAATTTTTTGAGATTTATTTTATGTAAGGACCCATATCCATGTAGATCAAACCTTTATGTGTTATTGAGGATTGTGAAGCTCGAAGGAGGCTCGTAGGAAGTCTGGAGGGACTCGAGTGTTGAGAACTAAGAGCAGGGAACTTTCACGACATAAAAGTGGTTTTCACACCATGTAGAATAATTTAAAAATGTAAAATTGGGATTCATGTTGTGTAATATTTCAGGGTTTAAAAAATAAAATAAATGAGAAGGGTGATGGTTTTTTCGGTGGAAACTGACCTCGAGGAATTACACCACATGAAAGGGGATTATACGCTGTGTAATCCCTTGATGCTGTAATGTTTTAAAACATTACAACCACTTAGGTTGTCAAAACCTATGGATGTATCATCCCTACCTCTCATCCTAGGAGACCCGAAATTCCCCTCTTCGGCATTTTTGATATCCCTTTGATGGGAATCGATCTTGGGTTTCCATCTTCGATCCGTGGTGACCCAGCTTGATCCAAGGTGTGTTTTTCTTCCATTTTGTGGTAGTATATCCTAGTTTTGATCTCATTTCCTCTTGTATCTTCTCTCCATGCTATGTTAGTTTCTTACCCATGATTCTAATGGGGTTTCTCTCAGTTTTTTTTGGTGTGGTGGTGCCGCATCATCCTCGGTTGTATGCAGTTCTTGCGGGAGAGGTGATTAGAGATTTATTTCCTAGTCTATTCTCATGTGAAGAACATCGATGACCTTTTGAGATAGGGGATTCATTTATTATCTATTTAATTACACTAAATCATGAATCTAATATGGTTTATCCCCTTGTATCCCAATTAAATTGACCACATTAAATTCCTGAAACTGGATTAAATAATTAGTATCGATCTTATAGTGATGTTGTTGCTTTGTATCATGATAACAATTTGCCTCTTGATTTGATATATAGTGTGATATCTATGAATTCCTTGGTTTATAATGTTTTTCTTTATGGAAATGGTTAAATAACATAAATCCAAAATTAATTGATAATTAATTGTCTAAAAGATAAAGAGGCATGTTTAATGAATCCAATTGTTGTTGTAATTTTATGTTAGTCAAATTGATGCAAGTATGCATGTTTAATTGAATTAGATAATAAACCTAAATCATGTTGATTCTTGTTGATAAAGTAATTAAAGTCATGTTAAATTAATTATTGAATTAACTTTCTATAGCTTGCAATATCTTGTTTCTTAGGTTCCCCGTAGTTGGAACTTGTGAATAATGTATCAGTTAATTCAAGATTGTATGATAATGATAATTCCTTGTAGGGAATAATTTTCCAATTTGATTGTAAAAAAGGTTCCTTATGATTTGTAGCTATTAATCCTTGATGTGTGTAAAGGATTAATGCCTTGATTTAGGGCCAATAGCTCGATTTCTATGTTTGTTTCCTGCTGCTTATGATATGGTTGAGCCTAGAGATATTTTGTGGTTGTCAAGACAGGAGGGCCTGGATGTGATGTGAGCCTGGGATGGATGATCCTGGAGAGATGTTGTGGTATGAGGGGTAGGGAGACGTAGTTTTTGTGGTAGCAGTTAACACCTAGAGTGGCGAGATGCATCGGTTTATGTATATGGGTGCTGGGGAGGAAACCAGAGGTGAAAAAATAGGTTAAATCTAAGCTTACCCATTATTATTAAATCCATATTCTTGTTGAATCTGTTGTTTGGATGATGACCATGTTTTTTATCTAATTTCCCTTCCCCACTTATTTAGGTAGAATAATGTGTTTATTTACTGTCTTTCCATGGTAGTCTAAGGGGCGTGTTTAGCTCTATATGGTTGGATGATTTTACTCTCTTACTATAGGTGGAAAAGACTCAATGGATAGTTCGTCTACTCACCATGTTGAGCCCTTTGTGTTTGGGGAGTTTAGAATATTTTCTTAGAGAACATAGAAATACGGAAAGTGGTAATTTTTCTAACTAAATGAATAATTCTTAACCCATGGAGTTAGATCTTTCTTGGATGCAATGTTGAGGTTGAAATTCTAAGAAGCTGTATACTCAATTTTCTTATGCCTAGAGGGCATGAATCTTTGTTGAAATGGTAATGTGATGTGATGTGGAAACAATAATAGTTAATTAATGATTAATAATTAATTAAATTAAAGTGAAAATGATAGAAGGGATAAAGTAAATTAATATATCTATTTAAATTTTTGTGTGCTTATAGGATATCTGGTATTAGCAGTGGCAGCCGGGAGTCCGAGAGACGTTAGCTGCAGTTGTGTTTGAGAATAGGATATTCCTATATCCTATAAATTTTGTCTTTCTATATGATAATACAACCCATTTATTAGGGAAACTAACACCGCAGGGATTCTGAGCCCTGGGGGGGGGGGGGGGTGTTTTCCCCAACATCTCGGTGGGAGGTCGGATGACTGACTACCCCCTTTGGTCCCACTCTTTTCTCTTGGTAGTTACTTGTACTGGTATGCATGATAGTTATTTTTCCCAATATATGTGTGTAGAGAACTATAATGGCTTGTCGTTATTTCACACACATGTATTCTGGATATAGTTTCCTAAAGACTACTATAGGTATAACATGTATAGGTCATGATGGCTTGTGGATCCTTACTCAGTGTATGGCCTGTGATGGCTTGAGGTATAATACCTAACATATGATACATATTATATGACCTGTGTTGGATCCAAAAAACGACATGGTTACTTTTGGTTATGTGGAAATGGTGGTGTGTGTTGCACGAGGTGCATGTTACGGTGCTTTGCCCAGGTGTTTGCGGGCTAGCCTTTTTAGAGAGAGATGCTCAGGATGTGCGGTATTGGGGAAAAGAGGAAAACCAGTGGGGAAGTAGTAGTGAGGTACCATTGATATTATTTATTATATTATATGATCTTGTATGCAATACTTGTTGAGAGTATACATTGTGAGGCTGGAAACTTATTATACCTGTTTAGGTGATGAGTTAGTTTCACTTGTTGTTCATTGTGCTTTAGCATGCTTCCTTTACTTTTTAACAAGAGACTCCAGGGAGGATACTACTAAGTATACTATCATAATAAACCTGTATATATATAAACTATTTTCAGGTTAGTTGGAGTAGATTGGAGATCAGGTTGGTTACTATTATCTTATGGGTTGCCGGAGCTGTTTGGACTTCATGGTCGTTTCCATCCTTACTTTCTTTTGGTACTTGCAGTTTTCCTTTTCAGTTTTAGTAGTTATTTAATTACATTACATTTGTGTACTTGGGTTTTCTTTTATATTTTAATCTGAGAAGGAGTTAGTTGGTGTCTATCTTATCTCTCTTTTCCACATGTGTTTCTATTAGAGGGTAATGCCTCCCATCTGTGTGTTTATTATACCCTCGTTGCTAGTCACCAACCTAGGGCCTACTGGAGGCGGGACTCGGGGTCACTATCTCTGTTATACCATTTTTGGCCCAGGAGGGGTACACTTTTTTGGGAGTGGATTGTAAAAAATGCCTGATATGTGTGAATAATGGGGGAGAGTGAGTGCCTTTTTATAGTAGAGGAGTGGCATTCTTGTAAATACAAAAAGGTAAACACTATTGGGAAGTCAAACTTAAATAAAGTTCCTCCAATAATGAACTAAATTATATAAAAGTGGAGATATGGTTGAAATATTTCCATACTATGGGTTTTGTAAATGTTTCTAACTCATTCTCCCCTTAAGATTAAAGTTTAACCACTAAGTAAACTCATTTTACCTTAATTATTGTAATTAATTTTATTTAATTTCACTAATATTTTTGGTTAAAAACTAAGTTTAAGTTAATATAAATTATAAATTATTATTATTCCAAATATGGAATATATTTTTTCAAATTAGAATCATATAAGTGGTAGAATTTAATTCAAAATTAATGCCGAAGACAGAACGAGAAAGCGGATTTTTAAAGTAAAAATTTCAAAAGTTTGAAATGTTTTTATATCCAATTTCAATGTAAAATTTATTAAAATTACCTAAATTGTATTAAAAGATATAAAATTGATCTAATTATACTTTAAAATCAATTAAAAATATAATTTGACACTATAAATTACTTAGATGAAAAATCACTTTTCAATTAGAATCCAATATTTTCACTATTCATCAAAATAATAAACTTCTCAAAAAAATACCAAAAATTCTCCCAAAGTAAAATTTTAAATTCATATTTAAAAAATTAAGTTTATTTTTTCAAATATAATTTATAATAGTGTCAATTTTTTTAATACAATCACTCTATTAAATGGTGGTAAAACCGCCTTTTAAAAATATACAACTTTTTATGCTTAAAATTAGATTTATTCTTATCTTAAGACTATCAAATTTATTGGATGAATTTAAAAAAAAACTTATTAAATATATAACATATAAATTTCATAAATATATTTCATTAATAGTGATTAATTTAATTTATTAAGATAAAAATACATTGTAGTCATAAAAATAGCTTTTCATAAAAACGCATCCTTTATATTCAATTGGTATTTATTTTCATTTATAATTAATTGGTAACAAATGAATTAATTTTATAAAAATGTATAAACTATAATTTAATAATTTAGTTAATATAATTCATTCCAACCATTCCAACGTCTAGGTGATAACTATCATAATAATATTAATAGTATATTGTTGTCTGATAAGACTCAAGCTTGTGTGTAACATAAGTCATCAAATGAACTCAATGTTGCGTGCAACGCAAGATAAAATTGGTGTTTCATTTGATGAAAGATAAACTAAATATTATGTATAAAAAAATCTATTAAATAATTTAAGTTAATTTTAAATAATATATTTCATTAAATCTCCGGGTGTTACTGTTGGTGCTGAATTCTGTATGAAGAAAAAAAAACCATATTTGGGTAAGCCAGAGGTATCATAAGACTTAATGGAGCACCCCAAGAATGTAAAGGGAAAAGTATTAAAGCATTGATTCATGCTTTTAAGATCAAAATCCATGTGTAAGTCACTTGAACACCCAATTTGAAGTCAAAATGGGCATGTTCTTCCCCGACCACTTGAAAAGAACAAGTAAGGTGCGCGTAAGTGGTGCTCTTTGCGTGTAAGAAATTCAACCTTACAGAAAGGCCTAATTCACCCAATGTGATGTTAAATAGCCCTTTATACACTCACTTAACTCTAGGCATGGCGGCGTGGGATCCCTATTCCACAACTAGAATTTTATGCGTTGTTGCTAAAGGTATCATCTATATATTGAAGTGAACCCCCTTCTTTGAGGTGATTTTCCAGAATTCAAAGTGACACTTTACTACGCATAAGAACCCTCTTCCATAACCACATAAAATCCCTGTAACCCTCATGGTATAGATCTTACATGACTGGTTCCCTATGGTTACTCCCTTGAGTGGGCCCCTAGTTGTGTAATCCTCACTCAAATTCTTTCAGCCTAAATCAAGTGCATGCAAAAGACCCCTCTTGCATGCACCCTTGATCTTGGGTGAAAACCTCTCTTACGATAAAATATGAATTCTTTGTTCAAACCTCCAATATTGCACGCACCCTCTCTTTGATGATCCATGGCTTGTTCCTTTTTCAAAACACTATATCTGAGCCCCTATTATGTGCAAACCCTATGTATTTCACACTCCCCTTACACATAGCCCTCACAGAATGCATGCAATGATTTATTTTTCCCTTGTGAGATATCCGATATGCCTATAGTGCATGAATTTCCATACCTATTGATTTTTAGCATAGGTATGCTAATTCCTATTTCTTTTCAGCATATGCATGCTAATGTGGAACTTGAAATTGAAAAATCCTCCACACCATTCCAACCTAGAATTGATGAATCCATCCCCCTCCTAAGGGTTTACATGTGGCGGTTATGTAAGCCTAAGGGGTAAGGAATGAGTTCCCTATGTCTGAGATACATGACATAAAACTACCTAGTACCATCATCCTTGGTACATGTTGTTAAACTAAGGTCTTACCCCATGGAGTAAGTCTAGTATACTCTATGTATTAGTGACATGATATAGTCTTCATACCAACTATCCTCACATGAAATAATATCCTCTCCATAGGGAATGACATAATCCTAAGCTTCCCTCCTAAAGTATGCTCCTATCCTTTCTTGTGGGTGGAAGCACCTTCGCTCCTCCTTCCCCCCGTTGGCCACTAGTTTAGAGAAGGGATGGAATAAAAGACCTCTCATCTCTCTACCTTTTGTCTTTGTCTATATAGGATTCTTTCACGCCTAAGCCTTGCTCACATGGAATGAGATCCTCCTCACATGGAATGAGATCTTCCTTGGGGAGCTCCCATGAGTAATCCTCACACCATATCTCATTGGAACATCTTTCATGACACGAAAGTCAGGTCCACTGCTTCCTTTTATATCTCACACTGAGCAGGAATCACATGGTCTTAGATATTAGTAGCAACCATGAAACCTATCAATATTATTGGCATCCCTATTGAAGTAATCCCCAACCATATGCTCCATTCCCATAGGCTGTTCCTACACATTAGGCCCATCCACATCATCACTGCTCCTAACAGCATCCAGGAAGCACTCAAGCATAATCCCCACACCATCCATTGAACTACATGGGTTTTGATACCTATCTTCTAAACAAGGTATGTAGGATGACTCTTTGAGGTTCAATACTAACCAACTGTAAACCTTGGTGCCTCCTTTATAGGGGTGCACCTCCTTGATCCACCTTCAGCGGTGTTCAGATCAAACTTCATGATGTGACATATTACATTTATGGGACACGCCTTTTGGGTCTGCCTCCATATGCATTCTGACCCATCCATATGGTAAAACTTCCAAGTTCTTCTTACTAGGGATATACCTCTCTGATCCGCCTCTATGGGGCATTCTGACCAGTCTCTTTCCGTATCCACAAGATGTTAAACCGACGAACCATCTCATACTGCTACCTCAGGCTAAAAATTGGATGACTGAGGTGAAATCCCTAGAAGATATTTTTTTTGGAATCAGATACATCTTGATCATCATGAGATGCATTAGGTTCTACACCCATGAGAATCTCTATTAGGAGGAAGAATTCAGGTGACCAATGTTCTAGCATCCAGACATGCCAACGATTCCCAATGTGACTAATCTTCTGACTGAAAGATATTTTCTTGTTAAAAACCCTTGGAATGTCCATACATAAGAAGAATAATTAATTGAAGTCCACAAAGATATCGTACCAGGAATGGGTTTCATGAACACAAATTAAATCCATGAGGGAGAACTAGACTAAGCGAAAAATTCTAAGGAGGAATCTAAGGAAGGATAAATCGACATCCCATTATCCCGTTTCAATAAAGGAGATGAAATATCTATTAAAAGTGATGAAATCTATCCACCTTTAGAAAGTGGGAATCTAGGGTAACAACCGAAGACAATGTGTGCAACCATGTGTGAACACAGTAGGTTCTCCCCAATGAAAGCATTAGAAACATAAATGGTGAACCTAATGTGAAACTATTTTACTCAACATGGTGACAAGTAGCATTCTAGACATTAGTAGATAATAATTTCACCGGATCCAGTTATCCGGTGTTAGGACGCACCAATAAAATAGTGGGCCTGACATGGAACTCACTAGAAATTGGGGAAATTAATTTTTGGGAATTCCAGTTTGTGACATCGTCAGTGTGGATCTCTCTCTCCAATCATGGAAGATTGGGTGATGATGGGACATTAAGAATTTATTTCATTCTATCTGTACTAATAAACAAATCCTTCTTCTTTAAGGGACTTGAGATATAGGAAACCAATTCCACCCAACCATAGATGTAGGTCCAGGAGAAATTTCAATGCAAAAATACCGCACAACTCCATGTCCTCCATGACTTCAGCTGTGAATATGGATGCCGGGTTCCCATACCCCATCTCACCCTCAGAGATCATTCATAGGAGGGTGATGGACACCCTTGTATGATGGTATGAGTAGGAGAGAGTCATTCTCATGAGGAATATGGATCACTAGAACATGGAAACTTTTGTGCCTTACCGAAACTGCCACCCCAAGGGTCTTGCAGGGAGTTGTTTCTCCCCACACCAACAAACAACCTCTTCAAGAGCCTCTCCCCAGAGAATTCCTATGACTCTCTCCCATACACCGAGGAGGTAAGGGACGACTGATTCATACCAGCTGCGAATGCTACCCAAGATCCACCAAGGAGGGCTCCCACTAGGTTTCGTTAATTCCATCAATGACTAGTCCTTCAGGCCAAAGAATAGGTGGTCTACACCCCTACTCCATCATCCCCGGTCCCAATGACACAATTCCAACATTAGGTGAAAGCTCAGGATGATGGAAATTAGAGGGAATCATCTTCCATAGCTATAGAGGTTCCTACCACCCCCAGAACACTCCACCAGATCCCTTATACTGTATAGAAGGGAATTATCAATTCCCGATCAGATTCGAAACCTCAGCTGCCCCATAGGCAGGCTAGGTTGAATCTTTTAATCACTGACACAATCATCAGCCATTATGGGTCAGTTCGTGATGATGAGATTCTATATAGAGGCCCTCCCCATATGATATCTAACTATATTAGAGGTAATCCCTATTCCCACCATCAATATGAAGGTCCTCTCCATGTTCCCAACATTAGTCCAAACGAAGGTCCTCCCTACCTTGTTAACATTCAGTATGGAGGTCCTCTTTATGCCTATGGATCCTGATACATAGTCTCTCCTCATGTCACATACCATCAATGTGAAGGTTCAACTCATCCCATCCCCAGCTCAAGTGGAGGTCCTCCCTGCTCCATCACCGACTAGAGAGGAGGCCCTCCCCACTTCATCAACTATCAATATGAAGGCCCTCCTCATGCTATCACTGTCAGCCAATATAGAGGTACTCCCTATGTAACAGCCTGCAAGAGTGGATTTTCTCCCAACTCCTTCATCTCTCAACATGGAGGTCCTCCTCGTGTTTCCATAAACTCAAGAGGAGGTCCTCCCCATACTCATGTTTCCCAACACGGAGACCCTCCCTATATCCAGCTTGATTAGTAAAAAAGGTTCTCCTTTCACCTCAACCCACCAAAGTGAAGGCCCTCCCCATTCTCACAGTCAACACGGAGGTCCTCCCTGTGTCTAGTACAACCAGTGTAACGGTCCTCCTCACACTTCCACCTGCCAAAATAGAGGCCCTTCCCATGATGTTTCCACTAGTAAACACGGAGGTCCTTCCCATGTTCCTGGTGACCAAATAAGAGGTCCTACATATTACATCAAAATATAGAGTGGAGGCCCTCCCCAGTCTTGCAGCATTCCAAGCGGAGGTCCTCCTTGCTCTGACAATAATTGATACGAAGGTCCTCCTCGTATCCTAGTTAGCTCAAGAAGAGGTCCTCCTCACTCCAAAACCAACCCACATGGAGGCCCCCATGCATAAGAACCACATTTCCTTAAAGAAATGACCCATGTAAGAAATTAGAACCACTATAATCGAGGAAAAAACTTTTAGAAGTTCCAATTCATTATCAATTCCATTCCCTTTTCAGATTCTGAAGTCGAATGTGATTCCATGATGAAGACTTTACCCCATTCATCTATATCTGAGTTTGGGGTAGGATTCTGGAAGGTGAAATTCATCATCTCAGAAGGTGTGATCCAAAAAATCCATTAATCCATTCTTAGGTACATGTAGTAGGAGGAATATTTGGCTCCATTATAGGGTCTCATGGTGGAGTCATCTCTGTCATCACCAGTTTAATTCTCTACCTCTACCCGAGATCATAGAGAGTTATTCTGGGATTTGATATACAATGAGCACCCATCAGACCCACCATGAACTACCGCTACCCTCACACATGAAGTAGTGGTAAATACCCAATACTATAGGGATGTCATGATGTGGTTGGTACCACCTCCAAGAGATGACTCAGTGTGTAGAGATCAGCCAGACCATGCAACGACTTCTCCACTAGCATGTCCACCATTGTACTAATGAACATTAGTGCCACTACTAGTTCCTCATCCAACATTGGTTGAAGCCTGGGCCAAAGAAGATTTATAATCTACTTCCAAATAGGGAATCTTTTTGGAGTCTCTATCCACTAATCAACTGTCAAAGTGTTTTGGCCAGATGCGGTTCCCGACTTCGACATTCCGGAGTCCCTCACCCAGTATGAGGTTACATGCTTCCACTAGACCATCTGGGTGAAAAATTTTCACCTATATGACCATTAGTTGGTCTACCCAAATAGCCAATATCATTTTGATGATATTGACCAAAAATTCTGCATGGTTTAGTTAGCAACACTCCCAATGGACCAACACCATGTGTCACCAAGTTACCACTGGTACCTTCAAAAAAGATGCATTTAGAGCTTCATGGTGATCTGTATAATTATTGAATAGGAACCCCCAGATTTGAAGATATGTGGATAGGGGTATTATGCTGATCTACACTTCAGTACCATCCTATGATAGCCTGAACTAGCTAGTGATATTGAGTATATGCCTCAGGGCACTATCACAGTGAACATGGTTGTCCTCGAGATAATCAGAGATGGGGAAACTGGTGTGGGATCTAATGAAGATAACCCACCCCCTAAGATAGCACTGTCTGAGGTGGAACCTCATACATGCATCCTCACTTACTATCAAAGACATGCACTTGGTCTCATAGAATCCTCTACATCATTTCCCACCGAACATGAAACTGACTAGGTTAAAGAGAAGATCGGGACCTCTAAGCCCTTTGATCCATTTGATTCCATTTATAAAGACATAGGTTGATCCCACTATGGATTCCTTGTAGAAACAGATCACAGATTAGTGGATACTCATTGACGAGATCCCTACTGAGTTCCTTGTAGAGCGGTGACCAAACTATGGTAATCCTCGACAGGATCATGTTCCTCCTCCATAGGAACAATAGGGGTAGCCATAAGTCCTTCTTGGCCGGATGCCACCAATCAATCTTACCAATCCTGAACATCCCAAAAGGGTGGAAACTGAGGTTTATGGAAAAAACCATGGTATGTGTCACCAAATCCACCCGAGCAGCGTGACAACCCCCCTCAGGATATGGATCATGCTGGACAACAAGTAGCTTCACAAACCACTCAACAAGCCACCCACAAACTATTGATCATATTGATGAGATTATAAATTCAGTGGTGGTTAGGAATCCTCATCAATATAGGAATTACTTCCAATATTATTTTATAGTCACTCTCACTTCTTTCCTCAAATCCTTAGAGACATGACAGCTGGTGATCCCACCTAATGGGAAACCGTATCCAGTATGGGTGGATGATATGCGAGGACCCCCAGATTTTGGGAATCCTAAATTCGTTCTATTAAACATGAAAAGAGACCTTATACAACATATGTATCACTTCATTTCAAGGTAAATACCCATGATGGGAACTCCAGAGCAGTAGGAAACAACCAAGTTCTGATGTTTTATTCAAGAATTGGAAGTGACAACATTTGTCTGGTATAACTAGATTCCATTTCAGTCTATCGCTGGTTGGAAATACCTCCATAGGCAGTTTCACTATCAGTTCAAATCTACCACATGTAATACTAGTATTTCCAACCTCTTCAAATGAAAGAAACTTCCAGATGAACACATCATCGACTTTATCGCATGGTGGAAGGGCCTTACGTACTCACTCGATATGACGACGAATAAAGATAAGTTTTTAAAGATGTGCATGGGGAAAATTAAGACTGATCTAGTACCTTAAATCATTATTAAAAACTTCCAAGAAGGATTTAGATATTTCTATGATAAGGCTCAGTGCCTGGAGGAAGCCTTGTAGGAAGCCAAGAAGGCACATACATTGCCTATCCCAGATCCTGTAAGAAGAAACACAAAGTAAAATACTTCTCCCACAATATAGGTAGTGGTCCCAGAGTTTCTAGAGATATTACTGGTAGAGCCTCACTTGGTTTAGCCTCAGTAATCATATCCTTACCGAGTGCAGTAGCTGCAAGCTCAGCTTCACCCAATGCAGAATCGGCAGGCACTACCCCGCGAAGCATCACTACCTAGGTGAGAGAATATGACTCCAACCCCTCATCAGGATCTATCCCCTAATCAGGTCCAAGCTCCTAGAGCTCTATTTATGTATAGGAGAAATTAGACTTAATCCTTCAAGGACGCACATGTCCCTGGTTATTTCTGTAGTGCCTTGGAATAGGGGGTTCTGAAACTGCCAGAGTGTAGGAATCCACATGAGGTCAAGCTCACTGATCACCCTGACCATTTTCTTTACCATATGATCCTTGTAAATACCATCAAGAAATGATAAATTTTAAAATAATGGATCCAGGATCAAGTGGATAATGGTGTAGTCATATTGGGCCCTTTCCCGACATAGGTGACATGCGTCTCTGCTGAGTTCGATAGTGACAGTGAAGGTTCCAGTAAATTACAACAAGTCTCTAGTCACATAAATCAGAAGTATGACGACTGGTTGGCTAACAGAGTGGTTGCTCATGCCCATGGCATCATTTGTGCCTACTTAAGCTGGACCGAGCCTCCTACAGTCTACATGCCTTCTCCAGTCAACACTTTTGCATCCACATCACAACCCTACATGAATCAAAAGAGTTGGAACCATTGGTGAAAGGGAAAGAAAATTCCACAAATATCACCAAATCTATACCAAAATCTTTTAAATTTCATGCCTCCGAAGATGAGAATCATACCCAAAGTCTATACAGCCTTGGAATACTCCTATGAAAATGAGATAAAGTATGAATATGTGAATACCATCAACCTGGTGGATCCCTACATTGTTACCAACAACTAAGAGTATCAGGAAATCCCTCAGAATGTCTCCAGTAGATGCCACCATCGAAGGATTCTATGATATGAGAATAGTTGGAATTCTAAGGCCGAGGACTCAAGCCAAGATGTGCATGATACCAAGACCATACAATAGGTTTTTTTTGCAAAGATTAGAAAGAAAAAACCTCTCAACCTATTTTTTCATATTATCCACCACTACTGATCATTATACTTGACCATGAAGAACATATATGACCACATCATGATTAGCCATGTCCAATTGTGTCCAGAACACAGTCAACTGAAAATCATCTAGTAGTGATTCTTTGCAAGTTGTCTAATGAGCAACAAAACATCACCAACACAAGACATAATCCAATGGTTCAACTAGCTGTGATTTACATTCCTCCTTATAAAGAGAAACCCCATATAGGTAGAAATATTCATTTAGTATAGAAGTATGATGTTCTCAAGAACCTCACTAAATTCCTGAAAATATCTCAATCTCTGAGGACCTCCGATTGTTAGAAGTGATGCGTGATTCCATCACAAATATCCTTGAAAATACCCCTCCAGTTTGAAATAGAGGTCAAAGTTTATTATACCTTCAATGCCGAGGAATTTGAGTGAGTAGAGTGGCATTACCTCATCTCTTTCTCCAAATATAATGAGGGGTCTTTTTTATAAGGTCACATCTTCCCACTGTACATCACCATCCAATTCAATGGTGTGGAAGTCTATCAATGTTTGGTTGACACAAGTTCCAGGATCAATATTATCCCAAACCAAACACTCTAGAAGTTGGGACTAATTGAAGTATATTTTATTTTATATGACATGAATATTTAGGGTTATGATAGGATCGAACAAAGGCTATGTGGTAGAATTCGTTTGAAGACATAGTTTGGTGGCTTGGTAGAAAACACTGAATTCATGGTTCTCTCGTACTATACCACCTATAATGCACTGATGGGTAGGCCTTGACTCCATATACTTGTAATAGTTCCCTTCTCATATCACCAATGCCTCAATTACTCCCTCAATAGTCAAGTAGGCATGCTCCAAGGTGATGCATCTCCCTTCAACCCCTATGAAGCCTATTATATGGATGCCTTATATTATTAGAGCAAGGAAAAGCATGTTCAAACCAATGAGGTTGAGCACATGACTACAATGGATGACCCATGGATAGACCTGGATGACACGTTTATCCTTCTGATTCACCAATTTGAGGCCAAAACACCATACTTGGGACACTGCTTCATTGTTTTTGAGAAGAAAGGGAGACTTTTCCCCAAGTATAAGGAACATCATAATATTACCTCTTACTCCTACACAGGATAGTCTCAAGTGATCCTAGAAACACCTAACCTTGTGAAGTATAAGGATGTTCAACTAATGGCCACAATTTCTTAACACCTTCATCTGTTTTGTGGGGTTGGGTTGAGTCACCAGAATCTATCCTACCACCACTAATTTGACATCAAGCATGGACCTTGCAGTTGAAGGCCTAATGGGATTGGGTCGAGAGATACTGGTGACATGGTTTCTATAGTGTAGGAGTCTCCTAGAAATAATTCCTAACCTATCACCCAAACTAGAACCAGTGTTACCCCAAAATCAGTTATCTTGGATGATCCATATCCTCTCACTGATTCCCCTACCTCAGATGATGAATATGATTTGGAAGATGCTCCTCCTATATTTGAAGAGGGAATATGAACCACTATTGATGATATGGTACAGGTGAATCTCATCACTGAGATAGATCCAAGGCCAATGCTGATTAGTACAACCATGCCTACATAGGAACATCAGTAGTTTGTGGATTTTCTAAAGCAACATCCTGATGTATTTTCATGGAGTTGTGAATAGTTTCCGAGAATAGATCCTCAGGATGCCATCCACCGTCTTGGTCTCCCAATAAGTCATTGTGGGTTCGAATAGTCTCTCAAAAAATGAATCATTTTCATGGTTACATGGTTGAGGCCAAAGTTGATAAGTTTATTAGAGTAAGCTTTGTCCAGGAGGTTTATTACCCAAATTGGCTAGCAAATATCATCCCTGTCAGGAAGAAGAATGGGAAGATCAGAGTCTGTATCGACCTCTAGGACCTCAACCATCACTATATAAAGGATGAATTTACCCTTTCAATGACATATATGTTGATTGATGCCACAACTAGGTTCTAGGATCTCTCCTTCATGGATGGGTATTAGAGATACAATCAGATCTAGATAGCCCCCCGAATATGAGGATTCTACCACCTTTAGAGAACCACAATGAAATTTTTTCTATCAGGTTACACCCTTCAGTTTGAATAATTCAAGATATACTTATCAATGGTCCATGCACCGAATCTTAAAGACGATCCTCATAAATCTAGTGGAATGCTACATGGAATATTTTATGGTCAACAATGTTATTGTTAGGATCATGTTAGAGATCTTGAGAAGGTGTTCAGATTCCTCCATTCCCAGCATCTGAAGATGAACCCTTTGAAGTGTTCCTTCAGGGTTACCTTCGATAATTTTCTTTTATTCTTTTTCATATATATAATAATTGAGATTGATCTAGAGAAGATCAAGGCCATCATCCAGATTCCACCTCTGAGAAATCTTCAAGAGCTCTAAGGACTTCACTGATATTTATCCTACATATGTCGATTCATTGCGAATATGGTCGGTAAATATAATCCCTTATTTAGGATCATGAATAAATGTACTGTCTATTAGTGGTATGAAGAGTTCCAGACCACATTTGAGGAAATAAAATAGTATCTTCTATAGCCACTGGTTCTGATGCCACCCATATCAGGGAAGACTATGGTTCTTTACATGACCACCTTGAAATGATACCTCAGCGCCCTAATCACCCAGAAGAACAAATAAGGTAAAGAGAACATTTTATACTATCTCAATCATATGCTCCTTGAAACGGAGTCCAAATATTCTTCTATCAAGAAGTGTTACCTCATACTAGTTTTCATAGTGGATAAGTTGTGGCACTACCTATAACATCATGAGATATAGGTGGTATTCTATGTAGATCCACTAAAGTATATCCTAAACTACCCTATGTTGATATGAAGTTTGGAATTATGGTTAGTGATTTATCAGTAGTTCGACATGAGGTTAGTTCTGTAGAAATCTGTCAATGGAAATGTGTTGGAAGACTTCCTGGCAACTCATCTAGCCCTGACAGAGTAATCCCTAGATCTTAACTTTCCAGATGAGGCCATACTCTTAGTGGACCAAGCTATTCTGTACTAGTATATTCGTTTTGATAGTGGCTCCTGAAGTCCAACCGGTAGAAGGATTAATGATCCTAAGATCAATAGGGTAGGATTGAGGATTTTCTTCATCACCCTAACACAAGATATCCTTTCCTATTCATTCTTTCTATTAGAAGGCTGCACCAAAAATGAGGCAGAGTATCAAGCTCTCATTATTAATCTCAAGCTAGCTCTTGAGATTGATGTTCCTCAATTTCATATGAAGGGAGACTCCAAGTTAGTCACCAAGTTAATAAAAAATGACTATGTTGTAAGGAATATATAGATAATTCCATTATTGGACCACACTGGCCATCTAATGGCCTCGTTCCCTTCTCAGCCAGAGGTGACTCATGTTCACTATCGCAGAATGGTCGAGCCAATGCCTTGGCAAGTCTATCTACCTCTCTTGCAGAGCCCAAACAAGATGACATGTTCATTAATATGAAAAATTGAAGGGTTATCCCTATAATCATACAAGATTATGATGATGATAACCCACTGATAAACCACCTAATTTCCAATGACTCCACTTTAGGACCCTCAGATCCACCCGTGATAGAAGGAACCTCTGATTTGACAACTTATTTCTTTGAGTATCTCTAGTGCGATGTTCACCCATTTGATTGAGCTGAACATGAGTGAATTCATCAACACGCCATTCATTTCACCCTCCAGATTAGGCCCAAACTCAAGTAAAATCTCTAAAAATGTGGTCTTGATGGAATTATCCTTCGTTTCATTCAAGAAGATGAGACCCCCCAGGTTATGAAATAAGTTCATGCCAGGTCCTGTGGTTTTCATCAAGTAGGGTTGAAGCTTACTCACCTGATTTATAGTCTAGGAAACTTCTGGCCCACCATGGTCCATGACTATATCGAGTATGCTAAGAGGTTTCACATGTGTCATATCCATGTCAACTTCGTGCATTGACCTCCAGAGACCTTCCATACTACCAAGTATTCTTGGCCCTTTTAAATATGGGGAATTGATGTCGTGGGACCCTATCCACCATCAACAGATCGCCAGTTCATGCTAATTATAACCACAATATATTTCTTATCCAATTGGGAAGAAGTGATTTCTATTAAAGAATTCAAGGCCCAATCAATGGTATATTTTGTGAGCTACCACATCATCCATTGATCCAGATTTATTGATTCCATTATCCCTGAAAACTGAACCAAATTCCAGGATACTAAGCTAAAGAAGTTGTATTCCATGTACGCCATCCGGTCCAACAATACTTCCTACTATCACATGTAGGAAAATGGATAGACTAAGGCATTAAACAAAACCATATCAAACATTATGTAGAAGATAGTGGGAAAAAACAAGAAACGTTGGCTGAATAAACTCCCCAATGCTCTTTGAGATTATCAGACAACGTCTCAGAATTCCAACTAGGTGAATTTATACTCCTTGGTGTATAGAATAGAGGTATTCCTTCCCATCGATATTCATTTACCATCACTCCAAACAAATATATATGATCTGAAGACATTAAAAAAGATAACCACGGTCCATCTAGATGAACTGGAATCCCTTGAAAAAAACTAGCTCCAGGCCTTGTACAATCCAAAGAGGCACCATAACAAGATAGAGAGAGCGTTCAATAAGAAAGTTCACCTTAACTCTTTCATCTAAGGTGAAACATTTTTGGCTCTCTGAACGCCGATAATACCCAACATAAAGCCACCAAAGTTCGAACCCAAGTGGGAAGGACCATATATCATTCACAAGGTCTATCCCAATGGTGTATACTCTTTGGTCACCATGGATGGGGAGTGCATCACTCCTCGAACCAACACCAAGTTCCTCAAGCAGTAATTTTTATAAGGAGTTCAATGTCCTAGGAACATGACGTTAAACTGGGTGCCTGAGTCCAAACATCATGACTTTAAACTTTTTTTGGGTTTTCCTTGGAATCTGTCAGGAAGTAAGGGCCTTCTCCATTCCTAATTCACATCATATTATTGAAGCCACTTCATACACATTACTCTCAAATTACCTCTCCCCCAACATCCTAGCTACATGATGATAAACTGTATAACAACCAATGTCATTACCACATAATGTTAAACTACATGGACTGGTCCCACCACATGAACTTAAACTACGGTATCATCATCCTAGTCATATGAAGATAAACTGCATAACATCAATGTCCTAGTCACATGAATTTAAAATTTATAACAATTAGTGTCCCGACCGCATGATGAAAAATGGAACATCATCGTGATGTTCTCTCCCGAGTGGGCATCCTTTTTGACACTGGTTATCTACCATGCCTTGTCCAAGAACAATGCGTGTCTTGATTCCCATCCTTATAAGATACATAGAGAAACCCATACACTTTTTATTTGGGTCCAGCCACAATTCCACCTCCCCTTGCGAACCTCCATGCCTCGTTCACTTCAAGTATTCCTTCCATCAATGCCATGAAGATGTTTGTAGGGACAACCTCAAAAGTATCCGTGGAAAAATGTGGTGTGTCATAGAGACTCCCAATCCTTCATTCATGATGGGTTTATTACCTCACAGTTCCATGCATACCCATTTTGGGAATCCTTCTTCTCTTAGGTATGATCTTCATGAACTTAAAATGAGATCTTATAGTCCAAGAATCACGAGTTAAAACTATGTGAAGGTCTCTTATAGGATGTTTTGTGTGGTGTTGAGCCTTATTGACCTTATTCATGTCATATTTTTTTATAACACCTCATTAAAAATATCCACTTGAGATACCCTCCTCCTTGGTCCAAACTATATGATCTTAAATTAAGAATCAATATCCTCAGTGCATGATGTTAAACTACAAACATACCCTAAATGATTTTAGGATTCCTCATGATAATAATGGGATGCCTCAGTTCCCTTTACATAGAGGATTTCCCCTATCAGTGTTGGTTTCTTACCACACTATGTTCCAGAATTATGTGTGGATTGATTCCCATCCTCATGGGATATGTAGAAATGACCAGATATTTTGTCTACAGTTCTAGCCACATGATTATCCACCTTTTGACTTCTTGGCCTTAGTTATGGTCCAAGCACTAAAACCTAGGATATTTTCAGTTCATCTTAAGTTATCTATGTGGTACATAGACTATTTTGGATCATTCATGTTGGGATTTATCTATTGTATTCTACATATATACCCTTATAATGAACGTTTATATGATGGTCTAAGAATCATGACTTAAAACTATATACAAGTACGGTCTGAGCATCATGATATTAAACTAAGAGATTATGGTCTAAGAAATATAGCTATAAACTATTATCTGTGGTCTATGAAATATGACTTAAAAATAGTTGCAGTGCCTGGGTTTGAATCTCAATCCATAATACTCCCATTCCACACTTCAATTATTTCTCAGTTTGGATTCCCATCACCTTTCAAATCCAGAAGGACCCCCTAACGGTGATGGTCTCATGTCATTTTTGTCTCACCTACTATGTCGGGACAATGACCTAATGGATATATAGTAGAAAAAAATGATTCCTATGTTTCAAACATGGTCAATGGTTGATTTTGCATTTGATCACCCCATTCTTGACCGGTGTGGTCATGGTCCCTGTGTTTTGAACATGGTCAGCAGTTGATCCTTACTCACTAGTTTCTCCTTTATCCAGACTTTTGAAGTATTAAATTACCCCTTTACACTATCATGTATCGTGGTGGACTTCCACCATTGGCATCACCTTTAATGTGTGATTCTATAATTCTGGTATCCCCATGCACCGTTACTTGTTTCCCACACCAATCATGGTTCATGTGGTATAAGAAATTCTGGTGGGATGTGTATCGATGTAGTTGAACTGCACATGATCCCTTCTAGATCCAAACTCTATGAAATTAAACTAATAGCCACATTAGGAAAGTTTGGTGTGGCCCTAGGCCCCTTCAGGCTAGATTCACATCAGGATTACCACCCCGTTGCATTGCATATGCCCGTTTTGGGAAGCCTTCTTTCCTTTAGTCTAAAACTCTATGAACTTAAATTGGAAGTTTATATTTAGGCCTTACTTGCATATGCCCACCTTTAGGGATGTGCGACATGGGCCCTATGGTCCTCATTTTCATCTATATACATATTTTTCCTAACTCTTTTGGCTCATTCATGTCAAGTTTATTTCCTCTATGTTTCACAAATGTATTGGGAATAGAAATTTCCATAGTTCATGTGACATTAATTTAAACTTTTTTTAGGGTCCGGGAAATATGACCTTAAACTGTGTGCAATGTCCCAATAATATAATGTTAAACTATGAGATGTATCCTAATAACACAACATTAAACTATTCCATGCATCATCCTCATCATATGATGATAAAATGCATGTTCATCATCCTCATTCACATGATGAAAAACTTAAAGGTATCCCAGGACCTCACTTGGGTGGTCCTCTCCCTCAGTTCTAGTTATCTACCACATTGATTTGCATCTTCAACCGCCACTCGACATCCGAGATGATGATCCCCTAGAATATGGGTTTGATATTTATTTAGAATAGTATGATTACACCATTTTATTCTAAGATATGGTGGTGTAGTTCCAAGAGTGTTCGAATCCATTTGAACATTCCATCACTCCATTCACATGATTCACATACCCCTTTATTTGGATCCTCATCCTCTTCCACATCTGAAGGGACCCCATAACGGGTTGGTATCATGTATCTTTGGCTCACCTACCATATTGGGCCAACATACTCAAAGACTTTGGATGAAATTTCTAGACAAGTTCTGTGTTTCAAACATGGTCAGTAGTTGAACCTCATTTGTTTGTACCAATTTCAGGCTAATGATATTGATGCTATGTTTCAAACACGGTTAATAGTTATGCAGTGTCACTATGCCATTCTCATTGTGTTCAAGATTTTGGGTATTGTGATTCACACTTCCCATTACCCTTTGTTTAGATAGATCCCAATGCCCCTGGCGTTATCCCATTCAAACACTAGCATACATTGGGGAAATCAAGTTGGATACTTTGAGAGCCCTATTCTCCAGCCACAACCTCTCTTAACCCGAACACTCCTGGTGGTCAATCAATAATAGTAGGCCCTAAATTTTTTATGATTATCCGATACTCTCATATGAAGTGAACAATTATTTGCTCATACCTTTTTTCTCACATTGGTCATGAACCACATGAGCTTAGGGATTGATTGTTAACTAAATCAAAAATATTATCTAAGTGTGATAATTAAAGTAGACAAATAAATGTGTGCATGCATGTAAAATATTTAAAGCAAGAAATAAATTCAAGGCATGGAATGTTTCATCCACATACTGAAGCCTATCATGAGTTCTAGTAGCATTTCCCCTATAGATCTACTCTAGTGATTGAGTGCATTAACTATGCTAGCCTTTGGCGCATGGCCTTCAAGATTTGATGCCTTATTCCAAGTTCTTCCTCCTCATCACTAGCCACCGGATGAATATCATCAGCTATTGTTTGTTCACAGTCCCACTCAGCCCAAAGATTAGAAATTTGAGTAGTTTCCTACCTCATTTGGTTCTCATCTTCTTACAGTTGAGCCCTTAGTTTGCTGACAACCTCCGATTGGGTTCCAAGGAAGGTAGCATATTCACCTGATTGATCCTCTAGATGTTGAAATTATCAGGATACTTTTTTAATCTTGAACATTATTTCATATTTCCCATGGCACCAAGCGACCTCTATATGCTGGATCCCTTCACGCATCATTTTGGAAAGGAAATCATGAACTAGCACATGGAGGCCTCGAGCATCCACCCCTCCAATGCATAGATTTCATAGACAACGGTGAATGGACCCCATAAGGATCACTATTTGTGGCTCAAGATTCCGTTCAATGAAGAATTAAATGCACCTCTATTCCCTACACTAGATGATGTGATTCTCTTCAGCCGCCTTAGGGTTAGAGTCGTCCATCACCTCAGGATCTGCAGGCTCATGCTTCAGGAAAGTAGCCATAAGTTTAGTAGTAGGATCGTCTTTTGGTATCATATCCAAGATAATTGGCTCCATATCACGGGGGTGACTATATTCTCTTGATTTTTCCTCCTTATAAACCTCAACCCTACCAGCCTTGAGTTCTACCCCACTAGTGGCATCACTCATAGCTGCGGCCTGCTGTTTGTCTAGAAACACCAAAGTTGGATAGATTTGGATGACAGAATCCTTGTGAATAGGTGAATCTATCAAAAGAGATACCATGGATGCTTCAACCAAGTATTCTTATTGGGATCATAGTTTTTCAAGAACTTCATGAAACAAATCACCTCAGTTAATCTGATCATCAAACGACAGGTGCGACTATGTGAAAGTAAAGTATTATAGGAACTAAGTGCTTCTAGTTCAAGATATTGGGTCACCAAAGAGACTTCCACCATTTTAGACTAGTCAACACTTTATATTTCAATTATTGGCACTAGTTCTCCTTTCATCGTTTGAGTATGAGATTCATGGAACTTGAAAACATGTTGATTCCAAAGCTCTTTGAAAGCCCGATTATGAATGAGTAGTTCAAGATTTACTCTTACTTGGAGGAGGAGAGATTTAAATGATAATCCATCTCAGACATGCTGCATCACTAATAGTGGGTGCGGCCAAATTGATACCAGAACATGGTCCCCTATAGATTATGGGAAGGACCTGGTGTTCTGAGGTTTCTACCCCTACCTCCCCAGCTGGTCCACTGCTAGCCATCTCAACCAAGACCAAATCACTATTTTCCTCAGCCTCAGGTGTAGGTTCTAGGGCATGCTTCTCTACACCCATTGGTATGTATTCACCCCCTATAGTGGGGAACCTTTATCAATGTTGAGTTTCAACTATTCAGGATGAGTTTTAGTTAGTAGATCTGTGTGTTGAAAAAGAGAGGTCAAGGAAAGGAATGAGTAAGTTAAGACCAATGTGAGATATTCAACGAACTGTTCTTCAGAGCTCGCAACCTCACCTCTCTCCTAGGAAATCCCTTGAGGAGAATCCATTCCCTAGGGTTCCCCATATTCTTCCTTTTATATTTCTTCTTTATCACTATCATCCTCGGGCAACGTCTCCTCTTGATCCGACTCTTGGACAGGAATAACATTTACTAAGGTGGGAGGTTCCTCATAATTCCCCCTCTAGCATGTGTAGATATCCATGGCTATTAGGTATGAATGTCTCCGATGAAAGTACACCTTTTCAATAACATGAATGCACTCAACTTTTGGAAACTCAATCCTACCCCGCTCTAGATTCCTCTACAAGTCCTTCATCGTTAGCGATTATCACAATGTCCTTCAAGCAAACCAAAGGGATAAAAAGATATCATTAGTGGATGGTTTCAATAGATACCTCATCTTATTTCTAGGGGACTCTTTTTCTAACTCTTGAGGTCGCTTCTGGGACCACCCCCTTAAGAAGGAGAGAGTGAAGCCGTTCCATGTGATGTCCCCACCCCCAAAGTCCCATATTATGTCGCCCCGGGTGCCAAGCTTGCTTCGTGGGTAGGAGCATGTCTTCATTTTAGCTACTCTAGCTCCATGCTGACTGGTTCAATCTTTATAAATAATCTTCGTGATATTGCCTCTAGATATGCCTCCAATCAGTTTTTGGCATATTCTGTTGATAAGACAGAATCAACTTCCATAGGTGGCAACATGATAGTTTTTCCAAAACCTTCATTTTTCAGCATACACCAGAATTGGAAGAGGATTTAAGGATTCTGATCTTCATGAAACTATATATATACTTTATTTGCCACCTATAGAAGGAATTGGAACTTCCTGGTGAAACGGGATGACACATACAACTCATAGAGAAATTTTCCACCAATCTGGACCACTAACACAACACCCTTGAAACTCTGTAAGTACTCTCTATGCTCCCACAAACCTTATATGTTGTCCACCATTAGGCCAAATGGAGTACAAAAGTGGTGGAAGTTAAAATTTGTATGATTTCAAATACAGATTACAACCCCATAATCGCGAAGAATCAGTGGTTTAACCCCATAAATGTTTAGTAGGGACGGTCATAGACTGGTTCTTAGATAGCGGATGGTGTTCAGAAATTTGTACCCACTAATATGTTATGTAATCCAACCATACAGGAACTAGAACGACTCATAAATTATCCTGGGAATATTTCCTCATTTGAAACATCCTAGGATATTGTAGAGACTAGCCAACATAGACACTCCTAGTTTAAACCTATTGTGAGATACCAAGATCCCTACCATCCCCAAGGTCCTCAAGAATATCCCTATCCTTATGTATCTCACTAGAAACAACCAACTCAGAAAAGTGGCAAGAAATATGGCATAGTGAACTAGAAGGTCCCAGCCTCTGACCATGCTGTACCCCCACCTTTGATATTATATTGCCTCTAGGATCACCCAATATGATCCCACATTTTTCCTTTGTGAAGAAATCATACACTACTTCCCTCAACTCAACATTCTTACCTTCTCATCCTTCTTGAGGAAAAAACAAACCATGTCTGAAATGGGATGTCTTTTGGATGAATTTGATCTCTAGATTATTCTTATCCACATCAAAGAGATGCCATGTTAGGATTGGGGTATGTTCCATATCATCCCAAGTATTATATGGTGGAAGGAACTCATCATATTGTAATCCCAACATAGGAATTACTCCGATGCAGTGAATTTTCAATAAGTTGATTCCAACTTCACCATGGTGGAGGTGGAACGTGTTCATGTATGGATACCATTGGCCAAGGAGCTTTGGCACCGGATCTTGTTGACAATAGATGTGGAACTTTGAAATCCATAATACTTTATACAACCCATTGTTATGTAGATCTACTCCAAAATCCTCACATGTATAGCATAACCAGTATGCCCATACCCATTCATTTGTGAAGTTTCCCCTGAGCCTTAGGTCCCAATTGTTCTACCAACCCACACTGTCATTCCTCATGCTACTTTTGAAGGTACTGGCATAGTGGGTAGGGAACTCATCTACTATCAGATCCTCCCTCGTGACTATCCAAGTCCTCCTGTTTAGAACATATATGGCGATTTCCTGATGATATCTTGTAGAGTGGCCATGAAAATTGATGTTTTACCACTGGAGGATGTCTTCACGTGTGAACCCTGACCGTGGTGAATCAGCTTCAAATCCTGGGATGGACACTTCATCTAGTAGCCCAATGGTACAAATTGGGATGCTTTCACTTAGGATATAATCCTTATATAACTAAATCATCATACCTAGAATCATTTGATTGTCTGATACAATCCTCCTGGTGTGAAGTATCTAAGGGTTCCGGATCATCGTCTCTCTTTGTGAAGAAATGGAGGCTTCATTCTCAGCAGTGTTTTGTTGACCTACCATGTTGATTAAGCCTGTAAATCAAAATTTTGATATGAGAAAGACATAGGGGTGGCACACAAATGGTGTTTTTATTGTAACGTCCCGACTCGGCTCACCACTAAACCGGTGGCCGGACTGGTCACCACATGACCTCAAGCACGTCTCCCCATACGCCAGAGGCTGCCGACTAGCAGTGAGGGTCTATAGAAAGTCATTGGGGAGACTATACCCTCATTTTAGTGTTCAAAATGGATAAAGAAAATAAATAGAGGAAATAGTCTAATAAATGAATAAGCAGCGGAAAGAAGATTTTATAAATTTTGTATAAAACAATTGGCCAACACCAATTACACAACAGATGCATGCATGACATGCAATGATACAAAAATAGAAAATAGTGAAAAAAACAACATGCTTTACATTCAAGTACAGAAATAAATAAGCAATGACTGAAAGCCCTGAGGGCGGTCTCCTCGTGCATCCCAAGCTTCCGCTTGGTCCTCTGCTCCTATCTCCCAAGTAAATGCAAATAGAACAATCCTGCAACCAAATAGAATCTACTATGGTACCCCAGTGCAATGGCGGCCTGAGTAGGGTGTGAGATATAAATCTCAGTAGGCCAGGACCACCAGTTTATACCACAAATCAAGAAATTTAATAAATAATTTAAACAGTGTGAAAGCATGCATAAATAATGAAAGCAGTACAATGTAACCATATACCCAAGTACCTGCTTCAACCCTTATCTGGTGTCTGAACCAACATTATAAATTTTTCATGCATAATCAATAATCCCTACACAACCATTTTCATTTATCAATTGTTCAAACTTCATTAAATTAGGAAATTCTCTATATTCAGCCTAAACCTAACATCCCTCGTATAAGTCACACAACAGAGATGTCTCTAAAGACCATATAAGTATTCAAAATAAAGACCGAATCCAAGATTATGATTTGTCTTGGATAACATGTCATGAGATATTCAATTTAATCTTTCATATATTATAACTGAGGCCATCCACTAAAAATAGTGATTTGCTCCTGGGTCCATCCACTAACAGTGATTCACCCAATTCATTAATAAGTCTGAACCCTTTCTCATATTCAATTCACAAATCATTATTTCATAACATTTTTCATTAAACATTAATTCATTTCATGTATAACCAATTGTAACCACAATATAATGTCCATTAATGGGTGTAGAACATCATGTATATCACCCTCGTGAGTATTTGGAGCGTCATTCCTTGTCTTACAACCCATGGGTATTTGGAGCATCAGTCCCTATCCCATAAAAGAATATTTTCTTGCAAGCTCGGTGTAGAACACCATGTCTAGCACCCCATGAGTATTTGGATCATCAGTCCCTGTCTCACAACCAATTTATCAATAATACATATATATTTATCATTGGTGTAGAAAACCATGTCTAACACCCCACAAACATCCATTAATTATTTCATAAATTAATTAATCCAATCCGTTAATTAATTCAACAACTAATTAACAAAATAAATCGCCAGTCAAAAGTCAACCCTTAATTAACCATTCAATATCTCAATAGTAAATAATTAATTCGCAATTAATTGTTCTTATCAAGCCAAATAAATAATTAGCTCAACATTTAATTATCCAAATTTGTTAACAAGTCTGAACCCATCCACTCAAACAGTGATTCGTCTAGGACTTTAACAATTTACATGCACGTCATAATCATCACAAAACATGCTGAACAAGACCATATATTTAGAAACCATCTCATGCATCATCTCATAATATAGAAAAACTACATCGAATACAACTTAATGCATGGAAATCTAACAAGTATCAAAAAGTACCCTTGGCCAACAGTCGTAACAAACAATCAATTCAAAATCATAATTTAATGGATGCAAATTAATTAATTCAAAAATTAATTAATTAAATATTTTCTCCTAAACCAGTCATAAATTAATTAACCATTTAACATTTAACAAGTAATAATTAATCCATCCATTAATTATTACTAATTTCCAATTTATACTTTTGAACATGTCAAATATTCAATATTATCAATCATCAATAAAATCCACAAATTTTATTCCAACTCATGACTTGATAATTAATTCTATAATTAATTACCCTATTATACATTCTACCCATTCAAATCATTTAACTGTTTAATCATATCACTTTAACCAAATTACCATAAAATGCTTAAAAACAACACAAGTTCAAGCCCTCATTTATCTCACGTGGGCGACATCATTTAATAACTTCAAAAGTGTCATGAATCGAAACATCATAATCAAGGAAACTTACATTCTCAATTTATTTAAAGAAGCTATAATTCTTTAAATAAAGTGTTAAGGATTTTCAACCCTACCTCGGGTGACACCATTTTAAATCCGAAGCGCTTTAATGTACTTGGCGGCAACCAGTCCACAACTGGTCCGTAATCGCACGTGTGCACACCTTTATATATATATATATATATATATATATATCTGTACGCGTTGTCTACATTGATCAACAAAAAATACATATATTAAACTGGTAACCAAAATCAAAGTTGTAATGAACAACACACCTCTAACTTGGTACCAGGAACTCATAAAAATAATTTAACATGACTTAATATAACCGATGAAAAACCAAATCGTGGGTTTAGAAACTAACCCAAACCAACGATGACAAGACAATTCGAGGCCATCCACCTCGCCCTTGGCGGCTGATGTTGGATTATGGACCAATGGGTCCCGACTCAACATTCGCATATCCTAAAAATAGAGGAACGCAACGATCGGATTAAACCCGAACCCTTGGGTTTTAGCTGAGAAAACAAGGTGAGAGAGAGGAGTCAAATGATCGATGTGAATCACTAGTTATACGAAGACGGAATCACCTTGACGAAGCAGACAAGATTCGTGAAGAGTCCGAGGGGAATTATCGCTTGCAAAGTGGAGTCCGAGAGAGGGGTGGTGCACCTCTAGGTATTGCCTGGAGGGGGGCTGCGCCACGGAGGTCGCACGCTGCAGGAGCTCCGCCCGGGTGTCACGCTGCTGTAGGGAGGGTTGCTCGGGGGTTCGCGTGCCTCTTGGTCGCACCGCGGGAAGGAGTTCATGCCGACGAGGGAGCTCGAAGGAGGGAGGAAGGGGTCGCATCATGGGGTGAGCTGCTGCGTGCATGTTGCACCTTGTGCATAGGGAGGAAGAAGAGGGGAATTCAATTCCCTTTATTTTCTTTTTTTCAAACCCCTAAATTAATTTCCATTAATAATAGTTATTATTTAACTCTTAAAACCCAATAATAATATTACCATTAATGCGATAATAATAATAATAAAAGATAATAATAATACTCGTTTTATTATTATTATTATACACATTAAACACTTATCTAAAAAGTAAAAACTCCCCAATTAATCCTTCTTAAAGGAAACGTTTTGTTGAGAAAATCAAACTCCCCTTTACTCCTCAATTAAATTAAAATCTCTTTGACTTCAAAGTAAAAAAAATAATTCCTTTCCCACAATTAATAAAATTCGTTTTTCCTTGAATTTAATTAATTAAAATAATAATAATAATAATAATTAAATCATCGTCATCATTATTATTAAAACATTCATTTTTTATTAAATTCCAACAAAAACTCCCCAATTCATTACTATTATTATTTATAATAATAACATCCATAATGATCAATAATTATGACACTCGTAGAACCATAATAATAATAATATAATTATTATTACTTAAACCATTGATATAACCCAAAAGCTCTATTAAATAACCACACTCTTTCATTAAATTCGAAACTGATTATTTAATTAAGCGTTTCATCGAGATACCCAACAACCTCATTAAATTCACCTAAATATTACACCCCATTAAATAAAAACAGAACTTTGACAAACCCCATAATTAAATTGTATTAAAAGAAATAATAAAATTCCCATTTTAATTATGTCCAACCTCCCCATTTAAATCCACATTAATTATCCAATTCATTTTTAACCTTCATTTATTATTCTTGTAATAAATGTTTCATAATTAATTATAAAACTCCATATTGATCATTAAATTATTTTAACATTTATTTAACTAAGTAACCACAATAATAATAATAACATTATTATTATTATTATTCAAACTTTTATTTATTTAAAAACCCAAACCCCCAATTTATTACAATATCATTAATATGATAAATACTCCAACCCATAACCCCTCGTTTAATTAAAAGTTTCTTTGAGAAGCTAAAAATCCACATTTAATTCTCATAAATGATGCACTCCTTTAACATGAAATTAAAATCTCAAAGTATCAAAATAATTTATGACTCCATAATAATAACAATGAAATTTTTATTATTAGCACATTCCTCCATTTAATAATAAATGGTCCTTTAATAATTCTGAAACTCTTCATTTAAATAAAACGGTTCTTTGATAAACCCAAAATCCATGTCAATACCTTAAACTACCATTTAATTAATTCTTTAACCTTCAATAAATTTAACAACCACAATAATAGTAATAATAACTTCATTATTATTATTATTAAAACTTTATTTTAATTAATCCAAATCTCTCATATAATCATATTTAATTAAAAATAATAATAATAATTTATTAAATAAGATAAACTGCACAGGTTGGACCGCAACTATGAATTTCCCATGCAGATCCATTAAAGTATATTTTTACGGATCCGGTGCACCCGAGACTCATCGGGACACCCGCTAAAATTTATCCGGTAATTAAGCAATTCCAGAAACGACACCATTAGGTATTCCAACACTCAAAATAAAATTATAGAGCATGGTTAAAAAAAATGAACCATTGATAAATCAAAAAAAATAAAAAACATTCGTATTTTAACCCGGTTAAAAAACATGGGACTTTACAATATACCCACCTTAAAAACTTCTTATCCCCAAGAATCCATCGGGAACCACTACTAAATCAACCGAGCTACCAAGGTCATTTTAGAAGATCAGTCAAAATATTACAGGACAACTCCGTTCTAAAAGATCGACATCACCTGCTGACACGTTTATAAAAAAAGATGCAACAATACCCACCTTAGGATTTTCCTTGATGTCTCAAGAAAAGGTTAGCCACTCACCAGTGCGTGTTTTTAGAATACATTAATGCACATGTGTGAAATTCTTCAAACCATGATCACCACGCCAAACATTGATCATAAAAATTCATAACATAAACCTATCTGTGTGCCAAAACAACTGATTCCAAAGAAGTCCCCCCCGAGTAGTGGGACGAACTTACTTTAATAGCCTAGAACATTCAATGGGTACTACCTACCACGGGTTAGCCCCTTACGAAACATAAACATTGACCCTCTCTCTTGGTCACACAAAACTGAAATCACAGGGTTCAAAAACCCGTTTTTTTCTTTTAGGAATTTTAATTAATTCATTTCAAACTTTTAACATTTGAATGAATTTCAGCATACACAAAAGTACATCTTCACAACAAGTCACTTGGTTTTCAAAACAACAACCTATGGAAAAAATATAGGCTTGTTATCACAAAAATCCTCTTTAATCATCATTAAATGTTATTCAAATATAAAAAGGAAAATTAAAATCTAAATTCCTTTTACAGAAAAGGAGACCTCCAAAGTTCTCATTTATTTAATCTGGGTTCTTCCAAAAGCAACCCAAAAACAGTTCATTATAATCAAAACTCAGCAGTTTTACATTTGTAACCATTTTCAAACATATTACGGTTGTATAAGGTTCAAACACATGGGTGGCCATCTACCAATTGATAAGGTCCCCATACACCTTATCGCTAGAATTTGGCCCCCATTTATCACAATCAACATTTATTTATCATTTTATCTTTAGCAGCCCTTTCACATATCCAAAACATCTCTAACATGTTAGCATAAGTAGTAACACAACAACATGCTATAACACAGAAGCACGGAACAACAAAAAAACATGCTAATAACTGAAACAGTATGGAATATAATCACTCAATCATGTTATATCTATTACCGGAACAAGCTATCTAGAGAGGCATGCTAAAGCAGATCAAAACACAGCATTGCACCCAAGGAACACAATCCAAATTAGGAGGCATCCTAATAATGAAACTACATGGCATGTTATATGCATGACATGTGAATCTCTAATTGACTAAGATGATGCATCTATGAAACTTACTTACCATATCAGGTCAAGACAATTATTTTTAAAAATTCTCAAAATCAATAAACAACAGAAAATACACCAGTCACTCAAGGTGAAATCATATCAACTATAACCTCTAATTGTACAAACATCAATTCCCATCCCTGTCCACTCGGTCATTTCCCGTACATGAGGTGATCAGTCCCAAGCACGACTATTAACCCAAGCGACGACACATTCCTATTCTCCTATCTACAAACCTCAAAACAGAAAGACAAAGGAAAATAAAGAAAACCTCCCTCTGATACCACTTTGTAACGTCCCAACCCAGCTCACCACTAAACCGGTGGCCGAACCGGTCTCCACATGACCTCAAGCGCGTCTCCCCATACGCCAAAGGCTGCCGACTAGCAGCGAGGGTCTATGGATAGTCAGTGGGGAGACTATACCCTCATTTTAGTGTTCCAAATGGACAAAGGAAATAAATAGCGGAAACAGTCTAATAAATGAATAAGCAGCGGAAAGAAGATTTTATAAATTTTGTATAAAACAATTGGCCAACACCAATTACACAACAGATGCATGTATAAAATGAAATGATACAAAAATAGAAAATAGTGAACAAAAAAGCATGCTTTATGCAATGGCGGCCCGAGTAGTGTGTGAGATATAAATCTCAGTAGTCCGGGACCACCACTGTCTACCACAAATCCAGACATTTAATAAATAATTTAAACTGTGTGAAAGCATGAATAAATAATGTAAGCAGTACAGTGTAACCGTATACCCAAGTACCTACTTCAGCCCTTAACTGGTGTCTGGACCAACATTATAAATTTTTCATGCATAATCAATAATAATTACACAACCATTTTCATTTATCAATTATTCAAACTTCATTAAATTATGAATGTCTCGATATTCAGCCTAAACCCGAAATCCCTCGTATAAGTCACACAACAAAGATGTCTCTAAAGAACATATAAGTATTCAAAATAAAGACTGAATCCAAGCTTATGCTTTGTCTTGGATAACGTGTCTTGAGATATTCAATTTAATATTTCATATATTATAATTGAGCCCATCCACTAAAAATAGTGATTTTCTCCTGGGTCCATCCACTAACCGTGATTCACCCAATTCATTAATAAGTCTGAACCCTTTCTCATATTCAATTCACAAATCATTATGTCATAACATTTTTCATTAACCATTAATTCATTTCATGTATAACCAATTTTACGCACAATCTAATGTCCATTAATGTGTGTAGAACATCATGTATAACACCCTCGTGATTATTTGGAGCGTCAGTCCTTGTCTCACAACCCATGGGTATTTGGAGCATCAGTCTCTATCCCATAAAAGAATATTTTCTTGCAAGCTGGGTGTAGAACACCATGTCTAGCACCCCATGAGTATTTGGAGCATCATTCCCTATCTCACAACCCGTTTATCAATAATACATATATATTTATCATTGTTGTAGAACTCCATGTCTAACACCCCACAACCATCCATTAATTATTTCATAAATTAATTAATCCAATCCGTTAATTAATTCAACTAATTAACAACATAAATCTGCAGTCAAAAGTCAACCCTTAATTAACCATTAAATATCTCAATATTAAATAATTAATTAACAATTAATTGTTCTTAGCAAGCCAAATAAATAATTAACTCAACATTTAATTATCCAAATTTGTTAACAAGTCTGAACCCGTCCATTCAAACAGTGATTCGGCCAGGACTTTAACAATTTACATGCACGTTATAATCATCACAAAACATGCTGAACATGCCCATATATTTAGAAACCATCTCACGCATCATCTCATAATATAGAACAACTCCACCCAAGACAACTTAATTCATGGAAATCTAACAAGTATCAAAAAGTACCCTTGGCCAACAGTCGTAACAAAAAATCAATTCACAATCTTAATTTAATGCATGAAAATTAATTAATTCAAAAATTAATTAATTAAATATTATCTCTTAAACCAATAATAAATTAATTAACCATTTAACATTTAACATGTAATAATTAATCCATCCATTAATTATTACCAATTTCCAATTTATACTTTCGAACATATCAAATATTCAATATTCCCAATCATCAATAAAAGTGAAAATTTTTATTCCAACTCATGACTTGATAATTAATTCTATAATTAATTAACCTATTATACATTCTGCCCATTCAAATCATTTAACTATTTAATCATATCACTTTAACCAAATTACCATAACATGCTTAAAAACAACACAAGTTCAAGCCCTCATTTATCTCACGTGGGCAACATAATTTAATAACTTCAAAAGTGTCATGCATTGACATATCATAATCATGGAAACTTACATTCTCAATTTATTTAAAGAAGCTATAATTCTTTAAATAAAGTGTTAAGGATTTGAGACCCTACCTTGGGTGGCACCATTTTAAATCCAAAGCGCTTTAATGTACTTGGCGGAAACCAGTCCACAACTGGTCCGTAATCGAACGTGTGCACACCTATATATATATATATATATATCTGTGCGCGTTGTCGACATTGATCAATGAAAATTACATATATTAAGCTGGTAACTAGAATCAAAGTTTTAATGAACAACGCACCTCTAACTTGGTACCAGTAACTCATAAAAAAAATTTAATAGGCGTTAATATAATCGGTGAAAAACCAAACCGTGGGTTTAGAAACTAACCCGAACCAATGACGGCAAGACAATTCGAGACCATCCGCATCACCCTTGGCGGCGGATGTCAGATTATGGACCAATGGGTCCCGAGTCAACATTCGCATATCCTAAAAATATAGGAACACAACAATCAGATTAAAGTCGAACCTTTGGGTTTTAGCTGAGAAAACAAGGTGAGAGAGAGGAGTCAAAAGACCGATGCGAATCACCAGTTATTCGCCGACGGACTCACCTTGAAGAGGTGGAAAAGATTCTTGAAGAGTCCGAGGGGAATTGTTGCACGAAAAGTGGAGTCCGAGAGAGGGGTTGTGCACCTCTAGGTATTGCTCGGAGGGGGGCTGCGCCACGGAGGTCGCACATTGCAGGAGCTCCGCCCGGGTGTCGCGCTGCTGCAGGGAGGGTCGCTCGGGGGTTCGCGCGCCTCTTGGTTGCACTGCGGGAAGAAGCTCACACCGAGGAGGGAGCTCGAAGGAGGGAGGAAGGGGTCACATCATGGGGTGCACTGCTGCGTGCATGTTGCACCTTGTGCGTAGGGAGGAAGAAGAGGGGAATTAGATTCCCTTTATTTTCTTTTTTTCAAACCCCTAATTTAATTTCCATTAATAATAGTTATTATTTAACTCTTAAAACCCAATAATAATACTACCATTAATCTGATAATAATAATAAAAGATAATGATAATACTCATATTATTATTATTATTATACACATTAAACACTTATCTAAAAAGTAAAAAACTCCCTAATTAATCCTTCTTAAAGGAAATATTTCATTGAAAAAATCAAACTCCCCTTTACTCCTCAATTAAATTAAAATCTCTTTGACTTCAAAGTAAAAAAAATAATTCCTTTCCGACAATTAATAAAATTCGTTTTTCCTTGAATTTAATTAATTAACAAAATAATAATAATAATAATAATAATAATTAAATCGACATTATTATTATTATTATTAAAAAATTAATTTTAATTAATCCAAATATCTCATATAATCATATTTAATTAATAATAATAATAATAATTTATTAAATAAGATAAACTTCACAGGTTGAACCGCAACCATGCGCTGCCCATGCAGATCCATTAAAGTGGATTTTTCCGGATCCGGTGCACCCGAGACTCATCGGGACACCCGCTAAAATTTATCGGGTAATTACGCAATTCCAGAAATGACACCATTAGGTGTTCCAACACTCAGAATAAAATTCTAGAGCTCGGTTAAAAAAAATAAACCGTTGAAAAATCGAAAAAAAAATCGAAAACATTCGTGTTTTAACCCGGTTAAAAAACACAGGACTTTACATTTATGCACAGGATCATCTAGCAGTCGTGGGAAATGTTATAATTTTCACAATGGTTGATGTGTGGAAAAAAGCAGCAGTCATGCGAAAGAGTGGATGAAGTTTGGTGTTTTCATGAAAAAAATTCAAACTTATGCACATGAGAGAAGTCCACATATCATACGGAAAGTAATGGTGTCATACATATCCCCCCTCGCATATTTATAGGCATGGACCTGAACTTTCGCATGCATGTAAGGCCTCTTACATGCCCACGTTGGAGTTTTGAGCGCACCGCCAGGAATGAATCCCTCTCTTCAGCATTTCCCTCAAAACCTGACCTTATGGACCCCTTTCAACTCATATTCTGATGTGAGGGGGGGGGGGGGAATTTTGGCACATAATTCTGTATGAAGCTGCAAACGACCATATTTAGGTAAACCAAAGGCATCACCAAATTCAATGGAGCACCCCCTAGAATACGAAGGGTGGCACACACAAGTTTTGAGGCATGCACACAAGATCTAAATTTGTATGTAAGTCTCTTACACGCCAAATGTGATTTCAAAAGGAGAATATTCTACCTTGAACACTCTAAATGGCCAATTAAGGCATGTATAAGTGGTTTCCCTTACACATAAGAAATTCAGTTGCACAAAAATCTATAACGGGCCCAATATGATATTAAACAGACCTTTGCGCGCTCACTTGATGCAGCTTAAGGAATGGTGGAACATAATCCCTTTTATGAAATCATAATTTTATATGCGACCACTAAAGGTATCATCTATATATTTAAGTTAACCCCCCTTATTCGGAGAGATCCTCCAGAAGTTGAAGCATTGCTCTACTATGCGTAAGAAACCTCTTCTATGACCATTTGAAAACCATGGAACCCTAAATGTATAGATATCATGTGGAAGGTTCCATATTGGTACTCCCTTGAGTGGTCCCCCAATTGTAAAATGCTTACCAAACATCTTTCATACTAAGTCAAGTACACACAAAAGACCCCTCTTGCACGCACCCTTGATCTTGGGCACAACCCTATCTTGAGCTCAACCCTATCTTTCGTTAAACCCTAAACCTTGTGTGAAAACCTCCAATATTGCGCGCACCCTCTCTTTGATTCTCCATGTATTTTTCCTTTATCAAAAAACCATGTCTAATCCCCTCTTTCATTCAACCACTATGTCATGCACACACCCATTATGCGCATCCCTCCCAGATTGCGTGCAATGATTTCCTGGTCCCCCGTGAGATGTCCCCTATTCCCCTAGTGTATTAATTTCCCTACCTCTTTCTTTTTAACATAGTTACACTAATTAATTTTTATTTTCGGCATAGGCACACTAAAATGGACCTCAAAACCGACCACTTCTCTACACTGTTCCAACCTGGCATTGCTGAATCCATACCCCTCCCAAGGGTTAACGTGCGGCGATTATATAAGCCCAAGGGGTAAGAAGTGAGTCCCCTACATATGAGGTGCATGATGAAAAACTACCTAGTACCATCATCCTTGGACCATGACAGTAAACCGTGGACTTACCATATGAGGTAAGTCTAGGATACTCCATATATGAGTGACATGGGATAGTCTTCGTACCAACTATACTCACATGGAATGAGATCCACCTCACATTTAATGAGATCATTTCCACAAGTAATGACATAATCCTAGGCATCCATCATGTTGTAAACTCCCATCCTTTCTTGCAAGAGGTGGAACCTTTACTCCTATCCCCCCTTGGCCACTAGGTCAGAGAAGGGATAGGAACTAGAGCCCTCTCATCTCTCTAACTTTGGGATTTGTCACCATGAGCCGTATTCATGTGTAAGCCCTACTCACATGTAATTAGATCCTACTCTCATGGAATGAGATCATCCTTATGAATCTCCCATGAATAAACCCCACACCATCTCTCATTGGCACATATTTCATGACATGAACATCAGGTCTACTGCTTTCTCTTATTTCTCACACTGAGCATGACTCACACGGGCTTAGAGGTTAGTAGAAACCATAAAACCTATCCATATTCCTGGGGATCCCTCTTGGAGTAATCCCCAACTACACACTCCATTACCATATGCCGTTCTTACTTTTAAGACATATCCACATAATCACTTCTCCTAGAAGCACCTAGGAAGAAATCAAGCATAATCCCCACACCATCCATCGAACTACATGGGTTTTGATACCTGTCTTCTAAACAGGGTACACATAAAACATCTTTTAGGTTTAATCCAAAACAATGGTAAATCTTAGTTCCCCCTTCATAGGGGTGTGCCTCCCTAATAAAACTTAAACAGTGTCTATATCAACCTTCATAGTGTGACATCTTCCCTTAATGGGACATGCCTCCCAGGTCTGCCTTTATAGGCATTCTGACCCATCTATCTGGTAAACCTTCCAAGTTCTCCCTTCTAGGGATGTACCTATATAATCTTCCTCCATGGGGATTTCTGAACAGTATCTTTCCATCTCTACAAGTGGCTAAACCTATGATCCATCTCATAATGCTACCTCATGGAAAACATGGGATTCTTGTGGTGAAATCCTTAGAATATATGCCTTTGGCATTAGATACCTCGTGGTCTCCATAGGATGCCTCAGGTTCTACGCCCATGAGAATTACTCTTATGAGGAAGAATACAGGTGACCAATGTTCTAGAATCTAGACATACCATCAATTTCCAATGTGACTACTTACCGAACTGAAGGTTTCTTCCTTGTCAAGACCCCTTGGAATGTCCAGAAAGAAGTAGTGAAATTAAATGTCATCCAAAAAGATATGTAACCAATAACTATTTCCACAAACATAAATTAAATCTATTGGGAGAACAATACTAGGCGAAAAATTCTAAGGAGGAATCCAAGGAAGAAGAAAATAACATCCCATCACACCATTTCAATCAAGGAGAAGACATCTCTGTTGAAACTAATGAAAGCCACCCACCTTTGGAAAGCGAGAATATAGGGTAACAATAACATCCAATGCATGAAACCATGTGTGGATACAAAAAGAATTCCTAAATGAAAGTGTAGGAAATAGTTACATCCTAATCACCTTAAAATTAATTTCAATCTCAAAATTCATCTTGGTTATCAAAGGATTATCATTTTTAGAATTATTTTATTGAAACCCAAATGATATAAAGGTTTAATAAAAAATCCTATTAAAAAGGTAAATTAGTAAACATAAAGGTCACCAGAAGTTACACATAACTAGGATTCCATACAGGGAAAACATAGATGTGAATGGAGGAAAAATGTAAATAATTATAGAGAGTGATTGAGGTAATTGATCAAAAACAAGTGAATGATCAATGGAAAATTAAGGGCCTCAAAACCATAAATCTATGATGATAGAAAATTCTATCATTTCATTAGAATTTAAGGTACCAGGAAAATACTTTTGTTTATAGATCATTTTTCTAGAGTTAAAGAATTATCTTACCATCTAGAACAAGAAGAATAAAAATAAATATACATACTTGATGAGTATAATTTCATCCTTTAGTAAATTTACACCAAAATATTATCTTTTTCTCCAAATTATGAGTATTAAATATGTTTTTTTAATTCCTAAAGCACTAAAATAAACTTTTAAAGACCAAATAACCATAAAAGGGATAGTAAATCTATTACACCTATCTTTAGATGTTAACTAAAACAAAAATGATTAGAACATGGTAAGATAAATCCCCAAATGAATAAACCTTCATATGATACACTAATCTTAAAAATTCAATAGTAATACCCAAATTTGAAACTAAATAATTCCATGAATAACTATCCTTAAAATTCATCAACAATTTATTGAATAAGTTTGAAACCAAAAGATTATAATAATTTGTTCATATATTCTTATGAGATAAATAAACCATTTTTCCTCAAATAAAATTCCATATATTTCCCTAATAAATATAATATTTACCTATAAAAAAATGTTATACTAACTAGGACATCATATAGGCTAGTGGTAGTGCACAAAACCCTTATCATTCTTTAATCACGGGTTCAATCCCCACCAACTATCTAGATGTGATGGGATTTTACCCTTTTTTTCTTTAATTCTGAAAAAATAAATCCATCCTAAAAACACTTAATGTTGATCATAGGGGCTATAAATACGTCAACCCCAAAAAAAACGTCTCTAATTTTTTTATTAATAACCTATTTTTTTACCAGCTAAAATCTTTAAATGAGGTGTCTAAGAATTTGAAATCATGATATAACTATGATGGTATAGACAACTCTTAAGATAACCTCACATGATAAAATTTTAATCTCTAATGTTATCTAAGCGACCATTGATACCAACTATAACAGCCTAGGACCTGCACTCTCAGATCCTATGCTAAAATCCATAACTTTACATTTCCGGCTATGATGTTAATATTTGCGACCCAAATTTTTATATTCAAACATTAAAACATCAAAATGAAAGCTTATATCACTTATATTCTTTAGGACCTTTTAGTTTTATAGTTTTAGATAATTATAAACAATTCACAAGTCATCAAATGAACATTTCTCCCATTTAAACCAACTTTTCTCATTTCACATTAGGTTATCAACACCACAAATGTGAAATAATTTACATACATAAATCATTCAAACTCATTCTTTATAACCATGATAAAATGAAACATAATAATATTGAGATGAAATTATCATCAAGGGTAAACATAATAATTAACAATTGAATCTCACGAATGAGCATAATAGTGCATAAGGGTATGATAACATAATCAAAGGGAATGAGAAAATCATAAAAAATCATACCCATCAATACCTATATAATCAAATATGAAAACATGGAAAAGGAAATATTCATTAAAATCAATAATAAAAATCCATGTGATATCAACCTCGATCATTAGAAACATTATAAACTCATAAAAAACCATTAAAACTCTTTTTTCTAACTTGGAACATCACTTTCATTAAACCCTTTAAAAACCCTTTTAATTGGAATAACTATATGCATAACTTCCAAAATTATCATTACCCAATTCATTAGATATCTATAATAGGGATCACCCTTTGTATAATCTATATCAGGCTCACCTGTGAGCTATAATGGGACTCAACCCTTCACATAAGCTATATTAGGCCCACCAATTTCTCATGAGCTATAATGGGGATAAACCCTGCGTATAAGCTATATCAGGATCTCCCATGAGATATAATGGAGCTCAAACGTTCATATAAGCTGTATTAGGCTCACTCATTTCATATAATTCTAGAGTACCATATCAATAATAAAACACTTTCATAATAACACTCATAGAAATAATCATTATTCATTTATAACCTGATAAACCCATGTAAAAGAAATGGGTTTAATGTAAATATCTTTGAAATATGATTAAACCAAAGAAAATAAATGGGTTCTATAAAAATCTCTTTGAAATATGATCAACCCATGGAAATCAACGAGTTCCTTAACAATCTCTTTGAAATGTGGTTAACTCGTGGAAAAGAAACGGGCTTTATAATAATATTTTTGAAAAACTCTTAATCCATATAGAGAAAGAACTAGGATGGTATAAATACAAAATATAATCAATGGAGGACAAGTAAAAACAAGGGTTTTTTATGTTTATGAATGAAAATACCATTACAATATCATTAATAACATTTTTGAGGAAGATATTCTTTAAATATTTCAAAGTGTCCCATACCACTTTGAAACATTTGAATCATAAGACCCATGAAGGAATAACATTTAATAGAACATTAAATAACATGATAATAAATAAATTAATGATATTATATTTAAAATGGGTTTTATATACACCTTATAAAATATGATTAGTGTATAACATCAAAAATAATTCCTCAATGAAAGGTGATTGAGACGAAGTCCCTTACCGCTTTGGTAACTTTGAAACTGTAAACCACACAAAAGAGAGTTAATAAAATGGATATATAAACCCCATAAATTTATGTATTATAATAATAAAATACCTTCATGGTAATTATATACACCACAAAAAAAACTGGTGAATATATCATATATCTCATAGAAATAAAAGTGAGATGAGAAAAACCCTTACTACTTGGGTAAATTTTTGAATCGTGAGACCCGTGAAAGAATAAAATTAATTTAAACTTTGAATGTCATGAAATGAATTAAATTCATGAAATATCATGTCATAGGTTAGTATATACACCAGATAAAATTAATTAGGTGCATAATAACTAATAAGTCTTAATAGAATGTAAATTGAGACGAAACCCCTTAGCTTGAGTCTGATTCATCACTCTTGTTATTTATATTCATGAATAATAAACTTATATTAATTAATTATTTGATTTAGAAAATATTACAAATTTATTATTATTTTTATTTCAATTATAATCAATTTATATATAATTACTTAATCAATTAGGTTTAATTTGGATGTTTTAACCATATTCAGCTTATGCGTCAAAACTGTATTGGGTAGGTTGACTATGGTCAATGAGGTAATCATTTAAAAATATCCAAAATAATAATATTTATACATAAATTATTTTTTAAAAAACAATCATGGAATATGGTTACTAAAAGCCAACCAACATTAAAATCATGGAGATGGTAGGCCATACGTATTCATGAGTAACATTCCCTTTTTTTCAATGATCATTATGGAAAGAAGGTAAGTAACATTTATCTTTTCTGAATGAACATTATATCATAAATACCATGTTATTTAATTATAAATACTTATATATTTTATTCTTTTTATGTGGTGGTGAAAAAAGGAGAATCACATCGCTTTGAGGAGGCGGTAGTCTATACGTCCACAAACGATGCTATCACTTTTTCAGTGTGTGACAAGGTAAGAAATAAAGTGTTATATTACATTTTTATAAGTATAATTATATCATAAATATAATATATATTTAATTTATATCACATATTATTATTAATCCCATCCTAAATACATTCTATGTAAAGTGCGGACGTATCATATCGCTTTGAGGAGGTGGTAGTCTACACATCCATAAACAATGTTATCATATTCCCAAAAAATAGAAAAAATGGAAAGCCCGAAGGTATGTGTTATATAAAAATTTCAGAAGTATTAATAAATAATAAATATCACACATATCATATAAAATAGTATTTTCATCATAATTACCAACCATGAGAGGTGGTAAAATAAGAACGAACGACATCGTTTCACGAGGCGGTAGTCCGCTGTACACATGAACGATGATTTCACTACCCATTTGATGGAAGTGTGTGTAGGTTTAGGAAAATAAATTAACATAAAAACATATAATTATATTTAGGATACTTATTTTATTATATAATAATGTAATAATAATAATTTAATTGGTGGATAAAGAAATAAATCAAAAGTTCTCATAGAAGAATGTTATATCTTCTTCAGGTAATTCTTTTTGGTTTGCACAAAAGGGCTTCCTTGGTTTAGAATATTCTAAAGTTTAGGATTCTAGTATGAGAGGATATATTTTGAGGTATTATTTTAGTAGGTTTTGGAATATACAAAAGGCTTGATATGTGTGAATAATGGGGGTGAAAGAGATCCTTTTTATAGTAGAGGAGCGACATTCTTGTAAATACAGAAAGGTAAACACTATTGTGAGGTCTCCCTTATATCATACAGCTCGAATAACAAACCAAATTATATTTAAGTGTGTATATGTTAAAAATATGGCCATAAAATGGGTTTTGGATAATTTTATAGGTCAATTTACCCCTTAAGATTAAATTTTAACAACTAAGTAATCTCATTTTTACCTTAATCGCTATAATTAATTATAATTGATTTCAATAATATTTTTGGTCCAAAACCAATTTTAACTTAATATTAATTATAAATTATTATTATTAAAAATTTTGAATCTGTATTTCTAAATTTAATTAACAGAGGTGGTAGAATTTAATTTAAAATCAATCCCATAGACAAAACCAGAAAGCGTGTTTTTAAAGTAAAAAAGGTCAAAAGTTTGAATTGTTTTTATATACAATTTCAATGTGAATTGATTTAAATTATGTAAATTGTATTCAAATATATAAAATTAATATAATTATACTTTAAAAACTATTAGAAATATAATTAAACACTATAAATTACTTAGACGAAAAAAGAGTTTTTAATTAAAATATATTATTTTCACTATTCATCAAAACATGAAACTGCTCAGAAAAATTATAAAAATTACCCAAACTAAATTTTTATATTGTGATTTAGAAAATAAATTTTATTTTTTAAAATAGAATTTATGAAAGTTTCGAAATTTAGTTTGAAAACAAGTGTATTATTAAAAGGCGGTAAAACAACCTTTTAAAAATATACAAATTTTTATCATTAAAATTGGATTTATTCTTATCTTAAGCCTATAAAAATTATTGGGTAAAATTAATTTTTTTATTAAATATATAACATATATATTTAATTAATAACTTTTACTAATAGTGATTAATTTAATTTATTAAGATAAAATACCATTCTGGTCATGAGAATAGTTTTTTCATAAAAACACATTCTTTATATTGAATTGGTTTCAATTTAATTTTTAATTAATTGGTAACCAATGAATTCATTTTATAAACATGTTTAAACTATAATTTCATAATTTAGTTAATCTCATTAATTCCTTCTATTCTAATGGCTAGGTGATAACTATAATAATAATATTAATAGTGTATTATTGTCCTGTAAGAATCAAGCTTGTGTGTAACATAAGTCATCAAAGAAACTTGATATTGTGTGAATCAAAAGATAAAATTTGTGTTTTGTGTGATTAAAGATAAAATATGTATTTCATATAACAAAATATATTAAATAAATAAAATAATTTGAAATAATATATTTCATAAAATCTTGGGATGTCACAAAAAATGTCTTTTAAAGAATATAATAAAATAAAAGAAAAAAATTTAAAATAAGTTTTCATAAATAATTCTGTTTTTAAAGTAATTGAAAATTTGTATAAAAATATAAAGAGCATAAAATTTTTATGATAATGGGAACGTCTATTAACATCTTATACATTAAAAAGAAAACATTTCTTTTTATTTTCAATAAAGAAATTCAAAAACGAACCTTTTAAGAAAACATTATAAATATAACTTTAAAACCATATAAAAATAAAATAATGGCTTAAAATTTCTTTAATAAATCATTTGAGTAATAAGAAGCACTTTTTTAAAACAATTTCGAAAAATATGGACATGGAAGAAAAATATACTCGATCAAAAAGGGAAATAAGGTTAGATTTTATTTTAAACGTATCTTTACATGATTCAAGTTCCAAAGATAGGAAAAGTTGGAATAAAACATCTAAAATCCTTAAGTGTATATAGAATAAGATAATATATTTATTTTAAGGCAGATATATTTTAATATTCATTTATAGAAAATAAGATCAATCCAAAAAATGGGATTGTAAAATAAATTCTTACCACTTTGGTAACTTTAAAATTGTAACCCCTTGAAAGTGTAAACTTTAATAAAAACTTTAATCATTATGATTAAATTTATATTCATTTAAAATACCTCAAATTGGATGTATATACACCACATAAAAGTAAATAGTTTCATGATACCAAATATGTCTCAATGGAGTGGAAATTAAGAGAAATCCCTACATTAGGTCCGAATTATCAAATATGTTATTTATATTCCTAAGTGATAAAACTATGTTAATTTTTTTACTTATATTAGAATGTTTTTCAATTTTATTATTTCTTTTATTTAATTTATTACTATGTTGAGTTTAATAAATCAATTAAGTTAACATCAAGCATTTTGACGATATTTGGTTCGTATGTCTAAAATTACTTAGGTAGGTTTACTATGGAAAAATATTTATTTGTTTCATCATATATAGAATAATAATTACATAATAATAATTTTTATACATCAATTATACTTTTAAAACAAATTAATAAACATGTTTATGAAAAATAAATCACATTATAGTCATGGAGATGGTAGACAATATGTACGCATGAGTAACATTTCCATTTTCCAATGATCATGATGGATAGATGTTAAGTGTTATTTTATATTTATATAATTATAATTACATAATAAATACTATATTATTTCTTTAAATAAACTTATATATATCATCCATGGGATGCAGTGGTGAAAAACTAATCACATCGCTTTGTGGAGGTGGTAGTCTGCATGTACGCACGAACGACATTATCATTTTTCAATGAATGGAAATGTAAGAAAATATATAATATATTAATTTTTTAAGAATTATAAATATATAATTTATATCATATATATACATTAAATCCATAATTATAACCAATCATGGGAGTTAGTGATGGAAAATGAATTACTTTAGTTTGTAAGGCGGTAGTCCGTCGTACACATGAACGACGTCTTCCTTTCCCATTTGATGGAAGATGAGAAGGATATAAATTTTTATATTAACATAATAACATCTCAGTATATGTAATATATCTATTTTATTATTTCATCATGTCTGGATAATATTTTAAAGAGATGGAATAAGAAATAATATAAAAATGCATGGTTAAGAGTTTTACCTCTTCTTCAGACAACCACTTTAAGATTATACATAAAGCCTTTCTAGGATGGTTTTATGATCAAATAAGGAATATATATCGTGTTAATTAATTTAAGGAAGTAATTTTTCTAGGTATTTTCTAAACCAAAAGGCTCTTGAAGTGTGTATAGAAGAGGAGATGAGTGTCCTTTTATAAGTGTGGGAGAGGACACACTTGGAATTTTTAAAAAGAATAAAATATATTAATGACTTACTAAAAAAAAATGGATCAAAAATGTATAATTTATTATTATTATATGATTTAGGGTCTAAATATGGCCAAAAAATATAAATCAGACATGTTTTATGTCATTTTAGTCCTTATCTCATTAGTTTAACCCATAGTAAACTTTTTTTAACGTTAACTACGATAATAGATTTTTTTGTTTTTACTATTACTTACGAAAAAAATTAAGTTTAACTTATTAAATAATATTAATTTTTATGATTAAAAATATTTAATCCATTTTATCAAATTCAATCCATATAAGTGGTAGAATTAAATTTAAAATTAAACCTGAATAACTCGATGAAAATAGTTTTAAGAAAAATATCTTTTTAAGTATAAAAATGTTTTAATACCAAATTAATGTATAAAATTCATTCCAAAGAACATAATTGGATTATAAATAATATAATTGAATAAATTTTTATTTTAAACCATTTAAAAAAAGTAACTTTTTAAATTCTTAAAATGAAAAGACAATTTTCAATAAAAATTAGTAATTTTAACTATTCATTGAAAAATAAAACTTTTGAGAAAAATCCCAAAAATTCACCCTAAGCTAATATTTTTATCCTAAATTAAAAAATTAAGTTCATTTTTTCACATTAAAATTATATAGTTTGAAAATAAATATTTTAAATTGAATCATATAATAGATGAAAATCAAATTTGGTAAGAAATAAATATTTTTTCCTTTTGATTGGATAATTACCTAATATTATTATAACTCTATAATATAATTAATGATTATTAATAAGACATGAAAATGATTTATTCTAAAATTACCTAGATTTTTACATTAAAATTATCCATGAACCTCATATAGAAACATACAATGTATAAAATTTTCAATCAGCTAAACATAAAGTAAAGAAAACTTCTGATCACCCTCAAAAGAATTTCTAATAAATCAAATTCCTAGATTCCTCAAGGTAAAGTTTACAGTAGGAACCTACCATATTTCTAATAATGTAATAATTATAAAAAAAAAACATTTAAGTAAATATTTAATATATTTATGTTGATTTAAAATGGTTCCTTTCAGTCTCTAAATTATTTAGAAGCTAGGAAAATAATTAAGTTCACCGATCATACCCATATCATATTCACTTTTCATAAGTTATGAAAAAACATCCACAAGTATTTTTTTTGGGTTGAATAAAAAATAATTTCATCAAAATAGATTTATAAAATTTTGGTTTCATTTAAAACTTTAAAACCATGACTCAAACCACTGGGTCTGAGCCAGAGGCTCCCATGACCACATGCATGCCTCCCCATTTAAAAGAGGATAATGACTAGAAGTGAGGGTCTAATTATATAAATGGTGAGACTATACCCTATTTATTATGTCATATGATCAATAATAATAATAAATAAAATAATAAATCATCTAAGTAATCATACAGAACTATGTAAATGACATAAAATTTCATATAAACAAAATATCCCACAATGTGGCAAGCCTGATTAGAGTAATAAAAGTAGATAAATAAAATAATATAAATATGGAGTCTACAGAAATCCGTCTTGTTCCACCGCTAGCTTCATCATCCTCTTCTTAGATTCCCACCATAGGGCCCTTCCCCTTCACCGGATCCCTCATAAAATCTAGAAGCACATCAAAATGACTAAGTAGGGTGTGAGTAAAAGACTAAATAGGACACTGCCAATGCATCATTTACCTACCGCTATCATGTATAACAAGTTCATACCATAATAACAATAAATTCAAAAAGGTAATAAACATACAATCCAAAATCAAGTATTTGTGCATTATCCAAGCTGCCACAACCCCTTGAATGTACCTAATTTAGCTCCATGATAGAAGATAATGGAATAAATTTGTAGTAACCAAAACAACCTCTATATGGAATCCTCACAGTTTCATGTGTATATACAACCCAACATCATCTATCCATCAAGAAGAAAATATTACCTGATATCCTCTATGTTTAGAATATCAAGTACTCCATCAACCTGGCTTCCTTATAGTGAGTAGCACTTGGAAGAGTAAGGATACCTCGAGTGAATGAACAACACAACATCCTGACTACCTCGTACATTTAACCTTTTATTAGGCATCTCATCTCCATAAGCACAACTCAATGAACTCCCCCACAAAGGGATAATATGTCATGATAGACCACCTATCTCATGTACCACTCACAACCACAAAGGCAAGGAAACATACATACTAGGTGAGAACACAAGTAGGAATAGTATATTATCATGAGTATATAGTAGCGCACATAACATTATATGATCAAATTAAAACATGGAAATAAGATACACTAATATCACTCATGGAAAGAATATATCACAATAGATAACACATGGTACACACACACACCCACATGCAATCACAATCAAACATGATGTCAAAATGCCAACCCATAATAATTATAATGGAAAAAAGTGTAAAAATGAGACTAAGAAGGTAAGAAATTTACTACTTCAAGTCATCGATGTCCACATCAAATTTCATCTAAGGATTCAATAAATAAAACATGTTTTCACACTAACTAGAAATACGATCACCTATAAATATATCCTAGAACCGGTCTAATTAAACATGTCAAGGGTTCTAGAGTAGGAAAATAGGTATCAAGACCAAAGGGTTAAATGAAAATAACATAGGGTTGATCATTGTCAAAATAAATATATAAGGATGTAATAAGAATAATAAAGGAAGAGGGTTCTGTAAAAAAAGGGTCTCCATGTCACAAGGGAGAAGATGAGGTATGGAGAGTGTGCTGGGACAAACACCATTATCGGAGGTCAACCTACAAGGTGTATATGGAGGTAATTCAGTGTATGAACAGTCCATGACATTCACTTATGCATTATAATGGTGGTAACTATGGAATGTGGTTATTCTGGAAGTCCTTTGAAGGTGTGAGATCATTTGAATGAGGATAACTAATTCATTATATACAGGGTGTTGTTTGGATAAGTCTGTATATATGTTAATACCCATTATAAATTTTGAAACTAATTACCTAAGTTAACTTTATAATGACCACATTAAATCCATAATACCCAGATACTGGGCCTCCAAATACCACTGATCAATGAAAACTATTCCAACCTATCGTAACAGTCACAGAAAAATACCTATGGTGTGGTCCAAGATGTTGTGGTGAAACCTCCTCGATCCAAATCTCTACAGCATAGGCTACGACATAGTCTCACCTGGAAAACCCCCATCATAGAATAGTAATAAAAGCTATGGATTGGTCTCAAAAACTCATCACATTTTAGTGTAGATAGATCATTATAAATTTAGGCTTCCACACTACGACATAACCACTGAGGTTATGAAGTGGTACCTCTTGTTTTGGTATTAAACTTTCCAAAACACCCCGTTAAACCTCATTTTTCTTTGCAAATCCAACTGGATTCCTTCATAATATGGTACAAACCAAAACAAGGAGAAAAAATATTTCTATTGAAGATATAGATTTTAATTCTTTACAATTCTCCCCCTCTAAAGTTTTATTATCTTCGTGAAGTTTCTCTAGGGCCCCTACTTGGATAAATTTCTCCACTGAGCTCTAATTTTAGCCTCTCACTCCCAAGTATCCTATTAGATCTTCCCATGATACCACAAAATTTGGACAAGTGGTACCATATTCTCTTGATGAACTTTCACACCCTAGATCCTATTTTTATTGGATGCTCCTCATAAGATGCGTCAACCTCTAACTCAACATCATTTTGATCAATAACACGCACAGGGTTAGGTACGTACCTCCATAACTATGACATGTGAAATATGTCATGCATACCTTATTAATGAGTATAAATTTCTAGATGATACACCACCAAACCTATCCAATCAATAATATCAAAGGGTCCAATAAAATGAGGTGCTAGATTTCCCCGCTTCCTCAGATGTATATACCCCAATTGAGGAGTTACTCTCAAGAAAATATGATCGCCCACAATTAAACTCCTAGGGTATCATCCTTCAATTGGAATGAAATATTTTTTTACTATAAGTGATGATCAATCTCTTCTAAATCAAATTTACTCTCACTAAGGTCTACTAAACCATGATGGGGACAAAAACTACAACCTCACCCACCTCATGCCAATAGAGCACTAAATGATAAGGACTCCCATAAAGAGACTCATAAGGTTACATATGAATCAAATTCTAGTTAATATTGTTTTATTAAAACTCAACCAAGGATAGGTGATCATCCCATGATCCACTAAAGTCCGGTATGAAAGCCTGAAACATATCCTCTAATATGTGTATAGTCCACTCAGATTGTCCGTCTGTCTATGGATGGTCTGATGTACTCAACCCAAATTGAGTCCCTAGGTATTTATATATTCCCTTCCAAAATCATGAAATAAAACATGCATCTATATTTGATATAATCCTAAAGGTCACTCTATAAAGGATTATGATCTAATATACATATAAATTCTCCATCTTGTCTACTGAGTGAGTCTCTCTGATCGGCAAAAAGTGAACAATCTTCGTTAACTGATAAAAAATAAACCACTTTGCATCATGAATACTCAGGTTCCTAGGTAACCCATCATAAAGGCTATCATGACATATCCCCATTTCCACATGTGCATATAATGGGGATGAAGTAAAAAACCAGGTAATTGATGCTCGACCTTCACCATCTAACAAGTAAGACATCATAAGACAAAAGAATTAATATCCCTCTTCATACTCGACCACCATAACTGGAATCTAAATCCATGATACATCTTGGTCACACCAGAATTTACTGCCCATCTAGAGGTATGGTAATTTATTATTAGATTATCTTTGATGGAAACATGAACTAATAATCTCCCATATATCATGATTACATCGTTTTCACTCAAGGACCACTCAAGTATTAGATTACCTTTATCTAGTTGTTCCTTCATCACATCAAACTCTAGGTATAACTACTTCCCAATATTTACATGTTCTATAAGAGAATATATAATTACCAAGGGATAAAAATTCATGAAACCCTTGTCCTCTAAGGCATCCATCCTCCAATCATCTAATAAAGACATCAGGTAACACTTCTCCTCAGATGGCCTCTCACCATGATCTTACTTGGGCTTCATCTTATAGATAAGATAATCCACAATGAAATTAACTTTTCCTGGTATATATTCCATCTCAAAGTCAAAAATATGAACATAATAAACCTATAAAATCTACCTAAGGTTTATACCCCTCTATTTTAAGATATAGTGAAGGATTTTGTGGCCCATTTAAACAAAAAATATCTCACTGAAGAGAAAGTATCTCCAAAACTTTAGAGCATGGACCACTACTGCCACCTCTAAGTCATGTGTAGTATAGTTCCTCTCATGGTATTGTACGAAAAAGACCCATAGTATATTACCTACTCTCTCTACATCAACACTACTCCTAAGCCAACACCTTATGCATCACAATACCCTGTATAATCAATCCCAGGATTAAATAGTATTAGCACTGGAGCTATCATAAACCTTCTCTTTAGCTCAAGGAAATCATCTTCACATTGGTATGACCACTATAACTTTACTCCATTATTCATCAGCACTATCATGGGTGTTGAATAAGTCATGAATAAACTATTTTTAATATCCTTCTAAACCCCAAAGTCTCTTAATTTCAATCATTTTCCAAATACATTTCTATGACATGACTACCTCAACTTTCTCTGTGCCCACATATATACCTATTTCAGACACTATATTTCCTAGGAAATTCACCTATCAAATCTAGAGGCCACACTTTTATATCTTATCATAAATATCAGGTTCTTTAAGAATACTTAGGATTATCTCTAGGTGTACAACATGCTGATCTAGTTTTGGTGAGTATATGAGGATTTCATTGACAACTACAATGATGAAAAAGTCTATATATGGGTGAAAGATCTTGTTCATGAGGGACATGAACACTACTTGTGAAAATTTCTGCCTGAAAAACATCACCAAGTACTTGTACAACCCACAATTTCTATGAAACATGGTTTTTGGAATGTCCTCTTCTCCAAATAACTTCTGATGATAGCCTAATTGAAGATATTTTTTAGAGAACCATTGGGCTCTCCATAGCTGATCGAAAAAATAATAAATTCTAGAAAAGGGATATCAGTTCATCACTATCACCTGGTCCATCTTTAAATAATAAATTCAAAGTTTAAGAACACCACTCACCTTCTTAGAGAACAATACAGGTGCACCCTATAGTGAATTACTTAGCTTGATAAATACCTTATGCTTCAAGTCATCAAAATGTACCTTGATCTATTTTATCTCAGTCGAAAACATATGATACATGGGTATATAAATGGGTTGTGCATCTGATACTATCCCAATCTCAAATTCCACTCCTCTATCTGAAGGAAGTCCTATGAAGAAATTTGGAAAGACTTATTGATAAATCTCAATGACTGGAGGAAAATATGAGATGGATTTTATCATGCCAAGAAATCTAAGCCTTCCATATGTGATGTGATCATCCAAAGATGGATTATGTTTGGTCCAACTCCACCTGCTCCCAGCTCCCATCACTAGTGCAGAAAACGTTTTTTTACGTCGGTTATTTTTAATTATTTACGTCGGTTTCTAGCCGACATTAATACGTGCGACGTTATAAATAAGGGTTTTGACGTCGGTTATTTAAAAACCGACGTCAAAAACAAAAAATCGCGATGTTTATCAAGTCAGTTATTTTAGAACCGACGTGATAAAGGGCCTGGATAATGGTTTATCACGTCGGTTATTTTAGAAACGACGTGATAAAGGTCCTGGAGAATGGTTTATCACGTCGTTTATTGAAGAACCGACGTGATAAACGACCTGGACAATGGTTTATCACGTCTGTTCTTAAACAACTGACGTGATAAATAGGGGCGAGGGGGTTTATCACGTCGGTTCATATAGAACCGACGTGATAAACTGGGGTGAGGGTGGTTTATCACGTCCGTTCTATAAGAACTGACGTGATAAACCAGGCTGAGCGTGGTTTATCACGTCGGTTCATATAAAACCGACTTGAAAAACCGGGGGAGGGGGGTTTATCACGTCGGTTATTGTATAACCGCCGTGATAAACCGGAGGGAGGTGGTTTATCACATCGGTTATTCAATAACCGACGTGATAAACCATTGTCCAGGCCGTTTAGCACGTCAGTTATTCAATAACCGACGTGCTAAACCATTCTCGAGGCCCTTGATCACGTCGGTTATTAAATAACCGACGTGATAAACCATTCTTCAGGCCTTTTATCACGTCAGTTATTAAATAACCGACGTGATAAAACATTCTGCAGACCTTTTATCACGTCGATTATTAAATAACCGACGTGATAAACTATTTTCCAGGCATTTTATCACATTGGTTATTAAATAACCGACGTGATAAACCCAATTTTTTTTAAACAGAATGCAGTGATCTTCTCTCCACCAGAATCAACCAGAAAACAAATCAAGAAATCGTACCACAAAAACAGAAGTACATCAAAATTAAGCATATACATAGATAACATATAAAACTTACCCACTAGACATCATCCACCCTCATTTATACCCCATGGACAGCCCTCCCCCACCCTATTGGAGCCCTCACCCTCATGTATACCCCCTGGACAGCCCTACCCCACCCCATTAAAGCTCCCCACCCTCATGTATACCCCTTGGACAACCCTCCCCCACCCCATTGGAGCCCCCACCACACTCCTGGACTGCCCCCAACCCCCGGACACCCCCAAACACCCCTCGACAACCCCCACCCGTCTGAACAGCACCTCCTCACCCCTCACCCCACTTGACAGCCCCCACCACACCCCTGGACAACCCCCCACCCCTGGACAGCACTCCCACACCCCTGGACCAGCTTCCCGCACCCCTGGACATCCCTGCCACCCCCTAGGACTGTCCCCCCACCCCACCGGACAGCCCTCCTAGACCGCTGGACACCCCCAACCCCACTGAACACACCCCCACACCCTTGGAACCCCTCCCCCACAGACCCAAATCCATACCAGAAGAACCATCAAAAGTAGACCAAAACAAGAAGTAGAGCAAAATTAAACATTCACTTATATAACATTCAAAACTTACACTGTCAACTTCAAAAAAAATAAAATAAATCAAACCTAAACAACTACCAAATACACAATTAAAACGACAATATTCAAAATTACATTTTACATTACAAACAACTAAAATTCAATCAAACCTGTAAAATAATTTGACCACTCCACTTGTACGTGTTTTATGTCTTCAGCAGTATAGGGTTGAGGGTCATCAAAAAGCTACAAATGAAAAAGAAGATAGTTAACGTGTATAATGAATAAATCAAATTGAAATATTATGGCAAAGTTTAAGAGGAAATCGTACTAGGTCAAAATTCACAACTGTCCCAGTTGTTATTATTTCATACATAAATCTTAACATATAATATCCGCATTCGATGAGGCCTTGTTGTTCATGAAAATTTTGTTTTGAATGAGTGTAAATTCAATATATTATTTTTATGTAATAATTCAAAAAGTACAAATTATAAATGGAAATTTACCTTCGCATTTACATATTTGATCTTTGCATTTCTTTTCTTTGTGTTTTTTCGAAAGTAGACCCATGCACTGTTAGAAAATAATACGAATGGGGTAAATTTAAAATTCATTATAATATATAAAACTATTGAGAAATTGAAACTTACTTTTCCAATATATTCTTAAAACTTGCCCGCACATCACCATGAACAGAGCATATCCAATAAAGAGCTTTCTCCCTTGGGCAAAAAATCCCTAACATCCAATGATTACTGATAAAAGGAAATTTAATGTTAGTGGTTTTTTATGTTAAAAGATAATTAACTCTTTGAGAGAAATGTGTTTCATACCTCTCACAAAAAGGCATCATCCAACATTGTTGGATTATATTCTTTTCAAATCTTTCATCAATATAAACCATTCTTTGTTCTTCAATCAATGCACATGCTTCAAGGGAAATCAATTGCGGGTCCATGAATCCATATACTTCTGTCAGTTCATTCCTCTCACAAATTTTTTAAAGATACCTAATACAAAACATATATAAGTATACATTTTTAATAAATATAACGCAGGGAAAAGGTGTTAAGACTTACATGGAAAAAATTTGCACCACGTTGATGCCCAACTTATCTCCAGTAACAAGCTCCATGATATCAGATTTTGTAATCCCCACACTTATTTCACGTCCACAAACATGAGATTCCATTGGAAACTCATAAAAACCCAAAAATAAATGTGAATATCTTGACAATCTGTCAAGAACACTGGAATCTGTATCTGATGTCATAGCCTATTGTCTTTGTTGTTGTCTATACAGTATTTATTTACCTTTGAAGTATTCCTGTGAAAAAAAATTGAGAATTATAGTAGTTTTTAAATGATAAAACAACTTTAATAAAAAAATAAAATAAAAGATATAACATTCATACCTCTATGGTAATGAGTTGAAGAAGTATGGATGGACAAACTAAAAAATGGCCGATACTCTGTCCAACTGTCGCCACCTCATCTGTAGGTATTGGTACCCTAGCTGATCTATCTGTAATATCCTGTACAGTGACCCTCTGATTCTCTACCTTTAATTGTTGATGATGAACTGTATCTCCTATACAATATACCAACCCATATGCTACTATATGATGTTGAGAATCATCAACATACAACTCGCAATATGTAGGAAGATGCGGCGGAGGCGTAGGATAAAAAATGGGGTCCGTAGGCTGAGGTGGGGGAGTGGGAGCTACTGGCGGAGGTGGAGGATAAATAATGGGGTCTGCAGGGGGAGGTGGAGGAGTGGGAGCTGCAGTCTGAAATTGTCTTTGCATTTCTGCAAACATAGACTGCACCGACTCTCTAATCTTGTCTTCCATCGTCGCATTAATATTTTGAACTTCAGCCTCCAAGGATTCTATTTTTTTTATAAACCCCCTCAATGTTAGAAGTTGAATAACGTGGAAACACTTTTCTTACCAATACACCTGTCGGATATCCTCTTACACGACCAGGATGTTCGGGCCTTCCCAATGCTGCAAATAAAATATCTTCCCTCCCAGTAGCTGTAAATGTCCCCTCTGAACTCTGCTCCTCAAGAGAGTCCTATATTAATTAATTGAACATTTCTGTAATGATTGAAACTTATATGAAGAAAAAAGTTAACTTAAATAAATTAAATAGATATCTTACAATCCTCTCAGCTACGATTCTCGATTCTTCCGAAAGATATTGCCCTTTGTTTCTCTTCCGAGCTCTCTTCCATTTTTCATGTCTAGATGGAGGGGATGGAGGGGCCACCTCTCCAGAGCTTGAAGACTCAGCTCTTAGTTGTTGAAATTTTTCTACTATCATTTTTTCTTCCAATAATGTACACCCTCCCCGAGATAAACTATGAGGGTATACATTTTTAGATTGGATCTCCTGATGAGCTTTCCTTGTTTGCTGTAATTTAAGAATAAGAAATCATTAACAAAACATTAATAAAATCATTTATATAAGAAAGTTTATAAAATTTTGTTAATGATTTCTTATTCTTAAAATAAAATCATTTATATAAGAAAGTTTATAAAATTTTACATTGCCCTTACCAGAAATGACTCTTTTTTTCTACTTTCAAAAAACTGTCTCCATGTGTCTTCATCTATAAAAGGATATATACGACATGGATTGTCATGACTCCTATGAACATAAATGAAATCAGAAGAGAGGGTTGATTTGAAATCCCTCCATCTCCTGGCAGCCAACGATAAGCATTTCTTCCTGACTCCTCTAGTGTCAGGAATATCAAATGTCATCTGATAAAGAAGAGGTTAAACATATTATATATACTAGAAACATTAAAAGAATGGTCAAACAATGACAAAATATCTTACCAAAATCGTCTCCCACAACTGAGATATAATCGCTTTATCCACACCTCTCCAATCATTATACAGAATGCTTACTTTGGTCTTAGCCTGAGTTTCAACAAAACTCTTAAAATCTTTGGCATTCAGACCTCTAGGAATATCATCATCATCAAACTCAACTACTATCCTCTGATCCTGCGTACGGGCAAGTGATAATTTTGGTAAACGTGTGCACCCATGTTTACCAACCTTTGAACTCTTTGTCGTAATAGGAGAATGTGAATGTTCATCCCCAGAGGTATGAACAGCAATATGCTCCTCTCTAGAATCATGTGGTTGATCATCTGAATGATCTGTCATTATCCTTCAAATCAAAAAAACAAACGTCAGTTCACAAATATACAAATTCAAATATTTTAATACTACTATAATCAGAAAATAGAAAAGTGTACTAGGTTACATAATAGTAAACATTGGTAATATGGTAAGCATGTTAAACAATGGTAAAGATGGCAAAGATGGTCAAGATGGTCAAGATGGTCAAGATGGTAAAAAATGGAAAAAATGGTAAACCTGGTAAACATTGTAAACATGGTAAAGTAATTGTTAGTGAACAAATATACAAATTCAAATATTTTAATACTACTGTAATCAGAAAATAGAAAAGTGTACTAAGTTACATAATAGTAAACATTGGTAATATGGTAAGCATGTTAAACAATGGTAAAGATGGAAAAGATGGTCAAGATGGCCAAGATGGTAAAAATGGTAAAAATGGTAAACCTGGTAAACATTGTAAACATGGTAAAGTAATTGTCAGTGAACAAAAATAAGCATTTTAAAATTCATGTAATGGTTATAAACATGATAAAGTAAACTAAAAAAACTTAAAACAAACAAAAACATATACTTATTTTATTTTAAAACATGTTTTAATAAATAAAAAACTTACAATATCTAACATTTATGGAAAAAATAAATGTAAACAAGAAATAAACATATGTTACCTGTAATTTTAGGAATGTACAGATGGATTGTTTTCTCAAATTCCTTCATCGTGATCGTTCCTTATGGCACAAACTATGTCTTCAACATGATCGTCATTATGTTCTGTTAATATTTCCATGGAAGTAGGGATCTCACATAAATCAGCATATTCATCAAGTTCATCCTCACCAACATATTGTTTTTTCCCTTGTAAAAAAACAGCCCACTGCATATCTGATTGATCTACTACATAAAAAATTTGTTTTTCATGTGTTTCCATTATAAAAGAATCAGCTGTGTCTTCCAATCTATTCAGATTAACAAGTGTCATTCCAAATTCATCGTGTCTGACACTGTTGTTACCGTTAAACCATTTACAGATAAAAACGGGAACTTTAATTTTAAAGTAATCAACCTCCCATATGTCTTCAATCACTCCATAATATGCATTTGATGCAGAAATTGGGTTTTTGTCCTTAGCACTCGAAAAATGCATTGCTTCTACAAACACCAATACACCACTATTCTGAACTGCACTTCTGTTGTACTGAGCTTTTGTATGAAATGTATAACCATTAATGTTATAAGCAGTCCATGTTATCACATTTAAACATGGACCACCCACTATCCATTTTAATGTCTCTGATACATCTGATCTACCAAGAAAAGTCTTTTTAATCCATGACAAAAAAGTTTTGTTGTGCTCATTCAAAATCCACATTTCTTTCTTCTTTGGATAACATTTTTTCAACTCATTAATATGCAATGTGATATATGGTTGAGCATCAGCTATGTTATTCAAGATGTATGTTTCTAACTTCTTCATCTGTTCAGCTGACAATGATTTGACTTTCAAGCTGCGAATCCCCTTTCCCTCATTATTAACTCGTTCATGGCGAGATGGATGCAAACCTATGTGTTGCGCCGCAGCCAAGTAGCTCATACAAAACTCTGCTACCTCCTCAGAAATATACTTTTCAATAATGGAGGCTTCAGGTCAATATAGATTTTTAACATACCCCTTTAATATTTTCATATACCTTTCAAAAGGATACATCCAACGAAGATATACAGGTCCACAAAGCTTTATTTCTCGAACCAGATGAATCATTAAATGCACCATTATATCAAAAAACGTTGGAGGAAAATACATTTCTAATTGACAAAGTATAAAAATTGCATCCTTTTACAAAATGTTCAAAGCATTCACATCAATCGCCTTGTTACAAATTGAATTGAAAAAATAACACAACTTCATTATAGTCTTTCTGACACTAATGGGCAATATTCCACGCAATGCAACTGGTAGAATTTGTTGCATCATGACGTGACAATCATGTGATTTCATACCTATCAACTTCAAGTCCTTTAATGAGACAAAATTTTTTACATTAGAAGAATAACCTTGAGGAACTTTGGTATCATGAAGACACTGACAGAAGCTAATTTTCTCCCTCTTCGATAATGTATGACAAGCCGGGGGAAGAAATGTTCGTCTTCCTTTAGGAGTGGGAGCTAACTCCAAACGTATTCCCATTGATAGTAAGTCTAATCTTGCATTCAACCCATCTTTAGTCTTTCCTTTAATATCTAACAATGTTCCAATCAAATAATCACTTATATTATTCTCCACGTGCATGAAATCAATATTATGTTTAACTTCATGATACCTCCAATATGGTAGCTCAAAAAAATGACCTTTTCTTCCAAATATGTCTATCATTACCAGATTTCTGTGTATTTCCCAATGTCACGTCAAGGTTTTTCACCCTCTCAAAATACAGATAAGGGGATAAATGTTTTGGAGTAGTATCAAATTCTTGTGAGACATTAAATGCCTTTTTTAGTCTTCTATAAGGGTGTTCCATAGGCAAAAACTTTCGATGACCCATGTACACTGTTTTCCTCCCATGATACAATTGACAATAGGACGTCTGTTGTTCGCAAATTGGACATGATTTATGCCCTTTAACACTGTATCTAGACAAATTTCCATACGCTGGGAAGTCATTTATAGTGAACAGAAGCACTGCATGCAGTTGAAAATATTCCATTTTATAAGAATCATACACCCTAATACCATCAGCCCATAACAGTTTCAAATCATCAATCAACGGTGACAAGTAAACATCAATATCATTACCGGGTTGCTTTGGACCAGAGATCATTGTACTCAACATGACATATTTGCGCTTCATATAAACTTCAGGAGAGATGTTGTAAATTACCAGTAAAACAGGCCATGAACTATGTATGCTACTGAGTGTTCGGTATGGATTCATTCCATCTGTGCACAACCCTAGTCTGAGATTTATTATTTCATTTCCAAATGTAGAATACTGCGCATCAATTTTCTTCCATTGTGGACAATCATCTGGATGATGTATTTTTCCATCACATACCTGCTCTTCAGCATGACATCTTAACCTTTTTGCATCATGTGAATTAGCAAATAAATGTTTGAAACGATTAATTATAGGAAGATACCAAAATACCTTTAAAGGGATCTTTTTAATCTCTACATCACCCTGTGATTTTTCTTTCACCTTATACCGTGATGTCCCAAATTTTGGACACTCTGACAGAAATTCATATTCCTTCCTATATATAATGCAGTCATTCGGACAGGCATGTATTTTCTTGTATCCCAATCCCATCGGGCATAATATTTTCTTGGCTTTGTAATGTGAATCTGGAAGATCGTTATCTTTTGGAAGAATGTCTTTCATCAATTGTAGCAGCTCTGTAAAACTTCGGTCACTCCATCCATGCTTCGCCTTCAGGTTAATCAATCTTAACACCGCCGACAAAACCGTAAAATCTGTACAACCGAGATATAATGGTTTTGCAGCATCACCATATAGACGTGCAACTGTCGGTTCTATCTCAATTTGTTCTTCTACAATATCACGAATCATTTCTTCAATTCCATCGGAGTTACCATCTTGCGAATCATTATCATCAATGACATTCCATCCAGTTTCACCATGCCAAATCCAAGGGCTGTAACTCGGATTAAAACCATGATATATCAGATGATCTTTTATCTCTCTACTTTTCAACTTCTTCATATTCAAACATTTCAGGCATGGACAGAAAAAAATGTCACTACTTGGAACATTTCATTTTGAAAATTCCAAAAAGGCATCAACACCTTCCTCAAATTCATTGCTCATTCGATGTGCCGTAATCCAACTTCGACTCATTATTACCTATAACAAATATCAACAAAAAATATATATTTTTAAGATAAGACAAATACATGTTTATATGAAAAAAATCATAATTTAAATGTAAAAAAATTTAAAATATAAAACAAATCTATATGTATTTAAAAAAATATGCTTGAATATTATTTTTAAAACAAAATATAGTTAGATATAACAGTTTTAAATTTCATTGAATCAAAGAAAACCATGACGCCTAATGATTCTCCAAATAAAATATACATCAATAAAACATAAACAAAATGATTTTTATCTGGAATAAGTGAATATGATCAGCTGATACACATTTATAATAATCTCATGCCAATATACTAATAAACATGTTAAAATATAGGAATACCTAATGGAGCATATAACATGTGTTATTCATGCTTGTTGTTCAATCATTATGATCTAAAGTACTCAACACTTTCAAGTTCCAAAATCTTGAAAGTAGTAGTAGTTTTCATAAGTACCCAACACCAAATAGCTATACATCGTAAGTGTCATGTTAGAAATATGAATATAGACCACTTGTTTTATGTTTAATAATATTGTCATATTATCTGATCATTCTGATTATATATTAGAATTACTATATCCTTTTGATCTGATATATAATCTAAGGACATTAATATTTCTTTAGAAAAAGTAATGTTAATATCATGGTAATGTAAAAAAAAGTATATGTCAAACTATATATATGTAATACCAATAAAAAAATACATATGTGTTTGGCATGGGTTTCACACATAAAACAACTCATCTCACAGATTAAATTTTTGAATCATCCTACATAATACTTATTTTTATAACTTAGGGAATGAAAATAATAAAAGTTTTGATTTACGATACTCATTATGGGTAAACATGATATATATAAATATAATATCTAATCTCATAAAAAGATATCCATGGGGGTATAAGAGCATACACAAATCACATGATCAAAAAGATAAGTGAAACAGTTCTATATAATCATAGATCATAAAACCTGAGTCCAAGTATAACAATTTTAGCATAACATAAGACATGATTTATATGATAGTGGGAACATGATTTAAAAAACCTTATTCACAAGATCAAAACATTGATATGTGGAATTACATAAGAGTGTGGAACAAACATAATCATATAAGTCATAACATATGTCAAGGGAAAACATAGTTTCATTCACCTCATATTGGGATATGTTAATCACCTTTCCTATAATTTATTATAATATTTCTTACGAGACACATCACATAACACATTGGACACGGTATAACCATCTGTATCCCATATTGATCTATGATATATAATGCATTGTCGAATGCATTAGAAGGATATTATGGACCCAAATGTCACATAATGACTAACCATATATATGGGTGAATCGTGATCATCAAATCATTTATAACACTTTCGTAGATCAATTAACTAACAAAAATGAAATGGGGGTTATAATTATTTTTACAAAACATAATAATTATTAATACATAAAAATGTGTTTGGATGGTAAGATAATATAATATACCTAATTAAATCTAATTATCGTTAAATTATTTCTACCTAGATATAAAAGACCTTTATAAAAAATATAATTTAACTTGAGAATGAAAAGAAAGTACCCTTTACCTTTTTTATAATGAAAAATCTGAAAAGGATGATAATAATATTTAGGTATTATAATTTTTTTATGAATTATTAATAATAAAAGAAACCACCTCACTTGGTTTTGTTGAAAATCGGACATACCATTGTATTCAAGAAATCAGATACACTTTGCATGAAAAGGTCCATCATTTTTAGGAGATGACTGAAAGAAGAAATGTATTATCAGACTCACCATGAGTCCAGAATGAAATATTTGATTGTAATAGGTATGAATTGATATTTTTATGAATGCAGATGAAAACAGATGATGGTTTTCTGATCTAGGAGTTCTAAAAATCATAATTTTTTGAAAAAAAATTATGATGTAAGAATGTTGAATGAAATTTTAAGGATAGGTATTACCGATTGTACCTGGTCCAATTTCATTCATGAAAATCATTTTCTGGACAATCATATTGAAAATATGATTTTAAGAAAATAAGTACTACCAATATTCATCCAGAAAGACACATTCCAGCTAAGTAGGAAATAATAATGTTGCTGGAAGAATGGAATGTTACAATACCACCCATTATTTTTCAGATTTTGCTGAAGCTAATCTTCAATGTTTTAAAATTAATTATTCTTTCTAAATGATTGAATAATTTGAATGGTTGTGAAGTCAAATATCTATGTTCTCATGGTCATAGTAATATTTTTATCAGATATTGATTTATTTAGATACTTAAGAGGTTGCTCGTAATGAAGTTGCTGGTATTCAGATAGATCAATATAGCGATCATATTGGAGTTGTTACTGATTCGTATTTCAGAAGAAAAGATGAAGTATAAGTGGTTTAAGAAGCTTTAATGAATCTACTTTTTCATTGTACTATAGAATCGTAAAGCGTATATCAGAATGAAAATCTAGAATAAGAGTTAAAAATAGTCTTATCCAAAATACACCTGCTTGAATGTTGCGAGTTGAATGTTGCGAGTTGAATGGACATAATAACCATTTGCAATAACAAAAAATTCCACGAGATTCAAAAACGAACAAAAAGCACATCAAGAATCGAAACAAAAACGAATGAAATAAATTCGTGGAAGGCTTACTTGAATGTTGCGAGTTGATATGATAGATCCGATAGGAGTGAAGAAGATAAACAATGAAGCCAAAATGAGTTTAATGCAGGTCGATCGATGAGCCGATTAGGGTTTACCGCGCGAGAGAGAGACGAGCCGATAGACTGTCAATCGAAAAATCGTAAATGACAGTCCACAGGCTTTAATTTTTTTAAATGTTTTATAACGTCGGTTATTATATAACCAACGTTATAAACTATTTTTTAACTTTATAACGTCGATTATCTTAAAACCTATGTAAAAAGGCTCCCGTGCTTTGGTTTTTTACGTCGGTTTACAAATAAACGACGTAAAAAAACCCGATATCTACGCGTTTTTTACGTCGGTTATTTTATAACCGACGTAAAAAACTAAAGAACGGGTGGGTTTTTTACGTTGGTTATTTGGAAACCGACGTAAAAAACCCGATATCGACGCGTTTTTTACGCCGGTTATCAAATAACCGACATAAAAAACCAAATCCCCGGGGGTTTTTTTACGTCGGTTATAAAATAACCGACGTAAAAAACCCCTTGCGCATTGGTTTTTTACGTCCGTTATAAGATAACCGACGTAAAAACCCAACAGGCACGATTTGTAACGTCGATTATTAAAATAACCGACGTTAAAAATCTACTCTCCTCATTTTTACGTCGGTTATATATAACCGACGTAAAAAATGGTGACGTAAAAAACGATTTCTACACTAGTGCATTATATGATTATTACATATCTCTATCCCTTATATGAAGTAAATGACTCACATATATGATAAAAATATATGTGATCTCAGAATATATTCAGCCAATCCATGACAAGTTCCACATTAAATTTCATCATCTCCAAAATCATGATCTATCATATATTTCCAAAGCTGAAAATGAATATAGGATACTCTAGGAATTGCTGGAGATGATCCAGCTTTTTTATGAATGGTGTATCAATTGAGACTACTTCATAGAATATATTGACCAGTAGGTCATGTATAAAAACTACTAATGAAACAATAAAGGAATGAGAGGAACCAGTATTAAAAAAACCAGTAGACATAGTGGATGTGATCAAGATCACACCTCAAACAGTAGTTGGGCCTTATCCTCTATCAATCAGAGTTTGATCCATAGAATATATGTGGATCATATCTAATCCATGAATCATACATTAAGGTGTATGATCAGTATAAGATCACTGATAAGTACCTCAATTAGACCTTTTATTACCTAATTATTCCTATATTCACCTTCTATCTGAAATTATGGCACAAAACTATTGGTGGTGTCTTGTATTGCCACACTGCTGGCACTAACTATGGGGTGTTAGGTATACCCTAATTTAGTTTCCAAACTTCCCACGGTTGAAACATTGTGGGTATACTTTATATGGAACTAAAGATATAGAACTATTATACTTATTCATACCACTGGTCCACTTCATGTCCCTATCCCTCATCTTCCTGTCATCTAAAGAGGCACTCACAACAACTGTAGGGGTCCAACTATCTAAGTATTAAATTGTAGGAAGAGACCAGTTATTCCTCTATTATTTAGAATCATTTAAATGGGAAGGGACTTGATCAGAACCTTTGGGTATAAGATTAAATAAAAACTCCATACTTATTTTGTAAGGTCATCTTGAAGTTTGATTTTGAATTTCTTGGCCTTCTAAGACTCATTATTGGATATAAATCATGTAGAACGGTGGTTCTGAGTCAAACATTCAGAGTATGCTGGTATTGTCATGGAACCCTACTAAAACTCTATAAAATCCTATTCTTAGTAAATATTCAACATTTCTAGGAAGAAATATATAAAAAATAATCCCTTGTAGGCCTCCCATGAGAGTCCCTCTCATCGATTGGCCCAACCCATAACTCCCCACCAATGCTTAGTGGGTCTTTGCAACATGAATACCACCAGATTCACCTTCCTATGTGATAGTGTATTGTACATTAAATACTCAGATTCCTATAGTACACCCATGTCCTAAAAGTTTGGGAGATTCTAGAGCTGGAAATCCTTAGCTTATTCCACCATGGATTTCAGTGGTGGCCGGTAAGGAACAACCGCCTGCACCCCTAGGGAAGGTGTGAGAAGGGGCTCAGAAGCATCTTGCTAAAATAGATATCCATTAATTTGTTTAGGCAAAATCCTCTAAAATATAAGGAACATTATTAACCTAAACATTTCCTAACCAGTCTATGGGACCACACAAGGTTCTCCTACAAGTCTACCCTCAGCCCAAGGTATAACCCTCCTAGATCTAACCCTAGTTTTCATCCCTACATGTTAGCCATAGTCATCATATATATATATAATAACATAAAAAAATGACTATTTCTACTAATCGATACCAATATATATATATAACAATAGCATGGAAACATTGATATATCACACAATCACAAAAACTATCCCAAACAGATAGTAAAAATCAAGAAATTTAATTAAATAACTACTATACAACATAAAAACAAGTATATATATGGAATGTAAACCTATGTTCCTAATAATGATTCATGAACACATGTAAAGTCTCATAAATCACATATCAACATCATGTGAATCACCAAAGATGAATTTAATCAATGGTAATAGGAAAACACAAATTCCTAGTTTTTATGGTATATTAGAGGTCCACTATATAGTGCTGGCCAAACACTAGCATAGTTCCATTGCCTGAGTCAAATACTATCTATCCTATCCCAAATCAAGGTAATATGAAATAAAAGTTAGTAAAATACTAATTCTTTGATACCACTTTACAATGCCCGACCCGAATCACCAGGTCCGAGATGGAGGGTCACATGACCTCATGTGCATCTCCCTATATGTAAGGGGCTACTGACTAGCATTGAGGGATTGACTTCATCAATGGGGAGACTATAACCTATGTATCATGTCATATGATCAATAATAATAATAAATAAAATATTAAATAATCATAGTAATCATGCAAAAATAAGTAAATAGAATACATGTCATATAAATAAAACAACCCCCATTATGGTAACCCTAGCTAGAGTAATAAGAAAAGATAAATAAAAGAATAGAACTATGGGGTACAATAGAGTCCATCCTAGTCCACAGCTAGATCCTTCCTCTTATGTTCATCTACCCACCATTGGGTCCTTTCCCTTCACCAGATCCCTCATGAAATCTATAAGAGCATCAAAATTCCTAAGTAAGGTGTGAGTAAAAGACTTAGTAGGACACCATCAATGTGTACTCAACCTACTTTTCTCAAGTATAACAAGTGCCTATAAAAATAATAATAAATGAAAAAGGGCATAAACATACAATCCAAAATCGAGTGGTGATGTACTAGCTAAGACACCACAAACCCCCAACCACACTTGCTTCAGATCCATGCTATAAGATAAAATAATATATTTGTAGTAACCAAACCAGCACCTATATGACATTATCATGGTGTCATGTTTACATGAAAACCAATTTTATCTATCCATAAAGAAGACCATGTCACTCGATTTCCTCTAAATTAATAATTTTAAGTACTCCATCGACCAATATTACTCAAAGTGAGTGGAACTTGTAAAATTAAGGCTATGTTGAGTACATGCACAACAAGATAGCATGGATACTCCATACCTCCAACATATTATCAAGTATCTCAACACTATAAGCACAACTCAACACACTCCCCCATAAAGGGATAATGTGTCACAATGTTCCACCTATCTCAAGTACAAATCACAACCACAAAGGCATGGTAATATACATATATAGGGTTAGAACACAAGAATACATAATATATTATCATTAAAATATAGAATCACACATAAAGTAATGTGATCTTAATCAAACATGGTAATAATATACACTAATATCACTCATGTAAAGCATAAATCAAAATAGATAACACATGCTACACACACACCCACATGAAATCACAACCAAGACTGGTGTAAAAATTCTAACCCATAATAATAATCAGGGAAATAACCATAAATGTGATCTCAAGAAGGTAAATAACTTCCTACCTCAAGTCTTTAACATCCAAATCAAATTCCATTGATGGTGTTGATAAAGAAACCTCATTAGTACACTAACTAGAAATATTTCACTTGTCAAGATCTTCTAGAACCACTCCATTCAAACACATAAAGGGTTCTATAGTAAGGAAAATAGGATTCAATACCAATGGGTTCAATAAAACCCACCTTAGGTCAATCATTGTCAATATATATCCACAATGATGGATGAATAAAGGAGTAGGGTTCTTTAGAAAACTAGGGGTATCCACAATGTAAGGCAGAATCTGCAGTGTGAAGGGTGTGATAGGAAAAACACCATAATGTAAAAAGGGGGAAATATGGTGAAACAATTCAATGGAGAATCACACCACAATTCATAAAAAGGGGCCAAAGCATAGGGGAGTACCATAGGTTTACCTCTATGGAATATAAGGAGTTATTGTGGCATAGGAGTAGACCGCAATGTTTACCCATGCAGAGTAATGGTGCTTACTATGGCATGGGGTCATTGTAGTAGTCTTTTTGAGGTGTGAGATCATTTTAATGATGAGTGGAAATTCGGTATATGTTGGGTTTCATTGAGATAATTCTTCATACTTGTTAATACACTTCATAACTTTTGAAACTGATTCCACACTTTAACTTCATAATGAACTCATTAAAGACATAACACCTGAAGACCAAGACTCCAAATACCAATGCTCGACAATAGTCATTGTATCCAAGAATAATAGATGCATAAACATCCCCACATCATGGTCCAAGCCACTATGGAACAACCTGCTTGATCCAAATCTCCATGAACTGGGATATGATGCAGTCTCACCTAGATGGCCCCCATCACAACACAATCATATAAGTTGTGGCATAATCTCAAAACCTCAACACCCTTGTAGTGCAGTGAGCTCCTTAGTGGTGTGGGATTCCACACTATAATGTAGCCACTTAGGCTATATTGTGGTACCTTTTGGTTTGATAGTAAACTTTCCAAAACACCCCTTAAAACCTATTTTTTCTTTGCAAAGTCTACCAGGTTCCATCCTAAATGGTCCAACCAAAAACAAAAAGAAAATCAATATTTATATTAAAGATCAATAATTTAATGGCTTTAAGAAATATCTCTTGATAAAAAGAGTGGTATATTCTATTTCTTTAAAAAATTAATTTTCAAGTAAAAATATCGAAAATCTTTTAAACCATGATCTTAAGGCTTATTCAAGTCTGTAGATTGATTTGGTATGTTTAAATAAACGTTATAAAATTTAATATCTTCAAAACAAGATTTTTTTTAAACATAAACTTCATCCTAAATATATCCATTAAGAATGGATGTATTTACATCTATTTAATATAGAGTTAATATCATATGATCTATGAAGGCTAATATAATTCAAATGGATTTTACATTAGTTAAAAAAGTAAAGATTTCTCTATAATACATGCCCTATTCTTTATTATAACCCTAATCAACTATTTTGGGATTATTATTAATAATTATTCCATTTTATTCACACTTATTTCAGTAGATAAATTTGACTCCAATAATTGGAAGATCTCCAAGTCAATCAAAAAAAGTCTAAACTTTTTCTATTTGAATTGATTAATATCTTTATACATAGTTTTTATCAAAATTTAATCAACCATGACATCATATTCCAATTTAGGTTCAAAATGAGATAAAAATGTATGATGATCTCATTCATTTCGTAAAGAAACTCCATTATTATCTGGTTGATCTACATCCCTAATGATATTATCATTAGTATGATTCCTCAAGATAATTTAGTTTCTAGGTAAAAAGGAATATTGTTCCTCATCTATTTCTTGATTAACTTACATTATTATAGATTACAGAATATTAATTTATGATGGATGTGGTTTAAAATTTTAAAGTAAAATAGGATGGGTTTCAAAGACACAATCCAATTTAATTTCATAGTTTAGCAATTTTAAATTCACTTAAAGATCAACCTCATAAAACTTAACATGAAATATTTCATCAACAACATGTGTACATATATTGACAAAAAGATATGCCTTAATAGTGGTGGAGTAACCAAGAAAAATACTATCATCATATTCAAATTAAATTTATGTAAATTATATTTAGTATTCAAGATAAATAATTTACATCTGAAAACTCATAAGTATACCATTTTTAGTTACATTTCATTCCAAAATTATTAAGGTTTTATATTTAAAATTGGGTGAAATAAAACTTGTTTTATATTATAACATACAATAATAATGGTTTCCACCCAATAATACTTAGAAACACAATACTAACATAATAATGTTTGAGTAATCACCTAAAGGGTTTTATTTCTCTTTTCAAATAATTTGGTATACTATAGTGTTATTTTCTCCAAAATGTTATAAGTAATTTCTTGTTGACTAAAAAATGTTTCAAAAGTAGAATTTATAAACTATTCTCCACGTTAAATATCTAAAGTGAATATAGTCATTTTTTTTCTTATTTTGAACATAAGTATAAAATTTTTGAAATATGAAAGTGCTTACAATTAAAGAGTATGAAAATAAATCCAATTAAACCTTGTATAATCATCAAAAATTATAAACACGCTGTTTTTTCCTTCGATACATCATGTTTATACAGGACCAAAAAGATCCTTATGCATTAACTTTAAAAGCTCAAAAGTTGAGATTTCTATAGTTGATTTAATTTTCTACTTATGTTTCTTACCATATTGGTAAGGGTTATAGACTGTGGAAGAATTAAACTTAAGTTATGGTAGTTCCTTCATTAGTCCTCTCTTAAAATGTTTAGCTAAGTTCCAAAAATTTTTGTGTCTTAACTTCTTAGGAAAAAACCAAGACATATCATCACCTATAATGAGGCAAGGTAAGTTCTAATAAATAAGGTCCTCTAAGACAGTAGTGTAGACATTATCATTCCTATCGGTATATAACATGTAAACTCCTCCAAAACATGTGATGGTATATTTACCACTCCCAAATTTCATGGAGTTACTCTCATTACAAATTTGGATAATACTGATAAGATTGTGATTATTTTCTAAAACATAAAGTTTTGTATAAATTAAAGTCATATTTAGAAATTAAACATCACTAATATTGATTATTTATCCCTGAAAATTGTCTCCAAAAGTAATATATCCACCCTTCACTTTTTTGTAATTTCTAGAAGTTGATCTTATTTATTTTCATGTGTTGAGAACATTCATGGTCTTATGAGCTCCAAAGGATTGAACTATATTCAAGGAATAATGTTTCCTCTGACGACTTCCTATTTGAAATTTTTTAAAGGCACATTTTTTGGAATGAAATAATTAGACAAAATATGTGACAATTCTAAAAGATATATGATTAGGTTTTAACTATCCTAAGATATTATCAAAGTTATCCATACTATAAGTAAAATTAGAAAGAATATTACTCAAAAATCTATACTTAAATTTTATAAATATGTTACAATTATCATTAGTTGAAACCTAAATAGTTTTAGAATCCAACTCAGAAATAATCTTATAAATTTTATCCTCAAATTTAGCAATATTTACCTTAGTCTGATTACAGTGCTTTATCGACTTTTTATTTTTATTTTCTAGGAAATTTTCATATCATGATGTTTTTTGAAATGATATATAATCATCCTAATTATTCTAAGAAAAATGATAGAATGAATCTAAATTAAAATTAGTAAGGGATTTAGAAATTTCCTTTCCCATAAAGTACATTTCATTTCAGTGTAATTTAGTAGAGAGAATAATTTTCTTTCATCCATTGTCTCTATCTGAACCACTACTATCATCAGAAGATGGATCATTTTTAGTGTTACAAGTGTTCATAGTATCCCTAAAGTATTTTCTTCCTTTTACCTTAGTAGATTTTATGGATTAATTCTCATTTTCTTTATTGGAGTATAATCAAGTCTGATGTGTTTCCATTTCATTCACTCATAAAAATTAACGTTAGATATATCCTATATTCTTCTAATTTTTTATGGGTGTTAGGGGATATACTGATGATATTTTTAAGTGAAAATAATCCCAAAAATAGTCTGATCTATTTTCAAGGATTAAAGTTTAGATTTAACAAAGAATTGTAATAATTATATTAATGAGTAATCTATATTTTAATCTTTGTAGCATGCTTGGTGATGATCATAGTAGCATTATACCAAAACTTTGTGACTTCAAGGGATTACACCATACTAAGGATCCAAATTCATAACTTTAGGATTCAAATACACGTGAAGGGTTCAATATTAAGTGATAAAAAATTTATCAAGATAATAGAGTTTTAGAATAGTTTTTCTTACACTAGGGTAGAACCAATGGGAGGGATTTGATCCCTTATATAAGAATGACAAATGATCTTTATTTAATTAGGATATTAAGAATCACGAAATCAATGACTATTTATTATTGTTAGGTGTTCATTAATTAAACCAATTAAATGAATGTATTTAAATCCTTAGATAATCCATCTTATGGATAATAACTAATAAAAACCATAGAAATTAGTAGAAAAATGCATGCATGCATTATCATAAATATATACCCTCATCATAATCTATGATGGAATCATATCATAGGTTGTTATATAAGAATAACTTTTATAATATTACTTATTAGGATCTATGGATATCATTAAATATGACATCAATTTGATTTATTTCATTTCTAATGATCTCTCACTTGCATAAAATCACCAAAATACTTAATGAAAAACTTCAAAACTCTTTGTGAATCCATCCAAAACTCTTTTGGATACAATTTTACTAAAATCACATAATTTTTGAACAGAAACTTCATCCAAAACTTAATATTTATCCAAATTACTAACCGTGTGACCTTAAAATAATTAGTATCATTGATAATAAATATAAAATACCTATTTCATTGATATAGCAGAGAGTGGACTCTAGAAAAGTGTCAGTGCTACTCAAGTTACTAATGGGTATGATGTGATCTCTATAAAATATATTCATTTATCATAAAGAAATTTCCATATCTAGATGTATCATATATATTATATATATACCTATATAATACATTTTCCCATGACACCGAGTGACCAATAGACATGGAAAAATGCCAATCTAGTAGACACAATATCATATTTTCATGGTTCTTTGAAAAATTTGACTTGCTTGATGAATAAATCACATGTCATTTATCTAGCTGATGATCACATCATAGGCCCTTCATCCAAGTAGCTGAAAACATGTCATGTGAGTTAATTATGAATTGTTTTGCATTTCCTCAGTCTAATTCAGTCAAGGCCTCAATATTTTTTTCATCATACGGGTGAAAAAAATCTAATCTCATTCATGATTCAACTAATGAAATGATCAATAACATACCCAACCACCCCATATTATCTAAGTCACAATGAATTTCATAAGAAAGGTATCAAATTATGAAGGTTCTCCTACTAGGTATCTCTCCAAACTCTGGTAAGAGTATTTATTATAATCACACTACCCTAAGAATATCAATGATTGTATGACATTATATAGGATATATTTGGTTTGTTATTACAAATAATAAGTCTCCACTAACTACTATAAAAAACCTTTTAATTTTAGTTTTTTTAATGTTAACATCAGTTAAAAAGATATGTTAATGTATTAAATATTAAATTTTTTGTTTTAAAATACATTTTTCTAAAATTGGTTTTTACATAAATTCTAAAAATACATCTAGAAAGTTTTCAACATTAGTTTTCATAAAAACTGACATTAAAATCCTTTGAATATGACTTTAAACATTGGTTTTCTTAATTTTTTTTTGAAAAAATATTTCAACATTTTTTTCTAGTGAAACCAACATTGTGAGTTCCTGTAAAATTATATATGGGAAGGTATTCAACATAGTTTATTATAAAAAATTGACATTGAAAGTATGTTTCAACATCGATTTTTAGGAAAAAAGATGTTGAAACAAAAATTCAATGTCATTAGTTAATTTTTTATAAAATATAAACATATACATTAAACATAGAACTAAAAAATGAAATACAATAGAAAAAATACTAGAAAAATTGACAGTTAATTGAAAACTCATTGCAAACTTTTCTACTGCATATTTTATAATGAATATACACATAAATGAAAATGCATCTATAAAATAATAAAACTTAAAAATAACCTATAAATAAACTTTGAAGGTGTTTTATGTTGTTTAATTTATATGTTAAAACATCATCATTAATCTAATAAAACAGTAAGTGTTATTAAATTAACAATACAATATATTTTTTACAATTATATGTGATATAATGGAACTCACCTTTTGAAAATTTATTGTCATTATAACAGTGATGGTCTAAAAGATGAATCATAAGACATGATTACCACATTTAAAACTTCCTATTTGAAAATGATACTATGTTGATGAAAAAATATTTTGAAATTAGAAACACTATTTAAGTAAGAAAAAAAGTATTGATTCATATAAAAGTTTTTTAACAGAATATTCATATATTTAATTTTGTATGGGTTCAATATTTATAAGTGAGCCATGCTGAACTCATTCCATGACCTATTTTAATTTTATATATTAATTATCAAAATATATGAAAAATTAAAATTTTAATATTAAAGAACTAAAGGAATATAATAATACTTATGAATTTAATAAAATTTTAAAAACTTTTCAAACACCACCCAATAAAGTACATAACCAATATGTTTTGAGTTCATGTGGGAAAATCATGCATAACATCCAATGTCCACAAAAATATAAAAACTTTCAATTCTAATAAGAGTTTAATTAATAGTGTTTGATATTTCTATAAGTGTTATTACCTATCAAAGAATTGAAAAAACCAACACTTAATCTCTTTGTTTTTTATTCTTTTAGACATATATTTAACTCTAATAGATTGGATTCGGTATCTCATATTTATATAAATGTATTTTTGATCCATAAAACCATAAATGAAAGTGTTATTGTAATTTATGAAAATAGTGTGGAGATACTTGATTATATAAGTAATAAATTAAGCCGCTATAACATTTATTTACTTAAAGAAATGAAATTGTAACATGAAACTGCAACATAGGTACCATGATATCCCCAACATTTACAATATTAATGATATATTATTTTAAATATAGTTAACATATAGTCTCTCCCACATATTTCATCATTCATAAAAAATGAATAACAATTCTACAATATGAAATAATTCTGTGTTAATTTGTTTATCCAATTAGAAACCTAAGGAGTACCTAAAGGTTCTGATTTCCATATTTTTTTTGTTTATAGAATGATTCCTTATATTTCATATACTTATATATAAGATATAAATATTAAAACATTACAAGTAATTTTAAATTTATAGTAAATAATAATTAAAAAAACACATACCTCATATATCAAATGATGACAAAGACTAGCTGGCCAAAGTAAAAAATGATCAATACTTTGTCTAAATATGGCCAAATCCCCAGTAGTAAGTGACACTGGATGAATTGAATCAATAATATCATTTACCATTACTCTTAACTTATTTGAATTCATAATCTAATGATGTACATAATCCCCCAAATGATGTATGATTCAGTACCCTACAATATGTAAATGTGGATCCCTAATATGAAACTCATAGTACACAGGATTGTCTGAATGAGGAGGCTGAGGATCTGGATACAAAGGTTTCATCCACCACACTATTTATGCAAATATTTTCCTATACATATGATTTAATTCAATCATCTATCACTTAAGGTAAAGCTTGTATCTGATCCTCCAAGGAAGCTATTTCTCATTATCATTCTACCTCCCTCAATATCATACTAGGAGGATTTTTTTTCTAATACTGAGACCCAACTCATATCCTCTTACATGACTAGAGTATTCTCTCTTTACTGAAGTAATTATAATAATATCCATCCCACCCTCAAAGATAAAGGTCCCCTATATTTCTTTCTCCTAAATGGTGTCCTTAAATTATATTATAAAATAATGTATTACTAGGATGAATTAAAAAAATACTAATATTTAAGAAAAATAATAATGAATTTCATAAAATATTATAAACTTCTTGTTTGGATGGATTATTAAGAGACTTCTCCATTATTTACATCCTCACCCTTTTCCATTTTTCATGGAAATTGGGAGGAGATAGAGTAAAACATCGAAATTATTCAGATCTAATACTTGACTTAGCTCCTAATTCATCACATTTTTTAGTAATCATTTTATAATTTAATAAAGGATAACATCCATGTGAAAATGTATGAGAGTATAAATTCTATGGCTACATCTATTAATGATCTTTCCTAGAGTCCTATTAGATAATAAAAAATGTATAAGTTATCAAGTAATTTAAATTAATTTTATATATAGATTTTACAAACAATATTTATATACCAAAAATATTTCCTCCCATAAGATGGATACAAACTTCTTCCATGTATCCATATTTAAAAACCCATACTTTAGGAATGGATCTTCATTATATTTTTCCCCAAAAAATATGAAATCAAGTTAACTTTATCTTAAAATATCTCCATCTAATATCCAAAAATATATACACCATTCTTTGATTACTTTCACATTGTAAAAGTTAAATGTTATCAGTAATTTAATAGATTAAATATTAGTCATATAAAATATATAATATTTAAACCATTGGAATAATAAATAAATAAGTTTAGAAATGTTATTGTTATATACTCCTGTAACTGATATTTTGCCAACAGGTCAATGCTCCTCCATTCAAGAAATAAAATTCTAATATTACAATGGCTGTTCATAGAAACGTAACTTATAAATTGCTTGTAATTTGGTCCATTTGGGTTATTTTTATCAACAAATTGAAATACCAACCTCTTCTCCCCATGTGTAAGTGAATGTTTTGATAAATCTTTAATCTCACTTCTACCAACTTCAAGTATCATCTTCTCAAGAGAATAATAATAACTCTAATTAATTTAAGGAAATATAAGTTTAATCATATTAAATAATAATATTATTATAGATATATTTATATAAAGAAACTTACATATACCTCAATACATCTCCCTTTGTGTCTGTCATTTACAGAGATGTATACAACTTCAATAAAATTTTTTATTACTATATTTGATTAAAATTAAATGATTATTATTAGTAAAAAGTTTATTTTTTATAGTAGAAAGTAAAAAAAATGAATATTATAATTTTCAACTAAAAAATGTGAAACTAAAAATAATGAATAAAAAATTACATAAAAATGACAAAAATTATTATCATAAAAAAATGTGCAATTTTTTATACCTATATTTGATTAGAAATAAATAATTATTATAAGTAAAAAAATTTATTGTTCATAATGGGAACAAAATTATAAATATTTTCTTAACTAATATAGTTGAATAAATTTGAATACCTACAAATAAAGAATATAAAGAAAATAGTCACAAGAAAATGATGATGTCATACCTCTTCATCCAAAAAATAGATACATGAAATTGATATATATGAAAACTATTTCAAAAATATTGAACATGATCCGCACACACACATATAAATATCAAAGTTAAAAAAATAAAGTTTTTAACTACATAAGTTTCATAGAAAATAAGATATTTACCTTAATAATTTTGAGGGAAATAAATTATTTTTCCATATCCTTTCAATGTGATCATTTTTTATTTCTTAGACTATGTCTAAATCACAATAATTGTTATCCTCATGTAATAATGTAATAGATAAAAAACTATCACATAGGTCCTTAACATTATCAACATCTTCATCACCCAAATGAAATTCTTACCTTGAAATATAATGGACCACTAATCATTTTATGGTTAATAACAGAAAATATCAATTTTTCATGCATTGTCAATAAAAATGATTCTTCTTTATAACTAAATATTTCTAAATAAATTTTTTTAAATACATATCCATCATGTTTCACACCACTATTTCTATCAACCATGTTACACGTAAGTAGGGTTACTCTAAATTTAGTATAATAAATTTCTATTATATCCTCAATAACTCAAAAATTTTATAGTGATGAACAAAACAAATATTTTTTTTTCACTTGAAAATGAATTTCTTTAGAAATTACCATTAGTCCAATATTTTTAATGGTACTCTTGTTATCATGATTTTTTGTATAAATTGTGTAACCATTAATGTTAAAACCATACCGTGCGATCAGATTGACTCATAGTCCCTCTTCTAACTATTTCAATGTTTCTAATTCAGATTAATCAATATTTACTTTCCCTTTAAACCATGAAGAAAATGTATTTTTATGTTTATTCATTAACCACTTTTAATTTTTTTGGATATCAAACCTTTAATATAGAAATACGTGATGATATATTTGGTTTAATGTCACTTTTTTTGTTAAAAATATATAAATTTTCCCATATCACTTCATGATTCAGAATTAACTTTACCTTTATGTCAAAAATCCCTTTACCTTTACTGTCACCTATAAAATATTGATATATAGGGAAACCAACATAGTCCACCATAAAAATAATTAGTACAAAATTCAACCACCTCTTTTAATATATATTTTTGAATAATAGAGTCCTTTGGTTTATTTGTATTTTAAACATATCCATTCAAAATTAATATATATCTTTCAAAAGGATAATCCATCACAAATAAACAAGCCCATATATTCTTATCTCTAACACCAAATGAATCACTAGATGAATGATTATATCAAAAATATTGGTGGAAAATACATTTCTATTTGAAAAAGTATTAAGAAATATTCATTCTCCAACACATTTAACATATTTGGATCCATAACTTAACTACAAATGGAATTGAAGAAATAAAAAAAAATGATGAAAAAATTTCTAAAAAGTAATGATAATATACCACACAGTGAAACTGATAGCATTTGTTGCATCAATAAATTAAAGTCATGATATTTCATACCAACTAACATTAAATCCTTCAATAAAACCATTTTTTTTCACATATAAAGAATACCGACTGGGTTGTTTAATAGAATGAATACATTGATAAAAAATTATATTCTCACACTTTATTAATGCGTGACAAGCCAGAGGTAAATATTTTATATTTTCTTTTATTGTGGGAGAAACCTCTAAATTTATTCCCATAGATATTAAGTCCAATATTACGTTGAATCCATTTTTTTCTTTCCTTTTATGTCTAACAACGATCCAATTAAAAAATAACATATATTTTTATCAACATTCTTGACATCAATTTTTTTTTACACTAAAAATATCCAATAAGGTAGATCTAATAATATGAATTATTTCTTCTATTTATCTATTTGATAACCTAAATTTACTACTATTCCAAATGCATCATCGATTTTTTTTCACCATATCGTAATATTGTTCCATTGAAAATAGTTGTGGGGGAAAATTATACTCTTTTAAATCATTAAATTCATTTTTATAATCTTCTATAAATATGATCTATTGAAAAAATTCATTAATTTCCCATGTAAAAAATATTTCTATCATTCTTATATTGATGATATGAAGTCACTTATTCTATAATTGTATAAACTTCATATTACTTAACACTATATCCAATAAATTTCCATAGGTTGGGAAATCATTTATAATAAACATTATAATGACACACAAAATAAAATAATCTTTCTTGTATTCATAAAAAAATATAACATATTCCTCCCATTGAAATTTTAAATAATCAATAAATGGTGATATATAAGAATCAATATAATTTATAGGATGTTTTGTTCTAGATTTCATCAAGTATATCATAACATAGTTTTTCTTCATACACATTTATGGTGAGAATTTATACAATACCAACATAATAGGACATGAACTGTGTTGGCTACTAAGGTTCAAATATTGTTTCCTTCTATATGTTCATAATCTCTTTCTGATATTTCTAATTTAATTTCCAAAGTCAATAAATTTTTGATCAAATATATTCCATTGTGGTGAATTGATAGGGAAATATATGTTTTCATAATATATTCATTCATATGCATGCCATCTTATCCTCTTTGTATAATTTGAATTTACAAGTGGACTCTTCAAATGAAGAATTATTAGAAGATACCAAATGGATTTAGTGGGAGGTTTGATGTCTGTTCTTGAGAATGAATCACTGTTGGATTTATCATCCGTTTTATATCATGATGTCCCATATTTTAGAACATTATGATTAACTTTTATAACCCTTACTATAAAACACACACTCATTATGTAAAACATGTATTTTTCTTATTGAACATAATATTGTTTTTGAATCATAATTAAAATTCGGAAACCCATTTTTTTTCTAGAAGTTACTCTTTCTAATGTTCAAGTTGTTTAATGAAAATTTTATCACCCCAACCATTTATTTATTTCAAGTTAACCAATATTAACATTGTTGATAACACTATAAATTTAATACAGCTTGAGAATAATTATTTCTTATAATTTATGTACAATCATTCAATACTTGATATTTTTCAATTTATTTAATGCATATATCATGAATCAACTCTTCAAGACAATCCTCCGTCTCATGATGAAAATATTCATCAACATTAAATCTTGAATTCGTTATTATTTCAACATTCCTCATCCAACATGTATAACAACGATTACAAAAATAAAAATAAGATGGTCTTTGATTTCTATATATCTTAATTTTATCATATTTAAACACTTTATGCATGTATAGAAACTCAGATCTTTGTTTTTAAGATTTCATTTAGAAAATTAGAATAAATTATTAACACGTTTCTCATATTTTCACTAGTTCTTCATGAAATTATCTAATTATGATCCACTAATTACATGATATTAAAATATAATAGATGAATATATTGAACTATATAAACATATTAACATTTATATAAATATATAAATTTAAAACATATAAACATACAAACACACACACACACACACATATATAAACATACATAAATATTAAAAACATATAGATTAAAATTATATATACACATCTAAAAATAAAGTATATAATGATATAATCAAAATAAACAATCAATTAACTATTTATTCATAAACATTTAATTAAAAAAAAATATAACATAAACATTAATACAATAAATAGAAAATAGAAAATAAAAAATGAACTCACCATTTATTCATAAACATGTAACCAAAACCATTTAATCGTAAACATTTAATGAAAAAAAAAATTATACAATATAAAAATTAATACGATAAATAAATGAACACAATATAATAATTGGATAAAACATTTATATCAATAATAAATAAATAAATAAAATTTAAAAATTACAAACATTTAACAAGTCATTTTAAAAAATTAAATAAAAATTTAACCAAAAAATTATATAGATGTAGATGATATATCTATGAAAAACTGAGAAAAAATGGTAGTAAACGAACTTATGATTATATTTAATTAAGTAGGATCTTGGTCAATAATAAATAAGTGAATAAAATTTAAATAAAAAATATATAATAAAACTTTAAACAAGGGAAATAAAAATTTAATCACAAAATATATAGATATACTAAATATATCGATGATGAACATAAATAATATAATATTAAAAAACCTTATATTTAATACAATTAAGTGGGAGCATGGTTGAAAAACAATATGAGCGACGAAGATTATGTAACTAAAAGAAAATGCATAGAATGACTCTGAGATCATGAAATACTATAAAGGATAGTGAAACAAGAATGAAACAAGTGAAAATTTGAATAATTATGGGATGGAACAAAAAAATGAAAAATATGGATGAAAAAATTGGAGGGAGGATGTTTGTGACTCAATAAAGTTGGGTTTTGAGAGTTTTAGATTCGACTGAATGAGTTTCAAAAGTTGAGTTGCCCACATATTTTAAGTTTTCTAAAAGTTTTTAGATTTTTAAAAAACTTTTATCATTATTTATTATAATAACTAATGTTGAAACTAATAACTGATGTTAAAAACCCAAAGGTGAGTATTTTCATGTCAATTATTAATAATAAATGTTAAATATATAACATTAAATCTAATTTTTATAATATAAAATTATTATCTTTTGAGTCCACTACTCATGCTAATCTTGAAATATCATCACAGTTTATAATACTCTATGTTGAAAATTGATTATGAACAACTCAAATTTTTACTTTAAGGGGATATTATCATTCAATTATTCATCTAAAGTAAATTTCATCACACATGAATGGTTGATAAACTAAGATTTAATTTTATTATAATAACATGACACATTATAAAACCATTAAATTAATCTCTTATGTATTATATACCAAGAGAATCTACGTGACCATTATGATTTTTCTATGATAATGGTTTCATCAATGGGCCCACTAATTTTTTTTCAATAATCACCCAAAATATCCTTACATCACCCTCTCAATGATATCTTCTATAAGACAGTACTTACAATGGATGTGTTTGTTACTTTGGTGAGACTAGAGTTCCTTTACTTGAGAGATAGCTCAATTTTTGCCTCAATAATTATTGATCTCTCTCTCAATGCAAGGAACCACCTCTAGTTCAGAGATGAACTTCTTGATACAAATATCTTCAATTGCAATATCTGATGCACTGATGTACTCTATCTCTTTATCGAGTACACTATGTTGGCTTCTTGGAACTCTTACATCAGATAGCTCCAAAATTTAGGAAAAACATCAAACTAGATTAATATTTTATATAATCTCAATAAGATCGGAAACTTTATTTTTTTAAGCATTTACCGAAATTTTATTCACTCCTAAAAAGATATATAACATATTTTTAGTCCTTCTCAAGAGCTTAAGTATGTTCTTCACAGCAATCCAGTGACCCTCACCAGAATTGGATTGGTATATAGAAGTAATTCTAAGATCATAGATGATATCATGTTAAGTACACAACATGGTATAAATTATATAACCTATGAAAGACACATAGATAATTCTATCCACACTTTCTAACTACTTAAAAGGATAATGAATTTTTATAAGATTTATACCATGCAACACTAAAATTGACCCCTTCTTGGAGTTCTCCATGATAAACTAATTTATCACTTTACCATTGTATGTTTCCTAACCAAATCTAATAAACCTCTCATATCTATCATTTTAGATCTTCATACCCATTATGTAGTTTTCTTCATCCATGTATTTATTCAAGAATCATTTTCCCAGCCACATCATTATACAGTTAAGTATCAGGGTATATTTTTCAATAAGTAGTATATCATCCATATATAATTTCAAGAACACTACTATGCTTCCACTAATCCTATATACAAAAGAACAATCTAAATTTTTTATGAAAACAAAATTTCTGATCAGATTATCAAATTAGATGTTCTAACTCTGAGAATCCTACTTAAATCCATAAATAGACCATTGAATCTTTCATACATTAGTAGTCTCATTTTGAACATAAAAACCTTTATGCTATATCATATACATTTCCTCAACTAAATTATTGTTAAGGAAATTAGTTTTGGATTCCATTTGATACAAATAATAATAAAAATTATCTTATATGGAAATAATTATTTTAATGTAATTTATCACCACAATAGGTGAAGAGGTTTTTTATAGTAAATACCATGAAATTTATCATAAAATTTTTCAAGAATGAATGATTGATATTTATAAACTCTACCATCTATGTCATTTTTCTTGTGGAAATTATGCTTGAACCCTATGGGTATCACCCCTTCAAGTGCATCCACCAAATTACAAACTTGATTAGTGTACATGGAGTCCTTTTCAGATTCCATGGATTTTAACCATTTATCAGAATTAGAACTCTTTATGGCCTCCTAGTAGGTATTAGGTTCACCATTTATGAACATTAATTCATCATAATTTACCATAATAAATTCATATCTCCTGATATCTTGATGAATTCTACCATACCTTCAAGGTCATTGTGTAATTTGGATTAGTTATTCTTCCAGAATTGTTTTATGGGAATGACTAAACCTCTATCTATGGAATAATTCCTATTTGTTAGTGATGAATGTATCCAAGGTTAAAATTATTTCCACTGACTCCAAGATTGAAAAATTATTCTCAAGGAATGTAGAAAATTGGGACTCAAACACTTTTTGATTAGATGGTTTATAAGAATGATATCATTTAGTTTTATTTATGATAACTAACAAATAATAACTTCTTAGATTTGGAGTCAAGATTATCAAAATATGAACACCGTATGAATTTTTTTCATCACCAAATCATTATAAACTACATAATGGGACGTTTTCCCAGTCTATATCTTATATATTTTCTTTATTAATAATTTAAATGTAATGTAGTTTAATATAAATAAAGAAGTCTCTAGAGCATAATACCTTAATGAAATAAGAAGGTCACATAAACTCATCATTGATCTAACCATGTATAAAATGGAATGATTCCTTCTCTCAGACACATCATTCCATTGTAGTATTCTTAGAGGACTGAGTTATGAAACAATTTATAATCCCTCAATGATCATTGACTTATTGTATCAAGTATTAACCACCTAAATCTAATCTGGGGATCTTAATACTCTTTCCTAGTTGATTCTATACTTTGTTATTAAAACTCTTTAAAAATTTCGAAATTTTAACACTTTTGTCTCTTTAGAAACACATATCCATTAGAAATAATTATCAATACTTACTAAAGTCATCATTAAAGGTAGATAAGTAGCTAAAATCACCAGTTTATTGAGTACTTATTGGTCCACATACATCACTTTGTATTTGATTCAATAATAGACTGTCCCTTCCACATTTTCTACTAAATTTTTCCCTGGTTATCTTCCCTAATAAACTAGATTCATAATTTTTAAATGATTCATAATTGAATAGTTCCAATAATCTATCTCCATGGAGGATTTTAATGTGTTTCATGTTTATATGACCATGTAGATAATGCCAAAGATATATGGGATTAGAATAAACCCCAAAATTCTTATTCTAAATTTCATAAACAAGATTATCCGAATATACAATGTATAAACTATTTATAATATTCCCAATTCCATAAAATATCTCATTCCTACATATATAAAAACTCTTATTCTTAATAGCGAATGAGAACCCCTTCTTGTCCAAACAAGATACAAAAAATAAAGTTTCTATTAATGGAGGGAATATAATAGCAGCTATCTAATTCTAGGAAAAATTCACTTGGTAAAGTAAAATGATAAGTGCCAACTTATAATGTAGAAACCCTTTCTCTATTGCTGACATAGATATTTGTATTACCCTTGTTTAAATTCCCTAATACCTTTGAGTATGTGTTTGTTATCAAAAATGTGTTACACACATCCAGAATCTAAGACCCATGAGTCTGAATTAGAGAAATTCATCTCTATAACATTCATATTCACATTCTAAGAATGATTCACTTTGATAACCCTTATCAACCTTAGATATAAATATTGAAAAATCAAAGAGGTCAGAAATGTGATAGATATCAATATGATTATCATGAAATATTAGATAAGATATAATAGATATGTATCTATGGGAGAGTAACATGTATTATATCTTTTCATCAATGAATTTTATTGAAATTTATCCCACTAAAAGTTATAACCCAAAAAACAATATATATTTATTGAGAAAATAACCACATTTCACTAAGTAATGATTACAATTTATAATTAATATGACCAAATAGTTAATTATGTAGGGAATAATTTCAATCATAACAGTTATGATTCTTGGATAGTTGAGTAAGAAACTCTTTTCCCAGATCCACCATGCAGAAAAACTCAACTATATTCCCCTGATATCCTAAATTTTACGGTTTCCCATCTAAGTGTCACCCAAATCTCACAATGATATTTGGTTAATTAAATTTTATGGTTATCCATGTCAACCACAACATACACAAGATAATACATGGGGAACCTTCTTTGACAGAACTTAAAAAGTTGAATGATCAAGGTATTGACATGTGCTACTTCATAAGGAATCTTATACTTAATATTTTAAAGGGTTTTATTTTAAACATATCACTAGTTTAATATAAATTAAATGAATATTAAAACCATTTCATCTCATGAAACATCTACTATATTATGTATTTATTCCTTTTTGTATGCATTCTTCTAATGATTTTGTTTTAGAACACTATTTCATCCACCAAAATAATGTGTTCATATCACTTTAATGCAAAATTCTTTACACAACCCAGAAGTTTGTGTTACTCACCTAAAAATAGAACCCATACATATTCATACATATATGAATATGTATCATTAATAAGGCACATGGATTTTTCATGTAAATTCATAAAGTTATATGAGATTTTCAATCTCCACACAAGCAAGCCTAAAGAAACAAATAACCAACAGCTCACCTATCTAGAATAAGTAATTGGACTCTAGGATGATGGGTAGTCCGAACCCAAGTCACTCTCCATGAGGATACATTAATAAATATATAATTAAATTTATAATATCTCTATCACCTAATATTAAAAAACTATATTCAATTACTATAATCAATCTTATAACTCAAAAAAATACAGTGGCCAAGGAAGATGAAAGCTAAATCTTATGGATTTATACCTAGAATGTAATGTAAGGATCTATCTCCTAGAATAAATTTATCATGTATATAAATCATAAAAATTATTCGCATTCTATAAAAAATTTATAAATATGAATAATATAAATAAATAAACTAATAAATAAATACTATTTATTTTCTTAAACATGATAAATAAATATTAAGGTTTAACATTTTATTTAGGCATGATAAATCCTATTTTATAATTTCTAACAATTATAATTTATTGAAGAAACCATGTGAGGATTGAATTTCTTTAATAATGAAGTCTTTTATAATGGTGAAAAGACCACTAATATGTTTTTGAGAAGCATGTAAGTGATGAGTATGGTGTTTCCATCATAAATGGAAAAGGAGATATTGAGCTGATGCTACTTGAAAAAACTGACTGGGCATGTTCAAGGTGCAACCCTTAATTACAATGATTAATAAAATAATCTTCAAGTTAAATATATTCTATAAATTATTGAGATTAATATCCAAAAAATACTATCATAAGAAGTAATTAAGACACTTGAATAGGGTTATTGAATACTTGAATATTCAAAGGTGGAATCTATCTAGAAGTTGAAAAATACTTTCATTGAGTACCAATTATAAAATTAGTTGTAATTTGTGATAAATACTCTTTTAATTATGTTATGAGTTGATTTGAGGAGTGGAGAATTTTCCTAATATGATTTTAGTTGAGCTAAAGTCATTTAATATAATTCTAGAATTTGGAGATGAAGTAGATTGTGACTAAGTACTACTTCAAGAGGACCATACTATGACTTGTCATGTGTTATTTGGGACTACCATATGAGTCATTATTAGATCTATAATCAAATATTTTAAAATTATTAGGCTTCATAAGAGTTATATGAAAATTCATAAGAGTAACCCTAGTACTTCAAAATAGTAAAACTAGGATCATAAGAGTAATATGTAACTTTTTAAAAGTAAATTTAAAGCTTAGAAGATTCATCAAAAACTTTTTAAAAGTAACCAAGGACTTTGAAAGGGTTCCATGGTACTTTATAATGGTAACTCCCAACTTTGGAATAGTAAAAAGGGAGTTTATAAGAGTAAATGGGAACTTTAAAAAATTAATGTATCACTTTAAAAATATAACAAAGGACTTCATAAGAGTAAGTTACTTTACAAATTTTTAGGTTTCTAAAGACTTGAAATATTGAGAATATCAGAAAATTTATTATGAAGAATTATGAGAAAATTTAAATTAGTTGATGTTTTTCAATTTTTATTAAATTAATATATATCACAATAAAATTTATAAAGTTTGTGATTAAAGATAAAATAAAAGTGATACTTGGTGAGAAAGAAGTAGGAGTTTGAGATATGTTCATCCTATAAGGATGAAGTGTCATGTCACATTTCCATGCAAATATGGATAATTAAAAATGATTTAATGCTGTTTATTTTGTGGAATTTTAAAAATTTAAATAATTCTATGTCTTTTGGAGATTAAAAAGGAAGACTTGACTGGGATTTTTGTAGGTTTAAATAAGGTGTCAAAATTATAAATATTTATTAGTTTTGAAAGAAGAGATAATCTATCACTAAATATTGAGGAGTTTCCAAATAAATCATGGAAACGAAAATATTCACGATTTTATGAATATAAAAATATAACAAGGTGAAGAATAATGAGTCTTCAAAGATTCTATTTCCTACATAATTACATCCTCTTAAATAAGTGAGATAACCCAATACAATAAATATAAGAAGAACATATATTGGTATCAGGGAAGTAGAAGGAGGGCTATGATATAATGATATCATAGAAGATAATAAATTATGGTATACCAAAGTAGATTGAGAGGAAGAGGAAAGTTGATTTATTCCACACTAATAATTGGGTGTAGTAGAAGTCTTACATGAATGTTTGTGAAAAGAGTTATTCAAGGACTATGTGAGGCAGTCAACATCCAATTGCAAGGAACATGATCTGAGAGACAAAAAGGATAAGTGGGAGGCTAGTAACTATGTTATGTGGTATAAATATTCTCCAATGTTACTCTATATCACATATTGGGATGAATTATAAGTATAGTAGGAGTCCATTCCATTATAACTGCTTAAATTAATTGTGGAAGAATTTATGTTTGGGGTGACTAACCAATCACAACTAAGAGTACGCTTTCAAGGAAGAACCTCTTAAATACTTATGTTTATCTAATTTTATTTACAATATTATTCAGGTAAAGTTGAGAGACACAAAAAGGATAGGATTGGGGATTCAAACAGTATTTTTAGTTGAATTAAATTAAATAATCCATAAAAAGAAAAAAAGATGAATGATTCAATCTCCCTCCCTCTTAGTGATCCACTAAATTTGGGCACTTAAATTAGTATCAGAGCTAATATATGCTACCTTTAAAAATATCCTACCTCAACTAAAGAGATCAATATTCCTTAGGAATCGAAAAAGGAAATTACTTTTGTATATATAAACATGGAAGTTTCAACCAAATATCTAAATAACTAATAGAATAAATAGGAAAATCAGTTGAAAAAAGTTTGAAGAAAAAAAGACATCACCACCTAAATATCATCAAAGTGTTAAGTGTGGAGAAAAAATTGGTGATTATAATTATGATGATGAGTTGAGTTCTAACTATGATGATTTTGTAGTTAGTGAAGTAATTAATAGTTTCTAGTTTGAGATTAAATACTATTTTAAGTTTATTTATGTTGAGGTTATTGTATATATACTAGCGTTTATCAAATTACTATAGGATAAAAAGTCACAGTTTGAGTAGGAGGCTAAAATTATAGATAAATCCATGGTTGGAAAATTACAACAGTGTAAGGATCTCATAAAATATGTGAAGGAAAAGAAATATGCCATGTTTTTTAACAAATAAAAGAACACATTGGTTGAGGAATACCTAAAAATATTTTTTGGAATATCTAACCAAGATGGTCATTGTGAAATAGTTTGTATGAATATCACACCAGCAAAAGAAGAAATATTAAAGAATATTAAAGGTAATGGGAAAACACCATTGACACAAGACCTTTTATTGAAAAGGTAAACATTCTCATTCCACACAATGAGAATTGAAGTGCCCAGAATGTGTCATTAAATCCTATGGGTGTGGATCAAATTAGAAATATTTATTAAGCTAAACATTACTAGCTACAATGGAGCAACATAACAGAAGTACAGGGTCGAACCCACAGAGAGTGGGGAATGAAATGATTAAAAATCTAGACTAAAGGCCTGGTTGCTCCAATTTTAGTTTTATTTAATCAAACTAATGATAAAAATTAAATTAATGAATCAAATAGAAAATAAGAAGAGAGGAAAACCTATTTCCTTGGGTGGTTTGGATAAAAAGAAATCCTAATTGTGCTTGCACAAAAAATACTCATTAACTAGGAAATCAATCATATTTAATTGATAAGATAGATGGTAAAACCCTATAAATCTACCCCAGAATCTCAATTCATGGTGGTTTGTTGAATTAAAATAACCAAAGTGCATTAAGATTAGATTGAAAATGTATAAGAATAATCACATTCAATGGTTATGAATTAATTATCTTAATCATGTTGGGTTTCATTAACTATTAAACACACTTAGTCCATGATTTAATGATAGATATGATTAAATTGAATTTTAACACAATAATAATTGAATAAAATCATTTTACAAGTGAATAAAGGAACACAACTCTTTGGTTTTCACCCATGTTGACTTATTCCGCTCCCCACTAGGGATTTAACCAATCATCATTGGGGGATATCTAATGAAAAATAAACCGTATTTCATAAGGAAGAGAATATATGAGAGTTAAGGATAAAAATAATGAATAAAATAGAGAGATATTGGAATAAAACTTGAAATAATTCAATATTACATCAAAGAAAGAAAATAAAAACATAAAGAAACCTATCTATGATGAATTATGGTTCGGAACCCTATGGAACCTCTCCACACCTATAATGTAATTTCTATATCTTGGACAAAGTCCCACTTTTATAAGCCTGATATTCATCTCTACAGTTTTTTGGGTCAAATCATTGGTTTAATGGACATTCGAAGTGGTCAAAGGTAAAAAACCCCATCGGAATATACACTGAAATCAGTATTTCCCATGTTTGATTGAGTTTTTTCATGTCATGTAATATTTACATGATGTGTAATGTTTTCACATTGTTTAACGTTTACACAACATGTATATTTAACTTTATAGTTCTAGAAAGTCCATTTATTTTTTCTTCTTTAGTGTTGTGCCAAAAAAAATATCTTATTCTATTTGGATTCAATCATCAGCCTCAGATTATTTGTCATTTTCTATTGTCATGCCGATCTACTTCACGGATCCATGTGAAGTTCTTTTTTGTTCCTTAATTTCCCTTTTTTTATCATATTCTCCAAATTCTAGTCCAATATAAGAATACACATAACATCAATATAAAGGAATTATCTCTTATTAAATTAGTTAATATCCAATGGAAACACATATAAAAACCCATAAATATATATATAATAGATATATCAAAAAAATTAAACAAAAGAGTAATTCTAAACTATATAAAGAGGAACAAAATTTAAAAATCAAGAGGGTATTTGGATCAAAGATATCTCCCAATGAAAAAAGAAAAAAAAATGAAAAATCTTGGTTGAGAGATAATTATCAACCTTTCTTCTATCACTAAGGAGAAATAAAATCTACTCCTTATTCCCTTAATTCTTATTTATTTTGTACTAATATGTATGGAATTGAATTACTGAATCAAAGGGTTAGTAGTATTAGACCTGTAATCACTGTAAAAAAAATAAATATATATAAAACATGGTTTTATGATAAACAAATACAACCATGGTGAAGAGATGAGTGTATCCCTTGAGGGGGATCTACCAAGGAGAGAAGGCTGTAAAAAGGAATCCTTTTTTCTATAAATCTAGAAGTTGGAAAAAATATAAAGAGAATATTGTAATATGTTTCACAATCATACTTTCAATTTTTTTTCATATTATAGTTTCTAATTTAGGGGGAGTGATGGTTGATAAGAAATCTTAAAGAAAAGATGATTCTTATGTCTTGCACTTGAACTATTTTTATGTATATTCTGAATATGAGTATAAGTTTTATTTCTTGATAAATCTATTTGAAACATCACCCATAAAGATAAATCTAATGTGATATCACATACTAGATATTATTATGAAAAACCTCATGTTTTTTGAAATCAATAATGTTTACTATATCAAGTTTGTCCATATAGACTTAGAGTTGACTAACTAAAGTCTCATTACTAAGAAGTATGTGGTTCAATAATTATCTCAAAAAGAGGATAAAATTTATGATTATAAATAAATGGGGGAGACAAGTTTATTTTGTAAATCATGACAAATTAGGAAGAAGAATGATGACCACCCCTATATACCTTTTTATTTGTTAGTAATAAGTGTGAGAAGTAAGAAGATCAAAAGACACACATTGAAATGAGTGTTTTGATGGTATTTATAACAAATGAAAAATGGTATATTAAAGATCCCATGTTTGGATTATATTTGTTTTCAATAAGGATGAATTCCATAACAGTAAGAAGACTATAAATATGTTTTTGAGAAGTATAGAAGTGATGAGTACGATATTTCAATAATAAATGGAAAAAGTGATGTTGATCTACTATAACTTGGATTATATGGATGGATAGGTTAAATGAGAAACCTACAATTATGATTATTTTTGAACTTATATTAAATTTATTGAAAAGTAATAAATTATTGAGAGTATTGTTCAAAACATATTATCATAAGGGATAAGTCAGTTAGCTAAATGGGGAGATTGATGACTTGAAAACTCAAAGGTGGAAGCTAGATGGAATTTGGAAAATCCATCCATCAAGTACCAATTATAAAAGATACTATAATAGTCAAAAAATACTATTTTTATGATGTTTTGAGTTTATTTGAGGAGTTTAAGAAATTATTGAGATGATTTGAGTGAGTTGAAGTAATTTGGGAGAATTTTAGAATTTAGAGATGAATCAGAAAATGAATAATCCCTACTTTATAAGATTTATCCTATTACTTCACATGAGTCATTTGGGACCACCATAATAGTCATTATTAACTCTAGAATCTAAAATTGACAATGAAAAATACTTGTTAATAGTCACATAAAATTTTAGAAGTGTGACTATAAGACTTTAGAAGAGTAAAATTGGTGTTCAAAAGAGAAATATGTAACTTTATAAACATAAATTTGAAGTTTATAAGTGCCATTAGTCACTTCATAAAAGTAATCAAGGACTTAGAGAGAGTCCCTAGACTTTGAAAGAGTATATATATTCTTAATAATAGTAACTCCCAACTTCAAAATAATAATAAGGGAGTTCAAAAGATTAAATATAAACTTTGGAAAAGAAAATTATCACTTCATAAAGGCAACGAAGGACTTTCATAGAGTACGTTCCTTTGGAAATTTTGTGGTTTATGAATACATGAATTGCTAAAAATTTTAGAATATTTATTTTTAAGAATTATGAGAAAATTTAAATAATTCAATTTTTTGAACTATTATTAAATGAATAAATATCAAAATAAAATTTAGAATATTAGTGATTCAATCTAAAATAAAAGAGAGACTAGTTGAGGAATAATTTAGAGTCTACGATGAATTCCACACTATAAGGATGAAGTTCTACATCATATTTCTATACAAATATGTATAATTAAAACTAATTTAATGTCTTAGAGTATATGGATTTTTGAATATGGAAATAATATCGAGTCTTTTACAGATTCAAAAGAGAGACTTGAATAAGATTTTGAGATATTTGAATGAGGTGTCAAAACTAAAATATATATAGTTTTAAAATAAGAGATTTCCTAATTAAAAATATTAAGGTGTTTCTAAATAAATTAAGGAAAAAATATTCATGATTATGTGAATATAAAAAGATAATGAGGTGAATAAGATGGATAATTCAACACTGATATTTCCAGAAGAATTACATCTAGTTAATGAAGTGAGAGAACCTAATACTGTACCTTTGAGAATATGTTTTGTTGGAATATAAGAAGAATAAAAATGAGGAGAATAAGAATTCATAAGATATAATAATTTCATAGAAGGCGATCAACTGAGTTTTGAAAAATCAATCTGATAGGAAGTTCAAGGTCGATGTGTTGCACATTAAGAAAAATGACAAGTAAAAGTCCCACTTGAAGATTCTTGAAAGGATCCATTGAAGGACTGTGTGAGGAAATTTCTATATGGTTTTATGTTTTGAGATATGGAAAACAACAAGGGCACTTGGAAAGATTCTAACTAGGCGATACAATATAAAGACCCTCTAGTGGGACTCTAGAGCATATAGTTGGATGTCAAGTAAGCATAGTGGGTGACCATGGTGTTGTTACTTCTTTCATTAATATTGGAAGAAATCTATGGTTGGGGGGGGGACCAATCATGACCAGGAGTATGCTTGAAAGTATAAACATTTTAAATATCAGTGTTATTGTGCTTTTATTTATTGCACCATTTATGTAAGGTTGAGAGACACAAGAGGGAGATAATTAAGACTTTAACCAGTGTAAGTAGTTAAAATAAAAGGAAAAATTCATAAAAAGAAAAAGAGATCCCTGATTCAAACTTACCCCTCTTAGTGATACAAGAAACCTAAGCACTTCATTTATAAAAATTTTATAAACAAATATTAAAATATCAAAAAAATAATTTTTAATTTTTTTTAAGCATGTCATATTTTACGATTTTCAATCAATTATAAAATATAACTAATAAAATAGATAGGTTGTTCTGCCTATATATCATATTCTATGATATATATAAATCATATGCTATAATTTATATCATAAAATATGATTGGATATATAATATATCTTGAATTTTATTACATTAAATCCTATATATTATATTTATACCATGACCCTCTATTTTTATGCAAACCCTAAATCAAGATATATTTTATGATATCATATATAATATGATATGGATCATTGAAAATCCAAAAAATTATTATATATAATACATTTTATACACCATGATAAATAGAAACCAAAGGATTCTACTTATTTTATTATATGACATGACTGTAAAATGAAATACGATATGAACTTATTAAAAAACTAGTGAATTAAACATTTTAGATCCTTAAAAAAACATGCTCAGATACAACTGATAGATTTTATGAGACTATCACATGCTCTTTGGTATTGAAAAAAAACAAAAAAAAACAATACGATCTATCTTCAAGGATCAAAGTGGATGTCTTAACAAAGAACCAACATACATGTATTAATGAGTAATCCATATTTTAATCTTCATAGTATGCCTGACGATGATCATAGTAGTAATAAACTAACACTTATGACCTCTGAGGGATCACTCCTTCCTAAAGATACCAGTTCATAACTTTAGGTTCTCATACTCTTTAAGTGGTGCTAGTTTTTTCACTATTATCTAATAAACAATGTATTAACAAAATAGAGTTTTGGATTAGGTTCTATCACACCATATAGATCCAATGATAGGGAGATGATCCATTATATAAGTATGCCTGATGATCTTCATTTAATAAGGAGTACTGATACAAATTAGTAAAATAATAATTTCTTCCCATTTAATGTTCATTCATTAAAACCCTTCAATGAATGCATACAAAACCTTAAATAATCCATCTTATAGATTATAACTGATAAAAACCAAAGAAAGTAGTGGAAAAAGTCTTTCATTAATTATAGTAAATACTTTACCCATAATAATATATGATGGAATCATATCATATTCTATAATATAAGCATCAATTGTAGCATCCTGACCTGATTAGCCACCCAAACTGTGATTTGGTTTGAGTGCCATTGGCCTTAGGAACACCTCCCCATACACCAAAGGCTTCCGACATTTAGCGAGGATGTAAAGGGGTGATAGTGGGGAGACTATACCCTCTAGTGATAATATAACAACGGTATAAATAGATATATTAGTAGAAGAAAAATAAAAAGGTACTGGACCAGTAACCCTCACATGGTGGAAGCACAAACAAACTCAAACAATAGTAGAAGTATAATAAAAAACAAAAGTTAAAATAAATAAACAATCCAAACATACAATTTTTTTCTAAGAATTCATACAAAATAGGTTATACATATTAATAAGTAGGAGGGTTTTCAATGGATGACCTCAGTACGTACATTTATATAAACATGTTGATATAGAAAAGAGAAAAAAACTATAACTGATATAGGAACCTCAAGGTTACTTTCCATCCATCACATTATAAACATCCCACAAATACGATCGAGATCCAGAGCCTAAACCTTTACCTAAACATAAATCCATAAAATTTACATGCATCTCGAAGGACCCATGTAGGGTGTGGGAACAAGTCTCAGTAGTCCACCACCGAAATATTCCTATCATAGATTTGTGATTATGAAGGTGCATTTAGAAACAAGTAAAAAAAGTAAGTGCAAGAATCTTAAACAAACAAAAGCTTCTCTAGTTTTCAACATACACCAAGAATCTATCACATACTTCAGAAAAAACCATAATAGTTGTAGTGTGGGGATCCTTAAGAATAATCTCAAGGCATCATCTAATGAAAATCATCCCAAGTGAACCCTCAGGTTCCACTTCTAATAAAATCACCTGAAACCTCATGAAAAATGACAGCTCATGTCCCACTAAGTTATCGACACCCCAAAGGCATGCCCAAATACGATCCTAGTCCATTAGACCTCATCTTAAAATAAATTTTTTCAGCCCTTGGTCTGATGTCCAAAGGTACAATGATATATGTCCTCAAAAAGATATCACCATCGGCTCAAAATCTAACATTCCAAGGAACTATGATGTTCACCCTCCTATGAAAGTCTTGGAATAATGGCCTCAAGTACGGTGAGCCTCATCCCCCAACCTACAACCTCTACTCTGTCATTTGATGACTCCTCACCATCCTTGTGGCTTTCTATTACAATCACCTCTAACCAAAATTCTTATATCGCAACTACCAGAGGTCTCTACCCACACAAGTGGTCAATACCACCTCAACATCCGAGTCATCCTGTTTTCACATGACTCTAAGTGGTTCATTTTTTTTACACGCGTGAGAATCAATCACCAAATTTGATCCCAAGACACACAATTTGGAAAAATCATGCCCCTACGACCTTGTCACTCAATCCAATGGCCACACCATCCCATATATCCCGGACATACCCACAACCTGACAACCTTGTCACCTTAACCGATGACTGAGTCACCCAACCAGTGATCAACATCATTTAGAAGACACACACACACACACACACACACACACACACACACATCTGTCCACTCCTATTCTAATGATCACATTGTCTCGAAATAGATCGTTAATTCTATCTCAATCCTTAATCTGAGCCTGTCACATTCCCATTGAACTCAGGAGTAATTCACATATATAATTCAAATCAAATTAACAAAAAAATTCAATTTAAAATAAACAATGCACCCAGTATAACTACCCATGTGGTTGAAAACCTCTAAATCGGCCTCTCACCAATGAACCTGGTTAGGGAATACCCAACAACACCCCATATGAAAAATTTAATCAATTAAAAGAAAACCATTAATTTATTAAGGTCTCTTTTAGTAAACATAATTACATGATAAAATATGTTCCCCCAAAACACTCGTAGAAAAAAAAGATAATCACCACCCACCTCAGGTTTGTAGATGTCCACACATCTGATACTAGTCTCTAAATTGGATTGATTTTGAAGAAATCAAAATTTTAGATGAACTCCCTTTAAATAGGGTAAAACGAATTTCATAGATTTAGTGCACCATATGGTGAGAAAAAATAAGAAAAGAGGCAAGAGGATAGAAATATTTACCAATATAGATCCAATTTTGAAGACGAACCACAAAATAGAGCTTGGATGGAGAAGTTAGATTACAACCTAGAGGAGGAACACAAATAGAGAACCTACCCACTATGAATATGCAAATATGAATAAGAAAACGAGAACAAGAATAAATAGAGTGAGGGTAAAATTGGTAATTTCACCCTTTTAATGGGACGTACAGTTTTCCAAACTGTGCAGCAATTGTGAAACTTATTATACTTAGGAGCCAAGCCTTGTATGGTTATCCCTCATGGTAAGGCCAAACCGTGTGGAAACTGTGCATGATATAGTGCATAGGTTCTTCCCATTTAGTAATAAGCTTGCTTCTTGAACATGGTTTTCCCAAACAGTGTAAATTCCCTCTTTTAAAAACTGCAAATATCTCACACGACTATGCACCACTACCTAAAAAATTTCCCAAATCATTCTCAGTACGAAAAGGGTCTATACAGTTACTCCATGGAGGCTGCACAGTTTTTCCAAACCATGCACCTTAGTCTGGTAACTTAGAAAACTTGGGTTTTCAACTTCTGACAGACCTAAAAACCAATATAACCTTAAGACACTTACTAACCATCAAGAATCATATAAAAGAAAGTTCTTTTGTGAAAGGAAAATTAATAATTAAGTTTTGATAAATGAGAAAAGAGTTTGAAAACCCACCAAAATCCAAAAATTCAAAAGAAGTGAGGAATTAGACCAGATCCAAAACATGAGATGGTAAAATCTACCCACCTTAACATATTTCATCCCTGGGATATAAAAAAACCCAAATATAGTACCGAACATACCCATGTCCTTAAATTTAACTCAGAATACCCTGATCTAAAGGGAACATGTCAACTACCTCAAGTGGAATCCCCAACTTAGGAGTCTTCTACCCTAGTCACATCTCAATCTAAAACTCATAGAAAACTAGAGGTCGATCAACCACCCCCAAAATCAAGGTCCTCCCATGAGGCATCATCACTCATGCAACTCATCAGGTTCTCTCATGTCATACCCGACACCCATCTAAATCCCACACCACATCGATTCCCACCTCTTTCCCATGTTGTACAAGGAACCTATGAGGTACCTAATCTCATCAAATGCTCAAAATTAATCCTGATGCCTCACACATCAATAAGCACCAAATCATAATGATTCCCAAATTCCAACACACCTCACGTAACCCATATCTTCTCGATGCCCTGATGAAAACACACCTCATATATATGTATATGTGTATATATATACATATATATATATATATATATATATATATATATATAAAATCTGAAATGATTCCAACCTACTAACCAGCATATGGTCAGTCCAAAAATACATCTCATTCACTTTTTTCACACAAAATGGACATGATTAAAAAAATAATTTCCAAAATAAAATAAAAGAAAACTCCAGTGACTCCCATGACATAAATCTAACCATAATCGGCTCACCATCCTGATCTAAGCCTAAAAGATATACGGTATGAACATGACCTGATGCTCGAATGCATGAAGCCTGGCCTCCATGTAGTGTTGTACCAGCCACCATCCACTGACCCTACAAATGGGTCCCACTGCCTCCTCCACAACCTTCACTTGCAGCTAAAACTTAGATACCATTACCTATTACCACTCACAGTCTAATCACAGAACCCTAAGACTATCCCATTCATTATTTCCATCTATTTGAGAAGACTTCTTGAAGAACATCTTGAGATGCCTGACCTTTCCACATGATTGGTACTCCTTTGGAGGCCACTCACATTGAGTCTGTACATTTTCTATCTTCCCATACTATAATCACATCGTCAATGACCCACTCTGAGGTTGTCTTATTATGTACCTAGAATGAGTACCCTACTAGAACTCATCCCATACTTTTTTCCAACTATCTTTAGTGTCTCCCCTAAAATCACTTGATTCTATCCACCAGCTCGAGTATGATTAGTCTGTCAAATTTACCTTGGATATGAGCACTTAATTCATCACCTCTGAGAATGTGTCTAGCCTGAAGGTGTTTACATGCACCCTAATAGAATTCTAGAAACCATACTCTAAACACCACACCCTCAAGGTTTCATCTACCACCATGCTGGGTGTGAAGAGAGACAACTTAGTGTACTTAGATTCCATGATGGACATGTCACCCTGCTGAAGGCTCAAGAATTCATAAAATCTCTTTTCCCTCAGCATCTATGGGAAGAAGTGTTCAAAGAATATAGCATCTAAGTCCTTACAAGATAGTCCCCTCATGACATCCTTCATGAAACCACACATCCCACTGATACTTATTTATTACTTTGAGTATATAAGTTTCTATCTCCACCATCTGGCCTAGGGGTGTCTCAAGTTGCTCAAAGATCATCTTCATCGACTCAATCTAGTTCTTAGATACCCGTGGTCTGCCCTTAACCTAAAATAGTGGTGGGTGATGTGATTGGAACATCCAATTCAGGTAATCCATAAAAGGATTTACTACCTAAGATCTCATATCAATCCCCTAGCTGACACATTCCAAACTCACTCTGATATACTCCTCTATCCATGACCTAAAAGTTTTCAAATCTGGAGGCTTCCCCACCTACAATAGAGCCTGTACTTAAGCCTGTACCTACAAATCATAATCTGCCTAACCCTGAGTGGTCTCAACCTACACGTTCTCCTATGACACTAGGTCACTTACCGCCTAACACTCCATAGGAGACCCTCTAGGTGGAAACCCGCTGAATACTAATACATTTTAGACAACCCATAAAACACACACACACAAAACATAGATAAGAAAGTAGTAAAATGTAGTGTGATCTTAATACATTTTCACTTTTCCATCGAAACCATGCCACATGGTATCGTAGCCTCCTGTCCTCCTTACCCACCCATAACAGAGCCAAGTATCCCATATTCCTTAGGCCACACCCGTCCTAAAAAACCATGTCACCTCAATCAGATGACCTCATCACCCAACCTAATGATCAACATCTCCCCATATCATCATCCCTGCCTGCTCTTTTGAGAGCTAGGCCCATACATATAGGCTTACCATATCCCATAAAATCAATAAATTTATTACACTCACAAACACACACACACAATATATATATATATATATATATATATCACAATCCTATTATGTGCTTATCAAGAAATAAATATGAATAACAAACATGCCTACCATTCTGAGACAAGGGTCAAATATCTCATCCCCTTCTATAACAATCCAAGGGCCACATATCACAATAGACAACAATTCATATCCAAGTGAACCACTCGAGGTGGAAATCATATCAACTGTAAAATGATAAAAACATAACAGAAATTCCCACCCCTAGTAACTTGGTAGATCCTCATGCATTGTGCTACAAGAACCCAATCACGAGCTCTAAAACTAGTTATGAAAACATCATAATCTCTAGTCTACGATTGACCAAATAGTAAGGCAAACTAAAAAGAAAAGAAAAATAGGTGATATAATTAGTATTCATCCAAACACTACTACTAATTCCCAGTTAAGAACTTCTATGAGAACATTTATATCATCCCGACCTGATTTTCCACCCAAACAGTGCTTTGGGTCCAAGTGCCACTGGCCTTAGGCATGCCCCCACATGCTAAAGGCTTCTTACTAGAAGTGAGGGTGTAATTGGGTGATAGTGGGGATACTCTACCCTTTGGTGATAATATAACAATGGTTTAAATAGATATAATGGTGGAAGAAAACTAAAAAGACAATGAACCAGTAAACCACCCTTAGAAGAATAACAAACCAACTCATACAACAGTGGAAGAATAATAAAAAACCACAAAATAAATATATAAACAATCCAGAAATACCATTTGTATCTAATCATGAATACATGATAGGTCATATATATCAATAAATAGGGGAGTCACCAATGGATGAACAGAGTACTTAAATTTATATATGCATGATGATAAAGAAAAGAAATGAAAATGAGACTCCAACAGATGTTGGAACCTCAATGTCCTATGCCATCCATCCCATACTAAATTTCCCAAAACCATGATCCAACTCCAGATCCCAAACCTTTACCTGAATGTAAATCCAAAAAATCTACATGCATCTTGAAGTTCCTATATAGGGTATGAGAATGAGTCTCACTAGGCCACCCCAACGTATTCCTATATTACATTTGTGATTAAATAGGTGCATATAGAAAGAAATAAAAAAGGAATCACATGCATTTTGAAAAAACACAAGTTTCAATGGTTCTCAACAACCACCATGAAGCTATCACTTTCTTAGGAATACATCAGAATAGTTGTAGTGGGAGGATCGTTAGTAATAATATCAAATAATCCTCTAATTAAAATTAGTGTAGGTGAACCCTTATGTTCCAACTCTAATAAAACCACCTGACACCTCCGGCCAACTGACACCTTGTGTCCCACTAAGTCAAATACATCCCGATGGCATGCCCAAATAATTTCCTGTTCCCCCAGAACTTATCTGAAAAGAAACCACATCAACCCATAGCTTGATGTTTGGAGGTATGATGATATATGTCCCAAAAAAGATATCACCGTAATCTCAACAGATGAAATCCCGAGGAATGGTGATGTTTGTACTCCCATGAAAGTCATGGCCCAATGGCCTCAATTACGGTGAGCCTCAACCCCCAACTGATAGCCTCAACTTGGGAATCAGCTGGATCCTTATCATCCCCATGGAGTTCTAAAAAAAGAACCTCCAACCAAAATTCCAAATCTATAGCTACTAGAGGCCTCTACCCACATGAGTGTTTAATACCACCTCCATATCCAAGTCATCCCGTGTGCACATGACTCTAAGATGTGAATTATACAACAAGGGTGAACAAAAATCACCAAATTAGAACCTAATCCACACCATTCTGGATTCTCGTACCCCTAAGACCGTTTCTCTCAATCCAATGTCTATTCCATACCGTATATCCCGAGATATGACCATAATCTATTGACCTTTTCACCTTAATTGATGACGATTTCATCCAACCAGTGATCATCATCACCCTGAATATATATATATATATATATATATATATATACATATCAGGCTGTACCTAGCCTGATGATCACATCTACTCAAAATAGACATCTAATCCTATCTTAATCCTCGAGACGAGCTTATCATGTTCCCATAAAACTTAGAATAAATTCACATATATAATTCAATTAAAATAAAAAAAATTCAATTTAAAATAAACAATGCACCTGGTCTAACTACCTAAATGGTTGGCGGCCTCTAACCTGGCCTCACAGAAATGAACATGGTTAGGGCATACCCAATGAAATCCCATATAACCAATTTCATTAATTAAAATAAAATCTATAATTTAAAAAGTATTCGATTGGTCAACACAACAACATGGTAAAAGACACGCCCCCAAAACACTCATGAAAACACAAAGAAAGATAAGAACCACCTACCTTTGGTTGGTAGATGCTAGAATGCCTGAATTTAGCCACTAACTCAGACTGATTTAGAAGAAATCTATGTTTTAGATTAATGAACTAAAAATATGTTAAGACCACTCACATTGATTTACTACACCGTATGGTGGTGGAAACGAAAAAAATAGGTATGGGGATGGAAAGCCTTACTGATATGGATCCAACTCCGAGGACATATCGAAAAATGGAGCATGAATAGAGAAGTTATCTCACAACCTATAGGAGGATAAAAAATTAGAGAAGCTACCTACTATGTGTATGTGGAGGAGAAGAAGAAAGGGAGGAAAATAAGATATTGAGGGAGGGGATGATCAATAATTTTACCCTTTTAGTGGGTCACATGGTTAACTTGAATGATTTTCCAAACTGTGCAGAAACCTTGTGGATACTAATACTTAGGATCCAATCCCTACATGGTTATCTCACATGTTTAGGCCAAACCATGGGGAAACCATGCATGCTACAGTGCATAAATACTTATAATTTAGCACTAAACATGTGGATTATGCACATTTTTCCCAAACTAAGTGAAAACCCTGTATATTTTCTCTGCTAAAAACTGCAGAGGTCTCGTACAACTGTGGAATCCACTTACAAAGCTTCCCAAATTATTCATAGTACAAAAAGGGGCTGCATGATTTCACCTTTAAGGATGCATGGTTTTTCCAAACCGTGTGATTTAGTATGAAAACTTTGAAAACTTGGGATTTTGGACTTTGAAGGACTCGAAACCCAACCAAACCCCTGAGAAACATTCCAAGAATTAAGCCTCATCTAAATGAAAGGTCTTGGGTCAAAGGAAAAATTGTAACTAATTTATGAAAAATGATAAAATATTTGAAACACCCACTAAAATCCAAAAAATAAAAATGGGTGAGGAATTTGACCTGCTCTAAAAACCCATGAAGTTTCATCAATATTATTATATTTATAATTATGATACATCAATATCCTTAAATATGAAACCCCTTTTATTTAGTTTATTTCCAGCACTTTTAATATTTTTCCTTATGATGGTCTTTATAGAAGTCATTTTTTCTATAAATCTTATTCATATGCCTTGAAAGTTGAGAAAGTTCATCTTGAATAACTTTTGAACAACTACTATCCAAATGATGTTTAGATTTACTCTTTGTATTAGTAATAGTATTAGTAGTATTGGATCCAAATGTTAAATCACTAAATGTTGAAACATATATAAATTCATTTTTTACTCTTATCTATCTCAACATATCTCTTTAACCTATTCTCATATTTCATGAGAGTCCTAATATGATCAATCGGGTTCATATTAGTGATATTTTTTATATAATCTATAGCCATCTATTTTTATTCCCATTCATTCAGAAGAATTTCAATAAAAATTTCTACCAATCGTTCATTAGTGATTTCCTTCTAACTCAATGATTATAAGTCAAAAACTGCCACCATAAATCACTAGTGAATACATGACACTGATTCACCTAGTATAAATTCAAATGTTTTATAGTCACCTCTAAGCATCTCACTTTCAACCTCTAATATGTTCAATGTTATGAAATATGAAATTTACAATTTCTTCCAAATACCATTTTCTATTTCACATGAATTAATATATATATATATATATTACTTATCATAGAAGAAAGTAGAGTTTTATAGAATTTTTATTTATCATGACATTCCAATATTTCCTCTTTAGTAAATTGAGAAATTTATTTCTCTAGAATTTTATAATTTATAGTCATAGTTTTATTGTGATCAACTCTAATGTTGATGAAATATTTCTCCATTCAATCACAATAGTACTCATATTAATCTCTATTGAAAATAGGTGGTTAAATCCGATTTAAATTCTAAATAGTTTTAATTTTTATCCTTTCCACAAAAAAATAAAATTAAGTATTCCACTTCTATCTCTTAGTTAAAGGAAATGGAAAAGAACTCAAAAATTAAAAGAAAGCTCTAAAAGGTAAAGTGGTAATCCCTATCCCTAGTGTTGGTATTAGATAAAATAGAGTGATAAGATTTGATTCCAAGTATATCTGAAGATATTTCAAGTTAATGTTAGCTTCAATAGGGGTGAATTGAATAGAAAATACTTAAAATTTTATCCCACTCTAGAGAGTCAGTTTTTTGGAAGTTATGACCTCCAAACAGACATAGTCTATAAAAGTAAAATTAAAACATAAAATATAACTACCAACAATTTTAAACTTAATAGATATAAATAAAACTATCCAATCAGAAATTAAAATAAATTCAATATGAAAATGAAACAAAAGTTACTCTATAAGAATCAAAATACTCCTTTAAATGAAAACTATTACCAAATAGATTATTTCAAGGGAAATATTTTCTTTTATCTCTAAGAGACAAGAGTTTTTACAACTAGAACAAAGGTATTCAAGTTATACACTATGAAATTCTTCAAATATACTCATATGAAGGTATAATTTTTCAGATAAGAACTTCTTTGATAGAACATTTGAAACATGAAACTCTATCCCCAAACTCCTCTTTAATTAGTATAATTTACAGAACGTCCATCACTATACTTCAATTAATTAAATATTCATAAGAAAAAAATTCCTCACCAAAAATATAATTAATCGCATTGATCGAAATTAAAAATTATAAGAATAAATTATTATATATTTTACAATAAATATCACACAATTAAAAGGTCTAAGAAAGAAAAATTGAAATAAATACAAGAGGGAACTCTCAAATCATTGAGTTAATTTGAAACTTGATGTAATATCTTTTAGTATGGAATAATAACTTATCAAATAATATGTTTCATTCCTCAAAGATTAATATAATTTCATAGAAAACTTAATAAATAACACCATTGATATCTTCAAGTTTTATTATAATAGAATCATAATCAGCTCAACATCTTCTGATGAAATATTCATTAAGAATTTATGATTTTTTTTATAAATTAGATGGTTCAATTTATTTTTCTCAAATATAGAATCAGAAGTTGTAAAATACACATATTTAACTTAAATAATATTCAAGTTAGATCAAATTCAAAGTAAAATGTACTGTGATATTTAAAATAAGGACACAAGATAGTCATTTGACTCAACAAAAACTCCCCACATCTAACACATTCTAGTGTCACCAATGATCTAAATTCCACTAGATGAACTTATATTTTTCAATAAGGGAATCAAACTTCTGATTCCACTACATGGGTAATTACTTCATCCAATATATTCTCTATATAAGTTTACACACCAGGTTACTTTTAGATTCTCCAAATTCTTATGGTTTATCTATGTATATTTCTTCATCTATGTCTCCATGTAAAAAGGTTGTTTTCATATCTAACTATTCAATATGAATGCCTTCTTATAAAACCATTCAATTCACTATCTATATCAATTTCTGTTCTACAATAGAATAAATAATTTCACTTAACTAAACTCCTTTCTTTTATTGAAAACCTTCAAAAATAACCTTTCCTTGTACCACTTCCTATAAACCTATTATTACTTTAATTTCTACCCCCTTATTCTACAGTGCCTTCTTTCCTAGGAGAAGTTATGAAAGCTCCCACATTACAAAAGCATGATAGGAATCCATACCCTTCTTTATCACTAAATCATAGTAATTTGTATCATGAAGACATCCTGCCTTCTCTAGGAATTCAAGTTTCCCACTATCTATTAAAATAAGATATTTAAACTCATACCCATACATTTGAATTGGTTTTATGAATCTGGTAGATCACATAAACTATTAAATCTATGATCCTTATGGTTCTACTTATTCTATAACTCTTTCCCAATATTTAATAGTTCCTAATATTTTTTTTGGAATATTTGGCCTTGTATATACCTTTGAAATTTTACCTTCATCTGAAACTCCACCTTTTATACATTTTGGTTTTTCCATAACTTGAATTCTTATTGAATTAACTAAATGTTTTAGAATTATATTTATATTATCTTCAACATTTTATGATTATTTGTTCTCATTTATATATTTCTATTAGTTCAAATACTTCTAGAGGATACCTTCATTTAAGTGAATATTTCAAATTCTGATGAACATCCAAATATCATTATCCTATAGATAAAATCCAATTTTTTCATTGCCATAACATATAAAGAAACATTCTAGGGAATTATCTTCAAAATTTTCCCTCTTACTGAAATCAATATGGATATAGGTTATATAACCAAATAATATTAGATGGGAAACATCAAACTTTATTTTGGTCTATAATTATTCTAGAAGCTGATTTCCCCATGGTGAAAAAGAAATTCTATTTATGAGGTTTGCTGAACAATTCATTTATTCTATCAAAAATTACTTGGGAAACTTAGAATAAATTTTCATTCTTCTAGATCTATCATCTAACATTCAGTTCATTAATTATTCTAATACATTTTTTTTGGAGTTATAGGAACCATTTTCCCAAAATCGATTCCCTTCTTGTAGTAAAACCATCAGAGTTGTATGCTTTCGTACTCCCCACTATTTTCAAACCTATAGTATCTATGAATTAAACCATACTATCTTTACACCATATATATCCATAAAATAAAGGTTATGAATAATTTAATCTTGTTCTTGATAAAAAACACCCACACATTTCATGATGAATCATTGATTAAAGTAAGATAATCCAATGAACCTTCATGATATTAAACCTAAGTTGTCCTCATTATATCCATATGCACTAGATACAAATTTTGGTTATTTATAATTTTTCCTTCTATATTAAAATAAAAATTTCAATACTTCCCAAGGACACACTATTCACATGTTCCTTACTCCATGTGACTGATTTTTAGCATTACCTTTACCACTATTAGTTTCATCCCTTTCTCAGCCAAGTGTCCTAAATGATCATTCCACAACTTCAATCTGTTGAGGGGGATAATGTTGTGTGTCTCCTTTATCACTTTATTTAATTTGGGTTTTTATATTTACTAATCCCTATCACAGTTTTTATACTTTATTTATTTACTATTATATCATGATGATTGAATTAAGGATTTTCTGTTAAATATTTTACCACTTCTAAAAGAAAATAATGATAATGATACTGATTATTATTATTATTATTTATTTACTATTATTTATTTTCTTAGTTTACTCATATTCTATTTTTTTGAATTTTTATAAGTCCAAAATATTATTTATGCTATGAATACCAGAAGAAAGTATTTATATAAATTTTAGTGATATTTTCCTAAGGATAAAATTTTAAATATTTAGTGTATATTTTTTAAAAAACTTAAATATCTTGGAATTATTGAATTAATTATGTAAAATATATTATGTAAATAATAAATAACTTATGTATTGAATTTTATTCAATAAAAGTGAATTTCCTCTATCGATAAATACTCATTTAAAAAAATGTATTGGGGACTCTAGAGTTTTGGATAAATATAAAAAATTACACATAATTTAAAATCATTTTTTTTTGATTTTTGAATATGGGAAGAAAATTATGTATCCCATAGGATTAAAGGATCTTACTTATTGAATTTTTGTATTGAAAATATGTTACTATCTCTATAGAGTAAGTTAAATATCTTAAGAATTTTTCCAGAGTAGAAATACATTACGTATGCAGTAGAGTTAAAGAATTTATCCAAGTTATAAATGTTATGCATCTTAGTGAAGTTAGACTAAATATATTATATATTAATGTTTAATGATATTATGTATAAAGGTTTTTAAAATCATCCCAAGTAGAAAAAATTACATATCATCAGAAGTTATTTCAATATCTTACGTATTGATTTATAGTAAAGGGAATATATTATGTATTCACTGTGGAAGATAAAATATTATGTATGGGGTTTTTTATAAAGGATTATTATATTTTGAAAACTATAGATTAGAATTTATAAAGAATATTATGTATTTTTTGGAAGATGATTTTTTGTCAGTTAGGAGTTTTGGAAGATTGAGTTTTATGATTTAATTATCAACCGTACAATATAGTTAATATTCATAGTTTATGATATTCATATTTAGAATAGTAGGATATTGAAATAATCCATTACATGTGATTTCTGGGAGTATTTAAATTTATATTATATTCATTAATATGGTTTATTTAATAACAATTTAAATGTTTTTTGAATTTTCTTATAGGCCATTGTATGAATTAAGGAAGCTCATATGAATAATAATATCATTTATATTTATAAAGAAGGATCATAGAGACCTTTTGAGAAAAAAATATCCACTTATATTATTATTAATAAATGTAAAAGCATTCATGCATGAAATATATGACTTGTTGCATTATTTTAAAGTGCTGAAATGTTTAACTTAATTACTGTGGTCCTACTTGAATACCCAAGATTCATTGTTCATTTACTGTAAGGGAACAAGGATTACTTTAATACACTGACATTTCATCTATAACAAATACTAGTGGGTTACTTTGTTTTATTTATTATATTGGAGTTATATAGGATTCATTGTAACACTGTATAAGTTATACTACCCTTAAAAGGTATTGTTGGTCCTTCCTACGAGGCCAAAAGGCTGTTCATTGGTTGTGTTTGATCTAGTTAAAATTTAATGGGTTAGGGATACTACTTTAGAAAATATGGGTTCTATCTGATCCCATATAAAAATTAGTGTTAGGTTTGGGGATACTCCTTCAAATGTTTGGGGTTATATTTAATCCCATTAACACATTATGTTTGGGATTATCCCTTTATAAAAGTCTAGGTTGTTTCTATACCTATTGTAAAGGGGTATATCTATTATGGATATATATAATATTAATTTGAGAGTGTGGAGAGTATAAATTGGATCATTTGGATTCGAACTATTATAAAATACTGATGTTATTTTATTTAATTTATTGCTTACAGTATTCACACCATCCAATGCACATTTTTTTAGGTTGAATTATTTAATATTTATTCAACAATATTGTATTTTATATTTTAAGTTACTCAGGTTAGTCTTAAGGATTAAATTCACCCCCCTTATATCTATTCATCACCCTATTGGTACCTTAACATTGGTATTTGATCCATACCCTTTAAGAATTGATATTTATTATTTTTACCCTGATACCTACCAATTGGTATCAAATCAAGCTATTTTAGGTATTATTGTGATATATCGTTTTATCTAACACTAAAAACATGCTATTAGTGCAATGATTATTTTTAGATATATTGTGTTGTTAAACTATAACTTAGACTTAATATTATAATGAAAAGATCTATTTTTAGTTAAGAAAATTCAAGTGTTTTAAAATTTAAATCCCTTAAGACCACCTCATTTCAATGGTAGTGACTATGGTTATTGGAAGGAAAGAACAAAATTATTTTTAAAAAACATAGGTATTGAATACATGACCATTATTTCTAGATGCTAAAACTACTAGAAGTTGAGATTGATACTTTGATATGTAATAATGTACTTATAAATTTTTTTAATTAAAGATTTATGAATTTCCTACATTTTTCTATTAGTAAAAGTTTTTATAGACCTACTTCTTATTGTAAACCCACTTTTAACATTTGGAGGACTTTAAAAGTAACTCACCAAGAAACTAAAAAATTCCAAGGAACTAAGATTAATATTCGCAAGGTTGAATTTAAAGAGTTTATGATGTTTTAACATGAAAGTTTTAGTTAAATGTATAACATTTTCACTAATATTATGAAAAATATTAATAATCTTGGTAAGACCATGAAAAATGAAGTGGAGATTGAAGGAATATTGTTATGAACCAACCCAGATCACCCTAAAAATCACAACCATAACCAGTCCATAACATGTATTTAAGGGAATTATTGATCCCCATTAGCTGGATAAAAGAACCCGGGAATCAATAACTACCTTTGTGATTGACGTTTTTCATAATAGAATATAAATAGGATAACGTGGATAACTAAAATGTCAGTTTGAGAATGAAAGTACATAATAGAAAGATACAAAAGTAAGAAAAATAGGTGTATAAAAGACCACAATGTTAAAATCAATCACAAGGTACTATGAAAACACAAACTCCAAGTGACCAATAGTTACCTCCAGACTACCACACCCTACTAACGATCAAACTCACCACCACTTTGTGATTCCTTGACTTTACCTGCATCAGATCAAATAATATCTATATACACCCAAAGGTGTATGTAGGGTGTAAGAAAAAAAATCCCAAGAGGATCCCACAAAGTGTTTCATAAGAATAATTCATAAAATAAAATAATTATCCTCTAGTTAATAAAATCATGTCATGTGATACAATTTCACATAGTTTAAAGAGAAATTTAAAAAATCACCCCTTTTGCAAAATTTGTAAAGAACACTCATAATCCCAATTTTTAATGTATTTCCACAAACATTAAAAACATAAATTTCAAGGATATAAATAAGAAAAACTTACCCTTAGGTTAACATTTTTCTAATTTGGTAAGGACCATTGTATAGTTCATGTGATCGGCAAGGCACCTTGCATGCACACTACCCTAGAAGAATATGTTTAGGGGTAAAAAGTCCCCTCATGAGAGTGGCTCTCTTATATACATTAGGCAACCCAGTTCATAGATTACCCTAGTATAAAAAGTCTAGGGGGTAATATCTTATCCCCGATGATGGATCCCCACCTCATAATTGACCAAAAATAGGCTTACTATATCAAAAACAGTCAAAGGGCATTTCATCTTTTTAACTATAAAAAAACATGCTTTAAAACTATGTTAATTAACAACACTAAGGGAGAAATATATTTTCATAAAAATTTCCAAAACCTACACATTTTATCAAAAAATTGATATTGGCCTCTAAAAACCATTTCAAAAACCATTTCAAAGTTAATTCTATAAATTATTCTTTAAAACCATTTAAAAATAAAATTCAAAGAGAAATAAAGAAAATATGATTTTTAAAATACAGTTGAATCCTGAAACCATTGGAATAAAAACACTCATATAGTATTATAATATAAGAAAAATTGAGGATCCTAATAATTAAATATGGATCCTAAATAAATAAATCAAATCAATAATCTTAAAATTATCATTTTCTAGAACAAAAGAATCACTTACCACCACAATTCTTGATAGACACACCAAGAGGTTTGGAGATCCAAACAAAACCACTAAATTCCATGATGGATCTAAAAAGAAAATAATTATAAACAAAGATATAATAAATTACTATCATTGACATGGTCAATATATAGAAAGAAAGAAGGGTAATTTGAAAAATAAGGTGATCCAAGACTAAAATAGAGATCAACATACCATGAGATTACCATGAATTTGATATACACTTTGATCCATAAAATAATTGGGTTGGGAGTGACAAAGATGTCCATAGAGAATCTACAAGTTAGAATGTATTGATTTAGGTTAAATGGAGGTCATTTAAGAAATTAAATGGGAGGTTTTGGTGAAATAAAAAGATAATAACACCCTTACTTAGTGATCCTCGATCAGCGCTAATGATCGGCCGGTAGCCACTACAGAAATGTAGTGGCTATAAACCAAAATACCTACTAAAAAATGACTATATAAGAGTACAGTAGCTACTTAAAAGCCTACCAGCTGTTCGGTTTCCCTCACCATCTATATGATGGACCAGTTGCAGCTCTACTTGATGCAAGTTTAGGTATAAACCCCACCAATTCCACAAGACACACCCCCAAACCCTCTTAAATATTAAAACCATCTAAAACAAGCTACAAATAAAAAAAGAAGAAGAAAAATAAACAAGAATAAGGTAGTACCTAACAAAAATGATAGAAATTTACAAATACTTCATGCATTACCTTTGAAGTGTCATTACAAGAAGGTTTTAAAAGAATGTACTTCACTGAATATACCTTGGATGATCTTATTGGATCATTATTACAACATGATATTGAGTCAAAAAAAATGATAATAAATTTATTGAAAAAATTAATGTATTTTATTTTAAATCTAATAAGAATGAATCTTTTGATTCTTAAGATAACAATGAATTTTATTTTAGTATTACGAAAGGATATGAGTTAACATATCTTGTGAAATGTATACAAGGAAATATTAGGAAAAGGTAAGGATCAAAGAATCAATGAAAGAAGAAGTATATTAAGGATTTTAAAATGAAATAAAAGAAAGGTAACACAAATTTTGAGATAAGGGTCATACCAAATATGTGTTTGGTACCAACTAATATAGTCGATGGTGTATATGGGGGAGGGGGTGAATAGATTAGTTAAAAATTTAATAAGATCAATAAGAGTAAACATGCACATGCATGACTGATAGAAAAATAAATAAAGAACAAAAATAATTTTTATAGTATTTTAGATCAAAGTTTACACCCATATAATATTTGAGGGATATGTTATTCACTAAATAAAATTACTTTTGAAGGGGATTCACAAACTTATTACAAGATACCTTTTCTAGTAGAGGCACAACTGTACAACAATATTTAATTTTAATTGGGAGTCATATCATGATTAAATCTCTGATTTTTTTAACCTAGATTAAAAACAAAAACATACATTTTATAGGGGTTTAACCTGAAAAATAAGATAACTCATGTTTGAAGGTAAAACCATAAACTAGAATATAGTTTAAAAATAGGATAAAAAATAGAAAGAATTAGGTATTGAATCAAAGAACAGATTGATAGAAGTTTATATAGAATAGTTGAAATTCAATAACTAATCCTTGAGAAATGGAATTATAAGCCTCTTTAAGGTAGTAGTGATCATTAAGGTTTACTTATTCCTTGAAATTCATTCAAAATTTTTGAAGTTGTTCAAACTTTGAAAATTTCATTCATAATATCACCAGTAAGTTCACATATATATTTTATATATCACTTTGATTGAGTTATCTTATATGGATCCTAGTATATTTTATATCTTTAAATAATAAGTTTCATTATCAATTCATAAATCCTATAATGGTTATGAAAATTTAAAAATAATAACAATAATAAAATTTCTAGAATATTCTCTTTGATTATCGCTGCTAATAATGAACCAAGAGTCCTTTGTAAAAAATTACAAAGCCATAAGATTATAAACTAATTTATAGTTTTTCAATCCTTTTAAAATATAACCATCAAACCATATCCATAATAACTAACATTGAATACTTATTCAAATCACTTTTGAGTAATCACATAAATCATGCAATTAAATTTTCTTTTAAAAAAAGTTAAAATTAGAATATCAAAGAATATAAAAAATAAATATTTAAATAAATTAGATGAATAAAAAGAAAAACCCATAATATAAAACATTAATTAATATGGGTTTTTATAAGATAGGAAACTGATTTTTTGAGAATTTTTTTTTCATAGGAAACATAAATCTCATAAGTTAGAAAATACCATAAGAATATACTTCCACAATTCTTATGATTTAATGATTTATAATCCATGTAATACTTTAAAATATGCGTAAAATATATATTTTCATAAGTATTAGATTTTATAAGACTTAGATCTTCTATATAATACTTATAATTCTCATAATACAATTTCTCATAAGAATTTTCAAAAGTATATAATAATTCCTAGAAATATCATATGTATTTGTATATTTTTAAGACTTAAAAACTTCGTAAGTAAAACTTTAACATCTGTGTAAAACATTATAATTTTTGAAAATTATGAAAACATCAAATCTTAAGACTTTAAAGTAGATTATAAGGCTTCATAAAAATTCTCTATGACTTTATACTTATAATTTTTTTAGACAATTACATAAGTATACGAGTCATTCCTGAATTCATATTGATGTGGATTTTTCTCCAATAATAATTCAAAAGAAACATGTTGAACATAGAGAAAGAAATGAATAAACAATAAATATAATCAAAATTAAATCAAAATTGTTATTTTATTCTAAAAGTAGTGTAAGATTCAAACACTTGTTGGAGGGAATAAAATAAATAAGTATTTTAAAGTATTTTTTAATAATCAAATCCTTATCAAAGAAAGATAGAAGGAGTCACTCAATAATATCCCCCTTTTTTATCATTATAAAACCAATTATCTAACATATGAAAATACTCTACCTTTTTGGAATAATCAAAATGTTTAAGACAAATTTAAGAATTAAAAATTTTAGTGGATATAAAATAATTTTAAAATATATTTAAAAGTTAAAAAATAATTTTTGATGAAAAAAGTATTTAAACATGAAATATCCCCTTAAATTTATATGATATAAACATATAATCAATAAAAAAACAATAAGTGTCCCTATAAATTTATGCATTTATTATTTAAAAAAAACTATTTTATACATGTTTGAAATTCCGGCTCTAGAAATTAGTGAGAGATACATTTGTATTAAAAACTTTAAAAACTAAAAGAATCCACCAAACATGTTAAATGATATTAAAATAATTCATAAAATATTTTAAATGAATCAATAAAGCCACATTGTTTCTAAAAACCATATATATAATTTGTATAGGGTAGAATCATGTCACAAAAATGATTAATTACAAACTAATAGGGTTGGGTTGAAGTGGGATTCTAAATATAAATACATGAATTTAAACTTTAAGAATTATGTTTAACTCTATATGGATAATGCCGAGTAAAAGTAATAGGAAATATAATATAATATATACATTTAAAAGTTCCATCATACCATGTTCAAGATTAATTTTCTGAAATTTCACTATATATAAATGTTTAGTCAAATATCAACCCTTTGATTATTAGTTGAAACATATTCCAAATCAATATTACCTTTATTCACATGATCTCTAATAAAATGAAATATAACATTTATATATTTAGTTATATAATGTTGTAAAGGGTTCCAAGAAATGGAAATAGTATATGAGTTATCATAATAAATATGAATATTATTAAAATAAATATTAAAATTAGACAAAGTTTGATTAATCCACAAAAAATGAGAATAAAAATTAGAATAAACAATATATTCATAATTAGGTATTAATAAAGAAATTGATAACTATTTCTTTGAGCTCTAAGAAATTAATTTTCTTCCTAGAATATGACACATTTCTAATATACTCTTTCTATTAATTCTATAACCTCTAAAATTCAATTTATAATAACTAAAAAAATCAAATTAGTTTTGAATGTAATAAAATGATCTATAATTTAAAGTTCCATCAACACATATAATGATTATTTTGGTAAATTTGAATTGATATTATTTAGTATCAAACTCAAATATAGAACACATATATAAAATAAACATAATATTAGATCTATAAGTTGTTAAATAAAGTAAACTACTAATCATCCCTATAAATAGTTTAACATCAACAAATTTTCTAGAGTCATATAAATTCAATTTATAATTAATACTCATAGGGGTTCTAAAATTTTTACAAGAATAAAAATAAAATCTTTTATCTAATTATTTAAAACACTTAGATTGATTAAAAAATATTACATATTTTACTTGATATATTTTAATTACTAAAAATAATCTTAATCCCACCTTTCAACTCATTTAAAATTCATTAGTCATTAAATTAGAAAATTCATTAAAAATAAATTTAATAGTTTAACCAATAATAATATCATAATCATAATTTTGAATATTTAAAATATATTTAAAAAAACTATTAACAAATAATATAGGATCTACTTTATCTTTTAAAAACTATTTTTCCAAAGAAATTTAGGTAACCTTTGATACCAAGATCTAGGATATTGCTTAAGTCTATATAATTCTTTTTACAATTTAAAACCATGATTATGGAATTTTTTTTTTCAAAAACCTAGTGGTTAATTGAAATAATTTTTTTCAAAAATAAAAATACTTAATAAAGAAATTTCAACTTATATTAGATGAAATTTTAAAACTTTAAAAGTTGTAAAATTTAACAAAATTATAATATATTCAATCCTAGAAATAGGTGAAAAATAGTTATAAAAATATATTCCTTTTTCTTGGAAAAAACCTTGACCTATAAGTCTAGCCTTATTATTTATAATCTGACCAGATTCATCTAGTTTTCTTCTAAAAATGCATTTATTTCCAATTTTTTTTTTTTTTTATAGGATCAACTAAAGTACAATATTTATTCCTAGTAAATTTATTATATTCATATTATATAGAAACAATCCAATTAGAATATTTTTAAGCTTCATTAATGTCATTAGGTAAAAATTCAAGAAAAAAGTATAATTTTCATAGAAATTAAAAATATATCTCTTAGTTTTAGTTATATAATCCATAATATAAAAAAATTTATCAATAGGGTAATATTTATGAGTTTTCTAATATTTATTATTATATTTAGAAGGATTATGTTTCCCCTCAAAAAATACATTATTTTGAGTTTTTTCTTCATTAAAATTAAATTCTCTATATTCTTAATCAATGTTCTCTAAATCATAATAGGTTTTATTTAAAATAGGTTTAATAAGAATTCTATTTTAAATATAACAAGTATTAAAACAACTTCAACCAAAAAATATTTAGGTAAAATATATTTATTTAATATAGTTTTATCCATTTCGATTAGGTTTTGATTATTTATTTTAATAAACCATTTAATCAAGGAGTCCTAGGTTTTGAAAAGTTATGTCAATAACAATCCATTTCATATAATATTCCAAATTCTAGGTTTTGAAATTTAATTCGTATATCACTATTAATAAAAAAATCATAAAACCTTTTTAATTATGTGCTAAATTACAAAATATAGTAAATAGATATAAAGTTTCAGTTTTAGGCGAGAGAAAGTATGCCCATGTGAAGATACTATAATCAACTATGATAACTAATGTGTACCTATTTACACCAAGAGTTGTAATTTGAGTAAGAATTAACAAGTCAATATGAACCAATTTTCCTTTCATATGAAGATACTATAATCATCTTTGATAACTAATGTGTACCTATTTTCCTTTCATGCAATCATAGAAAAACATGAAACTTCTCATTCATTAAGAATGGTAATTATATAACTTTTTTATTTCATAAATTTTTTAAGCCACAATAGAAAATTAACATGATAAAGTATTTGATTAAAAATAATAATATCTACCGAAACAATATTTAAACACTTAACACATTTAAATGTTTACTCAGAAAGGTCAATAGTGTATATATTTTCCTTACGGTTAACATAAAATAAAAAATAATTATCCTTAAAAAATAAAAATGTACCATTTTTAAATTTAACATTTATAAAATCATTACACAATTGAGATATGCTAGAAACATTATATTATAAACCATCAATATATAGAACTTTATAAATAATATTAGAGTTTGAAATTGTAATTTCACTAAAAAATTTACTTTACTTTTGTAATTATCTCTAAATGTAATAACGCCTCTATAAAATCTATCATATAAAAAATTTTTGATGAGTCTATGGTAATATTCCTATAAAATCTAACATCCATGCACCACACATAGTGTTTGATATTTATAAGGAATTTTTCTTAAAAAAATATTGAGTAGATAGTATTATTACCAATTTTTATTTAGGTATAATAGGGTTAGACAAGTAATTTTTAGGTATCCATGTAGCTTTAAAACAAATATTAAAAATCATCCTTAAATATAAAGATTTAGAGATATGAGTTATATTATATCCTAAAGACTATGAAAATTTTAGTGAACATCAATTTGAATAGTGTCCTTAATTATATATCTAAAATAAACAATAGTATTTGAAAAACCATTTGAACTTTTCATGAAATAATTATGATGAAAATGAGGTAATTTTTTATCATATCCAATTCCATTTTTAATTTTGTTCATCTTATTTAAAGACATAATTTTATCATAACTATTTCTTCCTTGAACAAAAGTAGGAATATTCTACTTCAAATTTTCAATATCATCTTTCATATTTTTATTAAGCTTATATAATTTTTTTAAGTATTCATAAACCTCTTCATTTGAGGTAGAATCTATATTTCTAAGGTATTGATTTTATTATAAATGATCCCTATTATCCTCAACAAGTATCTTATTTTTACCTTTGAGTTTATTTTATAATTTATAAATTATAAAGATATATTTTCTTATTCTTTTTACTTTTTCATTTAATTCATCGATACATGGATTTTCAAAATTAGAATCACTATAATAATATCCAAAATAAAAACTATATTCATAAACCTCATTTATAGATTCTATAAATAACAAGTTATATGATTCTTTTTCATTTCTAGATTCTTCTCTAGAATCAAATTTCTCATTATAACTCAACCTTATAGTTAAATCCCTTTTCTATTTTTTACATATTATCCTTATTTTCATTTTTCAATGTCATGTAGTTTGGCATGATATACCCTTTATTTTTTTTTCATTTAAATCATGTGAAATTTAAATTATTATAATATAAGTTATTATTTCTATTATTTTATCCCTTTAGATTATCCCAGAGATATCTAATTATGGATCATCTTTTAAGACCTTTCATTTTCATTATTTTTTAAACATTAGTCATAATCTAATCCATTTCTTATTTTTCACTAGCCTGAAGTTTAGAATCAAAAGAGTTATAAGAAAAAATATTAACATATTTAAAAGATATAACTTTTCTTATAGTTTCTTATTCATATATGTTATTCTGTTCTATTTCATATTAATGTAGTGAAATAATAAATTTAACAAGTATGTATTCCTTAAGGTTCATTCTTTCCTAAATGGTGACCTTATTTTGATTATACTTCTTTTATAATTATCATAAAAATCTTTCTATAAGAAAAATATTGACCATTGCTTCTCTAAAATAATTCATCCCATTTATAATAATGGGAAATATATAGAATATATAGTTGATAGTTTTATCATATATTATATTGAAATATTGATATTCATCCCAAAGAATTATAATCTTTTTTCTTACCAATATTTATGATCCATGGTGAGTAACTTGTAAAGTTCTAATAATTTCATGAGTAGATTTACCAGAAAAAACATTACTAAATTTTTTTATTTATAGAATAATAAAGAATAGTCCTACATTTATAATTTAAAGCTTTTTTAGCTATATCAATTTCAATAAGATAATTAGGGTTAGAATCTAGTAACTTAAATGGTTTTATGATAGTAGTCTAACGATCAATATTGAGTTACTTAAGAGAGGATTCCATTTGAGTTTTCTAATATCCACATTATGTAATATCAAAGTTAGGTAGTTTATATGGAATACATACATCATTTTAACTATTTACAACCATCTTAAATATCATTCCCATATAAATTTAAGACTTGGAAAAAGTCACCAGAAAAAAATCCACCAAAATAAATGCTTAATAAAGAAATAGTCTTAAATGGTATAGACCCGATACTAATTGAAGTAGTATTATGATAAAAATAATAAAGTATAAATATTCAATGTATATGCTTTGATACTAATTGTTAGGTCCCAACCAAGATGGTCAATGGTCTGGGGGAGGGGGTGAATGGACCACTTAAAAAAATAAGAAAATTAATCAGCATAAACATATACATACATGATTAATAGAAAATAAGAAAATAAGTAATTTATATAGAAGTTTAGTAAAAATCGATCCTTTGTCTAATATTCAAATCCATTTACTCCTTGAGATGTATGGTACACGCTAAATAACCATATTTTTAAGGGGATTCACAACCCCATTATAATATACCTTTTTTAGTGAAGTCACAACCACACAACCTCAACTTTTAATGGAGAGTCACAACCAAATTACAACACTGGATTTTTAACCAATAGTCAAAACACAAACATAAATTTTATATAGGTATATCTAGAAAAATAATAAAAACTATATTGGAATTGAAAAGCATAAACTGAAATAAAATTTAAGCACAAGATAAAAAATGGAATAAATTAAGTTCATACACAATGAATAAGTCGATATAATTCATTGAAGAACACCAGAATCACATCAAATAATATTTGAGAAATGAAACAAAATATCATTAAGGGAGTAATGATCATGAATGTTTAGTTATTCCTTTAGTTCCATATATCAATTCTAATGTTGTTCACACTTTGAAAATTTTCCACACAAGATCACTGCTAAGTTCATATTTATATTTTCTGTATAACTTTGATTCATTTTTTGTATATGGATCTTTCCTCTTATATATATTTAAATAAGAATATTTAATACCTTTTTAAGTAGTATATAATAGTTAAAAAAATTTCAAAATAGTAATAATAATAATGTTTCAAAAATATTATCCTTGATTATTATTTCTAATAGTGAACTGATAATACTCAGTAAAAACTTCCAAAATATCATCCATATGATAAAAAAATACTTTAGAGTTATTCATTACTTTTAAAATAAAACTTATGAACAACTTCCATAATAATCATCAATGAATACTTATTCAAACTAATTTTAAAAATCCCATAAATCACACAATTTAGTTTCCTTTTGAAAATATTTTAATTTTAATATAAAAAATGAATAAAATGAATATTTAGAAAAAATAAATGAATAAAAATAAAAACCAATAATATTTTTTTTTCATAAGATAGTTTTTTCATAAGATATGAAATTTATTTCATTATATAAATAATTTTTTAAGAAATACAAATATTGTAATATAGGAAATCCTGTAAGACTCTCATACCATAAGTCTTATGATTTTATGAGACTTATAATTAACATAAGACATATATTTTCATAAGTTTTAGATTTTAAAAAACATAGCTCCATTGAAAAAGACTCCTAAATATCATAAGTTTGTTTCTTGTAAGAATTATAAAAAGTGTGGAAAACCTCTTAAAAATCCCATATGAATTTATAAATAGATTTTTTTAAAAAATAATTCAATCTATGAGTCATTACTTAACTCATACTAATGTGTATTTTTATCCAAAATCATTTCACAAGAAATATTATAAACACAAAGAAAAAATGAATTAATAACAATTAAAATCAATATTAACTCAACACCATTATTTTCTTCAATAATAAGTGAAATATTAAAACACATGTATTGGGGAATTTTTTTTAAAATAATCATTTGAATGTATTTTGTAATTATCAAAAAAAATCAATGAATGTGGGAATGATTCACCCAATAATCTCTCCCCTTTTTTATAATAACAAAACCAATTATCTAAAATATGAAAATATGAATGTACAATTATGAAAGATGAAATTTTAGAAGTAAATAAGGTCAAGTAAAATAAAAAATCATTTGATACTTGTTAGAGTTTCATAAAAGAATTTTATTTAAGTGACGTTTTTGTAAATGAAAGGAATTATATAAATATTTATCACATGGCTGAAAATATGAGTAAGGTTAGTTTTGTTTTTTATTATTATTTTTCTTATGATTCTAGTTCTAAAAATACTATTATTGGAGATTTAAATTAAATCTATAATAAGTATCATGATAAAGTTGATAAATTTTTAGAAAATTAAAAAAATGAGTAAGGACCCTAAGTAATTTATAAAAGAAAAAAATAATCTCATTGGACAAATAAAATTTAAAGAAATATACTTATAAGTATGGTGATAAGAAGGATAATTAATGTTTATGAAAGATAATATTTCTAAATTGGAAAATGAAAATGATAGTTTGATAAACTATACTTCAATTACTAAAGAGAAAATATGTAATGATTTGGAAGATACAGAAAAGGAAAATAGAAAGCATAAGGCTAAGGTACAAAGTTTAAATGAATCATTATCTAAGTTTAATATTTGAATAAAAACTCTAAAGGAGTTTATAAGATTAAAAAACATGATAAAAAAATAAAAATAGGAAATATATTGGTTTTAATTAAAATTTATCATAGATTTATAATAACCACAATAAAAATAGGAAATATATTGGTTTTGATGGGAGATTACCATAGATTTACAAGAAATTATTTCTAAAAGTGAAAAGTGCACATATTTATTCAATTACTTATTTTAGGTGTGGTTTATTTGGTAATTATATAAGTTATTGTTATTTATATATTTTTTTCAATATCTTGGTTATATAAAAACATTTATTTCTAATTTTTCTCTAAAGTTTTAATGACTAACCATTATATAGTGTAGGTTTCTAAAGGTTCATTTATAAATTTTATCTGAATTATTTTAATCTATATACCTTGGTAAGATTTATTTTTGTTTGCTAGTATACACACCTTTATTATTTCATTTTATGGTATACTGGAAAAAATTTTTATATAGTTGTTCATATTGGACAGTGGACATGTTGTTATGATTTTATTTTTTTTTCTCTAAAATTTACTTCACTATTGGGTTATTTTAACTCATTGAATATATTTTTATAATTATTTAAATATCTAAATATGATTTCATATCTCCTTGTAGTTTCAATTAATTGTTTACAAGTGATGTTTTCAATCTCCTATGCATTGGGTATTTTAGATTTTTTTCAAGCGCCACTTTATTTATTGCAGAGCAATAGGCTTCAATGAAATTGGATATTTTAATATTTATTATAATTTATTTATTTATTAATTGATATATCTTTATTATATTCATGTTTTTAGGTGGTTCAATCTTTAAATGGTTAGTATATTTCTATTTCCATATCTATATGTTGTGCTTTTATAATGTTTTATATTTTATTAAGCATGCTGATTTTACTCTTAGATTATAATTTTATAATTTTAGGGATATACTTATTAGATTTATTTAATGAACTTAAGGAGATGCATTATATATTTTAAAATGAAGAATATGTTAGGTTTTTATAGATAGTTTTTGTTATTCACTATTTTATCTAATTTATTCTTACAAACGGGGAAGAATTTAGGAGATATTCATGTTTATAATATTTATGATGTACAATTTTTCAATTATCAAAATTGGGAGAATTGTCAGGGGTGAATGTTAAGTACCTCTTTTTTCAATTTATTTATTTTGTGTTTTTATAATTACTAATCCCTCTCATATTTATATATACTTTTCTTATTTAGTATTATTTCATGATGATTAAATTATGTATTTTTTTTTGAAGATTTCAATTATTTTATAAGAATAGAATGATAATGAAAATTTATTATTTATTATTTATTATTATTATTCATTATTCTAGTTTACTCATATTATACATTTCCAGAATTTTTATAAGTATGAAATATTACTTATGATTTGAATTATGAAAGAATATATTACGCATGAATCATGGTTAAATTTTCTTAATGATGAAATATTCCATATCTGGTATAAGTTTTTTTGAAAAAAATATATATCTTGGAATTTTATAATTTAGTTAAGTTCAATATATTATTATTTAGAGAACAAATATCTTACATATTAGATATTCTAGAGTTTTGGAAAAGTTTGAAAACTTATGCATGGTTTAAAAAAATTTTGTTTGTATTTTTGATAAAGGGAAGAGTATCACAAATCACATTGGAGTTCAGGATCTTATGTATTGAATTTTAGGTAAGTAAACATGTTATGTATCTCTATGGATAAAGATAAATATCTTATGAATATCTCTTGAGTATAAATGTATTATGTATGTGAAAACATTTAAGAATTTCACTAATTCAGAAATGATACACATATCAATGAAGTTGGAGTAAATATATTATGTATTGAAGTCAAAATATATTTTGTATTGAGGTCTTGGAACTCCACCCAAGTATAAAAACTTACATTTCATTAGAATTTATCTCAATATCTTATATATTGATTTAAGGAAAAGGGAATATATTACATATTAAACTGTGTAAGATAAAATATTACATATGGGGTATTCTATGAAGAATTTAGATATTTTGAAAATTATAGATTACAAGTTATGAAGAATATTATGTATTGTTTGAAAGATGGGTTTTTGACAATTATAAGTTTTAAAAGATAGAATTTTATGATTGAATTATAAAATGTGTTATATGGTTGATATTTACAATTTAAAATATTGAAATTTTAAATGGTTGGATATTCAAAGGATTTATTCCATGTGATTTCAGGGAGTTTTTAAAATTATTTATTGCTGATTATTATGGCTTATTTAATAAGAATTTAAATTTTGTTTTGAATTGTTTTACTGGTTGTTGCATGAATTAAGAAATCCTGCATGAATAATAATATAATTTACATTTATTATTAAGGATATTGATGAAAATTACTAAGAAAAATAGTTATTAATATTTTATATATAAAGACAAAGAATTCATGCATTTAATATAGGACTCATTATATTATTTTGATTTTCTAAAAAGTTTGACTGAATTATTGGGGTACTAGTGGAATTCCCAATATTCATCATTTATTTATTTGGAAGGGACAAGGATTAATTTAATACAACATTATTTCATCTAAAATAATATATAGTGGGTTAATTTGTTTTATTTCTTATACTGTTGTTTTCCAAGGTTTATTGTAGAACAACACTGATTACACAACCCTTAAAAGGTACTGTTGGTTTTCCCACTTTCCTAAAAAAATGTTCACTAGTTTTTTCTATTCAAGTTAAAAGGAACTAGGTTAAGGATAGTCCTTTAGAAAACATTATTTTTTTCTTCTCCCACATGAAAGTCTTTTTATGTTTGGGGATACTATTTCAAAATATTCAAGTTAGATTTGTTTCTATTAAAATATTGGTTTAGGGATACTCTATTTTTAAGAGTATGGATATTTTCTAAAAGATTAGACACTGAAACAGGATAATATTAATTTTTAATATATTAATATTCAAATGTTCTAAATTCTATAAACATAATTTTTAGTGCATTATGGAAATTGAAATTCATTTCTCATCTCAATGGCAATTCATGTTTAATATGAAAATTTGGGCCCAGTCAATCATCTGTTTATAGATAACATTTTATTATTTTTTTTGAATTTGATTTTTTGAGATATTATTGATCACTTTGTTTGGAAAATTTTATATTTTAGGACAAATTGATGAATCCAAGGAGAAGATGGAGATTTTTGGGCATTAATACAGAAATTTTCTAGAAAAACATAATGGGCCTAAAAAATATCAAAAAAGTGGGGCCCACAATCCAAGACCAATGAAGCTCAAATTTTATAATTATAAAGATACAAAAGATAGGTATAATTTCATCCCATTGTGTCCAGAGCTAATTTTGATGTTTTCATGGAGATAAAAGGAGCTGAAGTTTAGATTTAAATGGTGGGCCAGATCTGAATGCCCTAAAAGACAACCCGCCATTTCGAGCATAAATTTCAAATAGAAAACCCAATAATCCTAGAATTTTTACATATGTTAGAGGAAACCTATATTAAGATATATTACTTCTAATACCCCTTCATATTTGGCCAAATTTAGTTAAAAATCCACATGTCAAAAATAGATATGAATATGGATGATTTTCTTGTAAACTTTGAAAAGTCCAAATTCTCTTGATTTTATATCAATATTTTGACTCTCCCAATTAATGGGGATAGAATTGATTTGGGGGGGGGGGGTAAACATAAGGATCCTAATATTCTTATATAAGGATCTAGTGGTTAATGTAATAGTATCTATGTTTTTCCTTTCTATCCACGTTTTTCTTTCTTTCATTTTGTATTGTCATGCTTTCATTTTGTAATCGCATTATTAATTTATCCCGTGTATGTTTTTCATTCACCTTAATTTAATTAATAAAATATATTCTTCTTCTTCTTAATTTATTAATTATTTTTTCATATCACATTGATACCATTGCCTTAGGGAGTGAGGCTATTCACATAATCTTTTATGAGACTCTTCACACAACGGTGGAGTGATTGTTTTTTTATTTGTTTTCTTCTCCAATTCCACCCTCATGAGACTACTATATGATTCCATTGATATAATATCATAAATGGAGGGATAAAACTATAATGGGTTGATCCAATGGAGTATTAAGGGGATGTATTGGATTTTATTTATTATTTTAATAATTCTTAATCAATTCTATTTTTGTTATTTTCATTCAATGATGTATGTTCTCCTTTAAACACACCAATTTTAAGGATTCACATCCCGAGTGATAAAAAGATCATATATGTTGAAGTGCTAATAAATATGATCCTCCATGTTTATAGGTGATTTCCCTTAGGATAGTGAAAACTCAAGATCAGTGAGTGATCTGGATTATTTTTATTTCATTAAATGAAATGCTCGAATTTAAGACATTGAAATAATTTTAAAAGTAATTCATCCAATCCACCCTAAAATAATCCAATCAATTCAAACCCAAGTTGGCCACTTTATAAAAAAATTACCACCACCAAATAACCTTCTTAGAATATATGTTTCTTAGGTTTTTTCTTAGGTCTCTAAAGATCGATAACCCAAGCTATACTGCAACGACCGCTTACACCATACAACTTGGGTAAATTTGGGCGCAACCAAATTTTGGCGTCATTATCGGGGACTAAGTAAGTCACCTTATAACCTATTTCTGTTACCCCCAATTTCTCTTTTCTCATCCCAATTCTCTTATCTTTTCCCCTTTCTTTTTTTCTCTTTTCTTGGTGCATGTTTTCCAACACCCTTGACCATTCAAATCGCCTAGTTAGGGTGGACAGTCCTGGGAATGGGGAGTCAAGTGCACATAGGTGTCTCTTTCCAGTAGACCCTAATCTTACCAATACTCCAGATTCAATCATTCATTTCAATAAAATGGATAATATTCCACAAAACCAAATCATAAACCAGAGAGGGAACCCAAATGGAAACCAAAATGAGAAAGACCCTAACATGGGAATTGTTGTAGACCAAACCATGAACTTCTACCTCATAGATTCCTGGACCAATGAACACTCATGAATTAGGCATGATAACATAGTATATTCCCAATATGTCTTTAAACCTCATGTATTGAACCAAATTCCAACCTTTTATGGGATGGAGTCTGAGATTCCTCACCTTCATGTTAAATAATCTAATGACATAGTCAAAACAATGTTCCCTACAAACCAAATTGAATATGATAAAATGAGACTCTTTCATTTTTATCTAATGGTTTGAGAAAATAATTGGGTAAAAAAATTTATACCAGCTTCCATTCACTCTTGGGACCAACTCCAATGATAATTCTACAAAAAAAATCCCCCCATCACAAAACAATTACACTTAAAAATATTATCCAATTTTTTTTGAAATAGAGGGAGAAACATTCTATGAAATATAGTAAAGTTTCAAGGACACTTTAAACATGGTACCAAACCATGGTTTCTCAATTTTAAAACAAGTGATAACTTTATACTAAGGGTTATGGCCATGAAATGAATAATTCATTGACATGATATGTACTGGAACCTTAAAAAAAAAATCCCCAAATGATGCTTATGAGTATCTAGAAAATATTTATGAACAGAACAAAACATGGGGAACAATAACTTACCATGAGAATCCACCCAAATCTGATGGAAAGCACAGTCTTGGAGAAGAAAAAAACCTTAGGGCAAAACTTGCTGCACTCACTAGGAAGGTGGAGGAGATTGATCTTAGAAAGTTCCACAAAACCCAAACTGTTGAGCCTGTATGTAAAATTTCTGACAAACATGACCACAAGACTGATAATTGCCCAAAAATTCCTTCTATAAATGATGTTATTTTAGGAGGACCAATATAAGAAGTTAATTCAATGAACTTTAAAAATACACAACACCAAAATACCTTCAATCTAAGTAATAATGACTGTTCGGACTTACGTTGGAAGGGTAATCAACAACCAACACAACAAAAATGTATCAATCCATACCCTCAACAAAAATTTCAAACCCATAATAAGTTCCAACAAAAACTTGTCCAATACCTACATCGTCATTTCCAATATCCACAAACCATTAAACAGCCAATCCAATTACGAAAGTTTCCTCCTGGGATAAACCAACCAGGACAACCCACTACCCAATCTATCCCAATCCTTGAACAATTGTGTAAAAAAATAGAGAAAATGAACTTAGAAGTCTCATCACTTAAACAATGATTACAAACAATGAAAACTTGAAAGGAACTGATTCCTGCTCAGGCTGTTCCATCCTCAACTGTAAGGGGAGAATCAAGTTACACCCAAACTTTTCATAAACAACTAAAATACATGACTATCTTAAGAAGTAGGAGATCATTTGAAAAACACAAAAAACTATTCTAGAACCATTAAAATATTCAAAATAACATGAAATATTTGAAGAAAAACCCTTAGATTCCCAAAAAAATCAAATACGAATGTGAAATAACTATAACCTCACCAAAAAATCAAATAATACACACCCTTCCACCAATGTATGAGTGGAAAATCTAAACATGAACTGAATGATACATTGAAGGAAATATTATCTCATGTTAATATGAACATTCCCCTTCTTGATGCAATCCAAACCATTCCTTCCTACTCAAATTACCTTAAGGACTTGTGCACTTTTAAAAGGAAATTTTCATATAAAAACCAATTTCTTTTGGATACTAATTTGAGTACCACCATTCAAGGGACCATTCTTCTGAAGTTCAAATAAACAGGATGTCCATACATCAAAATTGATTTAGAAGAGAACAAATTTTTCAAGGCCCTTTGTGATCTAGATGATACTGTGAACCTCATTTCATATGCCATGTATTGTCAACTAGGGCTTATAGATCTCAAACCAACATCTGTCACACTCCAACTTATTGATCTCAGTATTCATGTTCCTAAGGGAATTTTAAACGATGTTTTAGTAAAGGTTGAAAATTTCATTTAGCCTAATAATTTCATTATCCTAGAAAATCACCCAAGATTAGGTGCTGGAGAGAAAACGCCTATCATCCTTGGTTGACCATTCTTAGTAATAATCAATTCAGTCTTCTGAGATAGGAATGGGAACATGACAATAACCTTTGGAAACATGAGCCTCAATCTAAACATCTTTAATCAAAACTCTCAAATTGGGGATCATGAAGAGATCCATTAGGTTAATTGGATAGGTATTGTTGATTATGAACTAGAATAACATAGATTAATTGTTAAATGATTTCCAAGTCAAGATGAGATTAATTTAATTTGTTCATATGGGGGAAATTTGACTCCTTTCTTGAATCATTTCAGACGAATCCTTTGATGATTTTTCAGGATCAACAAACAATGATACCATTTCTAAAATCAATAAAATTGAGTCCATATCCATTCTTGAAACGGATCTAGCCAATGCGGTTGATGTATATTCTATTCAAAAGGAACCCATTTTGCCAAGAAATCTGAAAAAACATAGATTTTGATGTAAAGCCTAATCTTTCTTTTGAATGTGTTAGCCAATCTGATATCAAATTTAAAGTCCTACCTTAACTACTCAAGTATTCATTCTTAGGGGAAAATAAAACCTTTCTTATTTTTATTTCTTCCTATCTTGAATCTAATCACTAGAGGATGCTTCTGGATGTCCTAGGAAAACATAAGAATGTAATTGGATGGACCCTTTTTGACATTCATGGGATTATCCCTCTCATTGGAACTCGTAGGATTGTTCTAGAATCTGAATCCAAACCATATCGTCAACCTTAGTGGAGACTCAATACCAATATTATGGATGTGGTAAGGAAATAAATTCTTAAGTTGTTGAAAGACGGCATCATCCATCTCATTGCTGAGAGTGAATGGTTAAGCCCAATTCAATTTGTTCCCAAGAAGTCTGGAATAACTTTGATTAAAATGAAGATGGTGATATTCTCCCCACAAGGGTCAGTAGTAGATAGAGAGTGTGCATTGACCATAGGAAGTTAATATCATGCAATAAGAATGACCATATCCCCTTTACCTTCATTGATCATGTCCTCGAGCAAGTAGTGAGTCATCAGTTTTACTGCTTTCTAGATGGATTCTCCGGGTGTAATCAAATTGAAGTATTTTCAGAATATCAAGGAAAAAAAACTTCACCTGTCCATTCGACACTTTTTCCTTCAAGATAATTCCCTTTGGGTTATGTAATGCCCATGGTACCTTCTAGCTGTGTATGATGGGAATCTTTTCAGACATGGTGGGGGATTGTTTAGAGGTTTTTATGGATGACTTATCCATCTTTGGTGATACTTTTGAGGAATTCCTTGTAAATGTTGAAAGGGGGTTTTGAAGATATGTGGAGAAGAATCTCATCCTAAACTAGAAAAAATGGAATTTTATGGTAAATAAATTGCTCTAGGCCATATAATGTCTAGTAGATGGATTAAATTTGATAGATCTAAGGTTGATATCATTCTTCACATTCATTCTCCAAAAACTATTAAGGAAGTAAGGTCCTTCTTAGGAAATATTGGTTTCTATAGGGGGTTCATTAAGAATTTCAGATCTATTTATTGACCACCTTGTGTTCTGTTGGTGGATGATGATCTATTTGTATGGAAAGAAAGCTATGAGAAATCATTCTTTACACTCAAGTCATTCCTTATCTCTCCACCTATCTTTCAATCCACCAATTGGAAACTTTTGTTCGATCTCAATTATGATGAGAGTGACTTAGCTATAGGAGTAGTCTTAGGAAAACAATGTGAGAATACTCCAAGTGTCATTGATTATAAAAGAAAATCTTTAAATGATACACAAATAAACTACCCCACTACTGAGAAAGAGTTTCTTACTATTGTCTTTTGCTTAGATAAATTCAGGTCCTATCTCTTAGGATCATCCATCATTGTCTTCACCGATCATTCATCCCTGAAACACCTTTTCTAAAAACAAGATGCCAATGATAGATTTATTAGGTGGGTTATTATTATACAAGAGTTTGATTTAACAATTAAGTATAAAAAGTGTGTTGAAAATGTTGTAGCTGATCACCTCTCTAGGATAGAATTCAAATATATCTCACATATTCTTTCTATGTCTGATTCATTTCACAATGAGAACCTCTATTCTGTGAGTGATTTCCCATGGTACATTGACATAGAAAACCATTTGGTTATAGGTGACATTAAAAAATTCCTTGGGACCCAATCTAAGAGAAACATCCTTTCTGATGTGAAAAACTACATGTTTGATGATCCATAAATCTTCATGTTCTATCATGATCATGTCATTAGGAGATGTATTCTTGATTCTGAGCAAGAGTCTATTCATAAATTTTTGTCATGAAGAGGCATGTGGTGGCCACTTCTCCACGAAGAAAACAACTTCAAAGGTCTTAAAAAGTGATTTCTTTTGGCCTAACCTCACTTCGGATTCCTACACATTCTGAAAATTTTGTCCTCAGTGTCAGCAATTAGGATGCATAAACAAAAGGAATCAAATGTCCTTTAACCCATTATGGTTGTTGAAATATTTGACTGTTGGGGAATTGATTTCATGGGACCCTTCTCAATCTCTAGAGGATATATCTATGTCCTCTTAGCTATTGATTATGTCACTAAATGGGTTAAGGCCACTGAAACAAAGTGAAATTACCATCATGTTGTAATCCGATTCCCAAAAGAACACATCTTTTCTAGATTTGGAATTCCTTGGGATATCATTAGTGACCATGGAACCCATTTATGCAACTATTCCTTCTCATCACTCATGTCTAAGTATGTGATTTCTTAAAAAGTTTGAACTTCCTACCATCCTCTAACCAATGGTAAAGATGATTTAGAAAATAGACAAAATTAAGCAGATTCTGGAAAAAAATGACAATCCCTAAAGAAAATATTATTCTGAGAAACTCTTGGATGAACTTTTGGAATATCAAAAAGCATTTAAAACCATTATAGTCATGTCACAATATGGGTTGGAATATATAAAATATTTCTATTTAACTGTTGAAATTGATCATAAGGCCTTTTGGGTAATAAAAAAATGAACTTTGATATTTCTTTGGCCAAAACAAAGAGGAAATTAGACAATACAAAAATGAGGAACTTCGGATAGAGTCTTATGAAAATTCAAGGATCAATAATGCTAGAGTTCAGGCCTACCAATTTAGGAATCTCAATATAAAAAATATTGAACCAGGGAAATTTGTGCTCTTGTATAGCTATAAACTTCATTTACACCAAGGAAAGATAAGGGTGATGTGGTCAGGGCCTTACATAGTGCATTATATGTACCCCCATGGAAGAGTAGAGAATTAGGACCTTGCCGGTGGTCAGATATTCAAAGTCAATGGTCATAGGTTAAAACCATTCCTCGAAACATTCAGTAAAAAAGAAATAGAGGTGAAGATAACTAATAAAAACTTTAAACCAGACAAAAAATGTTAGATTTAAGGTCGATGATGAGCTAATGACATTACAAAAAGTTATTTTTGGGTGGCAACCCAGATTTTACCTATCCATTGAATCAGAGTTTGGAATTTCAAACTAAAAAGGTACGTTTTTTCCTTTATTTTTTATTTTTTTATTTAGATAACCACCTAGGGGTTTCCAAAGTGATATAATGTTTCCTGTGTGTGAGATTTGGCAACTGAATCTTTTTAGTATTTTCAACACATGCATTTCAGAATTCAAACATACCTTCAACCATACCTGAGGAGTCCACTTGTAACATGAATCCAATATGTTCAACTACTTTTTGATGATCATAAACTTTAAACCACATGATTTTGTTCCATGAATTCTTTTCAAATCACTATCTTCCCTGATTTCTTCCCAATTCTGAACTCTCTCTTTTATTTTCTTTCAACACAGAGGGCAGTTTCATTCTATGTTGGGGGGAGTGAAAATATGAGATTAATAAAAACAATAATAAATTCATTATGCTTACACGTGTTAATGTACATTGGGAATCCTAAAAATTGATTGTATAATTATTTTTAATTCCTTGATTATGATTTTAATGCAGGTTTATGTTCATGAGCATAGTTCGAAAAGTGCATTTGTCCGATGTGATTTTTCAACATTTATATTTTCACCCTCTTAACCGAAATGACACAATGTACGTCTGTTGGATCATGGGCGTAAATTTGAGTTTTTGGATCCCTTTCATTATAATATAGGGTTTGTGATCACTTTTAGTGTAATTTTAGCATCCAAAAAAATATAAATAAATTGAAATAATGACCACATAGATCAATGTTTTTTCAAAATGTGTGGTTTCTGACACTTGGGGATCATTACTCCATATTTATATTTCCCAGAGTTAGTATTTTAATATCTATTGTGGTTAAAAAAACAATAAAAAATAACAAAAAAACAAAAAAAACTCAAAATAAAAATTAAAAAAATTAGATATCCATATTAGGGTTTAATGTGATTCCCACATAGAGCTTCCATTTATTTACCCTTCAATAAGAAACTGGGCCCCATGTCTTTTGAGATACATAACAGATCATAATGCTTTATAGAAATTGGATGAAATGTGGCAATGAATTTGAACAAAGGAATGAGCTTGGTCTTGAGATATTCTTGTGAACCTAGCTTATGTGAAATGATTTATATGGGTTTCATGATTGTTTGGCATGATGTATTTTGCTCAGTAATGTATGTTAAAATGTTTTTGAAAAAATGAATTCAATTTCATATTTTGAATATAATTTTTCTCAGGAATAGAAAAATCAAGTTGGAGGGTGTGATTAGACAGTGAAAGAGGATAATATGCATTTTGAATATATTAATATTCACATGTTCCAAAGTCCATAAACATAATTTTTAGTGCATTATAGAAATTGAACTTCATTTATCATGTCAAGTGTAATTCATGTTTAAAATGAAAATTTGGGCTCAATCAATCATCTATTTATGGATAATATTTTATTTTTTTTTAATTTGATATTTGGGGATATGATTTATCACTTATTTTGGAATATTTTATCTTTTAGGATTGATGGATGAATCCAAAATGAAGATGGATATTTTTGGACGTTAATGCAGATTTTTTTGGACAAAGCATAATGGGCCTAAGGCACGTCAAACAAAAGTGGGGCCCAAAATCCAAGCCCAATGAACCTAATATTTTAGTTGTAGAAAGAGAAAAATATTGGTATCATTTCATAAAACTGTGTCCAGATCTAATTCTAATGTTTTCATGGAGATAAAGGGAGATGAAGTTGACATTTAAATGGTGGGCCGGATTTGAATGCCCAAAAAGTCATATCACCATTTGGAGTATAACTTCCAAACAAAAGAACATATTAGCATGAATTTTTAAAAAATATTAGAGAACACCAGGAAGAAGATATTTTTCTTTTAAAACCCCTTTAGATTATTCCATATTAAGTTAAAAATTCATACGTCAAAAAGGGGGATGAATCTAGACAATTTTATTATCAACATTGAAAAGTCAAAATTCCCTTTATTTTCTCACACTGTTTTGACTCTCCCAATTAATGGGGATGTAATTGATTGTTGGGAGGTGAAACTAAGGATTCTAATATTCCTATAAAATGATCTGGTGGTGAAGGTAATAATATCCATTTTTTCCTTTCTATCCATGTTTTTCATTCTTTCATTTTGTATTGTCATGCTTTCATTTTATAACCGCATTGTTAATTTCTCCCATGTATGTTTTTCATTCACCTTAATTTAATTAATAAAAGATATTATTATTATTATTTATTTAATATTTAATTTTCCATATTATATTGATACCTTTGCCTTATGGAGTGAGTCTATTCACATAATCTTTTGTGAAACTCTTCCCACAACAGTGGAGTGATTGTTTTTTTGTTTTTCTTCTCCAATTCCACCCTCATGAGTCTACCACCTGCTTCTAGAGATAGAATAAAAAAAAGGAGGGATAACCCTCTGACATGTTTATCCAAGGGATTATCAAGGGGATAAATTTGATATTATTTATGATTTTAATAATTCTTAATCAAATCTATTTTTATATTTTCATTCAATGATTTACGTTCTCCTTTGAACCCACCAATCCTAAGGACACACCTCCCAAGTGCTAAAATGACCCTCTACCTTGAATTGACAATGTATAGTTGATTATCCTTAGGATAGTGAAAACTCAAGATCAGTGAGTGATTTGGGATATTCATATTTCATTAAAGGAAACAATCAAATTTAAGACATTGAAATAATTTAAAAATGAATTCATCCAATCCACTCCATGCGATAACCAAGGATCAACTGCTGATTTTAAATTGAATTCACTAAAGTCCTTAAAATATAAAATAATCTAATAAATTCAAACCTAAGTTTTCCACTTCATATCCAAATTACCACCATAAAATCACCTTCTTTGAATGTATGTTTCTTTGGTTTATTTTTAGGTCTCTAAGGATCGATAACCCAAGACGTATTGCAATGATTACTTACACCATACAACTTGGGTAAATTTGGGCACAACCAAATTTTGGTGTTTTTTCTAGGGACCAATTAACTCACCTTAGAAACTCTTTATTTTCTATCACATTTCTCTTTTATCATCCCAATTCTATTATATTTTCCCATTTATTTTTTTCTCTTTTTTTGGAGCATGTCTTCAAACACCCGTGACCATTCAAAATCTCCTAGTTAGGGTGGATAGTCCTGGGGCTCGTGAGTCAAGTACAAATAGGGGTCTCTTTCCATTAGAACCTAATATTCCTAATAATCGAGATTTAAATGTTGATTTCAATACAATGGATAATCTTCCACAAAACCAAATAATAAACCGAGGAGGGAACCCAAATGGAAAGAAAAATGAGAAAGACCCTAACTTGGGAATTGTTGTTGACCAGACAATAAAAGAATAACTCACACCTTTAGGACCAATTAAACCTCATGAATTAGGCATGATAACATAAGATATTCCCAATATGTATTCAAACCCCATATCCTGAACCACATACTAACCTTTCACGGGATGGAGTCTGAGATGCCTTACCTTCATGTTAAAGAATTCAATGACATTGTTGAAACCATGTGCCCTCCAAACAAAATTGAATATACTAAAATTAAACTATTTCCTTTTTCTCTAAAGGATCGAGAAAATAATTGGTTAAAAAATTTGAGGTCAGATTCCATTCACTCTCAGGACCAACTACAACAAAAATTATACAAAAAATACTTACCCAATCACAAAACGATTTTACTTAAAAAGAGCATCCAATTTTTTTTTGAAAGAGATGGAGAAACATTATATGAAACATTAAAAAGGTTTAAGGTAACTTTAAACATGGTACCACACCATGGTTTCTCAATACCAGAACAAGTGAGAACTTTCTACGAAGATTTAGGTCTAGGAAAAAAACAATTAATTGACATGATGTGAAATAGAAAATTTAAAAACAAATCCCCAAATGATTCTTATGAGTATATAAAAAATCTCACTGAACAGAACCAAACATTGAGAACATCACCTTACTATAAGAATCCACCCAAATCTGGTGGAATGAACCATCATGGAGAAGAAGAAAACCTTAAAGAAAAACTTGCTGCACTCACTAGGAAGGTTTAGGATATTGATCTTAAGAAGGTCCACAAAACCCAAACTATTGAGCCTATTTGTACAATTTGTGACAAACATGACCACTAGAAAAATATTTTCCCAAGAATTCCTTATATAAAGGATGTTCTTTTAGGAGGACCACTATAATAAGTTAATTAAATTAACTTTCAAAATGCACAATAGAAATATACCTTCAATATAAGGTATAATGACCATCCAGGCTTCTGTTGGAAGAAAAATCAACAACCAACACAATAAAAATGTCTCAACCCATACCCTCAATAGAATTTTCAAACCCATAATCAGTTCCAACCACAACTAGTACAATACCAACATCCTCATATCCAATATCAATAACCTATCCAACAACCCATTCAAAATCCAATCCAACAACCAAAGTATCCTCCTAGGATAAACCAACCAGCATAAGCCAAAACCCAATCTGTCCCAATCCTTGAACAATTGTGTAAAAAAATGGAGAAAATGAACTCATATTTCTCATTACTTAAACAATAATTAAAAACAATCAAAACTTTAAAGTCACCCACGCCTACTAAGGATATTCCATCCTCAACTATAATGGGAGAATCAAGTTACACCAAAACCTTTCATGAATAACTAAAATCCATGATTGTATTAAGAATTGGGAGATCAATTCAAAAAACTGAAAAAAAAATTTATAACCATTAAAAGATTTAAAATCACAATAAATTTTTGAAGAAAAACCCCTAGATTCTGAAAAATCAAATACGAATGAGAAAGAACCACAACCTCAGCAAACAATCAAACAATCTACACCCTCCCCCAACGTATGAGAGGAAAATCTAAACATAAACTGAATGAGACATTGAGTTAAATCTTATCTCATTTTAAGATGAACATTCCACTTTTTTATATAATCCAAACCATTCCTTCCTACTCAAAGTACCTTAAATACTTTTTCACAAATAAAAGGATTTTTTCACATAAAAACCAATTCCTTTTGGATACTAATGTGAGTACCACCATTCATGGGACCATTCCTCTGATGTTGAAAGACACAGGATATCCATACATCAATGTTGAGGTAGGAGAGAACAAAGTTTTCAAGGTCCTTTGTGATCTTGGTGCTAGTGTGAACCTCATTCCATATACCATGTATTGTCAACTAGGGCATGAAGATCTCCAAACAACATCTGTCACACTCCAACTTGCAGATCGTAGTGTTTGAGTTCAAAGGATATTTTAAAATATGTTTTTGTAAAGGTTGAAAATTTCATTTACCTTGATGATTTCATTGTCCTAGACAATCACCCAAGATTAGGTCTTAGAGATAAAACACCCATCATCCTTGGTTGAACATTCTTATCAATAATAAATTCAGTCATCCAAGTTAGGAGTGGGAACATGACTATAACCTTTAGAAACATGAGCCTCAATCTAAACATCTACAATGAAAACTCTCAAATTGGGGATGATGAAGAGATCCATAAGGTTAATTGGATAGTTAGTGTTGATTATTAACTAGAGTAACATTGAAAAATTGTTGAAGGATGTTTAAGTCAAGATGATATTGATTTCCTTTATTCATATGAGGAAAATTTGACTCCTTGGCTTGAATATATTTCTAAAAACTCCTTTGATGATTTTTCAATATAAAAAATCAATGATACTATTTCTGAAATCAATAACATTGAGTCTATATCCATTCCTTAAAATGGTCTAGATAATGTGGTATCTGAAAATTCTATTCAAAAGGAACCCATTCTATTAAGAAATATGGAAAAAAACACTGACTTTGTTGCTAAGTCCAATCCTTCTTTTGAATGTGTTAACCAATCTGATATTGAATTTAATGTCCTACCTTTATCACTCAAGTATTCATTATTAGGGTAAAGTCAAACGTTTCCTATTGTCATTTCTTCCTCTATTGAAGCGAATGAAGAGAGGATTCTTCTGGATGTCCTAGGAAAGTTTAAGAAATCTATTTGATGGACCCTTTATGATATTCTTGATATTATCCCCCTCATTCGAACTCATATGATTATTCTAGAATCTGAATCCAAACCCTGTTTTCATCCTCAGTAGAGACACAATATCAATCTTATGAATGTGCTAAGGAAATAACTTCTTAAATTATTGAAAGTTGGTTTCATTTATCCCATTGATGAGAGTGAGTGGGTAAGCTCAATTCAAGTTATTATAAAGAAGTTTGGAATCACTGTGATTACAATGAGGATGGTGATCTTCTCCCCCCAATGGCCAGTAGTGGATATAGAGTGTGCATTGACTATAGGAAGTTAAACTCATGGACTAAGAATGACTATTTCCCCTTTCCCTTAATTAATCAAGTCTTTGTGCAAGTGGAAGGTCATCAGTTTTGCTACTTTATAGATGGATTATAAGGGTATAATCCAACTAAAGTCTCTTTAAAAGATCACATAAATACAACCTTCACTTATCTATTCGACACTTTTTCCTTTAATCACATGCCCTTTGGGTTTTGTAAAGCCCATGGTACCTTCTAGCGGTGTATGATGAGAATCTTCTTAAATATGGTGGGGGATTGTTTAGAGGTTTTTATGGATGACGAATCCATCTTTGGGTATACTTTTTAGGGATTCCTTATAAATGTTTAAAGGGTTTTTTCAATATTTAAGGAGAATAATCTCATCCTAAACTAGAAAAATTCCATTTTATGGTAAAGGGCTTGTTATCAACCATCTACTCCCTAGTATAGGGATTGAAGTTGATCTGTCCAAGGTTTATATTAGTCTTCACATTCCCTCTCCAAAAAAACTATCGAGGAAGTGTGGTCATTCTTAGGAGATGTTAGTTTCTATAGAAGGTTAATTAGGAATTTCATCTATATTTCTCAACCAATTTGTGCTATTTTGGTGAAGGATACTCCATTTTTATGGATAGAAAGATGTGGGGAATAATTCTATACACTAAATTTAGATCTTATTTATCCACCTATCATGAAATCCCTAAATTGGAAACTTCCATTCAAAATCATGTCTGATGCGAGTGACTTTGCTGTAGGAGTAGTCCTAGGACAACGGTGTGAGAAAAATCCATGCATCATTGCTTAATAAAGAAAATATTTAAATGATGCACAAATAAACTAGAACACTACTGAGATAGAGTTGTTGTTTTGTTTTCCTTAGATAAATTCAGGTCATATCTATTAGGATCATAGATCATTGTCTCCACCGATCATTCAGCCATGAAATACCTTTTCCAAAAACTAGATGCCAAGGCTAGATTAATTAGGTGGTTCCTTCTTCTTCAAGAGTTTGATTTAACAATTAAGGATAAAAAGGGTGTTGAAAATGTTTTACCTGATCACCTCTCTATAATGAAATTAAAATACAACTCACCTAATCTTTCTATGTCTAATTCATTTCCCGATGAGAACCTATATTGTGGTAGTGATATCCCATGGTACACTGACATAAAAAACCATTTGGTTATGGGTGAAATTACAAAATTTCTCAGGACCCAATCTAAGAGAAAATTCCTTTATGATGTCAAACACTATGTGTTTGATGATCCATAAATCTTCAAGTTATATCTTGATCAATTCATTAGGAGATGTGTTCTTGAGTCTGAGCAAGAGTCTATTATTAAATTAAGTCATGAAGAGGCATGTGGTGGAAAATTTTCCACAGAGAAAAAAACTTAAAAGATCCTCCAAAGTGGATTACTTTTTCCCTAACCTCACTAAATATTCCTATAAATTTTGACAATGTTGTGCTCAATGTCAAAAATTAGGATCCATAACCAAAAGAAATAAGACCCCCCTTACACCCATTCTGGTTGTTGAAATCTTTGACTGTTGGGGAATTAATTTCATGGGACCCTTCTCAATCTCTAGGGGATATATCTACATCCTCTTATCTATTTATTATGTCTCTAAATGGGTCGAGGCCATTCCCACAACATCAAATGACCATCAATTTTTGATTTGATTCTTAAAAGAACACATATTTTCTAGATTTTGAATTCCTAGGGATATCATTAGTGACCGTGGAACACATTTCTACAACCGTCCCTTCTCATCACTCATGTCTAAGTATGGGATTTCTCAAAAAGTTGCACTACCTACCATACTCTAACCAATGGTTAAGCTGAGTTGTAAAATAGGTAAATTAAGAAAATTCTAGAAAAAACTGTCAATCTCTCAAGAAAATATTGGTCTGAGAAACTCTTGGATGCACTTTGGGAATATCATACTACATTAAAAACAATTATAGTAATGTCACCATATAGGTTGGTATATGGAAAATATTTCCATTTACCTATTGAAATTAAACATAAGGAATTTTGGGTAATCAAAAAAAGTAACTTTAACATTTATTTAGCCTAAACAAAGAGGAAACTAGACATTGATGAATTTAAGGAACTTAGGATGGAGGATTATGAAAATTCAAGGATTAATAAAGCTAGAGTTAAAGCCTACCAATTTAGGAATCTCAAAGTCAAAAATTAAAACCAGGAAAATATGTGCTCTTTTATAGTTCAAAACTTCATTTACACCCAAGAATGTAAAGATCTAGATGGTCATGGCCTTATATAGTGCATTATATGTACCCCTATAGAGCAGTAGAGATTCAGAACCCCACTAGTTGTCAGATCTTTAAAGTCAATATTCATTGGTTAAAACCATTCATTGAAACATTCAATTAATAAGAAAAAGAGGTGGATCTAACTAAGGAAACCTTTGAACTAGGTTTTTTTGATTTAGGGTCCTTGTCGAGATAATGACATTAAACAAAGCACTTTTTGGGAGGCCACCCGGATTTTACCTATCCATTGACCTAGATTTTGGAATTTCAGAATAAATAGGTACAAAATTTTCCTTTATTTTTCATTTTTTTATTTTGGGTACCCCCTTGTGATTTCCAAAGTGATCTAATGTTTTTTTGTGTGTGAGATTTGGTAGCTGAATAATTTTAGTATTTTAAAAAAAATCCTTCCAGAGTTCAAACACACCTTCAACCATCCCCGAGGAGTCCACTTGTGACATGAAGACAATGTGATCAACTACTTTTTGATGGCAATCAATCTTAAACCAGGTGATAAAGTTAGATGAATTAATTTCAAATCACATTCTTCTCCCCTTTATTCCCAATTCTGAACTCTCCCTTCTATTCTCTTTCAACACTAAGGGTAGTGTCATTCTAAGTTGGGGGGGAGTGAAAATATGAGATTAAAAAAAACAAGAATCAATTAATTATTCTTGAATGTGTTAACATACATAGAGAATCTTGAAAATTTTTGTAAAATGATTTGGAATTCCTTGATTATGATTTTTAATGCATATTTATGTTCATGAGAATAGTTTTCAGAAAGTGCGGTTTCCTAATGTGATTTTTCAATATCTACATTTTCATCCTCTTAATAAAAATTCCACAATGCACGTTCATTGGATATTGGGTGTAAATTTGAGTTCTTGGGTCCCTTTTATCACACCATAGGGTTTGTGGGTCAATTTTAGTTTAATTTTAGTTTCTCAAAAAAATTAAAATAATGACCACACAGAACAATGTTTTGTACAAATGTGTGGCATCCGAAACTTAGGGATCGTGACTCCATAGTTTTCTTACCATGAGTTAGTCATTTAATATCAATTGTGGTTAAAAAAACAACAAAAAACAAAAAAAAAAACAAAAAAAAACTTGATACTCATTTTAAGGTTCAACGTGATTCCCACCCAACGCTTCCATTTTTTTACCCTTGAACAAGAAAATGGGCCCCATGTCTTTTTAGATACAAAACACATCATCATGCTTAATTGAAATTGTATGAAATATGGAAATGAATTTGAAAAAATTAATGTGATTGTTTTTGAGATATTATTGTGAACCTAGCTTGTTTGAAATTATTTTTATGGCTTTCATGATTTTTTAGCATGATGTCTTTTGGTGGGGAATGTATGTTAAAATGTTTTTAAAAAAGGTAATTCAATTTCATATTTTTAAGATTATTTTTGCTTGGGACTTGAAAAAATCAAGTTGGGGGTGTGACTAGCCACTAAAATAGGCTAATATTAATTGTTAATATCTTTATATTCATGTTTTCTAAAGTCAATAAACATAATTTTTAGTGCATTCTGTAAACTGAACTTCATTTCTCATCTCAAGTGAAATTTATGTTTAAAATGAAAATTTGGGCCCAATAAATCATCTCTTTATGGATAATATTTTTTTTATTTTTTTTGAAATTATATTTTGGGATATAATTTATCACTTTATTTGGAACATTTTATCTTTTAGGATTAATGGATAAATCCAATATAAAGATGGATATTTTTGGGAGTTAACGCATAAATTTTCTAGATAAAGCTTAATGTGAATAAGCCCCATCAAAAAAAGTGGGGGCCACTATATAATCCCAATTATGATCAAATTTTAACTTTATATATAGAAAAATATGGGGATAATTTCATTAAAGTGTTTCCAGAGCTAATTATGAAGTTTTAATGAAGATAAAGGGATTATAAGTTGACATTTAAATGGTGGGCCAGATCTGAACGCCCAAAAAGTCACCCCTCCATTTCAAGAATAACATCGAAAAGGAAGTACCAATTAGCCTGAAATTTTGAAAGATGTTACAGGACACCTAAAAGAAGAAATTTTCTTCTATTTCCCCTTCGTATTCATCCATATTCAGTTACATATTAATATGTCAGAAAGGGGGATAAATCTGGATGATTTTCTTGTCAACTTTGAAAATTCCAAATTCCCTTGATTTTCTAATGTTGTTTTGACTCTCACAATTATTGGGGATGGAATTTATTGTTAGGGGGTAAAACTAAGTATCCTAATATTCCTATATAAGGAGATTTTTGTGAAGGTAATATTATCCATGTTTTTTTTTCTATCTATGTTTTCTTTCTTTTATTTTGTATTTTCATGCTTTCATTTTGTAATTGCATTGTCAATATCTCCCATGTATGTTTTTCGTTCACCTTCATTTAATTAATAAAATATCTTATTATTATTATTATTAATTTCTTATTCAATTTTCTATATCACATTCATACCGTTTCCTTAGGGAGTGAGGCTATTCACATAATATTTTGTGAAACTATTCACACAATAGTGGAGTGATTGTTTTTTTATTTGTTTTTCTTCTCCAATTCCACCCTCATGGGTATACTACCTGCTTCCATTGATAGAATAGCATCAATGGAGGGATAAACATCTAATGGGTTTATCCAAGGGATTATAAAGGGGATATATTGGATGTTATTTATTATTTTAATAATTTTTAATCAATTCTATTTTTGAGATTTTCATTTAGTGATGTATGTTCTTTTTTGAACTAAAAATTTTTAGGGATACACATCCTGAGTGATAAAATGATCCTCTACCTTGGAGTGATAATAAATATTATTCTAAAATTTTATAGTTTATTATCCTTAGTATAGTGAAAACTTAGGATCAGTGAGTGATTTTTGATATTCATTTTTTATTAAAGGAAACGCTCGAATTTAAGACATTGAAATAATTTAAAAAGAAATTCATCCAATCCACCCCATGCGAGAAACAAAGTCAACTAATGATTTTAAATTTAATTCAGTTAAGTATTTAAAATCTCAAATAATCCAATAAATTCTATTACAATTTGGACACTTCATAGCTAAGTCACCACCATCAAATAACCTTATTAGAATGTATGTTTCTTAAGTTTCTTTTCAGGTCTTTGAGAATCAATAACCCAAGCCGTACTACAATGACCTCTTACACCATACAACTTGGATAAATTTGGGCACAACCACCACATAAATTTTAAAAGCATATATTTATAATTGACACCCATACTCTTCATTTGGTATTCTGGAGTGTTGATATCAGATCATTTGGATCCAAACTACTATAAAATACTCGTATTATCTTTTTTATTTTACTACTTTCACTCTTCACACTTACTACCACACATTTTTTAAGTTTTAATTATAGTATATCTATTCCACTATATTTGAAATCATATTTTAAATTTCTATAACTATTTTTATGGATCAAAATTCACCCACCTCTCATATATTATCATCACCCTATTGAGACTTAACATGACATTATATAAGTTTTTATTTTGGTAAATATTGTATCATTTGAAATCAAATTAGGATATAATGATTTTTCCTTTAATCCTTTTGAAAACACCACGGAGACACATGTTTTTCTCCATTATGATTCCATAAAACCCATATATAAACCCACATCATTCAACCAACTAACTATTTGACTCATAAATTATTTAACACAAAATTACATGATTTATAACAAGGGTTTTAATTTTACACAATTTGAGGATATTTTTTGTTTATAATTTTAGATAATTAAGTAAAACAATTACATCATAAAGTGGTCACCTTTACACAATATACATTTACCCCAAACAATAGTGATTTAAGTTTACATCTTAGTTTCATTCAAGACACTTCTTCTTCTTTTAAGATAAGCCATAATAGAATAAAAATTGACCTTTCTAAAATTTATTCTCATCATTAGATCCTATATAAAAAATTTTCAAAAATGGGATGAGAAAAATAAATCTCAATAAGGGATAAAATTAAAGGAATATCATTAGCCTAGTGAAAACATGAAAACCCATGATGATGTTTACCTTTTTCATAATAAAACTTTGAGCACATAAATGTGAAATTTACGCATGATAAAATTAAATTTTTCTAAAATAAAACCTTATAAAACCATTAAAAAACATAGGAAAAACCATTAAGTCATCCTGAGGTATGTGTTAACTCATGAAAAGATTCCTCTAGAAAATAAAATTTTCACCTTTCAACTTTCCTTACCTCATGAAATCAAAAGATTTCTATAAAAACATTTATTAAGAAAATAATATAGGTATATTGTAAAATCATATTCATAATCCATGTTTACTTATTTTAACCCATTTTAAAATGACTAATGTCTAGTTAATTCCCTAAGAGTAACCCACCCAGTTATCTCCCTCATTTTTTCTTTTGAGGACTGAGTCATTACCCAATGCATTTGGGAGTTATACTAGGCTCAACCATCACCATGAGCTATGTCGGGCTCACCCATCATCATATATAATTCTAAATTAACATATCATTAATTTTTTTAATCTTTCACATTTTCATAAACTCATTTGAACCCATAAAAAAACTTTCCCTTTTCACATAATCATAATGAGAGATATCCTTTTTCTTTAAAAAATATTAAAATTGAAAAATTACCAAATGTTTAGGAATAATATATTCGTTGAAAAACCATGTTCACTTATAGATTAATCTTGATGATGAATAATGGCTATGATGGTGATAAAAAGTTGTTAATACATATAAGGTAAAAAACCTTTTTTTACACTTTGTTAAAAAAAGCATCAAAATGATCCATAAGGTAAATGTTTAAAAGATTACATTTTAAACCTTTAAAAAGAAAGTAAAAAGTACTAGATAAGGAATTTTAACAATATTTAGTGAATAAACATAAATATTATGGGAACATTTTGAAGAATATTGATATGGAGAAGAAATATTTGAAATTAATTCTTTAAAATATGGTTTTAATGAAATATCCCTTCTCTTAAGTCTCCCCTAGATTCATACATTCAATAACTCCTAAATAATAATTTTTTTAGTTTTATAATTTATTAATAAAAAGTTTTATATTCAATTTATTATTATCATTTATTTTATTTTATTTATTACAATGTTTTATTTAGTTACTAATATGGTCAATTTCACGTTGTATGTTTTGGGGTCATTCAGTTTATAACCTCAAAATCACACCGGTATGCTGACCATGGTCAAAGGGTTTGTTGTTAGATTATCTAAAGATTATTAAAAATGTTATATTTATAATATTTATAAATTTTATAAAATTGTAAAAACAAGAATGTAGAGAATTCATGAAAAATGAACCATAATATTTTGTTGAGATGGTAGCTCATACGTACGCATGAATGAACTTTTCATTTTTCTAATGGGTGGAAAAGAAATAAAGTATATAAAATTTATATTTTTATAGAATAATAAATATGATATAAATATCATATTTAATCATTATTTCCTTCATCATGACCATATGTATAAGGAGAAAAATAAAATGTGAATCACATCCCTTATTGGAGGTGGTATTCCACATATACGCATCAGTGGCATTATCAATTTCCAACGAATGGAAAGGGTAAGAAGGAAAGTTATATATTAATTTTATAGAATAATAATTAGGCCTGAAATATCATATATATTAATTTTTTCTATCATTTTATACATCTATATGATCTAGTTATGAAAAATGAAATACCTTGTTTCGTGGAGGTGATAGTCCACACATAAACACAAGCGATTTTTTAATTTACCATAAGATTAAATATGTGATAAAAAATTATTATAACATTGTAATAATAATATTTTAGAATATAAAATATACTTATGTAATTATTTAATCATGTTTTAGAAATATTTTAATGAGTTAGAATAATAAATAAACTTCAAATAGGTCGGTTAGGACTTGTACCTTCTACTCAGATATCTCCCTTCAGATTACACATATCTAAGATTGGTCTTTTAAAAATATAATTTCCTCTAGAACATGATAAAGGAATTTTGGGAGAGTTTTTGGTAGGTATTTATTGAACTATATTTCTCAAAAGTTGAGATGAGGGGATGAGAGGATGTTCCCTTTTTTAAGCGTGGGGTGCGGAACACTTGTAATTTTTATAAAATTTTAAATATTATAAAGTATTAATCATGGAAAAGTGGATAAAAAACTATCCAATTTCTAATATAAAGTGATAAGGGTTGAAATAACATCTTCCTATTAGAATTAAGATAACATTTTATGGCCTTACAACTTATTTTTTACTATAATTAACCCTATGTACCCTTTATCATTGTGACACATTTTACCACGGTTACTACTAATAAAGACCAAAAAATAAAATTTAAATCATTTCTAAATTTTAAGAAAATGATTAAAAATATATAATAATTTTTTTAATATAAAATTTTTATAATTTTTATAAATTAATTTTAATATAAGTGTGTAATACACAATGAAAATTAGTTTTTAGGAAATTATATTTTATGCATAAAAATGAACTCATACTAAAATAAAAAATAATGTTGATTTCTATGGAATTATTTAGATTATTTTAAATAAAACTAATCATATGTCAGTTAAAAAAAATACAAAATATAATTTTACTTTTAAATTACTTTTTTAAAAGAAAAAATATAGTTTTGCAAAAATCATCAATTTTCACTATTCACAAAAAAATTCATATTTTCAGAAAAATTTAAAAAATCCATTTAATGTTAAATCTGATATGTTTATTCTAGACCTAAATTATTTTTTATAAAATTAAATTTATAAAATTAATTAATTAATCTTTTAAATAAAACCATGTAATTCATCGAAAAACAATTTAGTTAAATAAAACTATACTTTTTTCAAATGGAAACTCTTATAAAATTATTTATAAAACTGTTATGAATATAAATCCATAAAATAAAAAATTATAAATCATAATATTGATTTATTTTTATTATTTACTAGTTTATTACATTCCCCCATATAAAATCATATCCCCTCAACTTTCATTCATTATTTAAACAAGTGTTGGTATTTTTCCCTCATAACATTTTATGATTCGCAAATAGCTTACTCAATATTGTGATTCATCCATAAAACTTTCACCTAGTGAATAAAATTATTTCATAGTACCCACTCTCTATGATCCAAAATCTAAACTAAATTTTATTCACAATATATATTATCCTCTAACTATACCACCTTAGGTCTCAAAACATGAGACACATCAGGTATATAATTTCTTAGCAAAGAAACATGAAGCACATCATATAACTGAGATAAAATCAGAGGTGAAGCTACTTTATATGAAACTGATCCAACCTTTTTCAAAATTTCATATGGACCAATAAGCCATGGAATTAAATTTCCATTTTTTCCAAAACATATAACACTCTTTCATGGGGATACTTTAGAAAAAACACGATCTCTTACTGTAATCAAGAGATCTTTCTGCCTGTGAACTGTATAATTATTCTTCTTTATTTGAGATTCCCTCATGTGGTATTAAATCATATTTAATTTATCTACTATTTATTTTACCAATTATGGTCCCAACAACTTCCTTCTAGTGAATTAATCCCATCATGATAGAGTTCAAAACATCATTTTATATAATACCTCAAAAGATTCCATCTATATACTAGAATCAAAATTTTTATTGTATGAAAATTTCACCAATGAAAGATGGAAATCCAAAATTCCCTGATAATCCAAAGAGAAGTACCGAATAATATATTCAAAAGTATTAATTTTTCATTTCTACTATCCATCAAATTGAAGATGAAATTATGTACTAAAATTTAATTCAATACACAATAAATTTGGAAGTCCTTTTTAAAAATTTAAGTTAAATCTAGGATCATGACCAGATATAATAGAGAGAGACTCCATATAACCCAAATCATATTATTCTCACATTTCCATTCAGAAAATTGAAAATTCTAAAGCATCCACTTCAGTAGTTGTTTCTCAACATTAACCTATTTATTATCAAAAAAGTTCATGATAAATAATCAATATGTTTATTCATACCTTACCACTAATAATATTCCCAATAGTCTCTATACATATTAGTACTTCCTGGATTAATATAAAATAGAGATATATGAGCTTCACTGAACGATTATTTCTTCAACGAGGAATCACTAGGAATACACAACCTCTTTCAAAATATTATAACACATTCTTCATCAATATTAAACTTAGGAAACATACCCTTCTTTTCTAATTTCAATATTTCTTACAAACCAAGATCTTTATTCCGAGCCTCTAAAATTCGTTCCACCAAGGATGACTATAATGACATTTGAACAAAAATAGAGGGAGTTCTTGGAACCACTTAATTTGGTGGTCCACCATCTTCCGTAGTAGTAGGGAAAAAATTACACAACTTTTTAATTTCAATGTTGATGATTCCATCCTTGAGTAACTAAATTTGATCATGAATTAGTGTAATAACCCAACTTGTTACAACTAAAACATATCACTATTGGTTGGATATCTGTTTTCCCATTACTGGCCTGATTAGAAATCTTTTTATTATATTAATGAGTCAAATTATTGATCTTACTAAATCAGTAACACTATCTTGATCCTATAAAACATTCTCTAAAATTTATTTTTACCACATTTGGAACATTTTGGAGACTTACATCTAGATTTCTTGGTTGACTTCCTCTCAATTTCCTGCTACGTTGGCCACTTCTTACTTTTTTCATCATGAAGTACACAAGTTTTAGAAAAATCCATATTAACTTTCTCATATCAACGAAAAACATCCTCATAAATTTTAAAATTAAAAGAGGCCCATTCTCTTTATAGACTTGGTTTTATTCCTTTGTAAAGTTTATAAAATTTACTATCATGGTCCATAAAAAAAATTGGTACATACCTGGATAGTCTGGTAAACTTTTCCTCATAAAAATCCACTAAGTCTTGTTCTTTTTTTACTTAAACTCTAAAGATTACATTTTCATTCTAAGATAAATAAAATTATAAAAATACTACTCAAGAAAAAGATATTTAAATTCTTTCCACTCCATGGAATCAATCTCATATTTTTTCTTTAGTATTTTTAATCAGATACCACCATAAATTGACTTGATATTCAAAATTATTAATAAAAATAGTTTACATTTGATGTTTTTTACATCTAAAAACATCAAATATTTATTCTAGAGAATTGATCCATCCTTAAGATTTTATAGGATCTGAAGATCCACTGATTGCTGATGGGTAAAATTTCATAAAATGATGCACTAAAGACATATTAATTTTTAGATAATTTAGTCATCATATTTCATGGGTTAAAACATTGATATATTTCATAAAATAAATTAATAATACCCTGAAATAAAATATTCTAACCATTATAGGTTTTTTATTAAAAAGGTTATTATCCTCTTGATGCCTTCCAACTTCAATTGCCTAATTTCCATTTTGAAAAACCTTTATGATAAGACATGGATTAGATGAATAAACATGTAAATTTTAAAAATATATCTCATGATATTATAAAAATAAATTAGATAATATTTAAAGTTAATTTTATCAATATACTAACCTTGGAAGGTTTCTAAACCATACCTCTGATAACTACTTTAATGACTTATGCCTTATTCAACCCATAATTAAATGATTTTTAGAAGGGGTTCAATTTCATATATATTGAAGATCTTTTCAATTTAGTGTTTTTGATAATTAGGTAAAAAAATTGCATCATAAAATTTATATTTTTACACATTATACATTTTTTCCCAATGAAATAGCTATTTTATGTTTATATCCCTATTTTATTCAAGGCACTTTTTCCTCATTAAAGATTTGTCACCATATCAAAAATTTAAGATTTCTAAAATATAAAATCATACTTAACCCCTATTAAAAACATTTTAAAATGTGATATGAGAAAAAGAAATCTTAGTATAGGATAATTGTAAATGAATCTCATTAGTCCGATGAAAAACATGAAAACCCATGATGATGTTTACCCTTTTTCATTATAAAACTTTGATCACATAAATACGACACTTGCATATGGGAAAATAAAACTTTTCTAAAATAAAAACTTTGAAACCCATAATAAAGAACATGAGAAACCATTATAGATTATTGAGGTATGTGGGAAATCAAGAAAACATTCCTTTGAAAAAAAAATATTTCACCTTTAAACTTTCCTTACCTCATGATATAAAAAGATTTTATAAAAAATGTTTTGTAAAAGAATAATATAGGTTTTTTGGAGAATTATATTTAAAACCCATGTTTAATTGTTTTTAAACCATACCATAATAAATGAATTATAGTTAATACCATAGGTGTAACCTACCCAGTTATATCCCTCATTTTTCACCTTCAAAGACTAAATCATTGCCAAATTCATTGGAGAGCTGTATCAAGATCACCCATTGTCATGAGCTATATAAGGATCACCCATCATAATATTTAATTCTCATGTACTATATTATGAACCAAATATTTTTAATAATAAAATTTTTTATCATAAAACCGTTGAAGAAATCATTTGAACCCATAAGAAAAATACTTTCCATTTTCACATAACTGTAATGAGAGATATCACTTTTCTATGAAAAAATTAAAATTTAAAAATTTCCATTAAATATTGATAATGAATACTTTGAATGATTACAAGAAAATTCACTCAAGCCATATACAATAAAAACATTATTTTTAACTTTGTTAAAAAAATTCCATAATGACTCGTACATTAAATGTTTAAAAGATTCATATTAAAATATTTAAAAAGAAAGTAAAAAAGTTTTTGAAAATTAATTATAACAATTTTTTTGTATAAATAATAACATTTTGGGAACATTTTTAAGAACATGGATATGGATGAGAAATATTTGAAAGAAATACTTTTATATAATATTTTAAAGAAAAATACCTTACCATAAGTCCCATATAGATTTCTATATTCTCTAACTCATTAATAATAAAACTATATTAGTTTTTAATTGTTTAATAAAACTTTTAATGTTCATTTAATTATTAATATTCATTTTATTTTATTTATTAAAATGTTTTATTTTGTTACTAACATGGTTAATTTCACGATGAACATTTTTGGATCATTCAGTTTATGACCTCAAAACCATATCGGTGCATTGACAGTGGCCAAAGGGATTATGGTACCATTATCTCAAGAATTTTTAAAATGTTATATTTATCCTATTTATAAATTATATAATTTTTTTTAAACCAAACAAATTATGTGGTCATGGAAAATGAACCACATCGTTTCATGGATACAGTAGTTCATACATACACATGGATGTCATTTTCTTTTTTTCTAATAGGTGGAAAATATATAAATTAGATAATATTTTAATTTTATAGAATCATAAATATGATATAAATGTAATATTTATACAATATTTCCATTATTATGAATATAATTATAATATGAAAAAGAAAAATGAATCACATCGCTTCATAGAGGTGGCATTCTACACATACACATGAGTGACATTATCAATTTCCAACAAATGGAAAGGGTAAGAAGGTAAGTAATATATTAATTTTGTATAATCATAATTATGTCATAAATATAATACATATTCATTTATTAAATTATTCTAAAAATCTATATGATTTGGTTTGGAAAAATGAAATAAATATTTTAGTGGAGGTGGTAGTCCACACATACACACAAACGATGTTTTCATTTCCCATAAAATGGAAAAGGGTCTAGAAATGAGTCATACCATTATCATGATAAAATTTTATCATATTTAAGATAATATTTTTATTATTTAATCATTTTGAAGAATATTTTAAGTAGTTAGAAGAATAAATAAACATTAAATATGTTGGTTAGGACTTATAACTTCTCCTTGGATATCTCCCTTTGGATTACACATTAAGACTTCTAGGATTTTCCTTTTGAGAAGACTAGGACCTATAGAATTTGGGGAGGGATTTTTGGAAAAGTCTTGTACTGGTATTTTCTTAACTATATTTCTAAAAAAAATTTAGGAAGGGATTATACGAGGTTCCCTTTTATAAGTGAGGGGAGCTGCACACTTGTAATTTTTCAAATTTTTTAAATATTATAAAGTCTTAATCATGATAAAGTTACTCAAAAAGTAACCAATTTTGAATATTAGGTGACATATGTTGATATAAAATCATCCAATAATAATTAAGATAATATTTATTGGCCTTAAATATTTGTTTTTACCTTAATTAACCCGATTTCCCTTTATCACGGTGGCTTATTTTTACCATGTTTACTATTCATAATGAAAAAATGAATTTAAAATAATTAATAAAATTTTACCTAATAATTAAAATCATGGAATAAATTTTTTAATATTAAAAATTTAGAAGTGTAATAAATTAATTTCAATATAAGTGTATAAAATTCAATAATTTTTTTTGAAAATTGTGTTTTAAGCCTAAAAACAAACTTATACCAAAATAAAATATAATATTTAGTCCTATATAATAATTAATATTTTGTTAATAAAATAGATATTATTTTACTTTTAAACCAGATAAAAATTATAATGGTACTTTTTAATTATTTTTTTAAAGAAAAAAAAGATTTTTTTCAAAAATCTACATTTTTTCACTATTCACTCAAAAATTATTTTTTAGAAAAAATGAAAAAATTTATAATAAGATATATTTGTTATATTAAATCATAAAATGAGTTAATTGTTTTATGAAATTAAATTCCTATACTCAATAAATTTATCTTTTAAATAAAATCATGAAATTCATGAAAAACAATTTAGTTAAATAAAATTATACCCGTTTCGGCTAATTTTTTTTATAAAATTATTTATAAAACTATGATGAATATAAATACATAAAATGTATACTTATAAATAATAATATTGATTTATTTACAAGATTAACTGGGTTTACAAATTCTTTCCCTTTATAAAATTGCTTCCTTGCAATTTTTAATCATTACTTAAATAAGTGAGAGTATTTTTACCACATAGATTTTTCTGATTCCCATGTTTCTTCCTCAATCATGTTATTATTCTATAAGAAATTTATCTAATGAATCACCATATTTTGTAGTATCTTCTCTTTTTGATCCAAAATCTGAATTGGCTTTCCTTCATAATATAGATTCTTTTCTAAGTGTACTAATTTAGGCCCCGAAACATGATATGAATTGAGTACATACTTTCTTAGAAAAGAAACATGAACCGAATCATATTCCTAAGATAAAATTATACATAATTCCACTCTTCATGAAACTGATTGATCATTTTCTAAAATTTTATATTGAATAATAAATTATAGACTTAACTATCCCTTTTTTGTTAAAATACATAACAATTTTCCATGGAGATACTTTAAGAAAATCATAATCTCCTACAATAAACAAGATATATCTCCTCTAGTGATCTATATAACTATTCTACATGATATAAGCTATCCTCATGTACTACTAAATCATATTTAATTTCTCTACCATTTATTATACTAGTTCTGGTCCCAACCACTTCCTTTTACCAGATTTGTCCAAAAATGATGAAATTCAAAACATCTTTCCATATAATGTGTCAAAAGGTTTCATATATATACTAGAATGAAAATTATTTTTATAATAAAATTACACCAATGAAAATGATGATCCCAACTTCACTAATAATCCAAAAAAAATCATGAAGCACATCTGCCGAAGTCTAAATTGTTCAATTTTACTGTCCGTTGGATTGAGGATGAAATGTTGTACCAAAATTTAATTCTGTAGAAAATTAATTTTGAAGTCATTTCAAAAGACATTAGGTAAATATGGGATCATGATCAGATTCAATAAAGTGAGATAATCCATGTATTATCTCTTTAAGATAAAATATAGAAAGTTTATTCCAATACATAAAATCTCAAATAAGAATAAAATTCACTTATTTAGTCAAATGATAAACAATAATCCAAATAATATTATTTACTTGAGATTTATTTGGTAATACCACCACAAAATCAATGTATATATTCTCTAATTTCCATTTTGGCAATGGAAAAGTTTGAAGCATCCCTATTGGTAGTTGTCTTTTATCTTTAAACTATTTATAAGTCAAACATTTCATGGTAAAATCAACAATATATTTCCTCATACCATACCAAAAATATTTATGAATTTATTTATACATCTTAAATATATTAGGATGAATAGAAAATATAGATTTATAAGATTCAATTAATAATTCCTTCTTCAACAGGGAATCACTTTGCACACATAATATCTTTCTAATTCTGATAAAAACTTCTTTATCAATATTAAACTTAGGAAACCTACACTTCTTAAATATTATCCTCTGGTGAAAACCAAGATCTTCATTTTTATCCTCATTAATTATTTCTACCATTGAAAAATATAATTAAATCTAAACCAAAATATAGGGAGTTACTAACACCACTTTATTTGATAGTCCAACATCAATTATAGTATTAGAAAAATACTTTTACACACCTTTCTGCTTTCATTCTTGATGATTCACACCTTGAGTAACTAAATTTAGACATGAATTAGCATAATGTTTTAATTATTTGCAATTAAAAAATCTCACTACTGACTAACTATATGTTTTTACCATTATTGGTTTAATTAGAACACTTTTTTCCTTATAGTAATGATATGAATGACTGACTATACCACATATGTAACACTTTTTTTATCTTACCAAACGTTATTTTAAATTACCTTTACCTCATTTAGAACATTTGGGAGGGATTACATCTAAATTTCCTGATTAAATTCTTCTCTACTACTTTTTTCCTTAACTACTTATTACTTTTTTTCTTCAGGAAGTACATAAGTGTCAAAAAAATCCATCTCAAATTTCTTTTCACAATGAATGACCTCCTCATAACTTTTAAATTCACAAGAGTCAAAAACTATTTATAAACTTAGTTTTAGTCTCATAAAAAATATATTAATTTTATTCTAGTGGTCCAAAATAAAATTTGGTGCATACTTGCCCAGTCTGGTTAAATTTTCCTCATAAGCAGCCACTATGGCTTCTTACTTTTTCTTCATCCCTAGAAATTGGATTTCTATTCTATGAAAAATAACATTAAAAAAAATTATTCTCAATAAAAATATCTTTAAATTCAATCAACTCCATTGAATCAATATCATATTTTTTTCATTAGTATTTTTAATAAGATAACACCATCGATTAGACTCACCTTCAAAACTATAGATTGAAAGAGTTACCTTTTGATTTTCAATACATAGATCCATACTTCAACTTTCACCAGGTCTGAATATCCACCTAATTTCATAGGGTTCTATTTCATGAAATTCACCACTATATACATGTTCAATATAGAGTATTCAATCACTCTCTTTCATCAATGACACCATTAATAGACTACATCAAATGAGCCAATACTTCAAGAAAAGTATCTACTCCAACCATTTTATATTGTTGATTTGGAAGGTTATTGTCACAACCCATCACAGAGGGTCCCATTCCATGACTACCCCATGCCTGCCTCTAATAGGTCAGGGGTTGGTGACTTGCACCGAGAATGCATTTACCTTAAATGATAGGAATTTTTCCAAGTACCTGTATACACACACACATATCCAAGACACAAAAGCCTAAATGTAAAAACACTAAGTAAAAAAAATTCTTGCATACACTATATCCCAACCAAAAGAGTAAAATAAGAAAGTAAAGTGTAGTAGTTAAATAAAATGAGTCAGAATACAATCCCACAAAAAAAGTCTGTAAACCACAGATTCCAACCTGTAGAAAAAGGTGCTCGGTCTACTGTTCGAAGCCACAAAAACACCTTGGCCTGACTAACTCACAAAACTCTATCCGATCTTGGTCTACCCTAGACTCTGTCAAAAGGTCGCTCATCTACACAAGACACGACATGTGTGGGAAAAGCCCGTACATGGGTGAGTAAAACAATACTCACTAAGGCACCCAAAAACCAAAAAGGAATACCAAAAAGGAATAGAATAAAGAAATACCACAAAGGAATACAACAAAGGAAATATCAAAAAGGAATACCACACAATAAATACCATGTAGAAAATACCATGAAGGAATAGTGTAATCAAGTCCTTAAAGATATATTCTTATAGCTCATATATCAAGAATATCCATATATACTCCCTCCAATGAGACACACAATCTCCTTGAGACATATAGTCTTAGTAAGACACACAGTCTTTGGGAGTCACACAGTCTCAATGAGACACACAATCTATATAAGAAACACAGTAATTGGGAGTCCAATAGTCTCCATAATACACACAATCTCTATTGGACACATAGTCTTTGGGAGTCACACAGTCTCCATGAGACACCCAGTATCTATGTCACATCCATCCACAAGATTCCACTCAAAGCATGCTCATTCTGGTAGAACATACTTCTCAATCCATTAGTTTATATAAACACTTCCAAAAAACCCCATTTATGATATATCAAAAGGACCATATCATCTCAAGGGTCCCAATACCATAGACATTTTTTCAAACAGACACATGGTTTGAAAGTTATGAGTGATTGAAAATTCAGAAGGGGGTCCACTGGATCATGGACTGACTATGGATGTCGGCCACCCAGTCCGACCACCCTTGCGGATTACCATGTCACGAAAGCTCGAGCTTCAATGGCGGTCGACTGCCATAGTCGACCGTAGCTTGGTCCTGACACTTGGGTCCAACCCGACCCAAGTTCTAACTCAACCTTGAAAGTTTGAACTGGTCCACCGAGTCGACCTAGACCACTAGGCCTGACCCCCTTTGGCTGGGCTCAACCCACTTTGCCACTTCGGCCCGGTAGCCCGGCCCATCCCGCTCTACCGACCCGACCCATTGCTGGGTCCAATCCATGAGGTGTGCCACTGTATTCCATGACCACCGCACGTGGCTGTCTACCATGTCCCGTAGCCATCTTCCATGGGCTCCCATGTGGCTGGGATACCATGTCCAAGTAGCTCCACTACAACACACACCACCGGCCTATGCGCTGCCCCCCACACGCAGCCTTCCACCGCCGGTGGCGACACGCCAGTGGCTGTTTCTGTGAGTCACAATGCCTCCTATGGTGGTCTAATTTCTGAAATGAGACCATTTTCTTGATCACTTGGTCTTCAACTACACTGATCTGGCCTTTCCTATGTCTTTCCACCAATTCGGGGTCCAATTGCATTCAAAGCCTCCCAGAAATTCGAGCCAAGACTAAGGGGGTCCAATGGAAAAGAATTCCATGAACGGGGGAGAGAATAAACACAAGAACACCCTAAGGAATGAACCTCAAACTTTATTCATGTCAGCATTAATTTTTTCCTGTTATAATGATAAATGAAGAAGAAATAATCACAAAGATTTATCTCCCATTAAATCCCCACAATCAACTTGTTCATGGGTTGGTCCATGTTCTTAATTGAATTCAAAAATGGGGAATCATAAAGAAAACAAACACCCTACCTTGAGTTTGGATTGGTTGTCAATGAGAAGTAGTTGCATTGCCATCATTTACAAGATCCTCCAACTCTGTTGGCACGACAATCCTTGATCTGATATCCGATCCATCATTGTTCGTTCAAGAAAATTATTTCTCCATAGTTCAAAGGAATTATAGGGTTATGGAAATAAATCGAAATTATCTTACAAGATTTAATAAAAAGAAAACACACCACTGTGTCATTTTATAATTTTAAATAAATTAAAACTTAATTTATTTTATTCTTTAAAACGTCCAAAAATTATTCTTCACAGCCGAACCACACCAGTCGATTTTAAGAATCAGATAAGGTAAGGTCGCTACTATGAACTCAATGGTCACCTCATGTTTCTGATCTGGGCACCCATTTATAAGTTATTCCACTTTTTCAAGATAATTGTGTGCATGTTCTATTTAATATTTTAATATTTTTCAAGCAATTGTTATGGGAATCCCGAGCCTTGGAATCATATACCTTCTCAGCACCTGGTCTTGAAATCAATATTTATAATATCTAAAAATAATACATGGGAAATATGAGATGTTACATTCTCCCCACCTTGGTAATTTACATCCCTAAATGTCAAAAAAATAGGACCACTCAAACAAAAGAGGGTACTGAGGATGGATCTGAGCCTCCCACTCCCATGTTCTCTCCCAGAGATTCCCATACTGCCACAAAACATGAACCAGTGGAATCAAACACCCACGAAGGATCTTCTCTTGTCGATCCTAGATCTCCATCAGGTACTTAGTAAAATTCTCCCCATTGTTGATGTCCATCTCGCCCAAGTCAATGATGTGTGATGGGTCATGCACGTACCTCCTCAGCTGTGACATGTGGAAGACGTTATGCACCCGCTCTTACTATGGAGGTAGATACAAGTGGTATGCCACCTCTCTAACTCTATGTAGAATCTATAAAGGGCTGATGAACCTTGGTGATAGCTTTCCACCCTGTCTAAATCTCTATAATCCGCATAGAGGTGAGACCTGAAGGAACACATGATCTCCTACCTTGAACTAAAAATGCCTCTATCATCTATCAACATAATACTTATGAAGGCTCTATGTAGTCTTTATCCTATCCTAGATGATCTTCATCTTTTATGTAGTTTCTTGCACCAACTTTGGTCCCATGAGTACTGGCTCTCCTAAGTTCGTCCAAAAAAGTGGTGACCTAAAGGATCGCTCGTACAAGGACTCAAATGGCTCCACGCCGATGGTGGAATTCTAGCTGTTGTTGTATGAAAACTCTACCATAAATAGGTGATCCTACCAAATGTGACCAAAATATAGTATGCTATCACATATAATATCCTCTAAAACCAGAATGGTCCACTTAGTTTAACCATTTATCTATGGGTGAAATGTTGTGCTCAAGCATAACTGAGTCCCAAATGACTCCTTCAATCCCTTCCACAAATGGTATGTAAAGTAAGCATCATGATCTAAGAATATCATTGATGGAACTCCATGGAGTTCAACTATATCCTGTATTTAGAGGCATCCCAATCTCTCTACTTAACTCTTCTCCCAAATTTCTAGGATGTGGGACAACTTTGTGATTCGGTAAATGATCACCTAGATAGTATCATGTACCCTATACTTATGCTGTAAAACCATCATGAATCCCATCGATATCCCATCCCAATTCCATTCTGGAACCTCTAGGGGTTGATTCAAACCCACTAAAACCTAGTGCTCAATATTCACTTGCTGAAATGTGAGGCATCGAGAAACAAACTATGCAACTCCCTTCTTCATTCCCAGCCACCAAAACTGACACCAGAGGTCTTGGCACATCTTCTCCACACCTATATGTATTAATAAAGGGTATGTTTTAACTCCCTCAAAACCTCCTCCCACAACACCACTGAAACTATTATTCACTCTATGAAAAGAACAATGTTCACCCCACCTTTAATATATCCATTAGGGGTATTCCCTATGGACATTTGAGCACATAAAGTATCATAGTCGGTATCACCAAGTTATGCCTCCTTGACTCACTATAAGATTATAGGGGTAAAAACCCTTGAATGGTGGTAAGCTACTCTATCCCCATCCAAAAAGGATATCTGCAATGAGGCCAACTGCTCTGATACCTCATTCACTAACTGTGAACTGGATCTCCTATTGAGAGAATCAACCACCACATTCCCCTTCCTAAGAGTATAGACAATCCAAAAGTCATAGTCTTGGAGGAAATACAACAATCGCCTCTGTATCAAGTTCAGATCATTCTAAGATAAGATATACTTGTGACTCTTGTGGTCATAGTAGATGATAAACCACTCGCCCATCAGGCAGTGTCTCCACATCTTCAGTATGAAGACTACCACTACTAACTCAAGATCATGGGTCACGTAGTTCTGAAAATGTGGTTTAAACTGGCATGAACCATGGACAATCACCTATTTCCCCTGTATCAGGACACAACCAAGCCCGGTTCCTATTTCATCGTAGATCAATAAATACTCGGCACCTTACCTTGGAAATCTCAAGATGGGAGCGCTCATAAATCTCTATCTAAACTATTGAAAACACTCCTAGAACTTCTCAGTCCATAGAAAATGCCGCCCGTTTTGTGTAAAACCTGTCAAGTATGCTAATACTCTGGAAAAGTCTTGTACAAATCTCTAATAGTGCCCATCCAATCCAAGGAATCTCTGCACCTTGATAACACTCTTGGGTGGATCCCAAGAAAGCACCACCTCAATATTCACTAGATCCACTGAAACTCCAGCCTGTGAATTGATGTGTCCTAGAAAATGGAGCACTCGAAACAAAAAATGACACTTCAAGAGCATTGAATAAAGATGGTGCTCTTAGAGTGTGTCCAGGACCATCCTCACGTGTCTTTCATGCTACTCCTTAGACACCAGTACACTAAGATGTCATTAGTGAATACCACCACAAACCGATCTAGGTAAAGCTGAAAGATCCTGTTCATTAGTCCCATGAACACTGTTGGGGAATTCTTCATGCAAAACGACATCACTAATTACTCTTAGTGGCTGAATTAGCATCTGAAAGCCGTCTTTGGTATATCCTCATACTATACTCGAAACTGGTTATAGACAGACCTGTAGTCAATTTTTGAGAACCACCATGCCCCTTTCAACTAATTGAAGAGTCCACCCTTCCTCGATCGTGGATAATTATTCTTCATGGTCACCTGGTTTAGGCACCAATAGTCTATACATAACCTCAAGCTCTCGTATGCCTTCTTAGAAAACAAAACTGGGTCTACCCAGGGTAAAACCTTGGGTCTTATGAAGACCTACCTCTAAAAGTCCTCCAACTGCACCCTTAGCTCATGAAGCTTTGTCGGAGCCATCCGATATGTAGGTGTAGATATTAGTGTCATTCCGGGTTATAGATAAATTCAGAATTATACCTCCATATGGGGAGGTAATCCTAGAATATCCTCAAGAAGGATATACTCATACTCTACCACAACTATAGGAAACTATGGGCTCGAATCATCCACCACACTGAGTGTCAGGCTAGCCAACAGATGAGTGATAGGATACACCCCCATATGTTTGATTCCACCCTGCAATACTTGTGTTTCCTTTTCACCAACAAAGGAAAACCCGGTCCCATCACTGCAGACACACCACACTCTGCTCCTAAAATTGTCAATATGAGCATGGACTATGGAAAACAAGTCCATATGAAGAGTGAAATTGTAAGGCCTTGACGCTACTACCAAAAGATCCCAACTGAAACTATCACCTCCAAGAGTAAGGTCACACTTTCAGCACTAGTGTGTGATCATCTAATATTCTCTCATAGAAGTCTATAAGCATAAGAATAGATTCAACAGCTCAATCAGAATATCTGAGTCTCGAACAAGGTTCATGAAAATAAAATAATGAATGTTACTTGTGTCTATGAAAACTGAAAATAAGGTGGATAAGAAACATATCATACCTCTAATAATCCCCGGAGCCCTGAGTTCTTAATCCTTCATCACCTGAAGCTGACCTTGTCCCTATTAACCAACTCACTAAGCCTGTTGTGGACCACCTCGGGGTAGAGGTGGTAGTATGTTCAACCTCCAACCACCTACTGCTACCTTTCCTGCTCCTCTACCACATATTCTACCCTAAAAAACACCCTTCTACACTCTCTGTCTCTACCTCAATGGTCCCTCAAACATCTACTGATCAGACATACACAGGGTTGCGAAATCTCATGTTAGATGTCCCAGACTTCCACATGTGTAACATAGCTTGTCCCTTGACTGATTTGAGACACCCTAAGAGCCCTGAACTACTGATAATATTCCCTAGGATCATCACCCAAAGTTCTTGACCCATTTAGAACCCTACAACTTCCTTCATCTACCTACTGCAAAGGTCTCAGCTACCAGGTGTCTGCTGATATCTCTCACTACCAGTGTCTTCTCTGTTAAAAAAATATCTACCATCAAAGCTTGCTCAAGTACCCCATAATAAGTAGGAATAATAAGGGATATCATGGATTACATGATCTCCCAGTGTTGGCCCTTCTTGAAGGTCTGAGCCTTGAATAACTGGTGTCATACGATATCCATGGAGTAACCTGAAAGATCGGTAAACCTCACAGAGTACTCCACCATAGTCAAACTACCCTACTACAGATGCAGAAGCTCCTGTATATTCATTGATAACAATGTATCTGGAAAGAACTCCTCTCTGAAGAGACTCTCAAAGGCTACCCAAGAGAGAGTCATCTCATCATGTGTCTTGGTTGCTAAGATCCACCATCACCCTGGAATAGACTCATGGTAAGAAATTCCATCTGATCGAAAGGCGTCCTCACAAGGTAGAAGACATATGTAACTACATCCATCCAATCCTAGGCTACCCTGGCTACTGGATCACCCTGAAACCTAGGAGGTCACTATCTCTGGAACTCATGCAACACACTCAGTCTGCATGCATCATTATCCTATAATTATGGTAGAAACTGCTACTCGACATGTGGTGGCATCGTTGGAAAACCACCCGAAGGTGGTATCTCTAGTACAAGCCCCTCTACTGGTACCTCATATCTAGGTGGATCATCCTCATGATCATTCAATGGAATCTTGGATGACTATCTGTGTAGATGCATCTTGTAATAAAACAAGATGTACCACAATCAATAGAGTATATCTGGAGAGATGACTCAATAAGGACATGGAAAACACAACCCATTCCTATATGATGCATTTACCATTTTTATTCCCTAAAACAAGTGTTTTTATATATCAATTCAAATGAAATAAATCAGAGTCCTGGTGTATGGATATGTTGGCCGCTGCACCAACACTAGATTTGCTAGCCTGAAAACCAATCTTGAAACACTTAATAATGTTACGCCAAACCAAACTCACAGACTCTTGGTCCTAAGGTAAAACCAACCACCATTGATACCACTATGTCATGACCCGTCCTAGATGGTCCCATGTCGTGACTACCCCAATCCTACCTCCAATAGGCAAGGGGCTGGTGACTAGCACTGAGAAGGCATATCCGAAAAATGGGAGGCATTTTCCCAAGTACCTACACACACACACACATCTCAAAACCACAAAAGTTGAAATATAAAAACACTAAGTAAATAAATGCATGCATACACTATATCCCAACCAATATAGTATGAAAGGAAATTAAAGTGCAAAAAAGTAAATTGGGCTAGAATAAAATCCCACCAAAAGAAAAGTTTGTAAACTAAAAATTCCAAACTATAGAAAAAGGTGACGGGACTACTGATTGAATTCATAGGAACAACTCAGCCTACATGAGCTCACAAAGCACTGTCTGGTCCTGGTCCACCCTGGACTCTATTAGAAGGTCACTCATCTTCACAAGACACGGTATGTGTGGGAAAAGTCTATGCGTGGGTGAGTAAAACAATACTCAGTAAGGCACCCCAAAACCACATACGAATACCACAAAGGAACACCAAAAAGTAATACCATAAAGGAATACCCCAAAGGAATACCACAATGGAATAACATAAAGGAAATATCATAAAAGAATACCACAATGGAATTACCACACAAAAAATACAAAAAAATACCATGAAGGAATAGTAAATTCAACTCCTTAAAGATATATGCACAAAAACCATATATAAAAAATATCCATATATACTCTCTCTAATGAGACAGACAATATCCATGAGATACACAGTCTCTATGAGATACATAGTCTTGGTAAGGCACATAGTATTAGGGAGTCACACAATATCTATGATACACACAGTCTCTATAAGACACAAAATCATTTAGAGTCACATAGTATCTATGAGACACATAGTCTATATAAGACACAAAATCTTTGGGAGTCACACAATCTCTATGAGACACCTAGTCTTTATGTCACATCCATCCATAAGATTCTGCTCAAAGAAAGCTCATTCTAGGAAAACCTACTCTTTAATCCATTATTTCATATGCACACTTCCACAAAAACCCAATTAGGATATTTTAAGAGGACCATCTCGTCACAAGATTCCTAACACTGGTGATGGTTTGTCAAACGGACACACAGTTTTAATGTTACATGTGATTGGAAATTCAGAAGGGGGTCCACTAGCTCATGGGCTGACCATGGCAGTCAACTGCCCGGTCCAACTACCCTCATGGTCAACCGTACCACAATAGCTCAAGATATTGCAATGGCCGATCGTGACCCATTTTACATGGTCATATGATAGCTCGGTTGACCGTGGCCTAGTCCGGCCACCCAGGTCAACTTGGACCACTTTAGCAAGGCCCAAACCACTATTCCAGCCCGACCCACTAACCCAACCTGAATCGTTGCTGGGCACGGTCCGGACGACACACTTCCACATATCTGTCTTCCGAAGATGTGTTCCCCTCCATGGTGACCGTTGTGTCCCATGACCACCACACAAAACTAGCTGTCACGGGCTCCCACACAGTTGGGCCACTGTGTCTACGCAGCTTCGCTGTAGTGCACACTGCCGACATGCATACTACGTCTTCCATGGGGCATGCCACTGTGTGCCACCTTCAGCACTGGTCGTTGGTGTCAGTACACCGGTGGCCCCTTCCATAGGCCACCACACCTCTTTCGATGGTCTGATTTCTGAAACAAGACCACTTACACTATCCTTGGGTCTTTAGACACACTAATATTACCATTGCTTCATCTTTCTAGCAATCCAAGGGCCCGATTTCATTCAGATCTTCTTGGGAATTCAATCCGTGATCAATAGGGTCCAACGACAAAGAACGCTATGAACAAGGGAGAGAAGAATCACAATAATGACTGGAGGAATTAACCAAGGCCTTTGTTTGTGTCATCCCCAATTATTTTCCCTTATAATGAAGAACAAAGAAGAAATAATCAAAAAGATTTATCTCCCATTATTACCCCACAATCAATCCTATCCCTCAAGAATGATCGAACTAAAAATCAACCTGTTCATGGTTTAGTACACGTTATCAATTGAATTAAAATATGGGGAATCATGAAAAAAAAATTTCCTACCTAAATATTGGATTGGTCATTGATAAGAAGTGGCTGCATTAACGCTGTTGGCAAGATACTCCAACTCTTTTCTCGTGACAATCCTCAATCCGATCTCCGATCCGTCATCACTCATTTAAGAGAATTATTTCTCCATGATTTAGAGGAATTACAGGGTTATGGATATAACCCTGAATTCCATTACAAGGTTTAATAAAAATAAAATGCATCTCTGCGTCACTGTATAACATTAAATAAAATAAAACACAATTTATTTTATTCTTTAAAACATCAAAAAATTACTTTTCACAGCCAACCCACATAGGTCGATGTTAGGCCTCTCTTAAGGTAAAGTCGCTACTCTAAATGCAACGGTGCCCTCAGATTTCTAATTTCGGCACCAATTTAGAAGTTATTACACTTTTTCAGAAAAACTACGTGCACATGCTATTAAATATTTTAATATTTTTCAAGAAATTGTTCTGGGCACCCCGACCCTCGAAATCGCTTGTTGTCTCAATGCCTAGTATCGAAATCAATCCATATAATATCTAAAAATAATACATCAAAAATTTGACTTGTTACTTTTATTATCCTCTTGACATGTTTCTACTTCAGCTTCCCTATTTTCTCTGTTTAAAAAAAGTCTAAATAAACATGGATTAGATGAAGCAACATGAAAATATAAAAAATCTTTATCGTGATAATATAAACCTAAATTAGAGTATATTTAATGTTTCTTTTGACATTATCATAACCTGAAATGGTATCTAAACATTTCCTATGATACCAACTATAATGACCTAGTCCTTATTAAACCCATTATTACATGTTTTATTAAAAGGTTTAAAATTTCATACATATCAAGGATCATTTTGGTTTAAAGTTTAAGATAATTAGGTAAAAATATTATATAATAAAGTGAAAAAATTGAAATGGTATACATTTTTTCCACAAAAATAGTTCCTTATGTTTACATCCCAGTTTCATTCAAGACACATTTTCTTTATTTAAGACAAGTTAACATAGCAGAAAACAAGACTTTGATAAAATTTATACTCATCCTTAGGTCCTTCGAAAAATATTTAAAAACATGGGATGATCAAAACAAATATTATTAAGGTATAAATGTAAATAACCCCATTAGTATAGTTAAAAACATGAAAACCCCTGATGACATTTACCCTTTTTCAAAATAAAACTTTCATCACATAAATATAACATTTTACATGATAAAATAAAATTTTTATCAAGGAAAACATTTAAACCCTATTGTAAATAATATAAAATACCATTAATTCATCATGAGGTATATGGAAACTCTTGAAAACATTCCTTTGAAAAATAAACCTTTCACCTTTAAAATTTCATCACCTCATGAAATAAAAATATTTACATAAAACCCATTTTTTTAAATAATAATATAGGTATATTGGAGAATCATATTCATAACCCATGTTCACTCATTTTTATCCCATGTTATAATAATTTAAATCTAATTAATTCTATAGGAGTAACCTACTTTTTTATTTCCCTCATTTTCTCTTTTGAAGAGTAAATCATTACCCAATGATTTAGAGAGCTATATCAACCCCACGATTCATCATGACCCATATTAGGCTCTCCTACCAGCATCTACAATTCTGATTCACCATAGTATGAACAAAAAATTTGTAATCTTTCACTTTTTCATTATAAAACCCATGAAAAACTCATTTGAACCCATAAGAAAAAAACTTTCTATTTCTTTTCATAATCATAATGAGAGTTATCCTTTTTCTTTGAAAAATATTATAATTGAAAGATTACTAAAAGATAGGTAATAAGATATTATTTGGAAAAAAAATATTCAATTATAGAATAATGTTGATAACTAATAACATATATGATGGTGGGAAAAATTGGTAAAGTCATATATATTAAAAAAACATTATTTTTCACTTCGGTAAAAAAGCATAAAAAAGACATGTATAGTAAATTTCTAAAAGATTACTTTTTAAAACATTTAAAATGAATTAATAAGTTTTTAAAATATATTTTAAAAATATCTGGTTCATAAATAATAACATTTTTTTAAAATTCCAAATAAATGGATTTGGATGAGAGAGATTTGAAAGGAATACTTTAAAAAAAGGTTTTAAAGAATAATATCTTACATTAAGTCTCATATAACTTTGTACATTCTCTAAATCCTAAATAAAAAACTATATTAGTTTTATAATTGATTAATAACTTTTTTAATGTTAATTTGATTATTATTATTCCTTTTATTTTATTTATTATCCTATTTTATTTAGTTACTAAAATTTTTAAGTTCACATTAGACGTTTTGGGATCGTTCAGTTTATAACCTCCAAACCACATTATATACACTTTTAAAACAAATTGGTTACGGTCCTATTATATAAAAAATTAAAAATTATATATTTATCGTATTTATAAATTATATAAATTTTTAAAACAAACCATGTAAGGTGATCATGAAAAATGAACCACATCATTTCATGGAGATGGTAGTCCGTGCGTATGCATAAACATTGTTTTAATTTTTCTAATGGGTGGAAAAAAATGAAGTTAATAATATTTTAATTTTATATAATAATAAATATTTTATATATTATAAATTTATTCAATAGTCTCATCATTATGACCATCCTAATAAGGTGAAAATTAAAGATGAATCTCATCACTTCGTGGAGGTGGTATTCTATGCATATGCCCAAGTGACGTTATCAATTTTCAAAAGATGGAAGGGGTATGATGGTATGTAATATATTAGTTTTATAAAATATTTATTATTTAATAAATATCATATATATTCATTTTTATATCATTTTAACCATATATATGTTCTGGTGATGAAAAATGACACACATCGCTTTGTGGAGTTGATAGTCTACACATACACTTGAGTGATGTTTTCATTTACCATAAGATATAAAACATGATAAAAAGGGTTATAAAATTATCATAATAAAATTTAAGTATATTAAATCTAATGATGTTTTTATCTCATCAAGATTTAATATGATTTTAAGGAGTTATAAGAAGAAATATTCTTAAAATAGGATGATTAAGACTTATAATTTTTCCTTGGATATCTCCCATTATCATTGAACTTAAACTATCAAGGATTGGTATTTTGAGAATAAAAAGACTTGTATATAATGGGGATTAATGTTATAGAGTGTTTTGGGTAAGTATTGGATGAACTAGAGTGGTCGAAATGTGTGAGTAAGGGAGGATATGAGGTTCTCTTTTATAAGTGAGGGGCGTGACATGCTTGCAATTTTACTAACATTTTAATTATTATAAAGTCTTAACCATGGGAATGGTGATAAAAAACTATCCAATTTCAAAGATAAATTTATAATTGTAAAAATAACTTAATATAATAATAATTATTATAAGACTTTCTGGCCTTAACACTTAGTTTTTACATTAATTGAACCGATCCACCCTTTAACATGGTGACACATTCTTACCATGGTCACTATTAATAATAAAAAATGAAAGTGAAATCATTAATAAATTTGAAACTATTGGTTAAGAATATCAAATATTTTTTTTCATATTCAATTTTTATAAGTTTTAGGAATTACTTTTAATATAAATGTGCAATACACAATGAAATTCTTTTTTTAGAAAATTAATTTTTTAATCATAAACATGAACTCATACCAAAATAAAATAAAATATTAATTAATATGGAATTATTTTTATTTTTTTTAATAAAATGTATTTTTTACTTTAAAAAAAGATCCAAAATAGAATGGTACTTTTAAATTATTTTAAAGAATTATATTTTTACAAAAAATAATCATTTCTCAGTATTCACTCAAAAATTATTCTTTTTCAAAATATAAAAAAATAATCATAAGATATATATGATATGTTGATTAAGAGAATTGATTATTTTATACTATTCAATTTATAAATTCAATAATCTTATCTTTTAAATAAAATAATGTAATTCCTGGAAAAAACTTTAGTTAAATAATACTATTCCTTTTTTTGAGTGAAAAATTTCAAAATATTACTTATAAAACTATGATGAATAAAAATACATAAAATGAATAATTCTAAATCATAAAATTTATTTTTTTCTAGGAATACGTATTTTTTACAAATAATTGAGATTAATTTTTCCCTAAACCCAATAAGTGTTTCACCCCTTGTAACTACAAAAAGTGTCCACTCCTTCTTTAGACACTCAAACTACCATTTCCAATTATATGAAGAATATTATCAGTCACAATATATAACTTTCTCAATATTATAGAAAAATATTTCTTCATACTTTCTCTCTTATATTTTTAGTGAAATGAATACTTATAATCAAGGATCCATGAATCCAAAAAACTTTTCAAACTATGTAATAATTTTTTTCTTTGGCTATGATATTTTAAGAATAAATTTTAAAAGAAAAACTTTTAGAATTGTAAATATTGTCCCTAAAATATTTATTTAGGTGAAATTTCTTCCCATAATTCTAGTATCTGGATTTAGGCCTAGCTGACTTCCCTAAGCTCTTCCCCCTCTTACATTTTCCCTTCTTCATACATTGGTTTTACTTCAGATTTGAACATCCCCAACATTCTGCATTTTAAGTTGTTTCATTATCACTATGGAACTAATTCTTTAGAATATCCTTATCTAGGACAAGATCTAAAATTTTATTTAACACCAATGAATTAATTCCATTTATGATACCAAAATTAGTAACCATCACATCCCATGATTCTAAAAGCAATGATAGAATCATTAAGTCTCATTAACCTTTAGTGAACACCACCTTCACTGATTTGAGTAAAATAAAAATCATGTTGAATTATTTGAAATGATTAGAAAATGAACTTTCTTCTGATACTACCGTGCTAAAAATTTACCCCATTCTTCTTTTTCTATTTCTTTATATTTGATTCCCATCAATAGAAGCTCAATCTCTCTCTAACATAAATAATATTTAATATTTATTCTTTAGAATAAAAATTATGAGCGATCAAAGTTCTAAAACTAGACCTTGAATTATTCAATTCCATTCCATATAAATTAGTAAAAATCCCATTAAGATGAAAATTATTAAGGAAATAGAATCTCTCAAAGTCTGAAACTAAGCTCGGATACAACTAATTACGATGATAACCCAAATTCTATAAAACCTTTCACAACCTCACTTTCAGAATAATATTTAAATATTTGGAACTCAAAGCATTTTATTTGAATGTCTTAATAAGGAAAATAGGTTCCAACATATCATTACAATTTATCATAATCACCTAAAGATATTCAGAAACACACACAAGTAGAAGTAGAAAATAAATCACACATTAAACCCAAACAAAACACATGATATTTAGATAGATAATAACATACTCTTATTCCATTGGGAAAACACCATATATATTTATTATTAATTTAATATAATTATTAAAATATTGTGACACTCAATAAGTGATCGCACTTGTTATATTTATAGGCTATACCAGCTGGTAGATATAACTCCACTTCCATATGATCTATGCATCCAATATACACTTCCTTTAAATCTATGTGAGAGAAACTCAATATAGTTGAATACACTGATTAATGAACCACCTAAAATTTATAAAACCTTGATAAACAATTAATGTCTTTCTTACACATCTATATGATGATTCTTACATAGCATTTAAAAACTAACACACTATTATTCTGTATCCATCGGATTTAATCATATGTGAGTAAAACCTCCTTCTAGAGTTCATTATCCAGATATATTATTCATTATACTAATTTATCCTCCTATAGATTTAATTTCCAAACTCTCTGGTTCAACTGTTGTAATAGATAAAATTAGTTCAAACAATAATATCACCTGAATTATCCCATCACAAGGACCAAAGAGTGTTCCAATCACCACATGTTGGTGATAAGCTCAATGGTATCATTCAAATAAACACGGGATAAAATTCACCATAAATATACATATGATAAGATAGAAAAAGACAGAATATCACAGTATATATCCAAGATATATCGTATTTCAACAATAACCAAACCATAAAAGGAAAATCCAATAGCTTGATAAAAAGGTCTAAATCAGAAAACTAATATACCCCCAATATAGAATCTAAAGTAAGTCATCAATACATATATATTTGACCATATTTCACCCCCATCCCAATACACTAGAAGGTAATATGGTCCGAGATAGTTTCCCTCTAAATAAAGCACCTCCCTTTACCAGTATCCTATGAGACCAAGGAAACAAAATCCCAAAGTAAAAGTAGAGGTTGATCACTAAATATAATTA